>CP139765.1:20775000-21975000 GCA_034370585.1 Fragaria x ananassa | reverse complement strand
TTTTTCTTATTTCTACCTAGTGGTAGCCCTATCCCGGGTATTTATTTTTTACCAAATTTTTATAGCCCCGTCAGCGTCTCGTCGATTGGAAACTATTCTCAGTTGAAAGTCCGGCCAGATTACGTGATTTGGAGGGTCGAATAGCCGTTTTCGTCCGTTTAGGGGTTTGACCACGCCGATTGACCGGACGGATCGAGCCCTTGTCGTTGTCCGATGGAGCTGAATTTTTTCCCACCCACGTAATTTGTTATGCTGGTCATATCTGACGGTCGGTTTTCAGTTCCTCTTCTCCGATCACCAAAATCACGATATTCTGAATTTTATGATAGAACTCTTGGCCGACGATTTTCTTCATCTTGGGCGACAAGATTTATAGTGAAGAACATCGTCGCCCAAGTAGAGTATCTTAGGCGACGACTTCAAAAATCGTCGCCCAAGATTATCTTAGGCGACGATTTTCAAAAAACAGGGCGACGATTTTTCAAGAATCGTCGCCCAAGAACTCCAATATAAAAGGCAAAAATTCGGAACCCTAATCCTTCGCGCTGCCGCTCACAAATCCAAGCCCTCTCTCTCTCTCTCTCTCCGAAAATCCACCGAAGCCCTCTCTCTCTCCGACCCCGACCTCGAACCCGACCCGACCCCGACGACCCCGACCCCGACCCCGACCCCGACCCACAATTTAAGGTATAACCCTAAAACCCTAAATTTGTTATTTCATGAAAATTTTAATTGTTGTTGTTGTTTGAAATTGTTGAAATTGTTTGAAATTGTTGAAATTGTTTGAAATTGTGAAATTGTTTGAAATTATTGTTTGAAATTGTTTGAAATTGTGAAATTGTTTGAAATTATTTGAAATTGTGAAATTGTTTGAAATTTGGGAGAAGTACAAAATTATTGTTGTGTTGTGAAATTGTTGGTGAAATTATTGTTGTTGTTGTTGTTGTAATTTATGAAATTAATGGTAAATTAGGGTAAATTTGTGTAAATTATGGTAGGATTTTAGGGTAAACTATGGTAAATTGTGATGTAAATGATAATTGTAAAATATTAGGGTTTAGGGTTTAGGATTTGTGGAAATAATTTGTAAATATATTGTAAATGATTAAATAATTTTTGATTAAATAATTAAATAATATAAATTATAATTGTAAATATATTGTGGAAATTTTGTAAAAAATAATGGATTATTTTTGAGTAAGGATGTAAATATTCGTAAATTAATTTTTGTGATGTAATAATTCTGAATTAATGTAAATAATTTGTTATGTGAATTAAAAAAATAATAAATCCTATAATAATTATTATTTTTTATTTGTGCTATTATTGTTGATAAATTTTTCGAAATTTATGGTTATTTTTTGTTAAATTAATTATAAGACGGTAAAATATTTTTAATAAATATATGGTTATTTTAAACAGGATGGGCATGAGGAGAACTTCTGGATAACGTCCGGGTGCGAGGAGCGAATATTCCTCGGACGGTACCTCAAACAACCCGCCGCAATCACCGTCGGTCAGGTTTCCGTGGCAGATGACGGCCCGACATGCGACGCTTAGGGGTGGCGCGAGCGGCTCGCGTTCTGCTGGGCAGCCGGGCCCCGTAGCGACGGCCCCTCGTCATCCAGATACTTCCACGGTCGCGATCTATCACCGCCCCCACACAGTCGTCCCCGACCGACGGTGATGGCGGGTCATCCGGGGTCCCTACGGTGCCGTCCGACCTCTTCCTTCCTCCGACGATACCGTTAAACCTGAATTTTTGTAATTTATTACATCCTGAATTTATATAATAAATTATTTATAAATTTATAAATTTCTGTTATTTTTAATTAAATTTTAGTATTACAAAAATTTAAAGAAATGTCAAAAAAAAAAAATTCCAGCAAAAATTAAAAAAACATTATTTATATATTTAAAAAAATTATTTAAATATTTTTTAAAAAAATTTAAATATATCTTAGGCGACGAAATTGCTAAATCGTCGGGCAAGGACTTACATATAAGACGACGAAAAAAATTATCGTCGCCTAAGATGTAGTGATCTTAGGCGACGAAATATTTAGTTTCGTCGCCCCAGGTTAAAAAATTTTCGTCGGCCAAGGTGTTAAATCTTGGGCGACGAATATTTTTGGGCGACGAGAAGTAGATTTTAGGCGACGAAATTGGTATCGTCGCCTAAGAATTACTCTTAGGCGACGACGGAATGAATTTTCGTCGCCCAAGTTCTTGGCCGACGCACTTCTGGCGACGACGTCTTGGCCGACGACATGTCGTCGCCTAAGTACTTAGGCTAAGAAATTTTTTAACAGGGCGACGATTTTTTTTCGTCGCCCAAGTTGAAATTTCTGGTAGTGGTGGTTGCTAAAGCCAGATTAGACCCTCAAGATAGAGAAATTTTTCAACGTTACGGGAGGACCACATAGTATTATGACATGGTCCTACATTCTAATCAAATATTGACACTTGAATTTTACTAAGAAAAAATTACATCAGATATTTTGTGAAAAACAATTTTAGGTTTGTTATTGCTTTTTAAACCCTAAACTATAAACCCTAGACCCTAAACCCTAGACCCAAAACTCTAACCCCTAACCCTTAACCCCTAACCCCTAGACCCAAAACCCTAGACCCTAACTCCTAACCCCTAAACCCTAACTCCAAACCCTAAACCCTAAACCCTAAACACTAGTCCTAACTCAACAAAGACCCATTAATGTCTTTTCATAAAAAATAGAAAATCTTAATTTATATTTTAGTTGTAATAAATCTAAATATCAATATTTAATTAGAATGTAGAACCACGTCATACTGACACGTGGTCCTCCTGTAACATCTAAAAATTACTCCTCAAGATAAAGTAACAAATTACATATTGTATTGGACTAGATCCAATGGCAATAAATGAATTGAGGAAAACCAATTTTCATGAAAACAATAGCATAGCTCAACTTCCCATTCATGATCTTGTAATCTGGTTCCTACGTTTGAAGAAATTAAGGACAATGACTTCAATATTGTGGTCCGATTATTAGGTGTGACCACATTCATGATAGTACCACACATTCCATACTCATGATCTTGATTCATAAATAATGTCCTTTGGGGCTTTACCCGATACTCTTGTAAAAGACAAGAACTATATAGGACTTGAAAGCTTCATGTGTTCGAGTTGTTCTTGTTCCATGAGCATTTGTTAATCCGATCCGATTGCTTTTTAGGTGAGATGTTGTTGTTTATACTTTGTATCAGAGCAAGTTATTTACGTACCGTGTTAGATTTTTAGACTACTTGTTTTCCCACATTACGATTATCATAAAAGGTTAGACGGAGGCAAATTTCATACCGATCCTTAATACAACTTAGGGTTGAGCACCTGTAATTTGTCAGGTTCTAAAGACAAAGTATTCCTCAGAGTATCTACTACAGAAGGGTTCTTATGCAATTTGTGATGCAAATGTTAAAAAATTAAAACTAATTAAGCAAAGATTATACCTTAAGGTAAACAAGCCTTTTAGTGTGATGGGTAAACAAGATAATAACTCAAGCAAAGTGGTGTGGTTTGACAGGGTTGATTTGTATATCCATGCCACTTTATGAATGGACATCTTTAGCGGTATGAATTGATAACCAATTCACATAAACATTTACATGGCTTGAACTTTATGTTCATGTTCTTGTAATCTGGTTACTACAATTAAAGAAATTAGAGACATTCGCCCTCAAACTTGTGTACGTTTAAGTCTGATCATATTCAATAAAAGTTGGACTTCCTTAGTCCAATAATGGTTACCAACAGACAAATGGATATACACACTTAAAAGCTTGATAGGTTTGAATTTGTTCTCCTTCTTCTAATCTGCTTATGTTAAATAATTGGGGAATTTTCATATACACTCAATTTTGAAGAGTGGTTTTAAATAAAAACCACATAATATTCATATCTGATAGACATCTAAAATGTATCAATTATGATAAATATTATGTCCTATTTTTTTAAAAAAAAATTTACACAATTGCCACCATTCAACTATAACATATTAATATAATAAATAAGCTTAATTTGTTGTGAATATTATAATATATGTGGATGTCTTTGTGAATACTCATTAGTTATGTCATTACGATGTAAATCATACTGTTATATAAGAGAGCCTAATGAGAATGAAAAGGACATTTCTTCCTCCTCATACATTTTGTTCTTCTCTCTCTATCTAATTCTTGATTTATAACACGTTATCAGCACGATATCGCTCATTCCGTTACATAAACTCCATGATGATCTATGAGATATTGGTGCAACTTTTGTTTCTTATTATTCATACTCACGATCTATGAGTTTATTTCTATTTTGATTATATCTTGTCTACACATATACTTTGTTTATATTGCTCAATTCTATGTTTACAATTATTTATATTAGTGAGCCAGAAGTTTCACTAATAATACTCGAACCTGAAATTTTTAGAGATTATGAACCTGAAGTTCATATATTACATTAGACTTGCAATTCTAATTGTTTGCATAAACCTGAAGTTTTGTGGGTCAAGACCCACCCCGAATTTCACCCCGAAACCCGAGATGAGTCCTGCGGGGACCATCTCCAAGGAAAATTTACCGAAGACTCGGCAAACCTCCCTCGAAAATGGACAACCCTAACTTATAAGAATTTAAGAACCACCTTTTTATTCCAAAATAAATCTTCCGCTACAACCCAAAAGTAGACAGAATAAAAAAATTACACAAAAAAATTCCAAAAGTATTCAAAGCTACTAAAAAAAATAAAATAATATACAGCGAAAGCTAACAAACCCCTAGTAAATTAAACAGGTAACCTACTGGTGTAATGTAGCTGATAAATGGGTGATTATGCCTCGATGTCTCCTGCTAGACCTCATGCGAACTATGCAGACTGGGCATTTTTAAAAACGAAGAGCCTATGGGAAAATATTCAACACATCAGAGTGAGTGGACAAAACGATTCCGACAACAAATAAATATTTCCCAAAAAATGCTTTCCAAGAAAACACTTCCTCAGCGGCAAAACAAGAGCTCCACTGAAAAGATTCTAAACTGGGGTCCAGCCTGGCTAGACTCCCAAACTTTAAGAAATTGCCTCTCAGGTCAGGATATTATATATATAGTATGTATGCACACTCGCCTAACCCTTTGTACGATATCTATGAACAACTTAAATAAAGTAGATATCATACAAAGCTACTATGCTTGCGTCTAACGCTCACATCACCCCACACTGAAATTGTACCTCAGGCTGGGGGAAAGCGGCCGAGTGGTAATATATACGTGCTTACTCCTTCTACGAAATCTTTGAATAATTAAATACGAAATTAGAAAGTCGCACAGGGCTACGACGCTCGCGTCTAACGCTCATGTCACCCATACCGGAATTGTACCTCGGTATGGGAGAAATAACGTATAGCTAGCTAACATTTAATCATATAAACACTATTCTCATATAAGAGTATAATCACCGAAATTCTCAATTTCAGGAAAGATCAACAACAGAAAAATCATTCAAAACGATAAAGCATTTCGAACACAATATTTAAAACAAAGGTCCACTCACAGGTTAGGCCCTAAGCCTGATATCGGTCGAAGGTCTCTTCAGCTCGAGCCTCCTCACGTCCTGTTCCAAATAAATAAAACCTTAAATAAAACACCAACGCTTAACGCAAAACATGCATAAATAAATATGCTTCGCGCGCTCAACCAAGCCTAACACTACAAAATCTTAAATCCACTGCCAACCTCAAAACTCCACAAATTTTTACCTACATCCTCAAAAACACCTTCCACCAAATAAAATCAAATGGCCGGATTCTAAATTAATAATCCGCCAAAAATACCAAACTTCAACAATTCTCAAACCTATCCAAAACTCCTCCAAAAATTCTAAAACTTATTCCATTAAACTCCTCACATTTTTCTTCACCAAAAACATTTTCTCGGCTGCGGCTCCGCCGGCAGCGGCGGCCGGCGACCTCTGATGGTCACCAAAATTTGGCAGCATCTTCCTCTCAACCTCCTCTACAACATTCTTAACTACCACAAACTCCAATTCTAAGCCTAACCAAGCCAATCGAACACAAACACACAAAAAAACCGTAAAATTTCCATTACCGATTTCTCCTTACCTAGCTCAAGATGGAGAGAGCCCTTTGGAGGGATTGAAACACGGGAGGAGGGCTTTCTTTTGAGTTACGGCTCGCCGGCTATGGCGGCCGGAAGAAGGAGTTCCGGTGAAAGGAATCTTCGGGCGGCTTTTCTCCCGATCGGCGGTGATAGGGAGGCTGCCACCGGTCTAGAATGGCAGCTGGGAAGGAGACCGACTGTTTGGGACCTGTGCGGCGAGCTCGGGCGGCCGGAAAGTCTCGGCAGTGAGGGGCTTAGGGAGAGAGAAACCGGAAGGATGAGAGAGAAAGAAAAAAAACTGATTCGGGCCTTTAGCCCAACCCGGACCACCAACTCCCACATATACCTAAACCAAAATTTAACACCCCAAAAATAATACCCCAATAAAATTACCTTTTACTAGCAAAAATTACCATTTTTTACCGTCGTCAAAATTTCTTCCATAGAATAATCCCACAAAATAATCGTCCCCTACACCTCTCTGGGGATCAATTATATTTTTCACTTAATGACGAACACGGTAAAATTCTTATTACCACTATTCCAGTAATAAAGGTAAAAAATTATGGGTCGGGGCGTGACAATTCTCCCCTCCTTATAAAAATTTCGTCCTCGAAATTTACAAACTCGCTACTCAAACAGATAAGGATACTGCTGCCTCGTTTGCTCCTCTAACTCGCAAGTAGCTTCCTCTACTTGGTGGCTTCTCTCCAAAGCACTTTGACGAGCGGAATTGACTTGCTCCTAAGCACTTGCTCATTCCGGTCTAGAATTTGAACCGGTTCCTCTTCATAGGACAAATCCTTCTGCAAACTAATCGGTTGCTCTTCCAGCATATGAGAAGGATCGGCTATATACTTGCGAAGCATGGATACATGGAACACATTATGTATCCTGGACAACTCCGGAGGCAAAGCTAACCGATAGGCAAGAGAGCCAACTCGCTCTATTATCTCATAAGGCCCAATATACCTCGGACTAACTTCCCACGCTTGTCAAAACGTACTACCCCTTTCCAATGAGATAGTTTCAGGAACACCCAATCACATACTAGAAACTCAAGATCCTTCCTGCGGACATCTGCATAACTCTTTTGCCTACTCTGAGCAACCTTGAGTCTATCCCTGACCACCTTGATCTTCTCATTTGTGTCATGGATAATCTCAGGACCACAAAGCTCTCTTTCTTCGACTTCATTCCAACATAATGGCGTACGACACTGCCTCCCATAAAGTGCCTCAAAGGGAGCCATACCGATACTCGAATGGAAGCTGTTGTTATAGGCAAACTCCATCAAAGAAAGGTTCTTATCCCAACTCCCCTGAAACTGTAAGGCACAAGCTCTCAGCATATCCTCCAAAGTTTGGATAGTTCTCTCTGATTGCCCATCAGTCTGAGGATGAAAAGTAGTGCTGAAGTGTTGTCGGGTACCTAAAGTTGCCTGAAGAGCTCCCCAAAATTTAGAAGCAAATCTAAGATCCTGATCTGACACTATGGATTCAGGTATGCCATGAAGTCTGACAATCTCATTCACATACAGCTTAGCCAATTTATCCAGCGAATACTTCTTTCCCACCGGCAAGAAATGAGCAGATTTAGTGAGTCTATCCACCATCACCCAAATACCATCATGCCCTTCACGGGTACGAGGTAAACTGAAGACAAAATTCATGGTGATGTGGTCCCACTTCCACATTGGAATAGGCAACGGCTCAAGCAACCCTGAAAATTTTTGTCTTTCAGCTTTCACCTGCTAACAAATCAGACACCTACTCACAAAAGCTGCAATTTCCCTCTTCATGTTTGGCCACCAATAATAATCCTTCAGAGTTCGATACATTTTTGTGCTCCCCTGGTGAGCAGCATAAGCAGAACTATGAGCTTCCTCCATTAACTCAAACTTTAACTCTTCGTTCCTCTTTGGCACACAAAACCTACTTTTGAACAACAAACGACCCATCTCTTCTTACCGAAAAATTTACGGCGGCTCCATTCGCTGCTCTTTCCATCAACCGAACTATGGAAGGATCATTATACTGTGTCTCCCGCACTTTATCAACCAAAACTGGCCTCACATGGAAACTAGCTACCAAAGCACCCACTTCATCCACCGCTAAAATCACCCCTGTAACTCGCAGCTCACAAAGAAGTGGAACTCGAACCATCCTTAAGTGAAACAAAGACACGAAGGGATTGCGACTAAGAGCATCAGCTACCACATTAGCCTTTCCTAGATGATACTCTATAGTGCAATCATAATCACTGATCAACTCCATCCGCTTTTTTTGCCTCATATTCAACTCCCTTTGTGTGAACACATATCGAAGACTCTTGTGATCTGTAAAAATTTGACACTTGGCTCCATAAAGATAGTGTCTCCACAACTTGAGAGTAAAAACCACAGCTGCAAGCTCTAAATCATGAGTGGGATAATTCACCTCATGCGGCTTCAATTGCCTAAAAGCGTAGGCAATCACTCGATCATGCTGCATTAAAACCCCACCTAGACCTCGTCTATAAGCATCACAAAACACCACATACTCCCCGCTATCATTCGGAAGTGCCAACACCGGAGCACAAGTCAAGCGGTTCTTTAATTCTTGAAAACTTTGCTCACACTGATCTGACCACTCAAACTTCACTCCCTTCTTGGTCAATCCAGACAGTGGAGCTGCAATCTTTGAAAAGCCATGCACAAAACGACGATAAAAACCTGCTAACCCCAAGAAACTACGAATCTCAGTCACAGTTGTGGGTCTTTTCCAATTGGACACCGCTTCCACCTTCTGGGGATCCACACTAACACATTCAGCTGAAACTACATGACCCAGAAAACCCACCTTATCCAGCCAAAACTCACACTAGCTGAACTTGGCAAACAACTGAGCCTTCCTCAAAGTCCACAATATCAATCTTAGATGTTTGACATGCTCCTTCTCACTTTTCGAGTAAACCAAAATATCATATATGAACACGATCACGAAGCGGTCAAGATATGGACTAAACACCCTATTCATGAGATCCATGAACGCCGCGGGTGCATTAGTAAGTCCAAAAGGCATCACCACAAACTCATAATGACCATAGCGTGATCGAAAGGCAGTATTGGCTACGTTACTATCCCGAATCTGCAACTGATTATAACCAGATCTCAAATCAATCTTTGAGAACACTGAGGCACCTCTCAACTGATTAAACAAATCATCAATGCGTGGGAAAGGGTACTTATTCTTCACTGTGACTTGATTCAACTTCCTATAATCAATGCATAGTCTCATGGTACCGTCATTCTTCTTAACAAACAACACCGGAGCACCCCATGGAGACATGCTAGGCCGAATAAAACCCTTATCTACCAACTCCTGCAATTGAGTCTTCAACTCTTTCAATTCCGCTGGAGCCATTCTGTAAGATGCCTGAGAGATAGGCATAGTTCCAAGAAGCAACTCGATAGAAAAGTCTATCTCCCTTATAGGAGGCAAACCAGGCAAATCCTCGGGAAACACGTCCGGAAGCTCTCTTACTACAGGAATATCCCCCACTTCCAACACTCCTATACTTGCATCCACAACATGAGCTAAGAATGCCTGACAGCCATTATTTAACAATTTCCTAGCGGCCACAGCTGATATCAGGCAACTCGAAATCACATCTCTTTCCCCTTGAAAAACAACCTCAAAACCATCCAAACTTCGAAACACTACTTCCTTTCGGAAACAATCTACCATAGCTCTATAAGACTCTAAGAAGTCCATCCCCAAGATCACATCAAACTCCACCAAATTTAGAGGAATCAAATCGGCCTTGAAATTAAATCCCTCTACTAGCACTTCACAACCACTAAACACCCAATCTATCCTCATCACCTCACCAGAGGGTAGAGATACATGCCACTCGCCTGGAAGAGACGATGATGACACATTGGCATGAAGGGCGAATCTACTAGACAAAAATGAATGCGTGGCTCCGGGATCAATTAAAGTAAAAGCTGGCTGACCAAAATTAACAACGTACCAATGATGACATCTGGAGAAGTACGACCCTCCTGCTGGGTCATAGCATGCAGTCTAGCACGAGTCATGGGACGTCCACGCTGACCACTCCCCTGCTGAGAACCACCCCTGGCTGCTAAACCACCACGAGAACCACCACTAGAGCCTTTAGCTGAAAACTGACCACCTTGCTGAGAAGGGGCGGTCCTCTGTGCCAACAAAGGACAGTCTCTCTTGAAATGATCCAGACCACCACACTCAAAGCATTCAGATGACTGCTGCTGACCCAAAAAAAGTCTGACCAACAGATGATCCCCCTTGGGAACTACCACCAGCACTAAACTGACCGGCCTGCTACCTACCCAATTGGCTCCTAGAGGGTCTCCTGAAATGCCCTCTATTTCTGCTCTGAGGACCATAACACGATCCCCGACTACTGCCACTGCCCGCTGAAGATCCAGAAGCGGACGATGAAGCAGCCTTTTTAGATGGTCCTTGACTGGGACCACTGAAATCTCGAGGCCGAGCACTATAAGTCCTCCTGGTCTCGATGGCCATAGCTGCCCCAACTGCATCAAGGAATGTCTGATAGATAACACCGACCATCTTGTCTGCAAACACTCCTCCAAGCGCGTCAACAAACATACCAATCCTGGTCCTCTCATCAGGAAATCAAATGGGGCACATGGTAGCTCAAAGTGGTGAATCTCTGCTCAAACTCAATGACTCCCTCATCGTTTCTCTTTTTCATATTCAGAAAGTCTGACTGGATCCTACTACGATGAGAGTGGTTGAAATACTGACCCAAGAAGAGCGCCTTAAACTGCTCCCAAGTTGTAGTCTGAGGACCATCATTATTTCTCCTGGCAAGAGTCCACCAATGATGAGCTGAATCGTCCAGAAAAGAAACTGTCATCTTCACTTTCTTTTCTTCTGACAGTTCTGTGCTCTCGAACGCCATCTTCATCTTGTCCACCTAAGAGTAAGCATTAAGGGGTCTCTTGGCACCCTTGAACTCTACTGCCCCTGCATCAACAACATCTCTCTTCCTCACAGATCGGGGGGCATGAACCCTATCCAGAACACCTCTCAACATAGCCCCAATAGAATCCGCTAAACCTCTCACTTCCTCACCCTCATTGGCGTTGGTCGAGGTAGCCACACGGGGTCGACGTCTAGAAGGCATAGTACCTGAGGAGGAAGATATTTAGTGGTCTATAAACATGACTAACAGAACTACCACACATACCCAAAAACACATAGTATCAAAAGCAGAAACTGCCGATGAATCCGTCGCGGTCGGATAATCACTCTATAGACACTATGGCTACTTAGGCAAATACGATAGTGAATAGGAAACAGAAAATGAAACCTAGAGCTCTGATATCAACTGGTATCGCGTGAGGTCTAGCAGGAGACGTCGAGGCATAGTCACCTATTTATCAGCTACATTACGCCAGTATGTTACATGTTTAATCTACTAGGGTTTGTTAGCTTTCTCTGTATATTATTTTTTTTTTTAGTAGCTCTGAATACTTTTGGAATTATTCT
Source organism: Fragaria x ananassa (assembly GCA_034370585.1). Lineage (NCBI taxonomy): Eukaryota > Viridiplantae > Streptophyta > Magnoliopsida > Rosales > Rosaceae > Fragaria > Fragaria x ananassa. The sequence continues at coordinate 21,963,304 of CP139765.1, read as the reverse complement.
GTGTAATTTTTTTATTCTGGCTACTTTTGGGTTGTAGCGGAAGATTTATTTTGGAATAAAAATGTGGTTCTTAAATTCTTATAAGTTAGGGTTGTCCATTTTCAAGGGAGGTTTGCCGAGTCTTCGGTAAATTTTCCTTGGAGGTGGTCCCCACATGACTCATCTCGGGTTTCGGGGTGAAATTTGGGGCGGGTCTTGACAGTAAAATATTCAACACGTCAGAGTGAGTGGACAAAATGATTCCGACAACAAATAAATATTTCCCCAAAAATGCTTTCCAAGAAAACGCTTCCTCAGCGGCAAAACAAGAGCTCCACTGGAAAGATTCTGAACTGGGGTCCAGCCTGGCTAGAATCCCAAACTTTAAGAAATTACCTCTCAGGCCAGGATATTATATATATAGTATGTATGCACACTCGCCTCACCCTTTGTACGATATCTATGAAAAACTTGAATAAAATAGATATCATACAAATCTACTATGCTTGTGTCTAACGCTCACATCACCCCACACTGGAATTGTACCTCAGGCTGGGGGAAAGCGGCCGAGTGGTAATATATACGTGCTTACTCCTTATACGCAATCTTTGAATAATTAAATACGAAATTAGAAAGTCGCACAGGGCTACGATGCTCGCGTCTAACGCTCACGTCACCCATACCGGAATTGTACCTCGATACGGGGGAAATCACGTATAGCTAGCTAGCATTTAATCATATACACATTATTCTCATATAAGAGTATAATCACCGAAATTCTCAATTTCGGGAAATATCCAACAATAGAAAAATCATTTAAAACGATAAAGCATTTCGAACACAATATTTAAAACAAAGGTCCACTCACAGGTTAGGCCCTAAGCCTGATGTTGGTCGGAGGTCTCTTCCGCTCGAGCCTCCTCACGTCCTGTTCCAAATAAATAAAACCTTAAATAAAACACCGACGCTTAACGCAAAACATGCATAAATAAATATGGTTCGTGCGCTCATCCAAGCCTAACACTCCAAAATCTTAAATTCACTGCCAACCTCAAAACTCCACAAACTTTTACCGACATCCTCAAAAACACCTTCCACCAAATAAAATCCAATGGCCTGATTCTAAATTAATAATCCGCCAAAAATACCAAACTTCAACAATTCTCAAACCTATCCAATACTCCTTCAAAAATTCTAAAACTTATTCCATTAAACTCCTCACATTTTTCTCCACCAAAAACATTTTCTCGGTGGCGGCTCCGCTGGCAGCGGCGGCCGGCGGCCAACTCCGGCGACCTCCGATGCTCATCAAAATTTGGCAGCATCTTCCTCTCAACCTCTACTACAACGTTCCTAACTACCACAAACTCCAATTCTAAGCCTAACCAAGCCAATCGAACACAAACACACAAAAAAAAAACTCTAAAATTGCCATTACCGATTTCTCCTTACCTAGCTCGAGATGGAGCGAGCCATTTGGAGGGATTGAAGCACGGGAGGAGTGCTTTCTTTTGAGCTACGGCTCGCCGGCTATGGCGGCCGGAGGAAGGAGTTCCGGCGAAAGGAAACTTCGGGCAGCAGGAGCTTTCAGGCGGCTTTTCTCCCAATCGGCGGTGCTAGGGAGGTTGCCACCGGTCTAGAATGGCAGCTGGGAAGGAGACCGACCGTTTGGGACCGGTGTGGCGAGCTGGGGCGGCCGGAGAGCGGCGGTCGGGCGGTCGGAAAGTCTCGACAGTGAAGGGCTCGGGGAGAGAGAAACCGGGAGGAAGAGAGAGAAAGAAAAAAAACTGATTCGGGCCTTTAGCCCAACCCGGACCACCAACTCCAACATATACCCAAACCAAAATTTAACACCCCAAAAATAATACCCCAATAAAATTACCTTTTACTAGCAAAAATTACCATTTTTTACCGTCGTCAAAATTTCTTCTATAGAATAATCCCACAAAATAATCGTTTCTTACACCTCTCTAGGGATCAATTATATTTTTCACTTAATGACGAACCCGGTAAAATTCTTATTACCACTATGCCAGTAATAAAGGTAAAAAATTATGGGTCGGGGCGTGACATTGTGCATGTACATGTGATCCATTGTTCACAAGATTTGAATATGAAGTTTCGATATTGATATTTCTTTCTTATGAACATGAAATTCTAAACAGCATAATTGGATCCATGATGATCGATGTGGTTTATGATGCAAGATTATTTCTTAAAACCATGAACCATGATCTATGAGATTATAAGTGGTTTGTATATTATTGATTTAGATCAATACTCTATGGTTCTTATTTCCATTTGTTTGGATGAGTTTTGCAATATCATGATGTAATTCCATGCATTTCTGTGGATAATTTTATTGAACTTTTGAACACATGTTCAATATGCGATATTAAGAATCATTGTTCTACCAAGAGCCATGAATAGACACATATGCGTCTTCTGATATATAACCTGATATGGCTATAAATGTGGCTATAGTAACCACACTATGTAAAATTTGGATTCTCATGTATCTATCATCCATTGTTTCACATGATATATATTATGTTCTGTTATTATGTACATTATTGCTACATGTACAATTGACCAACCGTTAATTTGTTTAGAATTCGATTATAAATACAATTAAATATATTTAATATGCTTAATATGTAACACACATTTCCATATGATTAATATGTTTATTATTGCAATTAGTACATATTGAATTAATGATCCAACCGTTTCAAATTCTTTGACAGTTAACATGACTATTTTTGAATACGAGATTTTTTGAATTTACGGTTAACATGACTAATTTTTGAATACGAGGATCTGGTAGTTACAGTTAACATGACTAGTTTTGGATTTTTTATGGCCATTGATAACCTCTATTTCTTGTTTTATCATAACCAGTTCAGGTATAGTAATTGATTTTTACAGCCTATTTGTTGTGGTACTAGTCTTTCATAAAACTCATTGTTTTCATAATATCATATTTATTGAATGGAATAAGGTATGTATTTGTCCATTTCATTATATGAATTTAATTTATTCATTTCACAATATATTTCGTTTTATGAATTACAGCAAACTCGATAATCGAGACTCAAAATTTTTTATCCAACTATAGAGGGCCTGAAGTTCCTCACGAGTAATATGAGTGTGTCATAGTAACGCCATATACATAAAGGATGGACATAAGAGGTGTTCCCTTGTGACCATGTTTCTCGGTCCTTTGTAGGCTAAGACTTCCTTGCCTTATACTTGAGTGGAAAAATTAGATGTTCATATAGAAAATAGCACATATATTGTTGTCTTTCCTCTACCGTACATCTTTTGTGATGTTGTCTAGAGTATCTAACTATTGGCAAGATGTTTTTGTCAGAAATCTGACTACCGACATTTTTTTCTCGATTACTTATCTTGTTGAAAGGTAGTCCTTATGCATATTTATGAGAATCGGAGGAAACACTGAGCTATTTAAGCTCTGCATGTACCCATTGCAAATACACTCATTGTGCAGGTCATGAGAAAGAATATGACTAATTCGGCCCACATATATTGAAGAAGCAATATTATGGTATGAGATTATGGAATTCAAGTATGTTTTATTTTTCTTAACCTTATTCGGTTTTGTAATCAAAATTGATCGAAACCCGGAGTTTCTTGATCAAACTATATGAGGGTATGAAGTTCTTTGAAAGTGATATTGTCAAATTATTGAAATGAAGTTTCTCAAAACTTATGTAATCAACAAGGACCAGAAGCTCCTTAGAGCTATACAATATGATTTTCTTGTGATCCCTAATTATATGAGAGCATAAAGTTCTAATTTATTTTGATACAATGTTATTGTGAAATTAGAGGAGAGAAACAAGATTATCATATTCATGAAGGTAACTAGACCAGAAGTTCTTGTACTTCTTCACCAATGGAACTATAAGTTTTCATTCTCACATACTTCTTCACCAATGGAACTATAAGTTTTCATTCTCACATTTTACTTATCCTTGTTCCTTACCATTTTAGAGTTTGTTAATTATTTTCCTCTTCTAAATTTTATTGTTACTCATACGGGCCAGCAACTTTATAGCACGAACATATGAATTTCAAATGTCATGTTTTTGAACCAAAAGTTCAAATTACTGAATTATAGAACATAAGTTCTAATGGTAAAACCTCAAGCCCGAAGCTCAGTATGTAAATGTTGGGAAAAAATCGTAAACACATATATACCCAACATAACTTCACCCTATCTTATTAACTAAGATAGGGTTTTTTTAATTATGTCTGTTTCAACTCATTCAAGACAGAATGTGTCTCTTAATTACAATCCCTTGTTACAAGGGAACACCTTTTGATTCCGTTTACCAAGAGACCATTGTAGGTTTATTTGTTTTTGTGACTGCACCCACATTTGGGAATGGGTTGCCTACGTACCCTGGAGAGGATCAAGTCACTCGTAGTTCAAGGGTTCCAACAAGTCAATGACTCGTTGGAGGGCTTTGACTTTAGGATGAGAGTAGTGTTTGGAAATGTGTTTGGATTTGTGTCAGAAGGCATTTGAGCTTTGGAGCGAGACTTTGGCTTCAGGCGATCCGAGAGTTTATTTGGATTGGTGGTTGCATCCAGATTTAAGTCCAGACTGCCTACAAACTCTTGTAAAGGGATCAAACCAATGTAGTTCGAATGGTTTGGTTATGGATTTGATTCTCTGGTGCTTCAGGAATTTGGCCAGAGTTATTTGGACTGGACGAATTTAACTGGTGGTGTCAGAGATTCTGTTTGGAATTTTGGTTGCATCTAGTGAGTTACTAGACTGCCTACGTACCCCTTTGTGGGATCAAACCGACCGTAGTTCAAAAGAGGTTTGTAGGCTTTATGGCTTAATGCCGGCTTTTGGTTTAACAGATGTATTTTGAATCCGTTAACTGTATTTCTTATGGACACCCAATTTGGTAGAGTGTTTGTTGATTTGATTTAGGCACCCGGAACAGGTGATGCAGCAGCGTGACAAAAAGGATTGAATGGCTTTGGCCACAGTCCTTGATAGTGGCGTAGGTGATCTCCGCGTGTGAGCGGACTGCACTTTCATGCGGACTCCGCACGTACGTCGGTGAGCGGGCTCCACGTGTACAATTGTGAGCGGACTCCGCGTGTATGTCTGTGAGCAGGTTCCGCGTGTATGTCTGGAGCGGACTCCTTGTGTATGTCTGTGAGCGGGGTCCGCGTGTTCACTTGTGGGTGGACTGCTTGTGCATGTCTGTGACCGGGCTCCGCGTGTTCATTTGTGAGCGGGCTCCGCGTGTTCACTTGTGAGCGGACTGCTTGTGCATGTCTGTGAGCGGACTCCGCGTGTATGTCTGTGAGCGGGCTCCGCGACTTGCTTCATCTTCTGCATGAATGGATCTCGCTTGTGACGTCATCTCGCCTCGCGTGGGGTTAGGGCTTCTAAAAATTAGCTTGTCACCCCTTAGGGCCTCTGCTTTGATTGAAAGTAACCTCGCCACCCCTTAGGGTTCCTGTCTTGACACGAATGCGACCTCGCCACCCCTTAGGGTCTCTGCTATGATGTGAAGTCACCTCGCCACCCCTTAGGGTTCCTGCTTTGACACGAATGCTGTCACGCTCCGACCCATAATTTTTACCTTTATTACTGGCATAGAGGTAATTAGAATTTTACCATGTTCGTCATTAAGTGAAAAATATAATTGATCCTCACAGAGGTGTAAGAGACAATTATTTTGTGGGATTATTCTAAGGAAGAAATTTTGACGACGGTAAAAAATGGTAATTTTTGCTAATAAAAGGTAATTTTATTGGGGTATTAATTTGGGGTGTTGAATTTTGGAATTTTGGAATGGTATTAAGTTAAAGTTGTGGACCGGGCCTTTGTTTTGGTCAAAGCTCGTTCTTTTTTTTCTCTCTCTCTTCCTCCCGGTTTTCCCTCTCTCCCTGACCCGTTTTTGCCCGATCCTTCTGGCCGCCCGACCGCCGCCGTCCGGCCACCCCAGACCGCCGCGCCGGTCCCAATCGTTCGGTCTCCGACCCAGTTGCCGTTCTAGACCGGTGGCAGCCTCCCTAACGCCGCCGTGAAGGAGGAATCAGCGCCGAAAGCCCCGACTGCCGGAAAAGTTTTCTCGTTGGAATTCCTTCCTCCGGCCGCCATAGCCGGCAAGCCGTAGCTCAAAAGGAAGCCCTCCTCCCGTGCTTCAATCCCTCCAAAGGGCTCGCTCCATCTCGAGCTGTGTAAGGAGAAATCAGTAATGGAAATTTTAGGGTTTTTTGTATGTTTGTGTTCGATTGGCTTGGTTAGGCTTAGAATTGGAGTTTGTGGTAGTTAGGAATGTTGTAGAAGAGTTTGAGAGGAAGATGCTGCCAAATTTTGGTGAGCATCGGAGGTCGCCGGAGTTGGTCGCCGGCCACCGCCGAGAAAATGTTTTTGGTGGACAAAAATGTGAGGAGTTTAATGGAATAAGTTTTAGAATTTTTGGAGGAGTTTTGGATAGGTTTGAGAATTGTTGAAGTTTGATATTTTTGGCAGATTATTAATTTAGAATCCGGTCATTGGATTTTATTTGGTGGAAGGTGTTTTTGAGGATGTCGGTAAAGATTTATGGAGTTTTGAGGTTGGCAGTGAATTTAAGATTTTGGATTGTTAGGCTTGGTTGAACGCGCTAAGCATATTTATTTATGCATGTTTTGCGTTAAGCGTCGGTGTTTTATTTAAGGTTTTATTTATTTGGAACAGGACGTGAGCAGGCTCGAGCGGAAGAGACCTCCAACCGACATCAGGCTTAGGCCTAACCTGTGAGTGTACCTTTGTTTTAAATTATTGTGTTCGAAATGCTTTATAATTTTGAATGATTTTCTGTTGTTGGATATTTCCCGAAATTGAGAATTTCGGTGATTATACTCTTTTATGAGAATAGTGTGTATATGATTAAATGCTAGCTAGCTATACGTGATTTCCCCCATACCGAGGTACAATTCCGGTATGGGTGACGTGAGCGTTAGACGCGAGCGTCGTACCCTTGTGCGACTTTCTAATTTTGTATTTAATTATTCAAAGATTTCGTAGAAGGAGTAAGCACGTATATATTACCACTCGACCGCTTTCCCCCAGCCTGAGGTATAATTCCAGTGTGGGGTGATGTGAGCGTTAGACGCAAGCATAGTAGCTTTGTATGATATCTACTTTATTCAAGTTGTTCATAGATATCGTACAAAGGGTTAGGCGAGTGTGCATACATACTATATATATAATATCCTGGCCTGAGAGTCAATTTCTTAAAGTTTGGGAGTCTAGCCAGGCTGGACCCCAGTTTAAAATCTTTCTAGTGGGGCTCTTGTTTTGCCGCTGAGGAAGCGTTTTCTTGGAAAACATTTTTGGGGAAATATTTATTTGTTGTCGGAATCATTTTGTCCACTCACTCTGACGTGTTGAATATTTTCCCATGGGCTCTTCGTTTTTAAAAATGCCCAGTCTGCAGAGTTCGCGTGACGTATAGCAGGAGACGTCGAGGCATAGTCACCCATTTATCAGCTAATTACGCCAGTAGATTACCTGTTTAATTTACTAGGGGTTTGTTAGCTTTCGTTGTATATTATTTTATTTTTAGTAGCTCTGAATACTGTTGGAATTCTTCTGTGTAATTTGTATTCTGGCTACTTTTGGGTTGTAGCGGAAGATTTATTTTGGAATAAAAAGGTTGTTCTTAAATTCTGTTAAGTTAGGGTTGTCCATTTTCGAGGGAGGTTTGCCGAGTCTTCGGTAAATTTTCCTTGGAGGTGGTCCCCGCAGGACTCATCTCGGGTTTCGGGGTGAAATTCGGGGCGGGTCTTGACAGTTAGTATCAGAGCTCTAGGTTTCATATTCGGTCCCCTATTCACTATCGTATTTGCCTAAGTAGCCATAGTGTCTATAAAGTGATGATCCGACCGCGGCGGATTCATCGGCAGTTTTCTGCTTTTGATACTATGTGTTATTGAGTATGTGTGGTAGTTCTGTTAGTCTTGTTTATAGACTACTAAATATCTTCCTCCTAAGGTACTATGCCTCCTAGTCGTCGACCCCGTGTGGCTACCTCGACCAACGCTAATGAGGGTGAGGAACTGAGAGGTTTAGCGGATTCTATTGGGGCTATGTTGAGAGGTGTTCTGGATAGGGTTCAGCCCCCTCGATCTATGAAGAAGAGAGATGTTGCTGATGCAAGGGCAGTAGAGTTCAAGGGTGCCAAGGGACCCCTTGATGCTTACTTTTAGGTGGACAAGATGAAGATGGCTTTCGCGAGCACTGAACTGCCAGAAGAAAAGAAAGTGAGATGACAGTTTCTTTTCTGGACGATTCAGCGCATCATTGGTGGACTCTTACCAGGAGAAATAATGATGATGCTCAGACTATGACTTGGGAGCAGTTTAAGGCGCTCTTCTTGGGTCAGTATTTCAACCACTCTCATCGTAGTAGGATCCAGTCAGACTTTCTGAATATGAAGAAGAGAAACGATGAGGGAGTCATTGAGTTTAAGCAGAGGTTCACCACTTTGAGCTACCATGTGCCCCATTTGAGTTCCTGATGAGAGGACCAGGATTGGTATGTTTGTTGACGCGCTTGGAGGAGTGTTTGCAGACAAGATGGTCGGTGTGGTCTATCCGACATTCCTCGATGCAGTTGGGGCAGCTATGGCCATCGAGACCAAGCGGACTTATAGTGCTCGGCCTCGAGATTTCAGTGGTCCTAGTCAAGGACCATCTAAGAAGGCTGCTTCATCGTCCGCTTCTGGATGCTTTGAGTGTGGTGGTCTGGATCAATTCAGGAGAGACTGTCCTTTGTTGGCACAGAGGACCGCCACTTCTCAGCAAGGCGGTCAGTTTTCAACTAGAGGCTCTAGTGGTGGTTCTCGTGGTGGTTTAGCAGCCAGGGGTGGTTCTCAGCAGCGAAGTGGTCAACGTGGACGTCCCATGACTCGCGCAAGACTGCATGCTATGACCCAACAGGAGGGTCGTACTTCTCCAGATGTCATCATTGGTACGTTGTTATTTTTTGGTCAGCCATCTTTTACTTTAATTGATCCCGGAGCCACGCATTCATTTATGTCTAGTAGATTCGCCCTTCATGCCAATGTCACATCATCGTCTCTTCCAGGTGAGTGGTATGTATCTCTACCCTCTGGTGAGGTGATGAGGATAGATTGGGTGTTTAGTGGTTGTGAAGTGCTAGTAGATGGATTTAATTTCAAGGCCGATTTGATTCCTCTAAATTTGGTGGAGTTTAATGTGATCATGGGGATGGACTTCTTAGAGTCTTATAAAGCTATGACAGATTGTTTCCGAAAGGAAGTAGTGCTTCGAAGTATGGATGGTTTTGAGGTTGTTTTTCAGGGGGAAAGAGATGTGATTTCGAGTTGCCTGATATCAGCTGTGGCCGCTAGGAAATTGTTAAATAAAGGCTGTCAAGCATTCTTAGCTCATGTTGTGTATGCAAGTATATGAGTGTTGGAAGTGGGGGATATTCCGATAGTAAGATAATTTCCGGACGTGTTTCTCGAGGATTTTCCTGGTTTACCTCCTGTAAGGGAGATAGAATTTTCTATCGAGTTGCTTCCTGGAACTATGCCTATCTCTCAAACACCTTACAGAATGGCTCCAGCGGAATTGAAAGAGTTGAAGACTCAATTGCAGGAGTTGGTAGATAAGGGTTTTATTCGGCCTAGGATGTCTCCATGGGGTGCTCCGGTGTTGTTTGTTAAGAAGAAGGACGACACCATGAGACTATGCATTGAATATAGGAAGTTGAATCAAGTCACAGTGAAGAATAAGTACCCGTTGCCACGCATTGATGATTTGTTTGATCAGTTGAGAGGTGCCTCGGTGTTCTCAAAGATTGATTTGAGATCTGGTTATCATCAGTTGCGGATTCGGGATAGTGACGTAGCCAAGACTGCCTTTCGATCGCGCTATGGTCATTATGAGTTTATGGTGATGCCTTTTGGACTTACTAATGCACCCACGGCGTTCATGGATCTCATGAATAGGGTGTTTAGTCCATATCTTGACCGCTTCGTGATCGTGTTCATAGATGTTATTTTGGTGTACTCGAAAAGTGAGAAGGAGCATGCCAAATATCTAAGATTGATATTGCGGACTTTGAGGAAGACTCAGTTGTTTGCCAAGTTCAGCAAGTGTGAGTTTTGGCTAGATAAGGTGGGTTTTCTGGGTCATGTAGTTTCAGTTGAAGGTGTTAGTGTGGATCCTCAGAAGGTGGAAGCGGTGTCCAATTGGAAAAGACCCACAACTGTGACTGAGATTCGTAGTTTCTTGGGGTTAGCAAGTGATGGAGTTGAATATGAGGCAAAGAAGGCAGATGGAGTTGATCAGTGATTATGATTGCACTATAGAGTATCATCTAGGAAAGGCTAATGTGGTAGCTGATGCTCTTAGTCGTAATCCCTCCGTGTCTTTGTTTCACTTAAGGATGGTTTGAGTTCCACTTCTTTGTGAGCTGCGAGCTACATGGGTGATTTTAGCGGTGGATGAAGTGGGTGCTTTGGTAGCTAGTTTCCATGTGAGGCCAGTTTTGGTTGATAAAGTGCGGGAGACACAGTATAATGATCCTTCCATAGTTCGGTTGATGGAAAGAGCAGCGAATGGAGCCGCCGTAAATTTTTCGGTAAGAAGATATGGGTCGTTTGTTGTTCAAAAGTAGGCTTTGTATGCCAAAGAAGAACGAAGAGTTAAAGTTTGAGTTAATGGAGGAAGCTCATAGTTCTGCTTATGCTGCTCACCAAGGGAGCACAAAGATGTATCGAACTCTGAAGGATTATTATTGGTGGCCAAATATGAAGAGGGAAATTGCAGCTTTTGTGAGTAGGTGTCTGATTTGTCAGCAGGTGAAAGCTGAAAGGCAAAAACCTTCAGGGTTGCTTGAGCCGTTACCTATTCCAGTGTGGAAGTGGGACCACATCACCATGAATTTTGTCTTCAGTTTACCTCGTACCCGTTAAGGGCATAATGGTATTTGGGTGATGGTGGATAGACTCACTAAATCTGCTCATTTCTTGCCGGTGGGAAAGAAGTATTCGCTGGATAAATTGGCTAAGCTGTATGTGAATGAGATTGTCAGACTTCATGGTATACCTGAATCCATAGTGTCAGATCGGGATCTTAGATTTGCTTCTAAATTTTGGGGAGCTCTTCAGGCAACTTTAGGTACCCGACAACACTTCAGCACTACTTTTCATCCTCAGACTGATGGGCAATCAGAGAGGACTATCCAAACTTTGGAGGATATGATGAGAGATTGTGCCTTGCAGTTTAGGGGGAGTTGGGATAAGAACCTTTCTTTGATGGAGTTTGCCTATAACAACAGCTTCCATTCGAGTATCGGTATGGCTCCCTTGGAGGCACTTTATGGGAGGCAGTGTCGTACACCATTATGTTGGAATGAAGTCGGAGAAAGGGAGCTTTGTTGTCCTGAGATTATCCATGACACAAATGAGAAGATCAAGGTGGTTAGGGATAGACTCAAGGTTGCTCAGAGTAGGCAAAAGAGTTATGCAGATGTCCGCAGGAAGGACCTTGAGTTTCTAGTAGGTGATTGGGTGTTCCTGAAACTATCTCATTGGAAAGGGGTAGTACGTTTTGGCAAGCGTGGGTAGTTAGTCCGAGGTATATTAGGCCTTATGAGATAATAGAGCGAGTTGGCTCTCTTGCCTATCGGTTAGCTTTGCCTCCGGAGTTGTCCAGATACATAATGTGTTCCATGTATCCATGCTTCGCAAGTATATAGCCGATCCTTCTCATGTGCTGGAAGAGCAGCCAATTAGTTTGCAGAAGGATTTGTCCTATGAAGAGGAACCGGTTCAGATTCTATACCGGAAGGAGCAAATGCTTAGGAGCAAGTCAATTCTGCTCGTCAAAGTGCTTTGGAGAAGCCACCAAGTAGAGAAAGCTACTTGGGAGTCAAAGGAGCAGATGAGGCAGCAGTATCCTTATCTCTTTGAGTAGCGAGTTTGTAAATTTCGAGGACGAAATTTTTGTTAGGAAGGGAGAATTGTCACGCCCCGACCCATAATTTTTACCTTTATTATTACTGGCATAGTGGTAATAAGAATTTTACCGTGTTCGTCATTAAATGAAAAATATAATTGATCCTCAGAGAGGTGTAGGGGACGATTATTTTGTGGGATTATTCTAAGGAAGAAATTTTGATGACGGTAAAAAATGGTAATTTTTGCTAGTAAAAGGTAATTTTATGGGGTATTGTTTTTGGGGTGTTGAATTTTGGAATTGTATTAAGTTGGAGTTGTGGACCGGGCCTTTGTTTTGGTCAAAGCCCGTTCTTTTTTTTCTCTCTCTCTCTTCCTCCCGGTTTTCCCTCTCTCCTCGACCCGTTTCTGCACGATCCTTCCGGTCGCCCGACCGCGCCGGTCCCAATTGATCGGTCTCCGATCCAGCTGCCATTCTAGACCGATGGCAGCCTCCCTAGCGCCGCCGTGAAGGAGGAATTAGCGCCGAAAGCCCCGACTGCCGGAAGAGTTTTCTCGCCGGAACTCTTTCCTCCGGCCGCTATAGCCGGCGAGCCGTAGCTCAAAAGGAAGCCCTCCTCCCATGCTTCAATCCCTCCAAAGGGCTCACTCCATCTCGCGCTAGGTAAGGAGAAATTGATAATGGAAATTTTAGGATTTTTTTTTTTTGTGTCTTTGTGTTCCATTTGCTTGGTTAGGCTTAGAATTGTAGTTTGTGGTAGTTAGGAATGTTGTAGAGGAGGTTGAGAGGAAGATGCTGCCAAATTTTGGTGAGCATCGGAAGTCGCCGGAGTTGGTCGCCGGCCGCCGCCGAGAAAATGTTTTTGGTGGAGAAAAATGTGAGGAGTTTAATGGAATAAGTTTTAGAATTTTTGGAGGAGTTTTGGATAGGTTTGAGAATTGTTGAAGTTTGGTATTTTTGGCGGATTATTAATTTAGAATCCAGCCATTGAATTTTATTTGGTGGAAGGTATTTTTGAGGATGTCGGAAAAGTTTTGAGGTTGGCAGTGAATTTAAGATTTTGGATTGTTAGGCTTGGTTGAGTGCGCGAAGCATATTTATTTATGCATGTTTTGCATTAAACGTCGGTGTTTTATTTAAGGTTTTATTTATTTGGAACAGGACGTGAGGAGGCTCGAGCGGAAGAGACCTCCAACTGATATCAGGCTTAGGCCTAACCTGTGAGTGGACCTTTGTTTTAAATTATTGTGTTCGAAATGCTTTATCGTTTTGAATGACTTTCTGTTGTTGGATATTTCCCGAAATTGAGAATTTCGGTGACTATACTCTTTTATGAGAATAGTATGTATATGATTAAATGCTAGCTAGCTATACGTGATTCCCCCATACCGAGGTACAATTTCCGTATGAGTGACGTGAGCGTTAGACGCGAGCGTCGTAGCCCTGTGCGACTTTTTAATTTCGTATTTAATTATTCAAAGATTTCGTAGAAGGAGTAAGCACGTATATATTACCACTCGGCCGCTTTCCTCCAGCCTGAGGTACAATTCCAGTGTGGGGTGATGTGAGCGTTAGACGCAAGCATAGTAGCTTTGTATGATATCTACTTTATTCAAGTTGTTCATAGATATCATATAAAGGGTTAGGCGAGTGTGCATACATACTATATATATAATATCCTGGCCTGAGAGGCAATTTCTTAAAGTTTGGGAGTCTAGCCAGGCTGGACCCCAGTTTAAAATCTTTCTAGTGGAGCTCTTGTTTTGCCCCTGAGGAAGCGTTTTCTTGGAAAACATTTTTGGGGAAATATTTATTTGTTGTGGGAATCGTTTTGTCCACTCACTCTGACGTGTTGAATATTTTCCTCTGGGCTCTTCATTTTTAAAAATGCCCAGTCTGCAGAGTTCGCGTGAGGTCTAGCAGGAGACGTCGAAGCATAGTCACCCATTTATCAGCTACATTACGCCAGTAGGTTACCAGTTTAATCTACTAGGGGTTTGTTAGCTTTCGCTGTATATTATTTTATTTTTAGTAGCTCTAAATACTGTTGTAATTCTTCTGTGTAATTTGTATTCTGGCTACTTTTGGGTTGTAGCGGAAAATTTATTTTGGAATAAAAAGGTGGTTCTTAAATTCTTATAGTGAGGGTTGTCCATTTTCGAGGGAGGTTTGCCAAGTCTTCGGTAAATTTTCCTTGGAGGTGGTCCCCGCAAGACTCATCTCGGGTTTCGGGGTGAAATTCAGGGCAGGTCTTGACAAATGCGACCTCGTCACCCCTTAGGGTCTCTTGATGTGAAGTCACCTTGCTACCCCTTAGGGTCTCTTGATGTGAAGTCACCTCGCCACCCCTTAGGATTCCTCCCTTGGCACGAATGTTGGCTCGCCACCCCTTAGGGTTCCTGCTTTGACACGAATGCGACCTCGCCACCCCTTAGGGTCTCTTGATGTGAAGTCACCTCGCTACCCCTTAGGGTCTCTTGATGTGAAGTCACCTCGCCACCCCTTAGGGTTCCTGCCTTGGCACGAATGTTGGCTCGCCACCCCTTAGGGTTCCTGCTTTGACACGAATGCGACCTCGCCACCCCTTCGGGTCTCTACTTTGATGTGAAGTCACCTCGCCACCCTTTAGGGTTCTTGCCTTGGCTTGAATATTGGCCCGCCACCCCTTAGGGTTCCTTCCTTGGCACGAATTTTGGCTTGTCACCCCTTAGGGCTTTTGCTTCGATGTGAGGTCACCTGGCTTGCTTGGACTTCCAGTCTTGTGAGGCCATCCTAGTTCGCTTCGCCTGGACCTCAAAGACAACTCGCCTTAGGGCTTTTGCTTTAAGTTTTCAGCTTCCATGCGAGGTCATCTTGCATGCGGACTGCTATCTAGCTCGCCTGATAATATTTTAGCAGGAATGCTTGTTTCCTTCTCTTGTACGGCTTGTTATGCGAAACGCATGGCGTTGTGTACGAGAGTAAGGGCCGAGCAGCTACATAATTATCGCAACGAGAGGAAGCGGGGGCAAGGTCATCTCGCCTTCTTTTTTGTGACTACCTCGCATGGTCGTCTCGCCTTAGGGGGAGATGGCTTGCGGGCTTCCGGCGGAGTAAGGAACGAGGCCGAAGGATAGAGATACTGCAAAAGAAATAAAGAGAGTTAGAGTGTGGGCTCCACTTTCTTGTTGGCTCGCCACTTCTTTTCTTCTCTCCTTCTGCTTTTTGCTTCGCTTGTTCTCTTCTCCTTCTTCTCCTCTTTTGTTCTGTCCGTGTTGACTCCGCTTGCTTTTGTCTTTCTCTTGTTCCCTGCTTTTTGCTTCGCCTCCCTCTGTTGCGCTCTGTCCGTGTCTTTTTTTCTTCTCTGTGTCTCTTTATATAGAGTGCACGGTTTGAAAGATTGAGTTCACATTGGACTTTGTTGTCTAGCTATTTACAAGAGTCACAATTGAACTCAAAAACATTATTATTTTTGGAAGAAAAGTATTATTATTTTATTTTTATTTTTTTATTTTTGTAATCCTTTTCTTCTTCTTTTTTCCCTTTCTTTTTGGTATCAACAGTAAATTAAATTAGTGAACTTGAAGTTTCAGTTTAGTTATCTAGAACCTGAAGTTTCCAGCACCAAATTTATTTGAACTAGAAGTTCAACATATGAAATCTGAGAACTTGAAGTTCTAACATTATAATAAATTTAAACTTGAAGATTCGATTACACATATGATTGATGGCTTCTGAAAAACACATAATATCCCCTCTTTACAAGAAGTGACTTCAATATGGTTCCAAAATATGTATTGAGATACCACATCGCCCGAAGGAGGGGAGGAGATGTGTTGCAAACATACCTCCCCATAGTGAGACTAATTTTGGGTTGGCAACTCAAGCACAAAATTGTAGAGCGAGCAAGATCCAAAACGGACAGTATCTCGCTATGTCACCTATTACGTGTGTTAAAATTAATTATTTTGGCATGACTAGTTACATCATATTTTACCTACAGTGTTGCTTGAAATCAGTAACAATTTTTGATGTCTGCTAGCTAACGCTACTCATAGCAAATTGTTTATTTGCTGCATATTTTTTTTTTTTGTCACTTTAATGAGACACTTCTCTTGTTATGAAAGGGAGAAAGATTGTTCTTGAAGAACAACATGAATTGTTGTGGAATATTTACCTATTGCCTCATTTTAAGCTTGAGGAATATCACAGCTAGTGACTTAATAAAAACTATTGATGACAAAATTATATGCTAGCGGGAAGAAAATTTACTTGGGTAAAATCCCTGAGACCGACCATATTAACTTTAACCTTTGTATGTGTAATACTGTAGCCGTCATATTAGGAACTCAGACATTTTTAATGACATTCTGGTCAGGAGAACCATGTCACTTACACATACAAAGGTTAAAGTACACCATCAGATGATGATATCTTGGTGATACAACAATACATCAATATGGTTGATACTCATGAATTTAATATTTTTGACCTTAAACTTGGTGTGAGTTCACCACCAGCCAATGGACATCTTCACTCGAAATGAAGTGATAGTCATTTAAACGCATTTTTATGCATGGTCATAATAAGACAATTTTCCCGCCGTTAGGGGGAGAGAAAATACTACTGTCATTTGAATAACGGCGTGAATTTGGAGTGGAATGTATTCACCAGGTCTAAAGTTTTAAGCTCCTGAAAATGGAAGATTATACATGTCCTATAATGTTTTATGGTATTATGAATATAGATCCACATTCGCTAAATATAATTCATCTATGAGAGATGTTTGTCGTAGAAGTAATAATATTTGCCCTAGAAGTGGCAAGGGTACCCAATATTAATAAGCTCATAGTAGCTAATGCATGCATAGAAGAATGTGTGGGATCTATGAATGATGATCATCAATGAAAATTTACTTATGGTAGCTACCAAAGATCGTTAAGGACTGTATGATGCAATACCACATTTTATTATGAATGTCGATAAAACATATTATTGGCAAAATTGGATAGAGGCAATTCCAATGAACTGAATATATGAAACGTGATGAGATACTTAGACTTTTAACCCTACGTGATACAAAAGGGTATTAATCACAGTGAAAATAAATCACTATGGCACAATGTCTATAAGAGACATGAGGATTACGAATATCTTTCCTTACACGTGATAGTTTTCTGTAAGTATAGTGTTATATATATATATATATATATATATATATATATATATTTATTGATGAGAGACTTACGGCAGTTGTCATCGTATATTATGAGGATATGAAAATACTTTGTTAAAAGCAAAATCCCAAAAGTAAAGATTCATTATAAGCGTATCGTTTATCAAATCCTTAAATGATCCAACTACATGAATGATTTGAACGTAAATCGATTCATGAATACTTGAGAGAGTCTGAATGTGAGATTCCTCATCACCTAAGGAAAATGACGTAATGTGCCTTATACATGCAAACACAACTCCCATTAGTGAGATGTGTCTTGGGTTTGAACCCAAGAAGAAAGCCATGAGGGGGAGGCCCAAAGGCGAGCATATCTCGTTATGGTGGGTTGTTAAACTAAAGTTAACTCATGCAATCGATAGTCTAAACCTAGCTCATATATACTTATTTTGTTATAGTTAACGTGATCAAAATTGCCTCAATGAGTATTATGATTGAACTACGAAACCGAATTCGGATTATGTTTCTACATATTCTAACTTTCGCGAAGTTATGAATTGCTCAAAGCTCTTGAAGAGCATATACGAGATGTATCAATAAACGAAGATATTGATATGAATGGCTAGATATGCTATGCTGATCTTCTAATGATTTTGAACCATAGATAGTAATGTGTTAATTAGCTTCTACTGCTTAGTTATTACATAATGTATGAATTTGAACATGTGAGGTTGTTTCTAATATTACTAAATGAGGTAAGACCTATTAAATTGTATAGCTTTGTTGGTATTGCTTTCACTTTGCAGGTATGAAAATCTTTTGATGAGCCCTTGTATGCAAAACGAACAAAATCTCACTTCAGTGATAGACAAAACAAACCATTATTTACGGTACATGAAGCTTGCAACAATTAGGGGGAGAATCTCATCAGGGGAGCATCCACAAGTATGTTATCTAGGACATATGCGTGTTGTACTCTTTTTCTCCTTCGACCAGGGTTGTTTTTTCCCACATGGTTTTTATTACCTGACAAGGTTTTTAACGAGACAACAAATAAGCGCGTCCAACACCATATCATTCATTAGTGGACATCCAAGGGATAATGTTGTAAATATTATAATATATGTGGATGTCTTTGTAAATACTTATTAGTTATGTCCTGACGATGTAAATCATACTATTATATAAGAGAGTCTAATGAGAATGAAAGAGACATTTCTTCCTCCTCATACATTTTGTTCTTCTATTTTCTCTCTATCTCATTATTGGTTTATAACATAATTGATGTTGTCTTAAATACCTTGATTATGAGTTTTTCTTCTAACACTAACATTTTTCAATCAATTTGCAAAAATCATGTAGTTTTCTTTATTTTTATGAAAAAAATATAGATCAAAGGAATTTATTCTCTAATCTATACATAAGGTAAAATATAATATGAATAAGATATATGATCTAAACCCTAAACCCTAAACCATATACCTTATACCCTATATCCTGAACCTATACCCTATACCCTATACCCTAAACCCAATTTTGGGTTTATTCTTTTTAGGCATATTATCATATCATGCCCTACTTAATAGGTACATTAGAAACGTAAGTAGTAGAGAGTAAAATGTTCTCTCAATTAAGATGGGAAATAATATAATAATATACTTAAAAAGAAGAAAATTAATCAAAAAACAAGAACGTGTACCTTACAATTAGACATTTTTCAACTATGTAGAAAAACAAAAAATGTGAACTTAGGAATGAAAAGTATCATTCTATTACAAATGACATACTTCTGTATATAGCATATATATATATATACACATATATACACACACACTCAAGTTAGTAATAACAAGGTAAAAAATTAAAGAATGTAATTGATTATGACAAAGTTAAATCCAACTAAATTTTAGCTCAATATTTAAGTTTCAAATTGATGCTAAAATTGAGAAAGATATCAAATTTATTTTTCTACTGTCTGAAGGGCAAATTAGAGAAACCGAAAAATGAAGAAAACTATTAATTATAGACATTTGCTCTATATGGTAAGTTTGTTTATGTGGGGTGGGTGTAAAATGGAAGAAAAATATGTATGAGTTTATCTTAAAAGAGACCTAGTATTTTGGGTTTTTATCTAATTTTCTCTAAATAATTATGCAGCTAATTATGATATGTTCAACCACACTAATATCATTTTCTTTTTCAACCCGAGTAACTCTATGTTGATAAAGTAGTCTGGGTTCACATCCAAAATCAATTGGCAATGGATGAAGTGGCTCAAACCCTTATAAACCACAAGCAAGGTCTCATTTTTCTGGATGTAGGATATATATCTCAATACGCCCCCGCACATGTAGCGAATCTTCAAGCCTAACACGTAGACAACATTTGGGGTGACGTGAAGTTCGTGTGGCATTTGGGCTTCACACATGGACGAGGGTAACCCGCTCTAATACCATGATAAAATAGTATGAGGTTCACATCCAAAACCAATTGGTAATAGATGAAGTGGCCTAAACCCTTATAAACCACAAGCAAGGTCTTATTTTTCCCGATGTGGGATATATATCTCAATACGTCCTCGCACATGTGGCGAATTTTCAAGCCTAACACGTGGACAACATTTGGGGTGACGTGGAGTTTGTGTGGCATTTGGGCTTCACACATGGACGAGAGTAACCCGCTCTGATACCATGATAAAGTAGTATGAGGTTCACATCCAAAACCAATTGACAATGGATGAAGTGGCCCAAACTCTTAAAAACTATAGGCAAGGTCTTATTTTTCCCGATGTGGGATATATATCTCAATACGCCCCCGCACGTGTGGCGAATCTTCAAGCCTAACACGTGGACAACATTTGGGGTGACGTGAAGTTCGTGTGACTTTTGGGTTTCACACATAGACGAGGGTAACCCGCTCTAATACCATGATAAAGTAGTATGAGGTTCACATCCAAAACCAATAGCAATTGGCAATGGATGGAGTGACCTAAACCCTTAAAAATCACCTGCAAGGTCCTATTTTTCCCGATGTGGGATATATATCTCAATATATGTGTTATTCAAAGGGCAATTGCGCGCCTAGTTAAAATTTGAATAAAAAGTGAAGATCTTCACTTGCCATATGTTTCGTTTACTTATGAAGATAAACTGTTTGTAGAAATAAATATATAGAAAGTACAAATACGTTCAGTACACCAATACGTTTTTGTGGGAATGTAGCTTTTGAAACTAATTGTAAATATTTGCGTCCAACCTAGTATGTACGTGTGCGTCCGGACTCTATCTTATTTATATACATTTATTAATGTAAATCATAATCTTAACTGATCAAAACTTAAATTAACCAATAAAAATCACCTATTCAAAAAATCAATGTAAACAATAATTGTTTGCTAAGCTGAATGTATCAAACAAATGGACGACATATCATGAAACTGCTAACTTTCACCAGAACTGTCGATTTGTTTAATGCAATCAACTAATCAAAAAAATTTTGTTTATATTGATTTCTTTACAGAAGTAATCTTTATTGGTTAATTCAACTTTTGAACATTTAAGATTATGATTTATTTACATTAGCAAAAAATATACAAATAAAAGAGAGTGCAGACGAGTGCGTCCATATTGGGTCGGACACAAGTTTTTTTTTTCTAATTGTTAATGTAAAGCTTCGAAGAGTAATACTCGAGATAATTTTTTCAGAGACAGTAAGTGTTTCAACAAAAAGGCGATGAATCAAACAAGTACTCATATTATTGAAGCTAGAAACAGAAGGCTAAAAAGTTGGTAACTCCCAACGGTCCAATACGAAGAACGCAATCTATTCTCTAATCCTAGATTAGGTGAACAAGAAAACCCAATCGACTATGGAAATTAACGGTCTTTTGCTCCAGACTGGGAAGCACTCTTGATGAGCTCTTGTTGAGCTTTTCTTTTTAATCCGTTTTTGAGTTTAATACTCCCTAACATCAATATTAAATTGGTGTTGACGTCTTGATTTTCTCTAGCTATAGAGATCAATATTTCTCACAAAAGGCTTTAAATATCCTTTCTATTCATATCCTGAACCCTGAACTTATATTCTCAACTCTCTTTTGGAAGCCATAGACAACACCCTTTGGCATTCACAGTTTGGTGTAGTAGCTCTTCTTCTCGTTTATATTGTATGACATTCAATTATATTAATAGACAGTGTTAAAGGTCGCGTGTCAAAAGCATCCATCAAGAGTTCAAGACTCCCGATTCACCCTTTTACAATCAAATCAAACCTCTTTCAAGAACATCCGTCACTCTCTGATTTCCATCCTATTACCGCTCAGTCATAGCTAAAAGCTGACAATGTCCAGTATGAGTTATGAAGTTCACAATTGGAAATCCAACCTTTGATATCTATGGCATGGTGTTGATATAGGCAGTGGCCTACTGTGGACATAATGTGTGCCGTGTGAGGGATTCTTGAATCCCAAAGAGTCCTCAAATCATGGTGACCTTCCTTTGTTTTGAAGAAGAACGTAAAGCAATTGGGACTGGATCATGTTTACCTCAAAACATTTGCAAACACAACTGTGCCTACGGAATGTGCTTCAGTGACTCAAGGGGTGGTGTGTGTGTTGGTCAAAGAGACTGTTACTTTACCATCTACCTCAGGGAAGCCTTTGAAAATCGTTGTCCTTGGTTGTGGGCATGAGAATATTGGGACTTCCAATGAGAAAAATATAGGTATATTTGGGCTAGAAGAGGGTCTATGTCATTCACTTGTTTCTCCTAGTGTTTGGTTCCATTTGATACTGATCCTAGAGTTGAAAGCAAGATGAACTTTGGCAATGGCAGTGAGGTTTTGGGGAGGTGTGGTGTTAACTTCATCCATCTCGTTTATCCATATCTTAATATACTCTGAACCTATAACCATGTCTCATTTCTTTCTCTAGTACGCAGCTCTTCCTGAATGGCATGGCATAATTCATCTCTTAATATACTTTGATCCTATAAACATGTCTCATTTCATTCTCTAGTACACAGCTTGAATGGCATGGCATAATTCATTCATATGATCAGCGCCAGGCAGAAGAAATATAATCCCATCCCATTATATGCAGAAGTGCAGAACTAGTAATCAAAGAGCAAAACTGAAAAGCCAACTCTTAAATGGCATAAACATAAGACTGCTATTTCTAAACCAACCTGCCAACTGTCGCTTAAAAAGGGTACACGATTAAGAAAGAGGGGTAACTAAAATGAAAACACATATAACAAGATGAGAAATATGACAAAACAAGCTTATGGCCAACACAACCACCTATGTCTCCCATGGTTTAACTTCTTCCCAACCACCTTCAAATTTGCCGTTGTTCAAAGGCTTCAACTGTCTTGGATTCGCTTCAAATTTTTCGTTGTTCCAAGCCTTGCACTGTCTTGGATTCGCTTCAAATTTTTTGTTGTTCCAAGCCTTGCACTGTATTGGATTCCTGCAAATCGTTTGCAGATGTGCTTCCACTTTTTTCCACTACTTGAGCAATTGATTTATTTGGAAGGGGAGGAGCGATAACAACAGGGGAAGCAGCAGCAGTAACAGCAGGAGCAATGACAGCAGGAGCAGCTTCTTTAGGGACGATTGGAGACTCTTCTTTTCGACTGGTTGGAAGATCATCCTTTTTTGAATCATCTCTTCTCACCGGTGGAGAAGCAAATACAGGCACAGCTTGCCTCATAGTAACCGGTGGAGCCACTCGTATGGGTGGAACACACATTGCCTGGTGGTGTAACCCAGGAGGTGGCGGAAAGGGTGGTGCAGAGAACACAGGCACTGATGTCCTTATAGTCACTGGAGGTGCCATCCTATGGCAAGGAGTCCTCATCTGTCGAATGGGAACGTAAGGAACTGCTCCTGCAGCAGGGAATCTCTGTGGACGCGTCCATCGGCTTTCCACTGGAGAAGAATGCGAGGATGGGACAAGACTTTCATTTGTAGCATTCGATGCATTCAATTGGAATCTGGTACGAGGAGCTTGCTTTTGACAAATTAGGGGAAGTATCTTTGACGTCATAGCAGATGGAGGCTGTGGACTCGTAGGTCTGGGGTTCTGAGCTGGAAACTTCTTTGGAAACAGTATTGGACCTGACGGATTCGCCATTGACATTTTCTCCTTCAACCGATAATTAAGCAAGGCCCGTGCTATAGTGATCTGTTCCAGCTCATCATTGTTCTCATGTTCAGATGAAGAACTTGCCGTCTCTTTTGCCACTGGCCAAAAACAAAACAAGTTATACTCTGCCCAAGACACACAAGAAACACAAATAAATCAACAAGCTAAACAACTTAGAATGTTTAAGATGCCACACAGAAGTAAAACTGCTCTTACACAAATTTATTTAAGGAGATGAACTTCAAAATATTCCCCAAATGTCAAACGAAAGGAAGGAAAGAAAGCTGCAAACTCTTGTGTGGCAATAAATGAAAACATTAAATCACAGCCAACAACTCCAATGCAAAATGTTGTTTTCATGCAACTAAATGGATCAGCTGACTTGGTAAGGACTAACAGTAATGGATTAAATTTCTGTTATCTCATTGTAATGCTGGTTGGAGTACTATAAGTTGGTCATCTGCACCCACATAAAGGGACTCACATTGTTTCAGAGATGACCAAGCTGCCATCGCAGCATTCTTCTCTGCTTGTTTTTTGTTCTTGGCTGAGTCCCCTGTAAATGTGATTCCAGCCAATTCAACTGTCCCGGTAAAAACAGGTAGGTGCCCGAGGCCAGACCTGAATGTCGTGTACTGTGGTAATGGAGCTCCAACTCTTTGAGCAATTTCCTGCAAGAGGTTCTTGTAAACCCCCGTCTCATCCTGAGTGAAAAGAGGTGAGATCAGTATCGAGAATATATTATTACATAACTACTTAAAAGTGCAATCCATTAATAAACTGCATCATGCAAATTGGAAATGATATGGAAAAATCACACTCCTGGTATAACATAACCTATCAAGCACTGAAAGGGGAAATCAAACACATGCAAATACTACTCAAATTTGGCAGAAACTGGATATCATATTGTCATATTTTGCTACAAACATATCGTGGAAGGATAAAACTTGGTAGATGAAAGCCATACAGATCACAATCATCAACAAACTATTTTAATTTCAGCTATAACATAACCAATGGTTCCGAACTTCTATTTGAAAGGAGCGCAGCTTCTATCAACTTGTAAATTGCACCCCCCAACCCAAAAAATTCACGAAGTCTGGAAATCAATAATTGATCAATTCTACCAAACTGCACTCCTCAACTTCAACAAAAAAACAAAACAACATTTTCCTAATTCCATGAGATCAGTTTCTCCCAATGCCAAGTTATGGATTAAAAATTGCTTCGCCATTTTCCAGGCAACCAATGAATTGGATTCCTTTTTAGTTTGACTCACAGCCCACATTTTATGACCCAAAATACCCCTCCTCCAACCGTCTAATTTATGGCATTTCCATTTCCCAGTCGTCAGATTAATCAGAATTCAAACAATCACACTACACTATTTAAGAACCCGAGGACACTTTCGACATTTCACCCACTCCTAGCACTGGCAGAGCCACACCAAGACCAAGGGGTGCCATGGCACCCCCCACACATTTTGATGATGGTCAATTACATCACTGTTGTAGGATTAAATGGTTACAATTGTATAATCTGGCCCCCTTTTTATGTAATAATATGTCACGTAATAATTACTAGTTTGATATTTTGGACTATATAATCTCCTTTTTTGTTGCATCTTGCCATATTCATCACCATAATCGATTAGTTATTAACTAATCATTTTACATGTATGTAAACTTTCAATATATAATCATTTACATATACATAAATTAAACTATATATACATCAACAAAAACAATAAATTCAATTTTAATTAACATATAATTTTGACAGACAATTTAAAATTTTATATATATTTTTTCGTATTTTATATCTCCGCCCCCCCCCCAGACTTATAGTTCTGGCTCCGCCCCTGACTCTAGCCGGCCGGTGATCTAAAGCTAGACCTCCGACCACCCAGAAACTCGTCTCCGAAAATCACTCTTTGATCACTCACATTAATAAAACCATAAAAACACAACAATTTCAAGCAAAAAAAAATAAAAAATTTATTTTCAATTTAAAACAAAAATTATTTTCAGCCTCCCACTCCATGACCATGTGCATACACTAATTTTGATCAGTGAGGAAACCAAGCAACTAACCAAGACGCCACTGCGGCGACTGGGGGCCACGCGCGCAAAACCCTAACGGCATGAAGAGAGAGAAAGAAAGGGGAGGAGGAACTGACCAGTATCCTGGCGGCGAGGGAGTGAGAGGGGCCGCGGTTGGAGAGGTAGTTGAGGGCGACTTCGGCTGCGGAGTGCTCGGCCTGACGGAGAGTGTTGCAGTAGTGAGGGCTCTCGAAGATCTCGCCGTTAAAGTTGACGGTGGCCTTGAAGCGAGGCGCGTGGTCGGGACCTTCCCGAATGCACGTGTAGGAAGGCAAATTGAAGCAGCTCCTTTGGGCCAGCTCTTGCAGCTGGTTCTTGTACATTTCGCCCTCTACTCTCTGAAATCCACCAACTCTTTCTTCTTCTTCTTCTAATCAACTCAGTAGCTAAAACCCCCTCCCGGGTCGGGTAATGGGGGCGGCGCCAGGGACCCAGATCGGATCGTCGGCGAAAAGGGTCGGACCGCTGGACTCCGGGGGAAATGGGTCGGGCTGGGATCAGAGGTTTTTTAGGGTTTGGGATTTGAAATTGTGAATGGGGAAGATAGGAACAGATAGAGAGAGAGAGAGAGAGAGGTTGAGACTTTGGGAGTTGGGGGATGTGAAGCTGAGAAAAGCAGAGAGAGAGAAAAAGAGAGGGTAATTTTGTGAGAGAAAGAGTGGGGTTTTTGCTTTTTGTATTGTAATGATAAAAAAATTAAATGAATAGAAAAATGATTTTTATTTAAATAATGGGGTTTATTGATGGGAGTCAACTGAACGTTCGGCTGCATGGGTCATGGATGTGATCCTTTTTTGTTAGATTTTCTCTTTCTTTCTTTTTTTAAATTTGATGATTTATTGTTCTTGTTGTTCTGCTCTTCTCAAGAACCTTCGTGTTTAAGCTCATAATCTGAATTTGTTTTCCTTTCCTTATTTTCCATTTATTGGCTTCCACATAAGTGTGGTGAAATGCTAAGAGCAGTCAGCTCACACCTTGTGCAAAATGGTAAGTGATTTTGGGCGTTAAATATTAATGTTTATCAATACTTAACTCATTTGATTTGGAGCATCGTTTTACCTTACTTTATGACTCAAACACGTCATAGAGCAAACTTAACTGGTTTCAGGCTTGATAAAATTATTGATTTACATTTCTGAGATAAAGTTTACGTTTATAACGGGTAGAGTTTTATATATTTTTGTAAAATAAACGTATGTGCAACATTCAAAATCACACTCACGGATCACACAAGCTCAGTCGTCGAGATTTATTTTCACAACGCAAGTTGTTTCTATCTACAATAGATATGTTTGAAGTATTCTAATACACATAACATTTAATAGTGCAATCGACGAGTTGTTACAGTCATAAATCAGTCACTCACGCGTGAATAACGTTAAATACATTACCATTGCTTCCTGATATGGGAAATAACTGTAAAAAAGGAATAGAAGTGGTGTCTTATTAGTGTCCCCAAAACATTTTCATTTCTGTTTGAACAAAACTTTGAGTTAAATCCTTTCAGAAAAAAACTTTTGAGTTAAATAAATGCAACAGGTGAGTGATATAATGTAAATGAGATATGGGGGACGTTACTAACCAAAAAGAAGAAATTAGCTACCTATTGACGTCTAATCAATGTGCTCTTCACTGTGTGCTTGGCTTGGCATGTGAAAATACATAAACCCAACTTATATCAATCAATCTTTACCTGCATTGATTGGAAAAGCATAGCTATCTGTTCCCTGCCCTTCCTCATTAGTACCTTTCTTTTTTTCTTTTTTCTTTTTTAAGAATTCCTCATTAGTTCTCGCATTTAAATTTCAATAATGCTACATTTCTATGGATTTTAAGTTTTATGTACAAAATATGTGACTTTGTGTAATGTCATGTAATCCCACCTCTATTTTTTTTTTGTAGAAGAGTTTACATATCGCCTTTTTGTATGTTTTTTTTTAAATCGAAGGAAACATCATTAGTGAAAACGAAGCAAGTACATAAGTTTCGAAACTTAGGATAATCCGAGCCCTTCGGACAAGAAATACGGAGAACCAGGTTCACAAGGGTTCACACACGAAGACTGATTGTACTACAAAAAAAAAACTCATAATTACAAGTCTAATACAAGCCTCACTTTTAAAGGCCCAGAAAGCTTAAATATGCAATCAAGTATAACCCACCACAAGGAAGGTCCAACAAGGAACACGAACTAGCAGCCATCAGACACCTACCCAAGGGAGGAGAGCTTCTGACGCCCGTCACCGTCGGGACACTAACATGAAGAATGGCCAGGATGACTGCAAGTTTCTCAGATCAGGTTGATGTATCAATCAGACGCATCGATTTTTTTTCTCCTCTAACATCCACCCCCGAAGTCCACCTAGAATCAAACAACTAAATCCACCATCGGCGACAAAAACGACCAAACAACCCTATTGTAACAGCCTAGTCCATACCATTAAGATATTGTCCGCATTGGGCCCATGAGCCCCTACGGATTTGTTCTTGAGGTTTCATCCCAAAACATGTCTTAATGTAAAGTGTTAACTCTACACATATAAGCACATCAACTTGTCTCCCCCAGACGATGTGAGACACGTGCACCTATTAGCCTACCAGTGTCCTTTTAGCACTCGCTCAGTTAGGTCACCACAATCCACCCCCGGAGACATGCCCTGATAATCATATGTAACAGTTCAGTCTCTACCATTAAGATATTGTTTGTATTGGGCTAGGTCATCACCGTTTTGTTCTTGAGATTTCATCACAAAACGCGTCTCTGTATAAAGTGCTAGCTCTGCACATGTAACAACAACAGCCTATTTTCCCCAGTGACGTGGGACGCGTGCACTACTAGCATGTCAGTGCTCTATTAGCACCCGCCCAATTAGTTCACTACAATCCAAACCCCTTAGCGGTCCCAAGTCCGGGCACTTCCAGCTGAGAAGAGGCTCTAATACCATCTGTAACAGCCTAATCCCTACCATTCCCTACCATTGATAAAACCAAGACAAACCGACAACAACCCAGTTAGCTTGAAGAGGAAATGCCACCGCACCGGGACGAACGTCAAAACCCAACATGTTACCATCATCACCGATGATCAACTTTGATCAACATAAACCAATCGAAACACGAGCAAAGAGAAGGATCGACACCAATGGGTTCCGAGCACATGTAGAGCACAGCCGAACTAGTCACAGACTCAAACAGACACGACCATGACCTGAAACAGATCCGATCAAAACGATCGGGACACGAAACAGAGGAAAGCAAAAAGCAAACGAAAAACCAACTCAGATTGGAAAAGGGGAAAACTGATCTGAGGAACATATAACAGAGACAAGCTCTGGGCAGCGCCCATGAAGGGCGAGAGACTGCCACCGCCACTGGAGATGAAGCTGACCGAGGAGGGACAGAGAGAGCTCCTCTCCCGGAGTGAGATGCATCGGCGAGAGCCGACGGCGCTCGACCTGGAGAGAGAGAAATGGAGGCTACGGTGGAGGCGGTGTGTTTTGAAAGAAAACCTTATTATGTTTGGGCAAACGCGTGCCCTATTGTATGTTAGAGAATTTCTCAAATTTATGCTTTATATCAAGTTTTTCTATCTCTCAGATGCTATAAAGAGGCATTCATACAGTTCATCAAATTATGAATCGTCATAATTGTCTTTAATGAGTCAATTACCATAAATAAAAATAAAATTCATTACAGTAAAAAATAAAATTTAAAACAAAACGAATAAATATATAGATAATTACGAAGAACTACATGTTAACTAAACCAAATATACAGCCCTAGTAATATGTAATCCCACCTCTCTTTTTTTTTTTCTTTGTAGAAGAGTTTACATATCCCTCTCGCCCTCATGTATGTTGGAGAGTTCAAATTTATAGTTTTTATTATTTTTTTACCAAATAATGAGGGGAAATTATACAGTATCTACCTGTATATGATACCGTACGTATGTGATACTGTCACATCCTGACTCTTAAATCTTTACCTTATTTACTAGTCTGGTTTTAATAAGAGTTTTTACCGTCATCGTAAATGAGTATATAGTATCAAAGGTCCCTAGAGAGGTGTTTAGGGACGATTATTATTGAGGAATTATTCGTAGTGGAAATAATTATCGACAGTAAAAATGATAAATTTAGCTAGTAAAAAGGTAAGTTTTATTAGGGTATTATTTTTTAGTGTTAAATTTTTGAGTTGGGTTTATATTTGGTGTGATGGCATTTTCTCTCTCTTCTCTCTCCTCCCTCCCGATTCTCTCTCTCTCTCTCCCTGCCGGACGTTCCCCAAGCCCGTCCGCCGTTGTCCGGCCACCGTAGGTCGCCGCACCGGTCCCAAACGGTCGGCCTTCTTCTCATCTTCCTTCCTGGACCGGTGGCAACCCCCCTAGCTCCGCCGTGAAGGAGAAATCAAACCCGAAAGGTCCGACTGTTTGGAGTGCTCAGTCGCCGGAACTTCCTCCTCCAGCCACAATAGCTAGCATTCCTTGGCTTGTTTGGAGAAATCAAACCCGGAAGGTCAAACTGTTTGGAGTGGTCAGTCGCCGGAACTTCCTCCTCCGGCCACAATAGCTAGCATTCCTTGGCTTGTTTGGAAGCTCTCCTCCTGTGCTTCAATCCCTCGGAAGGTTTCAGTTCGACTCGGCATGGGACGTGAGGAGGCTCGAGCAGAAGAAGCCTCAGATCAACATCAGGCTTAAGCCTAAGTTGTGAATGGACTTTTATTTTAAATAATGTGCATGCAAATGATTTATTGATGAATAATTTCTTTTGTTGAAAAATAACCAAAATTGAGAATTTCGGTGGATTTGTATTCATATATGGATGACTATGAGGATAGTCTGTATATAAATAAATGCTAGCTAGCTATACGTGTTTTTCCGCCATAATGAGGTTAAATTTCATTATGGTGTGACGTGAGCGTTAGACGCAATCGTCGTAGCCCAATATAAATTTAAGAATTTATATAAGGAATATGCACATATATATATATACACACGCTCGTGTTTTTCTGCATAATGAGGTAAAATTCTATTATGGCGTGACGTGATCATTAGACGCAAGCGTAGTAGCCTTGTATAAATTTCTATTTTTATTATAGTTCTTCATAAGAAATCATACAAAGAGTATGACGAGTGTAAATATATACTTATATTTATATAATTCAGCCTGAGAGGTCTTTTTATTTAGTTTGGGAGACTAGAAATGCTAGTCACGTGTTAAGAAATTTTCATGTAAAGTTTTTGAGCTGTCGCATGAAATGTGTTTTATTTGGAAATTAATTTGGGAAAGCATAAAGATGTTTATTGCTCATTGTTTTAAATTTATTTTTGTCTACTCACTCTAACGTTTTTGAATGTTTTCCCCTGGGCTTTTCGTTTTAAAAATGTCTAGTTTGCAGGATTGCATAGTTGAGGTCGGACGTACATGGAGATGAGGCATAGTCAATAGTATAGCTTCCACTCATTTTTATGTTTTGTCTCTTTTTCTTCACTATAAGAATTGCTCTGAACGTATGAGTTAAGGTTGGATGTGGATTTTCAGAAGCGCTTGCAGGTGTTTTTAGGAAAGGTTGTCCGCTTTCAAGGGAGGTTAGATCGATTTTTCTGTACAATCTCCTTTGGAGGTGGTCCCCGCAGGGTTTACTTCGGATTTTAGGGTAAAATTCAGGGTGGGTCCTCACAGATACCCACATTTTTCCTTAATAATATGACAATATACGTGTAGTCAATGGGGTAATTTTGAGTCATATTGTCTGTTGTTCTAGTAATTGTAACTACAGAAGATACAACCATGTTAACTTATGAACAAACTGTTCTCAATGTTAATTTTAGTTCTACTTTATGTTTTACATAAATAGTAAATAAATATGATAAATTGTGAAAAAAAAGTATTGAATTTTTTTTTTTGAAAAAAATATTTTAAGTTTATCGAAAGTGCAATTAGGACTATTCTACAGTATCTCCATATATATCATACACTCGTATACATATCAAACATATTTGTTGTCATTGTGGTAAATAGAGAGTTATTGTTTAGGTAATTTTGGTACTATTAGTTGTAATGACTTCTTAGACGACGTTTTTACAAGTTTACAAATAAATAGTTTTTTTTTAGAGTATCAACGACAGTATCTTCAAATGCTTTCTGGGCCTATAGACCAATCTGCACTGAGGGGTCATGTCAGAACACTTCTTCCCCCTGACCATCAAGACTAAATTGAGATTTAACTCCAATTAACATCTGCGGGATTTGAACCTTAGAAGAATGCTCTACACCGCAAGACTTTTACCAACTCGACCACATGTGGTGGTGATGAATAAATAGTTTTTGATATGGTAACTTAGTTTGATTATATGTAATTATAATAATTTTATTGTCAATGTTGTAAATTGAGTTTAATTAAATTCTAATCTTGGTTCAGCTAATTGTAAAATGAGGATAATGGTATACATCCAGATACCGTAGATGACCCTAGTGCGATTATTCACTTAATAACTACAAATTTATTTTCATCAACCGATAAAAGTTAATTAGTTTTATCAAAGATGGTTATTAAAAAGAGCATATTTGCTCACATGAGGGACATTTTTAAGGGATTGTGAGGGACAAATGGATCACAACCACATGTATCAAATATAAAACCAGACATTAATATAACTTACAACTGTGCATTAACTTTCAGCCGTTAGATTCAATTGTCCCTCCCTGTCCCTTAGGTGAGCAGCAATAGAGGATGAATTTAAAATAAATTTTGGGTATGTTTAAGGAAATTACTTTCTTGTCATTTTGTGTTATGTGTCTTGACCTAATTGTTTCTTTATTATAATATATTACAGTATTGATAGATGTTCTAGATCTTTCGGGAGGCTATATGTAATGTCTATAAATAGGTATTTCTATCAATGAATGAGTAGAACATTTTTACCGTTATATTTTATCCTAGAACACGTCATCAGTCTGTTGTTCTAACCCTGAGTTCATAGCCAAAAGAAAACCCTAACCCTAGATAACCAAAACCCAATATCAGCTGAGGAAACCTTCAGTACTTGGCCGAACCCGAAACCCATCATATAGTCCTTGCTCCTAGGATTCCAATGTTGTCGACCTCACCACAAGAACTGGTTGTAAAATTATTGGACCGACCGCTGGAATTCCCAAAACGTATTTCTCACTAACGTCGCCGGTTGACGCCCTTCCCTTAGTCTGATCGCCTTCAAATTTCGTCACCAGCAACGGGTTGTTGTCAGTATTTCTATGTCAAAATTTCACTACACAAACATGTCTAGAAGTAGGTGAACCGCTCAACACAATGATGGTAACGCAGAAGAAGAAGAAGGAAAAAATTCTCTAAACCCTAACATCGCAACGCCACAATTACGTGCCTCCCAACACGCCATTTTAGGCGGTCTTCTGCTACACCTCGTTAACAACAAATCTCCATGGTTCCAAGCACTTTCACACCCATCTCCGAAAGCGAATTATCCAACAATCAAACTGAGTAATCTTTTCTAAAAGTTGTTGCTTTCGAGTTTTTAGTTTCATAGTCGGGATTCGTAGCCTTCTTCTCCATTCCACATTTCTTTATAACGTGGGACAATATTGAGGAATTGAGACCCCTCATATCAAGTTCAATTTGTGACGGTTTGTCATAGTTAGTATTGAGAATTCGAATACTAAAATCAAGTATATGTAATTTGAAGGTGGCCAAGATGTACTGGTCACAATAACAATGTGAAAAACCGTGACTATTAGACAGTCACAATCAATTTTTCCCTTTTTTTTATTTGTTTGAGTTGTACCGTGACAAACCATCATAAATTGAACTTGATATGAAGGGTCCCAATTCCTCAATATTGTCCCATGTTATAAAGAAATGTGGAATGGAGAAAAAGGCTACAAAACCCGACTATGAAATTAAAAACTCGAAATCAACAACTTTTAGAAAAGATTACCTCAGTTTGATTGCTAGAGTATTCGCTTTCGAAAACGGTCGTGAAAGTGCTTGGAACCTTGGAGATTTGTTGTTGACGAGGTGTAGCAGAAGACCGCCTAAAATGGCGTGTACGGAGGCGTGCAATTGTTGCGTTGTGATGTTAGGGTTTTGTGAACTTTTTCCTTCTTCTTCTTCTTCTTATGCGTTACCATCATTGTGTTGAGCGGTTCACCTACTTCTTGACCTATTCTTATAGTGAAATATTGACCCAAGAATCCTGACAACAACCTGTTGCTGGTGACGAAATTTGAAGGCGATCGGACTCCGGGAAGGGTGTGAACCAGCAGTGTTAGTGAGACAAACAGTTCGGGTATTTCGGCGGCCAGTCTAGTACTTTTTCGGTCGGTTCTTGTGGTGAGGCCAGCGGCTTTGGAATCCTAGGAACAATGATTGTCACGCCCCGACTCTTAAATTTTTACCTTATTTACTAGCATGGTGTTAGTAAGAGTTTTACCGTCTTTGTAAATAAGTTCATTTTTCAAAGGTCCCTAGATGAGTGTTGAGGGATAATTATTTCAGAGGAATTATTGGTGGTAGAAATATTTATTGACGGTAAAATGGTAAATTTTAGCTAGTAAAAAGGTAAGTTTTGTTAGGGTATGATTTTGGGGTGTTAAATTTTAGAGTGGGTTATATGGTGGTATTGGACCGGATGGGCGAAGCCTAATTTCTTTTTCTCTCTTCTCTCTTTTCTCTCTCCTCCCTCCAGATTCTCTCTCCATCTCCCTCTGCCCGGAAAACATCCCTAGGCAGTCCGCCGTTGTCCGGCCACCGTAGGTCGCCGAACCGGTCTCAATCGATCAGCCGTCGACCTAACCTTCTTCCTAGAGTGGTGGCAGCTTCCCTAGCGCCGCTGTAAAGGAGCAGTCACGCTTGGAAGCTTCGGCTGCCCGTAGCTCTTCGTCGCCGAAACTCCCTCCTCCGGCCACCATAGCTAGCAATCCTTGGCTCGTTTGGAAGCTCTCCTCCCGTGCTTCAATCCCTCAGAAGGTTTCAGTTAGACTCGGCCTAGGTAAGGAGAAATCGGTGATTGAAATTCTAGGGATATAATTTATGTTTCAAGTCAATTGCCTTAGTTAAGCTTGAAATTGGACATTGTGTGTCATGCCCCAACTTTTATATTTTTACCTTATTTACTAGCATGGTGTTAATAAGAGTGTTACCATCTTCGTCAATGAGTTTATAGTTTAATTGGTTCCCAGTGAGGTTTTGGGGGATGATTATTTCGAAGGAATTATTCGTAGGAGAAAAATGTGACGACAGTGAAAATGGTAAATTTTAGCTAGTAAAAAGGTACGTTTTATTCTGGTGTTATTTTGGGGTGTTTAATTTTTTGAGTTGGGTTTTATTTGGTGAGTATAAGGAGTTGGGCCGGTTTGGAAAAGCCCAAAAATTCCTTTTCTCTTCTCTCTTTTCTCTCTCCTCCCTCCTGATTCTCTCTCCCTCTCCCTCTGTCCGAAAAGCTTCCCGAGCCGTCCGCCGCCGTCTTGCCACGTGGGTCACCGCACTGGTCCAAAACGGACGGCCGTCGACCCATCCATCTTCTTAGACCGGTGACAGCCTCTTTAGCGCCGCCATGAGAGAGAAAACGTAGCTGAAAGGTCCAACTGCCGTGGTGGTTTTCTCGTCATAACTCCCTCTTGCGGCCACCATAGCTAGCAATCCTTGGCTCATTTGGAAACTCTCCTCCCGTGCTTCAATCCCTCAGAAGGTTTCAGTTCGACTCAGCTTGGGTAAGGAGAAATCGGTGATTGAAATTCTAGGGTTTTAATTTATGTTTTCATTCAATTGACATAGTTAGGCTTGAAATTGATGTTTGTGCTAGTTAGAAAAGTTGTAGAGGAGGTTGAGAGGAAGATGCTGTCAAATTTTGGTAGTCAAAAGAGGTCGTCTGAGTCAGTCGCCGCTGTTAAGGGGATTTTTATGGTTTTAGATGTGTTTTCTTGAGGGGAGTTTAATGAAGTGTAGTTTGAAATTTTTGGAGAAGTTTTGGATAGGTTTTGGATTTTTATAGGATTTGTGAATTATTGCAATTAATGAGTTAAAAGGCAGTCGTGGGTTAATTATTGTTAGGATTGTGGATGGTGATTTTGAGGATGTTGGTAATTGTGATGAAGTATGGTTTTAAGCTAATTTAAGAATAAAGACGTTAGGCATGAATGAGCATGCGAAGCTCACATTTAATTATGCCTATTTTTATATAAGCATCGGTATTTAGTTGAGGATTTAAATTATTTTTTTGGAACAGGACGTGAGGAGAGTTGAGCGAAGGAGACCTCTGATCGACATCAGGCTTAGGCGTAATTTGTGAGTGGACTTTTGTTTTAAATAATATGCATGCAATTGTTTTTGGTTGAGCAAATTATTTTGTTGGAGCATTTGACGTCATTTTTATTTGACAATTTTATGTATTTTGGAGAATTACTGAAAATGAGATTTTCGGTAAATTATAAATATTTTTATAAGGAGAGTATGTATAATTGCTAGCTAGCCATACGTGGTTATCCACCTTAATGACATAGTATATGGTGTGACGTGAGTGTTGGACGTAAGCGTAGTAACCTTATATGAGTGTTTAATTCATATAGGGGGTATGGACACATATTTATACACATGTCTGTCTACCTTAATGACGTGGTGTAGCACCGCATTAAGACGTGACGTGAGCGTTGGACGCAAGCGGAGTAGCCCTATATAAATTATTTTAAATCTATTAATTTATATGGGGAGTATGGGCATGTGTAATACATACGTATATTGATATATATTTTTGATCTAAAGTGACTCAATATTTATGAGTTAAAAGATTTCTCATTTGAAACATGCATTCGATTTTCTTTTGAAATTAATTTGAGAAAACATAAGTGTTGATACTTATTTTTTCTTTATTTATTTTTGTCCACTAACTCTAACATTTCCGTATGTTTTCCCATGGGCCCTTCATTTTAAAAATATCCAGTCTGCAGAGTTCAGGTTGGATCTAGTAGGAGGCGACAAGGCATAGTTACACATCTCTCAACCACTTTTCACCAGTATGTTACCTGCTTAACCTACTAGGGTATTTTTTTGCTTATGTTGTTTTTAGTAGCTCTGAATACTCTTAAGATTATTGTATAATATTTTCGGTGGTGTGCTAAGACCTATATTATTTTATTTGGGTAATGTTAGGTTGAATTGGAGAATGGTTAACTTGTTAAGGGGGTAGTTCTTTAATTTTTTGGGTTAGGGTTATAATACCTTAGATTTTCATATCAATTATCCTTGTGTTATTTTCGGAATTAATGAGGGAATATTTATGGAAATTCTTATTGGTTGTGCGAAATTAAAGTTCGAGAGTATTTTCTTAAGTGCTTTGCCTTTAAGGGACCAAAAAGTTGACTTTATTTTCTGTAACTTATTTGCGAAAACTTCCTACATGAAAATTGTAGAGCTCGTCGATACGAGTTTGTAGACATGCGGCACGCCTAAAACAAACATCGTATGAGAATGTTATGGTCATAGGAAGTTAGTTTTCGGGTATAGAAAGTGTATAAGTAGAAAATGTGCAGGAGATATTATTTTTGGGAAATCCAGTAGCCTCACTCTCTCTCTCTCTTCTCTCCCGACCTCATTCCACTCTCTCATCTTCTCCGGCTTGGTTCTCTTTCGTCCGGCCACCAAAGTGGACGCCGCCGGTCCCGTTGGGCCAGCACAAGTCCCCTCTCCACTCCAGGGGCAGTCTCGCTCGCCGTCTCGCCACCTGAAAGCTGCCACAAAGAGGCAGAGCTGTTGCTGTCTCGCTAGAAAGCTGGCGATTTCGGTGAGAGTTAGGTGAGTCTTGCTCATGTCCTTCCTCTAGAGCTGTCTATACCCTTTTGGTGACCTAAAAATCAAGTTTTAAGGCCAGTTTTGCAGATTTGAGAAGTGGTTCAGGGTTGGTATGGCGAGGTGTTTTCCGGCCGATTCCGCCCGAACAGGCTGAACCTCCAGGTATTAATGTTGCTCTCTTTGCTCCAATATACAAGTTTCATGTTTTGAGTTGTTCAAATTCAGAAGTTTTTGGGTGGCATGTGGGGCTCACTAGCAGCCGCCTGTGGCGGCGCGTGCTGGCAACGTGTCCGGCTGAGTTGCAGCCTTAGTTTCCTATGGTTAGCTAATCCTTACTGCTGTGAGCTTGTTGAGAGGTAGTATAGCTAGGTTTTGAGCAAGGTTTTCATGTTAGGACCTTAGGTTTATTTGTTTTGACTTGGTTGAGTTTGAATTTAGGTTTTGAAGTTTTCAGACAGCTCTATTGTGTCGTTGAGTGCAACGAACTTTTTGGAAGTTGTCTTCCCTTGAGTTAAGGGTTAGTTTAAGGGTATTGAGTTATCTTGTAGTGCCTTGTTTTCTAAGGTTGTTAATTGTGTGATTTTAGGTGTTTTATTTGTTGGCTTGCTTTTGTTGGTTGGGAAAATCGCAGCGGAATTTTTAGGTGAGTAAATCTCACCAAAGTCCATTTAGGACTAAATTTGAATATAATCATTTGTTGATAAAATTAATACTATGTTATTATTTGTTTTAAACTATATAAGCTTAATCGCCAACGGCTCATAGGTAAGATAAAACAAGTTTTTCTTATATGTTATTTTTGAGGTTCAAGTGATCATACTTTTATTGTTGTTGATAGATTATTCTTGTGGAATATCTATATTTGTTCATATAATATATCTATGTAGAAGGATATGATTTATGATGTGATCTTGTGCTGTTGATGTGATATTGTGATTTTGGATAAATAGCAAAATCGGGTTCCAAGCCTTTAATCGGGTGATTGGTTACGGTTATGACGCTATTTATTATTTTGTATTTTGTTATTGGACAGTCAAACCGGGTTCCAAGCCTTTGACCGAGTGATTGGTTACGGTTAGGAATTAGAGCTCTAATCCGTCTGTCAGTGTAGGTCATGAGAGATACCTTATGGTATCTGGGACCCATGGGTACACAAATTGTTGTTGTAGGGATAGACTTGCAGGTGAGGATCAACAGGGTTGAGGAGGAGGCTTAGTGGCAAGGTTCTTTTGATTTTAATGTACTATGTATAGTTATGTTTAGGTATACATTACTAAACTCATGAGATTGTTTTCATGTTCTTGTTTTGCAAGTTTATGTAAACAAGAAAATGTAATATTTAACTCAGTGTTGGGTTATGTGACATTTACATTTTCGTTAATGAGTTTTAGTTGCTTGAGTTGGTTTGTTGAAACAGGTGTGGGATATTAATATTTTAAGATATATCATGCCAAAAATTTTAAAATTTATCCTACGAAAATTGGGGTGTGACAAGGGTTG
Organism: Fragaria x ananassa; assembly: GCA_034370585.1. Classification (NCBI taxonomy): domain Eukaryota; kingdom Viridiplantae; phylum Streptophyta; class Magnoliopsida; order Rosales; family Rosaceae; genus Fragaria; species Fragaria x ananassa. The sequence goes on along the minus strand of CP139765.1, from coordinate 21,924,645 downwards.
TCCATTTTTAAGGGAGGTTTGCCGAGTTCTTCGGTAAATTTTTCTTGGAGGTGGTCCCGACAAGACTTACTTCGGATTTTAGGATGAATTCGGGGTGGGTCTTAACAAGGACTATATGATGGGTTTTGAGTTCAGCCAAGTACTGAAGGTTTCCTCAGCCGATATTGGGTTTTGGTTTTCTAGGGTTAGGGTTTTCTTTTGGCTATGAACTCATGGTTAGAACAATGGGCTGATGACGTGTTTTAGGAGAAAATATAACGAAAAAAATGGTTTACTCATTCATTGATAGAAAAACCTATTTATAGGTATTACATAGAGTCTCCCGAATGATTTAGAACATCTATCAATATTGTAATATATTCTAATAAGGATACAATTAGGTCAAGACACATAACAAAATGACAAGAAAGTAATTTTCTTAAACAGAACGATGATTTGTGTCCATGCGTGTTCATAAAATGAACAATTTATGGATTCCCAATTGTAGCAGTTTATGTTGATGATATGAATAACTTGCCTAGAGATGATGAAGAGAAGGGGACCAAAAAGATAATTAATCACCTCTATTTCTAAAGCATGATGCCATGATGAATACTTGAAAAATAATAAAGTCATGTAAAAAAAAAAGATAAGATAAATGTTAAGGTGTAATGATACAGGAATTATGACTTCAAAAAAAAAATGATACAAGAATTATTATCATACTAGCCTTCTATCGGTGCAAATTTGTATGTTTTTATCAAGTCATGTAAAAAAAGGAATGGTTAATTTTTATATGTCTGGTGTAGTACAGTTAATCCTTGTAATCTCACTTTCTAATTTCTATCAACTACCCACATTTTTCTCTCCCCAATTATCTCTTCATTTTATTTTGTTTTTTTATTTTGTTATTTACTATAGTAATCATTGTTTTTAATAATTTAAAACAACTTAATAAAAGTAATATCGGTATAACATAATTTAATAATTTAAAGATTGCTCGCTTTATATACAGTAGAGACAGGTGATATAGCCGATGAGCATATATGTATGTGGTCAAATGATATACAGGTCTTTTGCATCAATTGATCGATAGGTGTTTACTCTTTCTGCTGCTTAAAGAATAAAGATTAATCTTTGAGTATATTATCACAATTTGCAATGCAACCTGATTATTCTTCAACAAGATTTGAACCTATTCTGAGACCCTCAACAATTTGGGATTAACATAATGGACCAATGTGTAGGCGTTCAAAGCTGTTAATTATTTTTGTGTACGATATGGACCAATCCAATTGGTTCTTATGACGACCAATTATTGGGCCATATACTCTTTAAGACATAATAAATATAGAATGAGTATTGTCCTTCTAACTAATTCACTAATCAGTCCACGTACTTCTCTTTTTCTATAGACAAGAGACATTTTATGGGACGAAAGAGCTAATCTCATGTAAATTTGGCAAATTATATGTCATTAGATTGGAGATCAAAATTATTAGATTCGTCGATTGACTCAATTCTAATACAACTCGAAATCTAATAAAATAGAGAGGACTAAGTTCACAATATGTATGCATGCATACATTGATTTAGGTGAAAGCCGCAAATTAGTGTAGAGAATTTGCTAGGCGATCAACGTTGAGTTATATGTTGAGGCAATTTTTTGTAATGGTTCTTCCTCATTTCCCAGTTCCCCATTATGGTTAATTTAGTCCTAAGTCGTAACAAATGTAGAGAGAAGCTAGCATGGTGGTTGCCTTAAGGATACCATGGTTGCCAACAAGGCAACAACCCAGATACGATGAACTGCAGAGATCACCAAAGGCGACATGCATGCTGGAGATTATATAGCAGGCTTATCTGACTCGATCATGGTAGAGCTTATATACAATTAAGGTTATGGTTCAAACTTCAGATCATGAACACATACATTAAGCTTCTCTCAACCTTGAAGTTAAAGAAGGTGATACGTACGCAGGATAGATCAACGCTAGAAATGTTCTTATTGTCGACAGGTTCAACGACGGTGGCCGGTCCAAGTGCAGATTGAGCACTACTGGTGTTTAACACGGTCTGAAAGATCTACTGATTCAAGCTTTTACCCATATACCGAAGGTAGAGGTGTCTTTCTTATATGAAAAATGTAATTGCAGTTTGCGTGAGATGCTTGGGTGGAGCATCCATCTGAATTTAAAGTTCTTTAGTATGGAAGTTTTACAATACATTTTTTGTACCATACATCAAAACTAATGCATACACTACCAGAAAATGGGTCTTGGGCGACGAAACAAAAAAAACCGGGCGACGATTTTTTTTTTCGTCGCCTAAGAGGGAACTTAGGCGACGATTTTTTTTTTCGTCGCCCAAGGAAAAAAAATCCTTTAGGCGACGAAAATAAAATCGTCGCCTAAGAATACATTTCGTCGGCCAAGATAGAAACTAGGGCGACGAAACAATATTTCGTCGCCTAAGATATTTATTTCGTCGCCTAAGTTTTTATCCTTAGGCGACGAAACTGAGATATTTCGTCGCCCAAGATTTTTAATTCTTAGGCGACGAAACTCAAATATTTCGTCGCCCAAGATTCTTCTATATATTGAGAGGCCGGGATAGAAGAACTTTGAAAATTTTAAACATAAATTTCTCTAGTTCTTCAAATCGTTCGGTGTTGTGGAAATTTGTCCATACATAGTTTGTGGAGCTACTCCCAGGTAAGTACATATGCATATATATGCACATATATATATGTGCATATATATATATATTGATTTTCAGTTTTATTTGAGTTGAATTAATGATATATATATATATATATATGCATAGAGTTTGTTCCAAGCTGAGTAAGGGGCCGTTCTGTCATAGATATGGTTCACAGGTTTGTTTAACTGGATCTCAAGATCACAAACTGACCACTCTTCTCGGTGAAGGGGTCGATAGGGGTTCGCCTCCGTGATCACAAACGAGTCCTGCCTGGTTCCTGTAGGGGGTTCGCCCTCCGTGACATTGACACTTGCCTTCTGAAACCACGGAATTCGCTCGAACTAGATATATATAATTAATAATTAGTATGTTGTATTACATTAATATATATATATATAAAAGATATGTTCATTAAATATTGATATATATATATGTGTTATTTTCAGGATATGGATAAGAGTTGGATTTCTCTTCCAAGATATCACAGAAAATATGCTGAAGGAGTTTGGGATTTTATGCAATATGCGAAGGGCAATGCTGACGGGAGTGGCATGTTCTATTGCCCGTGCAAAATGTGTAAGTGTCGCAGTGATATGCATCGATTTCCGTTGGGGACAGTATGGGACCACCTGAAGAGTAACGGATTCTGGGAACGTTACACATGTTGGATATATCACGGTGAAACCTCATCACGCCCGCATGATCATGGACAGTTTGATGAGACGGGCAGTACATCCAACGATCCAACAACGACCTTCATCAACGACATGTTTCCTCATGACAGCGGTGTATGCCCTGAACGACAGCACATTCCTCAGGCGCCGATGCAGGCCGTCCCTAGAGGTGTCAACACTGCCGGTATAGCCAAGTACAACAGACTTATTGCTTTCCAACAGACCCCTCTGTGCCCAGGTCATGAGAAGACCGTTCTTCAGTGTGTGATGGAGGTGATGCATATCAAGGTTGACACAAAATCGACCGTGACGGCTGTTGATAGGTATCTACAGTACGCTGCTTCGCTCCTGCCCGACGGTCATCGTCATCCCACCACGCATCATAAGGTCCGTCGTATCTTGAGAGATCTCGGGCTTTCCTACATCAAGATCCATGCATGCAGATATGACTGCGTTCTATTCTGGGGTAAAGATGCAGACGGTAATGACCTTGAAGGCCTTCATTGTTGTCCGGTATGTGGGACCGACAGGTATAAGCGGACTCCCGCAGGCAACAGGAAACCTGTTAAGGTACTTCGCTATTTCCCGTTGAGGGATAGGCTGGAGCGGTTGTATATGTCTTCAAAGACGGCCGAAGCTATGAGATGGCACGCTGTGAGGGAGGTGCATGACGAAGACCTCATGGTACACCCTGCTGACGGGGAGGCGTGGAAGCATATAGACAGGGAGTTTCCTCATTTTGCTTCAGAGGTGAGGAATGTGAGGCTCGGGCTGTCATCCGACGGGTTCAACCCTTTTGGGACCATGAGTCTTTCGTACAGTATATGGCCGGTCATTTTGGTGCCTTACAACCTTCCTCCATGGATGTGCATGAAGAAGGAATACAACATGTTGACCTTGTTGATTCCGGGGCCCGGTTATCCAGGTATCTACTTTCCCTTCATATTGTATATATTGCTGTTGGTTCAACACCTCTCCATTTATTGTTTTTGTTCTATATTGTTGGTCATATATAGTCGTTATCTGAATTTGTTGTGGTTGTTGTTGTTGTTGTTGTTGTTATCCAGGGAAGTGTCTCGATGTGTATATGAGACCGCTGATTGAAGAGTGTAAATTGCTTTGGGAGGTTGGTCATCCCACTTATGACTCCCACAAAAAGGAGATGTTCCAGATGCATGCCATGATTGTTGGTACCATCAGTGATTTTCCTGCACGTGGGATGTTGTCCGGCAACGTTGTTAGGGGATACAAGGCTTGTCCTGAGTGCCTTAGCTCCCAGGGGTGCAGCAATCATTGCAACAAGATAGTCCGGATGGGTCACCGTGCTTACCTACCACATGATCACCCCTGGCGGATAGATACCGGGGCATTTGATGGGACCGAAGAGAGAGGTGTGGAGCCGCATAGATGGTCGGGGGAAGAGATTTTAGCAGTGCTGGATGAGTATGATTTTGGGCAGCTCAGCAATCATCCCGTAATTTAATCTCGAGTACCTAAATTTTCCGGAAGTTGATGGTGATCTCGAGTACTACAACATGACGTTCGCAAATTATTTTCGCACCTGGGTACGTAATTTAATCTTCCCTGTTATATATATATATATGTAATTATTTTCTATTGCATATATTTTCGGATATTTACAGTTCAATATCCGTTACAGATGGACATGATTAAATCTGATGATAATCCAAACTGGTCGCACGAACTATTACTTCTTGCGATGCAACCGCAACGGGCTAGAGTTTATCCCACTTGCACAGTGAATGGCGTCAAATTTGTATCTGAAGAGAGAGACAGCAGATGAAGAACACAGAATTCTGGGGTGATGGCGAAAGGTCATGGCCTTGACTATTACGGTGTTCTCCATTCAGTGGTCGAACTGGTTTATGCGGAAGGCATGAAAGTGCATCTGTTCAAGTGTAGATGGTTTGATACAGGCGCACAGAGCATGAAGATGGATCAGTACGGCCTCTTCCTTCCTCCGGTGATGGCGGGTCATCCGGGGTCCCTATGGTGCCGTCCGGCCTCTTCCTTCCTCCGACGATACCGGCGATACCTCGCGTCGATGAGGAGGGTCGACCGATTCGGGAGCAGCTCCCGCATGTGGCACCGCACGAGGCCTATATCTACCGGGAGTTTCCCACGCCTCTTCATCCCGTGAGGGTCTCCGAGCAGGCGGACGGAGACGAATCCGTCGGCTCAGCCTCATCCTCAGGTAATTTATTATTACTTTTTTGTCGATTTACATTTTTTTTTTTGTAAAAATGTATTATTAATATTAAATTTAATTCACAATGTCACAGCCGCCGGAACGAGAAGGCGGAACAGGAGAGGCACCGTCAGCAACAAGGGACTCGATAGGGCGGTCGAGTCCGCTGGACGGATCGCCATCCCGTTTTCCAACGGGAAACCGGTGGACGCCGCGTTGGGAAACCGGTACACGCGCGCCGCGGGAGGCACCATCCGCTCTAGACTCCCTATGTTGTGGGGAGTCTGGAGCCAGGTTCCTGATGGAGTGAAAGAGATGCTCCATCAGTCGATGTCGGTGAGTTTACTCAATCAATTACTATTTTTTTAACTAATAAATTATTTAATTATCGAAAAAAATACTAACAAGTGGTAATGCAGCAATGGTTTGTGGTTCCCGAGGAGGGACGTGACTGGGCGGACAAGGCCCATAGGGAGACGTACCTCTAGCTATTTAATAATTTATTAAATTTTATTTTTTTAATAAAATTATTAATATTTTTTTTGTATATGTAGGTTCAAGGAGTGGAAGCACGACCTCCGGGAACACTGGAAGAAGTACGGGAGCGACCGTTCGGGTACCCCGAAGGAGTTCGAGTATCGGGAGTACGAGTGGCGGTGGCTTCTTGTCACGCAGTTCAACGACCCTCACAAACAGGTAATTCGTAAACAAATTTGAATATTTAATTAGTGAATTAATTATAATTGTATGTTTTTAAATATTTACTAACGATAATTTTTTTTTTGAAGCACCTCGCCCGGGTGAACGCTGAGAACCGGCAACAGAACACAACCAACCATCGTGCCGGTTCGAGGCCGTTTTCGGCCATCATGGACGACGTGCGGCGAGAGCGGCCAGAGGAGAACCCCTATGTGGGGACCTTTCAGAGGGCATATCCTCATTCTGAGGAGGATCTTGTAAGTTCCTTATATTTTCTAATTTTTAATTTTAATTACATTTTATTAAATGTATATTAATATATTTTTATAATATATCCAATTAGGCGAGGGTGAGGGAGGCGGAGCAAGAGGTCATCAGAGGCATGGTGAACGACACATGGCCGGGCACGGCAGAGGATGACATGTCAGAGGCCATGTCCAGGATCGACACTTCAGATCCTACCGTTGGGGCGCGGATTATGGCCACTGCCTTCGCGCAGCGTTCCAACACCTACTACTGCCGGGGTATGGGAGACGCTGGAAAGGGGATCCTGAAGACGACGCCAGGATTTCAGCGCAAGGGAGCCGCCGGAGCCTCAAGCAGCAACAGCCAGACCACTCGGCTACAGGATCAGTTCGCAAGCCTACAGTCTGAGCTGGAAGCCCAAAGAGCGAGAGAGTCTGAGCTGGAAGCCCAAAGAGCGAGGGAGATGGCGGCGATGGCGGAATCATATGCGGCTTCCAATGTTGCGCATATGGAGCGGGTGAATGAAGTCACCAATGCCAACTAGGCGGCTATGGGACAGTGGATGACTGCCTGCATGTTTGCATTTGCGGCCGGACAGCCGTTTCCGCCCATGCCTACGCCTATACCATTACCTCAGTGGCCCCATCCTCAGTGGCCCCAGCCTCAGCAGCAGCCTCCTCAACCTGACCAGCCGCCGCCTCAGGACCCTCCGAACGGGAATGATGAGTTAGATTTTGGGTTTCTCGATCCAAAGGCAGAATTTTTGTAATAAATTATTTATAAATTTATGTTATTTTTAATTAAATTTTAGTATTAGAAAACTTTAAAGAAATGCCGAAAAAAAAAATTCCAGCAAAAATTAAAAAAACATTATTTATATATTTAAAAAAATTATTTAATTATTTTTTTAAAAAAATTTAAATATATCTTAGGCGACGAAATTTCAAAATCGTCGCCCAAGATTTAACACCTTGGCCGACGAAACAATAATATCGTCGCCTAAGATGTAGTGATCTTAGGCGACGAAATATTTATTTTCGTCGCCCAAGGTTAGAAGATCTTAAGCGACGAAAAAAATTTTCGTCGGCCAAGGTGTTAAATCTTGGGCGACGAATATTTTTGGGCGACGAGAGGTATATTTTAGGCGACGAAATTAGTATCGTCGCCTAAGAATTACTCTTAGGCGACGACGGAATTAAATTTCGTCGCCCAAGTTCTTCACCGACGGACTTCTGGCGACGACTGCTTGGCCGACGACATGTCGTCGCCTAAGTACTTAGGCGACGAAATTTTTAAACAGGGCGACAATTTTTTTTTCGTCGCCCAAGAACTATTTTCTGGTAGTAATAAGTATGATTAATTTGACATGATTACAATAATCTCTTTATGAAACTAGTTGGTCTACTTGATGTATTGATACATCAATGTATCTACATGTATCGTAGATGTACTCATTTGATATGACAAAGTGCAACATAGATTAGCATATGCTGGGTTTGCAACTTCACTTACACATGGTGACTGTAAACACGAAAATATCTGCAACAAATAACAGAACAACACGTGTACAAAAAATAATTTAATTTAATCAATGCGAATGCATGTTACAATTTTTGTGTACTCCTCTGAGTCTATCTCCGAATGTAGGTTTAACTCAAGGGTGACAACCACTTGTTCTTGAGGGTTACGCGGGTTGATCACGTAACGAATATCTAGGATTTGGATTTGGTGAAGAAAGGGCTATTTGGGGAGCTTGATCGTTCTTCAAGATTTTGGGAGACTTCAGGACTTGATGAAGAACCGGCTATGAGCTTGATAGTTCTTCAAGGATTTTGGATTTGATGAAGAACTGGCTATGAGCTTGATAGTTCTTCAAGGATTTTGGGGAGACTTCTGAGCTCGTGGGAGGGATTTTTCTCTCTCTCTCTAGTCCGTTGCTTCTGTTTTTGCTCTACTCTGGTCCGCCCTTTTTTTGTCTCCGCCCCCTCTTGATATGAGAGGGGGTATTTATAGTGTTAACATTCCTCCACTTAAGGCAAGTAATGAAGATTCTGAATCAATAATACTTCCTTAATCGAATAAATGAATCTTGACTGATTTATTTATTTGCCGATTTTAAGACAATCAGATCAATCAAATCTTAAGATTTAGATATGCCCAAATCGCTTTGGATTGAATGTCTTGTTTTGATCAAGATACTTACCAAGGGCGAGCCATCTCGCGGATAATGAAGGTATCCCACGAGGAACCTTGATTGCCAAGCAAGCAGTGATTTCTGATCCTACTTCGCGGATTCCCCTACGCGAGGCCATCTCGCCTTGCCTTCATGTAAATCCACGCGCGCGGAGCCATTTCGCTTCGCCTTCATGTAAATCTACGCGAAGTCTATTTCACCTCGCGAAGTCTAGTTCGCCTCGCAAAGTACGGTTCACCTCGCCTTCATTTATTTCTATACGAAATGCGGTTCGCCTCGCGAAGTGCGGTTCGCCTCGCTAAGTCCAGTCCGCCTCGCCTTCATTTATTTCTATGCGAAGTCATTTCACCTCGCCACTATTTACTTTTATGCGAAGTCATTTTGCCTAGCGAAGTGTGTTTCACCTCACGAAGTGTGTTTCACCTCGCGAAGTCCAGTTCACCTCGCAAACTCTACTCTGTCCGCTGGCGAACCATCACCAATCAATTTGGGGATGTCCAATTAATTTAATTGATATATGGTCATCAATCAACACTTGATAATTGATTTCAATGGGGATTTAAGGTTTTGTTGTCGGCCGACCATTTCCACGTTGCCACGTGTTATTTCTGACGGCTTTCCAATCTTGTTGACTCACGAGCCACGTATTTGCTTAGATTATTTAACGACTATTATTATCGTTAAATTTTATATGTCTACAAAATGCCCCCACTTCAAGGTGCGTCGTAGCCATGCTGTCGTCATGTGCCAGAGGCGCGTCTTGAAGTCTATGTCAATGGGTTAATTTTGCTAGGGGTTCCCGAATTGATAGGGATTCCTAATTTTGTAAGGATTCCCTATTTTCTTGTAGAGATTCCTTGAATTTATAGGATATCCAAATTTTGTTGGGATTCCTTAATTAGCAAGGATTCCTACCCAAATTTGATTTGGTAAAGTTTCCATGTAGTGGGCGGAACTCTTTGATGTATTTCTTCCTTGATTCGTTGGATTCTCCATGCTTTTCCAGTTTCAATGAGGAAAGAAGGCACTACTATAAATTAGAGCTTCCGGTTGAACATTATTCATCACAAATTTACAACCATCTCACTGCAAGATCAGCAGTATACTCTCTCTCCTTTTGATTTGATTGTTATGGCGTGGAATTATATAATTCGCTGACCCCTCTCCTTTTTTTTTTAATCTTGTATGTGTAGGTCGCGAAGTGTTTCTGAGTTGTCTACCTTCAGTAACAGGAGAAACTCTACTCGGCGAGGCGCTACAGAGTTTTAAGGCAGCGAGGCGCAGCGAAAGTTTAGGGCAGCAAGGCGCAGCAGAAAGTTCAAGGCCGCAAGGTGTAGCAGAAAGTTCAAGGCCGCGGGGTGCATTAGTTCTTTCAACAAATCAATTCTCTACGTGGACGTGTAAACGTACGTTGCTCTGCATGGCTTTTTTCAAGAGTTTCAAGAAAGGCACAATCATTATCCTTGAAGATGTCGGGGAGTAGTAGTTCTTTCAACAAATCAATTCTCTACGTGGACGTGTAAACGTACGTTGCTCTGCATGGCTTTTTTCAAGAGTTTCAAGAAAGGCATAATCGCTATCCTTGAAGATGCTGGGGCGCAATAGTTCTTTCAACAAATCAATTCTCTATGTGGACGTGTAAACGTACGTTGCTCTGCATGGCTTTTTTTCAAGAGTTTCAAGAAAGGCACAATCGCTATCCTTGAAGATGCCGAGGCGCAATAGTTCTTTCAACAAATCAATTCTCTACGTGGACGTGTAAACGTACGTTGCTCTGCATAGCTTTTTCAAGAGTTTCAAGAAAGACACAATCACTATCCTTGAAGATGCCAACGACGACCAAGGCGATGACACCACTTTATATACTTATCCTTCATTGACTGGACCGTGCGCCCTCGAGTCTCCCTCTTACGATGGTTCAGGTCATATACCTCGGTGGACCTTCCAACAATCACGTCAGCTGGCCATCTTTCAATCAACCAAATCCGCCAGCGAGAAGCGAAGCGTAGATGTGTGGATGTTGAAGTCTACCTATCATGATCATAATGTTCCTCGAACGCCTTTCGTGCTTCTCAACGACCGTACGTGCAATGGTTTAATGCAATGGAGCGGGTTTCGTGCCAATGGAGCCTTCTCCTACACAGAACGTTACTGGGAAGACAAGATTGCTACTCGCGTGGTACTGACCCGCCAGAAAGTGGTTTCCCGCGAGATTCCATTTCTTCAGGAAGTGGTTCCCCGCGAGTTACCATTTCGACAGGAAGTGGTTTGACGCAAGATGCCGTTTCGCCAGGGAGTTGTTACCCGCGAGATGCCATCTCGCCAGACATTGATTCCTCGCGAGATTGAACTTGGCAATAACCCTCATGAATCTCATCCTCTACCTCTTCGACGCTTATGTACTGCATGTTTGCCTTCTCCGCTTTTCTTCTGCCTGAGATTTTGATTGGCTTGTTTGGGACAAAACCAAGACCCGCCTTAACCGAATCACTTGTTTTTCCTTGTTCTCTTAACTTATTTTGAGACTCATTGAGCTCATGTGCTTTCTTGCTGACAACTTGACCATCCTCTTTACTAGACGAACCAAAGTCGAATCCAGCCTTTGCCAAGAACTTGTAAGCATTGGAGTCAAACCTTTCATTTGTTCTTTTCTTGAGCAAAGGCCCATGCTCTATGCTTCCTTGGACTGGTTTGACAAATCCTTCCAATGGTTGCTTGGTTGGAGTTTGGTCGTTTAATTTTGTCAAGGGCAATATTGATGCTTCCTTTAATAATTTTATGTCCTCTTTGTTCAACCTCCGAGGACTCACTTGACGTTTTGCTTCCACAAACGGAGACTTTCCTTTCTTGCGCTTGAACTTTGGCACATATCGAAGAATTGAAACAACTGGATTGGACTTGTCCATTGTAGCTGATGTCACGGTTTCTGACGGAGACTTATATGACCCTTCATTTTTCTTGCCTTTTGTCTCAACTTCTTTTCTTGTCACGACTGTAGCCTTCCCTGTTGAAGGTACTTCAATCGGAAGAATTTCCTGAATGACCGACTCTTCGTCCGAATAGAACTTGGAATCTGCGAAGTAAGACTCAGCTTCGGTGAATGGTTTGGCATCACCTACCACTGTTTTCACTCCTCCACTATAGAACTTGAAGCATTGATGCAGAGTTGAAGGTACGACACCATTTTCATGAATTCATGGTCGCCCTAACAATATGTTGTATGAAGTCTTTGCATCGATCACGTGGAACAAAGTGTTTGACTTTAATTCGCCAATAACCATGTCTAGCCGAATCATGCCTATCGCCCTTTGCCCTCCTTGGTTAAAACCCTGGATCATGAGACGACTTTTAGATAACTGGTCGATGTTGATGCCAAGTCGAGACATTGTTGATTTTGGCATAATGTTTATAGCTGTCACGCCCCCAAACTGAGACCAATATTATAAGGAAATATGGTGCCAGAATTTGCGGCGTGAGTTAAAACAAGTAAAATTTTCTCGAATAATTTAGTAGAAGAAGAAATATATATATATATATATATATATATATATATATATGTCTAAATAATACTTTTATTAGAAAGCTAAAGCATTAATATTTTACAATACCAAATATTTTACAATACGAGAGTTTTAGCAAAAGTATATAAGACATTACATTTATTCTCAAAATAGCAATAGAAAACATTCTTTTTATTTAGTAGGTTCATCGTATTCTCCAAGCATCTATTCGTTACCTAAAAACAAGAATGTGTAGCATCATGAGTAACACAGACCTAGTAAGTACAACTTACATTCTTATAATAATGTGTCTTATAAGAAACCAGAAATAAACACAACTAAGTAAAAATGTACCAAGAATCATTTTTGTTTGTTCATAACGATTCTTATTTATGTGCACATACACACACACACACACATATACAAGCGTGAATAAATTCATCCATGTGAATATTTAGGAAACTGGTAATAAATCATAAAGATCACGTGCTAGGTCCACTATACCAAAGCACAAATAAGCCCAACATACTAAGGACAATACCAGAGTATGCATACTCAAGGTCGACACTTTCTTCCTATTCGTATAATAGTGCACTATCTGTAGGGACTAGGGCCCAGGCTAACTCCACAAATCACAAAACACTTTTACCAGTAATTCACTTAAGCACGGGGTAGTACTAATCACCCGGCTTCACATCTCCAAATATAATTACGTCAATAAAATATAGCAAATTTTAGTAAGTAAGACAATTACTTCAAGACCAACAAAGTATATAAGCGTACATCAATATGCTTTAAAAATTGTCAATAACTTAAGATATGCACAAGTTAAGCAATTTAATAAACCTGAAAGTAAATGTGCAATAAAGTAAATGTACTTTAAATTAAATAAACAGAAAATATTAATTAGTAGTCAAAGAATTAGTAGTCATATTTCCCATAGTGAGGGAAATCCTTGTCCAAAGAACCGTCAACTTATCATTTTCATATCTCATTCAATTTATGTCCAAATTAGGCAAGTGAGGAGTCCATGTCAAAGTATTTTTCGTAAGGAATCCAATGGGATAAGTCATATAATCCAGTTCGAAGTCATAGAGTCTAGAAATGGTGAAAAATAGTAGCAGTGCAGAAAGCTGATATTCTTTATATTACCTTTGATGTCTAAGTCTTTACGTGCTTTATATTTTACCATTACTTCTGAAATTTTCCAGATTTAAAAAAAAGAGGTCCTAAGCTTCAATTCGATATAAAGTTTGTAGAAAAAAAGTTAGAAATGAGCGAGATATGAATTTTTGAAGTTGTGGTAGTTGTAATGGATTTTCAGCAAGTTTATTAGTTTAGAAATTTGATTAGCCATAACTTGTTCATTTCCAAACCTTTTTAAGTGATTCAAAAGCCTAAACTGAAGAATTTTTCATGAAGAATCTAATTTTGTGATCAAATTTTACAAAGTGATACTTAATTATATACAAAAATATAAGTTTCTAGAAAACATACTCTTTTCCATTTTATCCTCAGTTATGCATTTTGATAATCTTAAAAACAAAAGAGTATAGGAATGTAACTATGTACTTACACTTGAATTTTCAGAAGTGAAGTGAGGGTTTTGGTGTTGATACAAGGTTGGGCTTCTTTGATAAAGAGAGAACTTCTCAAGAGAAAAAGAGTGAAGGGTAGGATTTTGGTGTGGGAGCTTTTCTATTCAACTAAAGAAGTTTGTGATCATCTTGAAATTTGATCTTGGAGTGTGAAGAAAAGATGTTGCAACTCCCCATGCCAGTATAAATAGGCCATGAAGCATGCATTGTAAATTAATTTCCACCAATTTTATTTAGGGTGATTGTTCACAAAGAAAACCAAATAGTAAGAGGGGTAAAAGAAAAATCAGCTAGTACATGAATCTATATATGAGGTATAGCTTATATATGTATTGACATGAATCTATAGATACACAAATATTTATATATGCATATATAGATATATATCTACTCAAGCTAATAAGTAAAGGAATATGATGTTTCCCTTTCTGAAGATCTTGTAAATGTGTTAGTAATATTTAAGATTAGAATAGTATGCATGATAAAAACAATACTAACTCGAGTCTTAAATTCGATCACGAGTATTGATTATATGTAAGAAATACGAGTTAAGGTATTTAAATAGTTTACTTAAATTCTAATACTTAATAAAAATATCTATCTTGTAAGTATGATATTTGGAGTCATTGGCTTCTAAAAGGAATACTTTAGAAGATATTTGGATTACTATCTAAGGTTAAGGAGCCTTAGTGTGCTATATAATTAGTACTAAGTTTTGGGGTACTACAGTCTACCCATCTTAAAAGAGAATTCGTCCTCGAATTTTACGTACCTTGTTCTATGAACAAATGCGGATGTTTCTTTCTCATTTCTGATTCTAACTCCCATGAAGCCTTGTTTTCATTATGTCGGTTCCATAATATCTTCACCATTGGGATTTCTTTAGTGCGAAGCTTCCTAACTTCTCGACCTACGATGCGAACAGGTGCCTCATCGTATGTCACATCTTCCGAGAGTTCTATGGTACTATGGTCGATGACATGGGAACTGTCTGGTTTGTAATCTCGTAGCATAGACATGTGAAAAACGTTATGCACGTTGGACAAGTGTTGTGGTAGATCTAGTCGGTATGCTAAAGTCCCAACTTTTTCAATGATTTGGAAAGGTCCAATGAACCGTGGTGACAACTTGGCAATCTTCTTACAGAAACGAATAACTCCTCGCATTGGTGAGACTTTCAGCAAAACACGATCACCGATTTGAAATTCCACATTTCTCCTATGTCGATCTGCATAGCTCTTTTGTCGACTTTGTGCTGCCTTCAGACGATCCTTAATTGAAGCAACGACCTCTGCTGATTCCTTAATAATGTCAGGTCCGGGAAGAACGGCTTCACCTACTTCAGCCCAACATATTGGGGTACGACAAGGTCTATCGTAAAGAGCTTCAAAAGGTGACATCCCTATGCTTGAGTGGTAACTGTTGTTGTAAGCAAACTCGATCAAGTATAAGTGATCCTCCCAAATCCCTCCAAAATCCAAAATGCATGATCTAAGCATATCTTCCATCACTTGATTGACTCTCTCTGTTTGACCATCAGTTTGGGGGTGGAATGCAATGCTCATGTCCAACTTCATCTCCATTGCAATTTGTAGGCTGACCCAAAATCTTGATATGAATCAGGTGTCACGATCAGATACTATTGAAACAGGAACTCCATGAAGTCGAACAATTTCTCTTAAGTATAGTTTACTTAAGACGTCAATGGAGTATGTTATTTTTATTGGCAAGAAATGGGCAGACTTTGTAAGGCGATCGACAATGACCCAAATGGCATTGTTACCTCTTTGCGTCTTTGGTAACCCGGTAACGAAGTCCATCGTGATGTGCTCCCATTTCCATTTTGGAATCTTAAGAGGTTGTAATAATCCTCCTTTTTGCACGTGCTCTGCTTTCACAAGTTGGCATGTAAGACACTTCATGTTGTTCCACCAATAGTTTTTCCTCAAGTCTTTATACATCTTCATTCCTCCTGGATGGACTGTGAATTTTGAACGAGGTGCCTCCTGCATTATATCATCTTTTAATGATGCAACATTTGGCATGCAAAGCCTTCCTCGAAAACTCATTCCTTCTTCTGCTTGTATGCTCCAGTCTTCAAGGTGCTTCTCTTTCATTCCTTGAACATATTTCACAAGCTCTTCATCTTCACCTTGCGCTTGAATGATTTGACTAATTATTGTCGGTTGCACAACTAAGTTCCCTATAAAAATTACATCCATGTTCATGGAAGGAGTGAGATTGAAATCAATTAGAGTATCTAACATGCTCCAATGTTCTCTCATAATTGAGGCGAGATGACTTCGAGGATTTCTGCTTAAAGCGTCAGCGACTACATTTGCTTTCCCGGGGTGGTATTGCAAAGTGAAGTCATAGTCTTTGATAAGCTCCATCCATCTTCTTTGCCGCATGTTTAGATCATTCTGGGATAAAATGTACTTGAGACTTTTGTGATCGGAAAATAGATTGAACTGTTCCCCATACAAATAATGTCTCCAAACTTTCAAAGCAAATACCACAGCTGCTAGTTCAAGGTCATGGGTTGGATAGTTCTTCTCATGCATCTTCAATTGTCGAGATGCGTATGCTACCGCCTTTCCATTTTGCATGAGAACACAACCGAGTCCTTGATGTGATGCATCACTATATATGACGAAAGGAACTCCACTTTCTGGAATGGTGAGAATGGGTGCTGTTGTTAGCCTTTCCTTTAGCTTCTGGAATGCTCGTTCACAATTGTCATCCCATATGTACTTCACATTTTTTCGAGTCAACCTCGTCATTGGGAGAGCAATTTTTGAAAAACCTTCTATGAATCTCCGATAATATCTTGCAAGGCCAAAAAAGCTTCGTACTTCTGTAGGAGTAGTAGGAGCTTTCCATTCCAACACAGCTTCAATCTTTGCAGGATCCATTGCTATTCCAGCTTGAGAAACTACGTGGCCTAAGAACTTCACTTGGTGTTGCCAAAAGTCGCACTTCTCAAATTTCGCATATAGCTTGTATTCCCTAAGAACTTGTAAGGTAGTTTCCAAGTGATTTTTGTGGTCCACTTCATTTTTAGAATAAATCAAAATATCATCAATGAAGACGATAATAAATTTACCCAAGAACAGACTAAAAACTCGGTTCATCAAATTCATAAATATGGTTGGTGCATTGGTTAATCCAAAGGACATTACCAACCACTCATATTGTCCATACCGCGTGTTGAATGCGGTTTTATGGATGTCATTCTTTTTGACAAGAAGTTGATGGTACCCAGAGCATAAGTCGATCTTTGAGAATATTCGAGCTCCTCGCAACTGATCAAACAAATCATCTATCCGTGGCAACGGGTACTTATTCTTGATAGTCACCTTGTTCAATTGCCGGTAGTCGATACATAGTCGAAGAGATCCGTCTTTCTTCTTCACAAACAAAACAGGTGCTCCCCAGCTAGAAGCACTAGGCCGAATAAATCCAAGTTCCAGCAACCCTTTGATTTGTGTATGTAACTCTTCCATTTCTTTTGGTGCCATTCTATAGGGGGTAATAGAAATTGGTTTGGCTTCGGGTACTAGGTCAATGTTGAACTCAACTTCACGGCTTGGAGGTAAATGGGTAATTTCTTAGAAGACATCTTTAAAAGAATTCACTACAGGGATTTGGTCTATTAGAGGTTTGAAACTCTTTAATTCAACATTGGTAAGAAGTTTGGAAGGTATGAATTTTGTGGCTAAGTCACATTGGATTTTTCGAATGGGTTGACCAGGTATTGAAAAGGTTATTGTTTTCCCGTGACAGTCTATATGGGCATGATATTTGCTCAACCAATCAAATCCTAGGATTATGTCATAATGCCTCAAATTTAAGACTATGAGGTCCGTGGGAAATTCTGTATCCAAAACATGTATAGGACATGATTTGCATACTTTGGTTAAGATGACAGATTTTTCCAACGGTGTTGAGACCGTGAAAAAACTCGTTGTGTTCAGTTGGTGTCAACCCTAAGGTTGCGACAAATGCACTACATATAAATGAATCAGATGCACTAGTATTAAATAGTATTTGAGCATGAGTATTATATGCTACTAGCGTACCTTCCATCATCGTGTTCTCAAAAGCTATGACATTTAGCTGGACTGGACGAGGTGTTGGATTGTTTGTCTGTTTCGGAGCATCGCACTTATTAGAGAAATGCCCCATCTTGCCACAATTGAAACATGATCCTGGGAGACGACATGGCTTTGGACAAGCGTTAGACATGTGTCCAGACCCTCCACAATTGTAACACTGAATTGGCCCTCTAGACACCTCTTTCCCCTTCTCAGTTGATGTTGTCGGCTTCCGAAACGCGTCTTTCCCTTTTTGTTGCTTCCATGGTTGTTCGCCTTTCTGGTTAGGCATTGGATGACTCCTTTTTCCTCGTAAACCATTCTCTCGTTCCTTCTCCATGCGGTACTTTTGGTTTTCCTCCTCTTGAGTTAAGGCTTTGTCCACAGCTTCCTCGTAAGTGATTCCACGTTGAGTGACCATTCTTCGAATGTTGGAATTCAGTCCTCCAATGAAACGTCTTGCCTTCTTATTGTCGGTATCTTCCATGTGAGGAGCAAAACGAGAAAGTTTAGTGAACTTTGTTTCATACTCAATCATAGACATTTTTCCTTGGGTAAGTTGAATGAACTCTAGTTCTTTCTTGTCCTTCTCAACTTGTAGAAAGAACTTTTCTAGAAATTTTTCTTTGAAGGTAGCCCAATCCATGAGTTCCAATGCAGCAGGGAGTGTGACACGTTTAACCGTGTCCCACCAGAAACGAGCATCTCCTTCTAAGAGGCAAGTAGCCACTTTTCGTAACTCCACCTAGGTACAATCCATCATTTCAAAATGGATTTCCAAATTGTAGATTCATTCTTCATCCTCGTGAGGTTTTCCTCCAACAAACTTCTTTACCCCTAAATTCCTTATGTGTGTCACTAGTCGTCCTAGCCTCCCGCCAACTTGATTTGCCTCCATCCTTTTGGTGAAGGCCTCGACAAAATCTTCCGCGTCGACAGGTGGGTTCCTTCTATCGGTCATTGTCCTAATTAAAGAAAATGATCTATATGGTTATAATTAAACCAAAAATAATTGTGAACCAAATACTTTACATTAAGCATAAAATTTAACATCACTAATTATACATATGTTAGAAATGCTTCTTAGAGCTATTTTCTAACGGCAACTTGCTTATAAGCAATTTTGAAACACTAAATTGTTTTTAGGGAATGGAAATACAAACATATTGCAAAGGCTTCCCCTATTTTAACAACTGTCCATCTCTAGGGTGACGTTGAGATCAGAGGATTTAGATTCCTCTATCTCGACATTTAGTCCAAGAGCAGGCACAAAGCCAATAGGAATAGACACATGCGGGCGTACCCTCATGTATGGCTTTGTCCTAATATGTGTATGACCATGAGAAGGTGATGGTGCAACAATAACATTCACCATGTCAACATTAGGAGATTTTACAGACTCTTCAAATTGAGTAGGTTGTTGGTAATTAGGTGGTCCCCAATCTTTTATCCTAAGCATCCCGTTTGCAATGGCTTCTTCGTGCAAAATTTTGACATTCTCTGGATTACTTATTATCCACCTAGCCTCCATGTATATGTTAATTCCTTCATTGACATATATAGTTGCCATATAGTGCTTATCATCTAGGTTGATACCATGATTGTTTTGGGAAATGTCAATAGACATGTTATAGGCTAGTTGCCTAGCCTTGGCATGTAATTCCAAATACGCATTCCCATATTGAACATCACTTCGTAATGCTTCTACGTATCGGTAGTCCATACTATCAAATAATCATTGTTAAATAGGAACATACTAATATTCTATCTCAAATATTAACAACATCAATATAACTCAAGCACAAAGCTTCAAGATGCAACAAATGGTAACTTATATGCAATTTCTCAATATTCATAGACACATACACATGCATATTTAACATAACCCTCCCCGTTCTTGTTAAGTTTTGAAAAATATATAAATATAAATATATATTTAGGAAAATCTTAAGAGAACGATTGCTCTGATACCAATCTGTCACGCCCCTAAACCGAGACTAATATTATAAGGAAATATGGTGCCCGAATTTGCGGCGTGAGTTAAAACAAGTAAAATTTTCTCGAATAATTTATTAGAAGAAGAAATATATATATATATCTGAATAATACTTTTATTAGAAAGCGAAAGCATTAATATTTTACAATACCAAATATTTTACAATACGAGAGTTTTAGCAAAAGTATATAAGACATTACATTTATTCTCAAAATAGCAATAGAAAACATTCTTTTATTCAGTAGGTTCATCTCATTCCCCAAGCATCTATTCGTTACCTAAAAACAAGAATGTGTAGCATCATGAGTAACACAGACCCAGTAAGTACAGCTTACATTCTTATAATAATGTGTCTTATAAGAAACCAGAAATAAACACAACTAAGTAAAAATGTACCAAAAATCATTTTTGTTTGTTCATACCAATTCTTATTTATGCGCACATATAGATATACACACACACACACACATATACAAATGTGAATAAATTCATCCATGTGAATATTTAGGAAACTGGTAATAAATCATAAAGATCACGTGCTAGGTCCACTATACCAAAGCACAAATAAACCGCAGCATACTAAAGATAATACTAGAGTATGTACACTCAAGGTCGACACTTTCTTCCTATGAGTATAATAGTGCACTATCTGTAGGGACTAGGGCCCAGACTAACTCCACAAATCACAAAACACTTTTACCAGTAATTCACTTAAGCACGGGGTAGTACTAATCACCCGGCTTCACATCTAGAAATATAATTACGTCAATAAAATATAGCAAATTTTAGTAAGTAAGACAATTACTTCAAGACCAACAAAGTATACAAGCGTACATCAATATGCCTTAAAAATTGTCAATAACTTATGGTATGCACAAGTTAAGCAATTTAATAAACCTGAAAGTAAACGTGTAATAAAGTAAATGTACTTTAAATTAAATAAACAGAAAATATTAATTAGTAGTCAAAGAATTAGTAGTCATATTTCCCATAGTGAGGGAAATCCTTGTCCAAATAACCGTCAACTTATCATTTTCATATCTCATTCAATTTATGTCCAAATTAGGCAAGTGAGGAGTCCATGTCAAAGGATTTTTCGTAAGGAATCCAATGGGATAAGTCATATAATCCAGTTCGAAGTCATAGAGTCCAGAAATGGTGAAAAATAGTAGCAGTGCAGAAAGATGATATTCTTTATATTACTTTTGATGTCTAAGTTTTTACGTGCTTTATATTTTACCATTACTTCTGAAACTTTCCAGATTTAAAAAAAAAAAAGAGGTCCTAAGCTTCAATTCGATTCGCCTTCATGTAAATCTACGTGAAATCTAGTTCGCCTCGCGAAGTGCGGTTCGCCTCACCTTCATTTATTTCTATGCGAAATGTGGTTCACCTCGCGAAGTGCGGTTCGCCTCGCTAAGTCCAGTCTGCCTCGCCTTCATTTATTTCTATGCGAAGTCATTTCACCCCGCCACTGTTTACTTTTATGCGAAGTCATTTTGCCTAACGAAGTGTGTTTCGCTTCGCGAAGTGCGTTTCACCTCGCGAAGTCCAGTTCGCCTCACGAACTCTACTTTGTCCGCTGGCGAACCATCACCAATCAATTTGGGGATGTCCAATTAATTTAATTGATACATGGTCATCAATCAACACTTGATAATTGATTTCAATCGGGATTTAAGGTTTTGTTGTCGGCCGACCATTTCTACGTTGCCACGTGTTATTTCAGACGGCTTTCCAATCTTGTTGACTCACGAGCCACGTATTTTCTTGGATTATTCAATGACTATTATTATCGTTAAATTTTATATGTCTACAGTGACATAGATATGCAACCTTGATGACAGATTCGGTGGTAGCAGTGCTCTCTACACCACCAAAATTTGCCAAAAACACTACCTCTTTCTTTTAAATAGAATGGACCACTGATGAACTCTGGGTTATGCGCAATGTTGGCTTGAAGTTTTTTAGCCCTCTAGTGTTTCAAGTACATTTAACACTTAAAAAAATTGAGGAAAAAAAAAAGAAAAAAAGAAAACAAAATTGAAGTGTTTATTTTAATGGAAAATCAAATTAAAATCATTATAAAAAAAATACATGAAATGTAACCACATGATGTGATAAAGTTAGTCGAGTTGCTTAATATGGAAACCCCATAGTAAGAGTTTAAATCTCAACTCTCACCAGTTTGTGACCAGTAAGTTTGAAAAGCCTCGATCAGGATTCGTGCACCTGCGATGAGAGATTAGTCTGGTTTTGTTGGGATATCCTCATGAACCTCGGTCTGATTACTGACTGGTTAATATGTTACTAACTTGATAATGTAACTGATGTGGCTTGTTATCACACGGTTAAAAAAAACATGAGATGTGTGAATCATGAAATGAAGTGCGTAAATTTCTTACCACACACTTCACTTGACACATTTTACTATTGTTTTCTCCATGCAAAATAAATATGGAAAATACTTGCGTCCGACCTAGTATGTATGTGTGCGTTTGAAACTATATCATAATTTTAACCGATCAAAAGTTGAATTAACTAATAAAGATCACATTTACAAAAAATCAATGTAAAGAATAATTGTTTGCTAAGCCGAATGTATCAAACAAATCAAACAAATGGACGACTTATCATGAAACTGCTAACTTTTACCACAAATGTCGATTTGTTTAATGGAATCAGCTAAGCAAATAAATTTTGTTTATATTAATTTTTTACAGAGATGATTTTTATTAATTAATTTAATTTTTAAACGATAATAATTATGATTTACATTAATAAAAATATAAAAATAAAAGATAGTCCGAACAAGTACACGCAGACCGGATCGGACGCGAGTTTTTTCTAATAAATATATAAACTAAGCAAAGCTGTGAGTTTTCATATTCCATCCCGATAGTGACGCAGGTGCATAACACCTCATACCATATAGATTATATTATATGATTTTTTAGTGAATATAGACCAAGATTATTTATATATGATTCGCAAGTCAGAGGACCATAGATCTCCATCATCGAGGGCACCCAATTACTAATTTAACCCCACATTTACACAATGCGAGTCGTAAAATATTACAATAAACATAGGGGTGTTACGGTCATAAAAATTTGTTAAATTAACAAAGTGCTCACTATCATATAGTTCATGCACGCATAGAAGAGAAAATCTTCGGGGCGGTAAACGCACCACCACGTGGCTGGTGCGACTAGCCACTCACAGTCGGACATGTGGCTTTTTTTTTTTTGCATGTAAACTCTGCTGCTGAAAAAAGGAAAAAGAAGAAATATGATTCCTATCTCCGATCAAATCACCAAGTCATCTCCGATCAAAACCAAACCATGTCTTCTCCCTTTGCGCGTCCACCGCCGTCAAACTGGTCACCCTAAACCGGCAACCACCTTCGCCGCCGAGCACTACAACCCGCCGCCATCTTGCCTTGCACAAACCCACCGCCTCAGAGCCCTGCAAATCAAACATTCATTAAGCCGTGCAAAACCCGCTGCCATGAAACCAGTCGATCCCGTCGCAGACAAACCAATTGGAACAAAAACCCCACATCAATTCTCAGAGTAGTCCTTTGTTTCAATTTATCGATCACATCTGGGTATTATAGAATTTATAGAGGAAGAAGGAATTTTCTGTGTTGGGTTCGAACGGACGGCGGGGCAGAGGGAGACTGGGAGAGGACCTGGTGTAATTGATCAGGGAGATAGTCAGAACCTAGTGTTATTGATGGTTTGGTTTTGATCGGAGAACACAAATCTGATTTGCTTTTTTTTTCTTTCTCAGAAGAGAGCTGACGTGGTAAAAAAGGACAGACGTATGCCCCATGTAAGAAATCCTCCGCAGAGGATAAGTGGGGAACAAAAGAAAAAATAATTAATTAATTAATTTCCATGATGTGTTGAGTGATGAATTTACGAAAATGTCACTAATGAGGACGAAAATGGGTGCGACGCGGTTACCAAGTCCACAAAAGAAGATGAGAAAAATAGTAAATGAACAAGTTTGAAATGCTTTCCCACTCATTTAATTTCCAACGTTGATCTCTTTGTTGTTGTTAGAAATTAATTAGCATTAAATGAACCACAACATCAAGCTTGGTATTAAAATTTTATTTGATAAAGTAAAATAAAAATTTGTTGCATCTTGTGGAGGTTGATAGATTTGGATTAGTTTGATCCTAAGTCAACCAAGATTAATTTTTCTCATTTTCAAGAACAAACTACAATTTTAAAAACGGAAACAATATAAACCAAAAAGAAAATAAATAATCTCAATCTTTCTTTTAAAGTGTTACGTTTTAATGTTGAACAACACTTACGAGAATCGCAAACATCGCCAACAAGCTATTTTTTTGTGCTAATCTTTTAAATAAGTTGAAATTAAAATGGTGAGAGTGCTTTGTTACGTTAGGTCAATGGCTGCATTGAAATACCATTTGGTTAGTCAAGCTTTAGCTTTTATTGTATTTTCACAACACTTTGTTCAAGGATCTAGTTTGTAGTCTTCTTTTCCACCGAAAAATGGTGCTAGCAATTCGCAAAATCTCCTTTATGTTTACATGACATTTTGTCTCCCAAAGTGATTTGTGTTAGATGCTGCCTTCTCCCATATAATGCCCGAGGTAAAACCTGCGCATCTTCTCCAAAACTTGTTCAGAACTCTGGCGATAAACGGCAGTTCTGTGGAATTCTGGCTTTTCTTCCATCAACCCTCCAAAGAGATCTATCGATACAAATGATCCGAAGGAGAATCGAGCTCTCAAAGTCTTACAAGTTAGACCTCTTGATGGTTTCCCTTGAAGAACGAAGATCGAATTAGTTCCACTATTCACTTCTGAGTCCTACACACTTGATCCTAAAGCTTTAAAGATCCCAATTAAATGCTGCTTTCAGAACATATCTTCTCTCAACAATGGAGCCATGGAGGTCAATTCTCCCCACAGTAAAGACCTCAACCAACTTCATTACTCACTGCTTAAGAGAAATTTAAAAGGGGAGACTGCAAGGCTATAACTCCCAAGTTTACAGAGTGACCATTCCTCCATTAATACACCATTCTATTCATCTACTTCACTGTTTCCCTGTGGGAAGTTTAACTCAGTCATCACAGAAAAGAAACGAAAAGACCAAGGCCTCATTTTCCCAGCAACACCACATTAATACACCCTCTACCTCGAAACAGAAGACTGAATCCAAATGATATCCATATGATTAATGAGTCACCGCTGGACAGTCATAATCATTGTAGAACTGTATCAATTGGGTGTGTCCTACTAGTCCAAGGCACAACCCATACAGCTCAGTGAGATTTGAAATTGCTGTTACATTCAATATCCCCTGCACTCCCTACCCTCAATCAACAGGAAGGAAAAGCTAATGCACATTAATAATCCACTGTGCACTGTAAGTAGTTAGCATGCTATGTTACAAAATCAATCAAACCAAGGTGACAGTCCTTGTGGCAAATGCAGATGCAGACGCTAGTGTTCAGATACACAAAAATCTGGGGAATCGGTGAGTAATGGTCTGCTTTGATCGTTAACAAGTTCTTAACGAAAAAAGAATGCAGAAGAGCATACTATGATCCAGAAAACATTCCTGATAAGTGAAAAAGGGCGATGAACATGGAGTTGTGAATGGCTCTTCAATACCACAAACCCGTAAAGCAGGAGCAAAAGAAATGAGGCTCAAATACTGATAAGAGAGAGATATTGTGCACATGTAATGAGAGAGAGAGAGAGGTCTTAAAATGCCTCTTCAAACACCCAACAGACGTGTTGGCACTGTTTCTTGTAAGTTAATCACTTCCGTGGAAGAACAAGTATAATCTATAGCTCTTTTTTCTTTAATTGCTTTTACATTTGTTGACAAATGCAAACTTTTTTAAGCTGAAGCAACAGATTGGCAAAATATAAGAACCATCTCATACTAATTCTAAGAGTGAAAAATGAGAAACAACTACTCGAATCTTATTAAATAAGCAAAACTATGGTACATGCTGTGTTACATAATATAAAGAGGGGTATCACCATGAAAAGGGGCTTGCACCCAGCAAAAAAATCTCGTTTTCCACATCTTTTACCCACTGACAAACACGGTTGCAAGTTTTTATTGCTAATGCCTGAAAAACGACAACAATACAAGATGAGAATGCTATCAGTAGAACAATCGTGCATCTAAGGAAAAATACAGACTAGCCATAACCTGTTTCTTGAGCAACTGATGATTAAAGTTGAAAGAAAGTTGCGTAAGAACAAAATCTATCAGTCCTGAACCTTTTCTACCTAGTCGCTTGACAAACAAATTGATATTCTTCCGATGAAATGAATTAACAGAAAACCGATGCTGATGCTATAAGGGGTACAATTCAGAATGTTGGGCATATTCAGAATCAGTTTTCTAGTTTTCTGAGGTCCATCATTTGGTTTCTTCACATTCATTTTCCCAATCTCAAAGCAGTGACACGGTATCCTGTTTAACTTCTCTGATATTAACCTTTAAGCCATTTGCTGTCCTGCTAACTTGATTTAAGCTCAAGGCTGCATTAGCCTGATGATCTAATCAACTCCTAATATATTTACTATTTAGTTTATGTGAGAAGAGTTGGTTTGGTTTGAGACATGCTCCAGTATTCTGCTTTTTATCTTCAGCTAACAAGAATCAGATTTTAAACCCTAATAACAAGATAAAACTGTGATTCTTCTGAATCGGTTATAATTCACACCCAACAATACACTTGCTCTCTCAAATCTTTGCTCTATAATAGTTCCTACCACATTGATGATTGAATTCAACATCTCTTGAAAGTAGAAGTTAAGTTAACCAAAAACAGCAAACATTGCATTGCCCCCAAGTCCCCAACAGTTCCACAAGTAATAAGCCTTGTAAGTGAAACACAATTCTCCTTAACACATCCCTAATGCTATGCTTAGTTTGGTGAGGTGGAAAAAAGCAAAATGATATTTGGATAGAAGAGCTGTGTTTGCTCAGACACATATTTCAATTCACCCAACATGGAAGAAACATACACTAAAAAAAGGCTATATAGCACTTTACATGCACAAACCCACAAACGAAACTATTTAACAATAAAACCAAACAAAATGACCACAGAAGCAAAAAAAAAAAAGAAAAAAAAAGTCAAATCTGTCCTTTTTATCCCTTTTGGCAAAAGTGCAGATGGACAAGTATTGCATAGTTGAACAAGGTAAAGAAACAAGAAATTGTAAAAAAAAACTACCTTGTCAGCAAGTGGATCAAATGCTGCATAAAGCTCAAAATCCTGGGTGACCCAGCACAGTAGAACTGAGAAAATATGATGGTATAAATCATCAGGAAGGCCTCGTCGAGCATGTAAACATAAATAACAACATCATCATACGGCATCTAAGTAAATAACAAATATGTGATCCCAATCCCAACTCGCAATGGGGAAAGAGTACTAAAGGAGGGACACAGCTTGACTAATCTAGGAGGGTTATCGATATGGGTATTATACTTCACAGTTGATGCCTCAAAACACAAAATGGCTAGGTTCAAAATCACTGGCTTTGAAGACATCAGCTGTAGCGTTTTAGTAGATGCTTGTCATTTGCCAAACCAACATCAATATTCAAGTCTGATATAATCAATCCTAGACCAATAATTTTTTAGATCTAAAATGAAAGTGCATCCAATGAAACAATATTCTAGTACATCAACGTATCCACTAATGATGAAGAATGAACTAAAACTAACCATAATTTTCATCTCTTCTAAACTGGGTTTTGTGAGGCCCAATTCCTCTTTCGTGCATGGAAGAGTAAAGCTTCTGATAAGCTCTATACAATCTACAACAAGAAAAACTAATTAGCCAAACAGGACAGATAGATTGACAAGTGACTTCATCGCGGGAGATCAAATCTTATGTCCAAGCAATGTAAAGTTCAGCTTTGTCACCTTTTCTGCTGATGAGGACTACTTATTGGTGCTGAGAACTCGGAAGACACGTACTGATCCAAAAAGATACTACGATATACAAAATTCCAGAGTCCAGCAGGACCACCTACGCCATCATACGGTTCCCTGAACCTGTCTGGAGAATCTGTTGGAAGTGTGTGATGACCCAAATGAGGAGAAAAAGATCCAGATCGAGGTAAAGAATCAAGAGGCAACTCCTCAACATGCATCCCACCATCTAGCATGGATCTCTGAATTTCACTGAGAACACTCGACTTCAAAAGGACCATTTCAATGCGAATTCTACAAGGTCACAAACAAAGATATATAGGGAGGGAGGTGAGAATTAGTAAACATCTGCTAGGACATAGGATTTATGAAAGTTTCCACATGAAGCACCCCTACAGCATTAACATATTTTATTAAAGCTAGAGAAGCTGACCAATAGCAATTACTAGTCAAAAGTTAGTATACCTGCAATCTTTGAGATGATAGAAGGCTTCTGAACTAGTGGTAAGCAACATTAAGTATGTGTCAGCCTGCCACAAGCAAGTACGTCTCAGATCATAATAACTAGTATAAAAGATATAAAAAGCAGATATACATGAAACTAGGTATAGAAGCAGGCAAATTTAATTCAGAGGAAAAGTTATGACAGTGTCACTCACATCGAAATAATGGACATAAGCATACAAAAATGCCATGGGATTATATCTTGGCAAGCAAATTGGTGAGAAAGATTCAGACGTCCTGCATAAAGACAACACAAATTTTAAATCCACTATTTGGCATGGATATATTTATCGATCATTATCGCCCACTACTTGAATCCATCACAACAAAAAGAACGATACAAGTTACTTTCTAGTCTGTCCAGTACTTTAAAGTTTTTGAACATGTACTGGAAACTAAGGAGCTTCGTTGCCATCACTGATAGTGTATTGGCTATTGCTAAAAGGATGACGTGATACTACTTTATCATTAAGGAGAAAGACCTAACTTATCCAATTTAATCTACTTACCTAAATGATTCTGATGCCATAACAAAGTTGGATAGTAGCAGCATGTCATCAGGGTGAAGAGACGCTTTCTGGGCACCAACAAGACTGATAACCTGCAATCAAGCTTCCAGTTGTTAAAGTGCTCTAATTTTTTAAGTTGTGCCATGCATTTCCTATAAAAACCTTTCTCTTAAAGAAAAGGTGTTGTCCAAAGTATTAACAACAGAAAGGTGGTGAATGGCCGAACCTTGTGTCTGCACATCAATATTGCAAAGAGAACACCAGAATCAGCAACATCTTGCAATATTGCACCAGCAGCTTGCCTTGTCGCATAAGCAAGGGGAAGACAAGTGTATGCGTGAAGAAATGTGGCAGGATTCCTGAATTCAGTGAAATGAGGTATAATATTATGAGCATGACCTGTCAGATCTTTTCTTTCTATGAGCAAGGAATTTCAGAAGCATATAACAACAAGAATAATTGGAATACAGCAGTGACAATTAAATAAAGTGCATAGTATTATGTATATTGAATTTCAAAATAGAACTATCGTATCTCTCATGAAAACTATGTATTTGAATAGAAGATTTTATGCTAGCAATTATGTTCTCAATAATATATTATATTATATCATTGAATCTTCAGAGTGAACAATCAAATTAGAAATGAGTCAATGACCAATATTCAACCAGTGAAGCTGCCCCCTCCCAGTAAATTGGATTATCCATTTATCAGTATCAGTAATAGAGGAATCAATAGTTTGCTTGTAAAAATTGGACCACAAGGGGGTATGAAAACAATACAAAGAAAACTTTCCATATCCTAATTTAGGGATGCCAGAGGGAGCAGAGAAACAAACCAGCTGAAAGAATGGATGAGGGAAGAGAAGACAATATCCGTTCCACCCAGCAAAGGTGTCATATCAAACTTTGGATTCTTCTCAAAACATCTATTTACTGACTTCGTAAGAATAACCAGCAACTGCATCGATATATATAACTTATTAATGAAGTGCAGTTACTAAAATAAGATATTTATAATAATTATCTACACCAAAAAATGGAAGACTTTAATCCATAATGATTTTGGGATGGGAGAATTCAATGCTACCTGACCGTAAATAAGTTCCAGTTGCATTCTTAAAGACTCATAAGGCTCTTCTGTGCAGCTGATGCATACCAGGTAGATTGGTCCCTTGACAAGAAAAACCACCTGAACACAAATATTCCATGCCCTTTAATACTCCAGAATAATTTTTGTGACGCTGATAAAATTTTTACTGGAAATGTGTAAAACACAAGAAAAGTATGACACATAGATTCACACAAGATTTGATAAAAGGGCACATATATCATCATGTCATATATAATCAAACCGAGCACACACACACACGTATATATATATACGGGTTTTCTCAGCTGCAGACGTCCGGATGGGTTTTCCGTACGGATTTCCACCGTTTCTCCACTATTCCAGCGCCGGCAACGCCGTTTCTTCTCCCCAGCGTGATCCCAAACCTCCCCCGACGGTGTTGGAATGAAAAAGAAGGCCGGAGAGATCGCAATCGGAGGTCCACCATGATCGGTCGTGAAGTTCTGAGTGAGATTGCTGCACAGACCTCCGATCGCGATCTCTCTTGTCTTCTTCTTCATTCCAACACCGTCGGGGGAGGTCTGGGATCACGCCGGGGAGAAGAAACGGCGTCGCTGGCGCTGGAATGATGGAGAAACGGCGGAAATCCGTACGGAAAACCCGTCCGGACGTCCGCAGCTGAGACGGACTGTGTGTGTGTGTGTGTGTGTGTATATATATATCATCATCATCAAGACTTCAAACTTTGCCTAAGAAGGTGTCAGCATAGATTACTCACAGCTATCTCAATAACTAAGTTACATTTTAGTACATAATGGTAAGTTAAATTTTAGACTGATCATAATCATCGGAAGAGTATTGTGCAAGTAAGTAAGTAGCCATAACTCAACAAAGCAAACTTATAATGCCACAAAGTAGGGGGGAAAAAAACAGACCTGATGCTTCCCAGCCCTAACCACTTTGACACAATCCTCACTGTAAAAAGATTAACGAGTAAAATCACTGGAAATCCTCTACAGAATTTCAATTCAAATTGGGCTCTAAGACTGGACAAATAAATGAAGAAAAGAAGATATCGTATGGATATAATCTACAAAATTGAAAGGTATGTACCCATTCTCAACAAAGGAAATTATGGCTTGTAATGTTGCTGAAAATCCTGCAAGTTTATGTTCATCTCCATGTCTGAAATAGGTGAAAGAGAATACATATATCACCATTCTGTACATAAGTTACACTATTATCGTACACTTTACACTTCTTTTGCCAACAGGTCTTAAGACATACCTAGAATATATTGGTTTTCCAGAGTTGCTTAGTATGAAAAAGTGCTTCTTCCTCTTTCTCCATGATATGGAAGCATCATCCTGCACTTCAATTGTAAATCAAATTGCAGTTACCCTTGAGAACAACTATGTCAATCGGCATTTAATTTTAGTGATTTGCATGGATGAGCTTTTTACAGAAACTAAGGACACTGGCCGCTAGGGACAGTTCCAATCAACTTCTCAAATAATTGATGACTAAGTATTCAGTTACTATTATCTTATAAACATGCTTACATAACCAAAAGCAGCTTCCACTTCTTCTTCTTCATGTGATTTCTTTACATTTTAGTTGTTTAGCTCTATGAAGATCCATACAACCATAGTATTTAGGACCAAAATATTACTAATATTACAACAGGAAAATGTTGTGGAGCATCTAGATACCTACGCAAGCACATAAATACATGCAAATCAATGAAATAAACATCGGTCAGTATATTTCAACCTATGTCTATAGCTCTAGTGTTATACTACATTTCTAATGTGCTACCATTATGAATAAAGGCATACCTACGGAGTTCCATATAATCCTACATTCTAGATTACACTTTCTTATGTGGGCATCTAATTTGTACTTCCATCTGTCCACAATTACAGCATTTTGACTGCAACAAGACATCAAGATACTAGACTTTGCACTGGTTGCTGACATGATGTGAAAGCTCATCCAACTGTAATCATGGGTTCCACTTAATTTCCAAAAATATGAGAGTAGATATTTGAAACCAAAACATACCTGTATTATTATTAGTGTTGATAAATTTGAAACAGTGTTTATTTAGATAAGCCGAGCATTTTGGTTTTACACCTGTGGCAGTCAGCATAATCAATTACAATTTGGGAAGATAGATTGGTTAAGCACCTGGCGTATCTTCCCAAATAAAAGCCACATTCAACCATTTCCTAAAATAGGAATGTATTCCTCCAATTTCACATATCCTTACACTTAACAAGAAATTGACCATCAAATCTTACTTGACACTGATGTCCAATGGTGTTTCAGTCTAAGTCCTACCAACAATTAAGCTCTAAAGTTAACACCTCATCCTACTAATGAACGAGCAATACATCGAAAACAACCAAATTCTCACATACATTACGCAACGAAAATGCAAAGTAAGTAGATAAAGGAGTTACTAGACCACAATACCTCATCAACATGCCGTTTTCCGGGCACCCACGGCGTCTGCGCTTCCGAAACACCGTCAACAACCCCATGATTCCTCACTTCCGCAATCTCATCAATCCCTGAACCATCACTACTGGCACTACTACTCCCTCGACCGCCAGCATATCCGCTGCTGCTAGGGCTCTCTGGCCCGTCGACCTCCACCTCCGAATTGATCCTCGCCCACACAACACCACCACCGCCACCACCTCCTCCTCCTCCACCCTCGCTCGATTCCTCCGCCTCGGCCGGACCAGGCGGAGACGAATTGGTCAGCGCCGCCTCCTCTTCGTTCTCGATCTCATTCCCGCGCGGCGTATCATATACGACGCCGTTTTCCTGGCCGTCGGTGTCGGATAACGCGAGGGCGGACAATTGGTCCTCCGGGGGCTTAGTGATCGGGTCGGAGGCTTCATCGCCGGAGCTGGACTCGGAGGTCATGGCGGGCCCAACCACTCAGGAGAGATATTTGATGGAATTGGGGGAGAGATAGATAGATGGAGAGAAATTAGGGCTTTAATCGGGATTGGGGAGATTAGAGAGAGAAGCTAACAGTCGTAGGTGAAACGCGGCAGTGAGAGAGGGCTGACCTGTAGGTGAGGTGGGCGGGTGGCTCCGAATCGAGACTAGTCGTGGAGGTGGCCACCGGTCGGGCTTCGTTAGTTATGATCGACACGTTGCTAAAGGACCGTGGGAACCCGACCCTGAAAGTTTGCTCACTGAACTCGAGAATGGGCTCGAACTTTTGGCGAGCGAGTCCAAGTACCTTCTATGATCTGTTTCGAGGCCCAATGGACATGAAAACACACTTTTTGAAGACAACCCATATTCAAAGTTTGAAACGAGGAAAATTCATTTAGAGATCGTCGGTGAGCCGTGTGGCCTTCTTGGTTAATTAGATTAACAAATAATGTTGATTTCACGAATTTAAACCTTTATCGATATATATACAGATGTAAAGGTATATAAGTTATCTAAAAATACAAAAATTAAAAAGATAAAAAATTAATTTAGTGACGGTGTTGGTTGGGTCACTTGGGTGGCATATTCTCACGTCGCAACACCGGTGATATTGTCACGCCCCGACCCAGAATTTTTACCTTAATTACTAACATAGTGGTAATAAGAATTTTACCGTGTTCGTCATTAAGTGTATAATTTAATTGATCCCCAGAGAGGTTGTAGGGAACAATTATTTCGTAGGATTATTCTAATGAAGAAATTGTGAAGACGGTAAAAATGATAATTTTTGCTAGTAAAAAGTAATTTTATTGGGGTATTATTTTTGGGGTGTTAAAGATTTGGAGTGGGTTGTGTATAAGTTGAACCGGGCCTTGTTTTTGGTCAAAGCCCGAAAGTCTTTTCTCTCTCTCTCTCTCTCTCTCTCTCTCTCTCTCTCTCTCTCTCTCTCTCTCTCTCTCTCTCTCTCTCTCTCTCTCTCTCTCTCTCTCTCTCTCTCTCTCTCTCTCTCTCTCTCTCTCTCTCCGCTCCCGCTCCCGATTCCCTCTCCCTATCAGAATTTTCGGTCGTCAGTCCGCCGCCGTCCAGCTGCCCCAGACCACCGCACTAGTCCCAAACTGTCGGTCTTCGACCCAGCTTTCTTTCTAGACCGCGCGAGTTCTTTTCGCCGGAACTCTTTCCTCCGGCCGTCATAGCCGGCGAGCCGTAGCTCAAAAGAAAGCCCTCCTCCCGTGCAGCAATCCCTCCAAAGGGCTCCCTCCATCTCGAGCTAGGTAAGGAGAAATCGGTAAAGGAAATTCTAGGGTTTTTTGTGTTTTTTCATCTGATTGGCTTAGTTAGGCTTGGAATTGTGTTTTGTGCTAGTTAGAAAAGTTGTAGAGGAGGTTGAGAGGAATGTGCTGTCAAAATTTGGTGAGCATTGGAGGTCGCCGGAATTGGCCGCCGGCGGCACCGCCGCTGAAAAAATGTTTTTGGTGGGGAAAAGTGTGAGGAGTTTAATGAAATAAGTTTTAGAATTTTTGTAGGAGTTTTGGATAGGTTTGAGAGTTGTTGAAGTTTGATATTTTTGGCGGATTATTAAGTTAGAATCCGGCCATGAGATTATATTTGGTGAAAGGTGATTTTTGAGGATGTCGGTAAAATTTGTGGAGTTTTGTGGTTGGCAGTGGATTTAAGATTTTAGAGCGTTAGACTTGGTTGAGTGAGCAAAACATATTTACTTATGCCTGTTTTGCTTTAAGCGTTTTTATTTAAGGATTTTCTTTATTTGGAACAGGACGTGAGGAGGCTCGAGCGGAAGAGACCTCCGACCGACTTTAGACTTAAGCCTAATCTGTGAGTAGACCTTTGTTTCATTTATTGTGTTCGAAATGCTTTATCATTTTGAATGATTTTCTGTTGTTGGATATTTCCCGAAATTGAGAATTTCGGTGAGTATACTCTTATATGAGAATAGTATGTATATGATTAAATGCTAGCTAGCTATACGTGATTTCCCCCCATACTGAGGTACAATACCAGTATGGGGTGACGTGAGTGTTAGACGCGAGCGTCGTAGCCCTGTACGGCTTTCTATTTTCATATT
Organism: Fragaria x ananassa; assembly: GCA_034370585.1. Lineage (NCBI taxonomy): Eukaryota > Viridiplantae > Streptophyta > Magnoliopsida > Rosales > Rosaceae > Fragaria > Fragaria x ananassa. Next base: position 21,889,667 of record CP139765.1, on the reverse strand, counting down.
CTTTCATAGATTTCGTACAAGGAGTCAGCACGTATATATATCACTCGGGCGCTTCCCCCATCCTGAGGTACAATTTCAGTGTGGGGTGACATGAGCATTAGACGCAAGCGTAGTAGCTTTGTATGATATCTATTTTTCAAGTTTATTCATGGATATCGTACAAAGAGTTAGGCGAGTGTACATACATACTAATATATATAATATCATAGCCTGAGAGGCAATTTCTTAAAGTTTGGGAGTCACCAATTCAGAATTTTCCAGTTGAGCTTTTGTTTTTGTCGCTGAGAAAGCATTTCTTGGGGAAATATTTATTTATTGTCGGAATTGTTTTGTCCACTCACTCTGACGTAATTGAATATTTTCCCCTGGGCTCTTCGTTTTTTTTTTTAAAATGCCCAGTCTGCAGAGTTCGTGTGAGGTCCAGAGGGAGACGTCGAGGCATAGTCACCCATCTATCCGCTATATTTTGCCAGTAGGTTACCTGTTTAATCTACTAGGAGATTGTTAGTTTCCGCTGTGTTTTATTTTATTTTTAGTAGCTCTGAATGCTGTTGGGATTCTTGTATAACTTTTCTGGCTACTTTTGGGTTGTAGCGGAGGATGTTAATTTATTTGGTTTAAAGGTGGTTCTTTAATTTTCCAAGTTAGGGTTGTCCATTTTCGGGGGAGGTTTGCCGAGTTCTTCGGTAAATTTTCCTTGGAGGTGGTCCCCGCAGGACTCATATCGGGTTTCGGGGTGGGTCTTGACAGATATCGACCACCTAAAATAGGTTTTTTTAACGGTTTCACTTTGAGAACTGATGGTTCGACAGGATAGGCGTTTTAATTGAACTAACAACGAATAAGATAGAAGAGATATAAACATTCGTTACATGTTCCCTCTATTTATTTTCTTTAAAGTTGCGTGGTCAAAACTCGCATATGTGTTTCTTGTTTCTCTTGGTTTACTTGCCAGATTATTGTTGTGTGATCAAGTTTTACAAACATCACTCAACATATAAATTGTAGCGGTAAAAAATGTTATAGTGATTTTTGTAAATAGTACTGACTTTTTAATAGCATTTCAAAATCCAACATTTTACTGCCAAACATTCAAATTGTTTTATTCCATAAAAATTCAGGTGTTCTAGATCATGGAAAAAAAATTGGTTTTGCTTACAAAATGGTTATAAAAAATATTAAAAAAAACTTAAAGATTGTGCACAAGTTTATACCAGATAATGATATTACATAGTATAAACTTGTAAACTACTTATTGTGGTAAAACTGATTGAGCGATCTAGTATGGAACCTCAGTTTGAGTGTTCGAGTCCTAACTGCCACTACTTTGTGGCCAAGAGTTTTGAAGCGTCTTCAACTTCGTGCGCCCAATTCGAGGGATAAATGACTTTGTTAGTTAACAATTCACATCTTCAGTGTCTCAATATACCAACGCTCTAAATGATGATTAATCAAAAACTCCATTAATGCTTGATTCACCTTTATGGTGAAAGAGACGAGAGGAGTAGGACGGGCGACCATCATCAATAGAACGCCGAGAAAGACCGATGGACAATCAAAATGAACGAGCGCACCTAGTGACTCACCAATCCGTGGTCCAACCAAGGCCAATTCCAAACCCTCTTTTCCTCTCAAGAAGCAAGAACTCCTTTGATTTATGTCCAGTTTGGTATTTGGTTAAGAATAATCTGTGATCAAATAAATCAGCTGTGAAAATAATTAACGTTAAAAAAAATCAATAAAGTGTTTGGTAAACAATGTGTTTAAATTGTTGTGGTCGTAAAAAGTAGTTTTGGTGTGTTTGGTAATATTTAAATTATATGACTATTGTAAATGACCAAAATGAACTTTGAGATCTTTATCCAAAAACCTTTTGACCAAAAAGGATCATCCTTTTAAATTTTGCATGAAAACCCAAAGCCTTCGCCTTGTCCACTAATCCCAGACCAACCCGACCCTCTTTGAAGCTCTAACAATGGCAACCATGTCAATTAAGGTTTTCTCCTCTCTCTCTCTCTCTCTCTCTCTCTCTCTCTCTCTCTCTCTCTCTCTCTCTCTCTCTCTCTCTCTCTCTCTCTCTCTCTCCTCCTCCTCCTCCTCCTCCTCCTCATCGCCTCCCCTATCCTCCAAGTTGCGAGGGGTGAATCTGATTCGGAAGCAGATTTTGTATATGAGGCTGTGGAAGAGAATAGCAATCTTGTGATTGTAGGCGATGATATCCAGGATTTCGGGGATGCAAGTTTAGTCCAGCATTGAGAATTGACCATGGGTATTCTAGGCATAGAAGAAAAGCTATTAACTTGCACCGATTCCATTTTCACGTTTAGAGAACATGAATATGAAAAAGCAGGGTCCGAGCTGCTTCTCAATTTCGCGGTCACCGACCGCAAGTTTTATAAAAACCCAATTCTTACCGAGTTACCAAACGCGTCGAGAGCCGAAAAAAATAAATATACACAGTTGTAAACACAAAAATATCTGCAACAAATAACAGAACAACACGTGTACAAAGAATAATTTAATTTAATCAATGTGAATGCGGGTTACAATTTTTGTGAACTCCTCTGATTGTATCTCCGAGTGTAGGTTTAACTCAAGGATGATAAGCACTTGTTCTTGAGGGTTACGCGGGTTGATCACGTAACGAATATCTATGATTTGGATTTGATGAAGAACTGGCTATGAGCTTGATAGTTCTTCAAGGGGGGATCTGGATTTGATGAAGAACTGGCTATGAGCTTGATAGTTCTTCAAGGATTTTGGATTTGATGAAGAATTGGCTATGAGCTTGTAAGTTCTTCAAGGATTTAGGGTGAGACTTCTGAGCTCACGAGAGGGATTTTTCTCTCTCTCTCTCTAGTCCGCTGCTTCTGCTTTCTGCTTCTCTGTTTTTCGCCTTTTAGTCTCTGCCCCCCTCTTGATATAAGAGGGGGTATTTATAGTGTTAACACGCCTCCACTTAAGACAAGTAATGAAGATTCTGAATCAATAATATTTTCTTAATCGAATCAATGAATCTTGAATGATTGATTTACTTGTTGATTTTAACATAATCAAATCAATCAAATCTTAAGATTTAGATATGCCCAAATCGCTTTAGATTGAATGTCCTGTTTTGATCAAGATCTTCAGTAGGGGGCGAGCCATCTCGCGGATATGGAAAGTATCTCGCGAGGAACCTTGATTTCCAAGCAAGCGGTGATTTCTGATCCCACTTCGCGGATTCCCCTACGCGAGGCCATCTCGCCTCTCCTTCATGTAAATCCACGCGCGCGTAGCCATTTCGCTTCGCCTTCATGTAAATCTACGCGAAGTCTATTTCACCTCGCGAAGTGCGGTTCGCCTCGCGAAGTCTATTTCGCCTCGCCAAGCCTTGTTCGCCTCGCGAAGTCTATTTCGCCTTCATTTATTTCTATGCGAAATGTGGTTCGCCTCGCGAAGTGCTTTTCGCCTCGCAAAGTCCGTTTCACCTCGCAAAGTGCTTTTCGCCTAGCGAAGTCCAGTTCGCCTCGCGAACTCTACTCTGTCCGCTGGCGAACCATCACCAATCAATTTGGGGATGTCCAATTAATTTAATTGATACATGGTCATCAATCAACACTTGATAATTGATTTCAATCGGGATTTAAGGATTTGTTGTCGGCCAACCATTTCCACGTTGTCAGGTGTTATTTCCGACGGCATTCCAATCTTGTTGACTCACGAGCCACGTATTTGCTTGGATTATTCAACTACTATTATTATCGTTAAATTTTATATGTCTACAACAATTTTTTTTCTCAAAACGCAATACCAAATTGGCTCTTAATATCTTCATCCGGATGGTGTCTCGTTTCTAACATGCGCAAAATGACAAAATGGTCCTTCGTCTTTGGTAGCAAGCTAATTAACTCTTATGTCCTTGTTTGTCTAATAGTCGTTTTCACTAAAAAGAATTATTTTGATATCCCAAAACCACGCAATTGAACGAGTGGTTGAGCTCCACTTTGCAACTTCAGAAGTTTACTTGAAATTATTAGTCACAATCCAAAGCTAAAGTAAAAGGGTAAATAGTCATAATTATCGAAAGAAAAAGAAAGTAAAAGAGTCTTAAAGTAAAAGGATAATATTTCTCTTTCTTGCAAATCATTTTACATTCCCAATTTCCCGCACACTACGAATTTAAGGTGATGTAACGTGAGAACAAACTAGCAAATAAGTCAACGATGTGCATATAGTCAATAGAACTGACTTTACGTGTGAATCGCTAAGGAAAGAAAAAGAAAAAAAAAACAGAGAATTTTGATGAGAGCAGCATGCCTTAGCCTCTAGCAGTCGGTTTCATTCTATTAGTTCTTAACCTAATGCATAATTTTGATGAGAGTCTAACACACTTCCCCTACGTAAAAGTTGTAAATAACCTATGTCTAACTAGTTCATGTCAACACCACGTCTTGCTAAACGCACAAATTTCAGTTCGTCATTGTGTGCAAATTAGTATGCGGGTAAACAAACCGATATACGACATAGTTTGTCACTTTTGTCGAAAAATAAAAAGGAGTATATCATGAAAATTTGAGATTAGGTATATCATGAAATTTAAAGAAGAAGACAACATAAATAGTCACAAGTTAAATGAATTTCAAGTTGGTTTCTAACCAACGTCTCCCCACCTGTCCAAGCTGGCATTTCTCTTCCATGCAAATTATTTTGAGGGTCTAATTCCCTAACGTAGTAAACAACAAGCTACCTTTTGTGCACTAAATCTCATTAGAGCTCAAAGAAAGAAAACATAGTTGTAAGATTCACGTGAAGGGATTGAAGGACAAAGTTCCATTTCACGTATACGATTTGAGATTGGATAATTCTTTATTTTTGCTAGATTAGATCATACTAAATATTGTTATCCTCATTGTCCAATTGGTTATTTCCCTCATTAAAAAATTTAAATAACTAATCTATTGAACATGGAGAATGGGTATCCCTTTGCAACTATCCGCTGCACAAACTTAATGAAAACGCAACTAGATAGTCTTAAGAAATGATTGAATTCTTAAATAGAGTAGATAATAATTCACTCTTTGCTAAATGGTGTTTACTAAACATACTTAGTATTTTAAGGCTTTCTTATAGTATAGTATGGGGTTTAGCCACAATGTCCTTCTTTTGTATTCTGAAGTTTCGTTAATGGTTATGACATAAGTGCTGCCGTTCTAACCCTTGTATTCAAAAGAAAAAAAATTTTGAATTCTCAAATAAACCTCCCTTTTATATAACAATTTTGCAAAATTAATGAACTTCATCATGCTCTCGAACTTGAAATAATCCCAATTACAAAATAGTGACGATAATGTATTCATAGCCTCCGCAATTTGATTGAATTCAAATTTACGTTCATGAAGAGAAGTTAATAGCCGGTTCAGTCTCATCGGAAAGTTTCTTTGTATCCTTGTTATGCATGAGGGACCATACTCCCCTTGCTCTACCAATTAAAGAATCAACACCAACCCTCAATCCTACGCCACATTTGAAATAAATCCGTATACTTGAAATGTAATGGGCACACACCAAAAAAATCGACTCCAAAGTCTACGAACCACCCAACGATTTTCAAAAAGAAACGACAAGACTTAGAAAAAGCCAAATACAAAAAGCAGTAGATTTTGACACCTTTGTATTCTTATGTGCATTATTTTTCTTACGGGTCATTCTCACTATTTTCGTACCAACCCCACCAATCATTAAATTTCCATTTTTTATTTACCACCAAAATTAGACTAAACCCACCAAGAACTTGAACAAGCAAGGCAAGCAGAAAAATAAATTTAACCTCGAGAAAATTTCAAGAAAATCGTCCCTGTTAGGATTACATTACAATATATGAAAATAAGGATCATCTCGATCGCATCCGTCACAATAATACGTGAACAAATTCAGAAACAAGATACAAGAATTTCGGAAAACAAAAAAAATCTAACCAATAATTCCCGTAAAATTACCCCCCCCCCCTCCTGGAACTCTGCAATTTTTCTTCTTGGAAATTCAGAGAGGAAAAAATTGTTCTGCTAATTAATCTTCGAACCCGGTTTTTTCCCAAATCGCATTACGGACCCGGCTCAGATCCCTCCCCTTCAGCGTCCTCCCCACGCCTTCGTGCACCGAGAACGACGCGATTCTCGTCCTCGCCATCTGCCTCGCCAAAAATTCGTGCGGCGGGACCCGCGCGCTCCCTGCGGACCACTCGTCTTCGTCGTCGTCGTCGTCGCTCCTCCGGATTTCCCGGTACTCGTCCCTCAGAATCTTGGACCAGTCCGGAATCCCCACCGGCAGCGACGCCGGCGTCCCGCCGCTAAGGTCGCCGGAGTCGGAGCGCTTGGACGAGGCCGACGACGACTTCTTCGACGCGCCGCGGGAGCTCATCGCCGGCTTGCGGTACTCCGGCGAGCTGGACCGGGCGAAGTTGTAGATGTCGGACTCGTCGAGTTCGAATGCCGAGTCGCCGCCGAGTGTCTGGTGGGGGTGATCGGTCGGCAGGTACCGGTATTTGGGCCTGGCGCAGTAGCTTTTACTAGTCGCCATTGAATAACAAGAAGAAATGGCTCAAAACGCTGCGTTTTGGGGGAGAGGGTTTTGGTTTCTTTCTGCAAAAACGAGTTTTTGGGTTTGGGTTGGTTTCTTCGTAATGAGAATTGTGAAACTTTCCTCTTGCTTTTATAAAGCTCGCGCTCGCCGCTTCCAAAAGGATAAGGCTTCCCCACTGTGAAACTACCTAAATGCCCCTCTTTTTTCACGGAAAACGACACGTCAGAATTTCCTTTTACCCAGTTTAGCAGTTCAGTTAAGTTCAATATCTCGGGTGGCGGGGCCGGGATTCCATGCTTCGCGAGGTTCAATGGCGGAGGTATTTATTGGACCCACCGAGATGAGCTCCGTACGTGGCGGAGTATCACTGGTCGAGAGAGAACAGTGGTGTAGAATCGTCCGTAGAGGATTTACCTAGCGGTAACTGTAAACAAGAAAAAGGAAAAAAAAGAAACTGACTGTTGTAATTGGGTTATCTACTTTTCGGGGAAAATATCTCTCCTCCAAAAATTCGGCGCCGTTGGTATAGAAGCGGTGGATGGTCGCCACGTATTGAAGGCGTAACGTAAATATTTGGTACCGGACAAAACGAGGGGCAGTTTCGGGAATGCAAATTTGTACGTGATACGGTATTAAAATGTATATATCTCGCGCACTGGTAGTCACAAGTTTTGTCGCGACGTAGATGAAGGGGGTGTTCACCTGGGGTCCGGATCCTCTCCTAACCTCCTAAACCACCTGAGCTGCCAAAGCTTTTTTCTACAGGATGTTAACACGTGCTCATGGCTTAATCTGATGGTGCATATTCTCCCTCGTCCTTTCTATCCTCTTTTCTTCCTTCTATCTGTTGACACGTGTTCCGTCTCTCTTGTCCTCTTATTCTTCCTTCTCTCTTATTTCAGTTCTCTTTCTTCTCTCTTTCTCTGTTATGTTCTTCTCCTTCATCTGATTTGGAATGCGATGATTACCGGGTGCGCGGAGGAGGTTGCGTTTAGTTTGTTTTGTGAAATGCGTAGGATGGGTGTAAGGTGTGATAATTATAGCGTTGCGAGTGTGTTGAGTTTGTGTTGTTTGGAGGGGACTGGGTTTGGGAGGCAGGTGCATTGTTTGGTGGTTAGGACTGGATTGTTGGGGAGAGGTTCGGTTGTGAATGCTCTACTTACGATGTATTTTAACTGTGGGAGTGTTGCGGAGGCGTTTGAGGTGTTTGGAGAAGCGGAAGATGGGGTGTGTGATGAGATTAGTTTTAATGTGATGATTGATGGTTTGGTGGGTTTGGGAAGAGACGAGGAGGCTTTGACGATGTTCAAAGCGATGCGAGAGGCGTGTCTGAGGCCGACTGAGCTGACTTTTGTGAGTGTCATGAGCTCGTGTTTAGCTGCGAGTGTTGCTAATAAGCATGTACATGCGGAGGCGACTAAGTTAGGATTTGAAGCTTTTACTTCTGTGAGTAATGCATCAATAACTATGTATACTGGCTGTGGGGATTCATAAGCGGCGTCCCTAGTTTTTCATAAATTGGAAGAGAAAGATCTTATATCATGGAATTTCATGATCTCGACTTATGCTGAAGTGAACGACAGTGAATCGGCCATTTTGGTCTACCTGCAAATGCGTAGGGAAGCAGAGAAACCAGATGAGTTTACATATGAAAGTGTGTTGGCAAGCACTGAGTATATTGAGACCGTGCAAATGATTCAGGAAGGAGAAGAACATAACAGAGAAAGAGAGAAGAAAGAGAACTGACATAAGAGAGAAGGAAGAATAAAAGGATAAGAGCATGAACACGTGTCAACAGAGAGAAGGAAGAATAAGAGGATAGAAAGGACGTGGGAGAGTCTACACCATCAGATTAAGCCATGAGCACGTGTTAACATCATGTAAAAAGCAGGATAGAAAGGAGGAGGGAGAGTATACACCATCAGATTAAACCATGAGCACGTGTTAACATCATGTAGAAAGCTTAGACAGCTCAGGTGATTTAAGAGGTTAGGAGAGATCCGGATCCGTTCAAGTGAACGTAGTTCTAGAAAATAATGAGGACAAAGTGGTCCTGTTTTATGACGTTTGAGAATACGTGACACGTGTTAAGGCACACATGTCTGCGCCACGTGGCGAGGTTTGGCTTCATTTAAGGGGCGAGTGCATGCTGGCAGGTAAAGTGGGTCCCTTTATGGACGATTGCCAACTGGGCCTTGGCCTGCGCAGACGCGACAGTCAAAAATATCGCGTCTCACGATATATTGAGGAGTTGGACGAGAAGTACAAAGAGAAAGAGAAAGCGCGGGTCTTCACGCTTTGCTTATGAAAGGGATGTGATTCCCTGTTCAGAAATAGTTGGAAGAAAAACGGGAATACTCAGGTCGGTCCAGTCGACCAGTCATTTTCTTTTCTTTCTTTTTTTTATTTTTTTATTTTTTTTGTTTGTTTTGGGAATTGTTCATTGTATCTTACTTATTTTAGGTACAAAATTCAGAGGGGGTCCATTTTTAGTGAAGGAGGAGAGCATAAATTTGATTACAGAAAATTATTTCACAATGACCCAATGGCAGCAATAACATTATGGTTTTCTGACTGGCCTCCATGAGAATATTATTGATGCCTTGGTCTAACTGAACAAATTAACAATGACATTTTTCCACCTTTTTGTTTACGTAGGAATAATATTTAGATTTTTGTGTTTTCCGTTCGATGGGAACCCTTCTAATAAGGATCTTTAAGTTACGAAATTATTGAGGACTTTTCGGCTTATTTCACCTTTCGATTTTATACCCACATCTTGACTGTTAAGTTTATAGTTATTTATGAGTAGATCATTTCTCTAAATTTTCAGCTATATTGAAAATTGTTAATGCATTCATAAGTGTGATTTATCAATTATGAACTTAAACGGTTCATATTTGACAGATTTGGTTAGCCTATTAATTTGATTTAGTTTGTTATATTAACGAACACCAATTTGGCTGAAAATTTGTAGATATGATCTACTCATATAAACCTAAAAACTGAACGGATGAGATGTCAAAATGTGATCGAAAAATGGGTCTTTTAAATCATAAACCGAAAAATCCTCAACTTAAGAGTCCTCACTAGAAGAGCTCCCTTCGTTCGATTACGAAATGGGTAGATATTTTGATCATTTCGATTATTCATGTTAACTAATTTTTTTTTCACTAGTATTGTCATGCCCCGACCCTTAATTTTTACCTTATTTACTAACATGATGTTAATAAGAGTTTTACCGTCTTCGTCATTAAGTGTATAATTTAATTGATCCCCAGAGAGGTTATAGGGGACGATTATTTCGAAAGATTTATTCGAAAGAAGAAAATGTGACTGCGGTAAAAATGGTATTTTTTGCTAGTAAAAGGTAATTTTTATTGGGGTATTATTTTTTGGGTGTTGAATTTTAGATTGGGTATATGGTGGTGGACCGGTTTGGGCCAAGCCCAAAACCCATTTCTCTCTCTTTCTCCTCCCGCTCGCGTTCTCTCTCTCTCTCTCTCTCTCTCCCTCGAGTCCTCCGCCCGGAAGAATTCCTCGAGCCCGACCACCATCGTCCTGCCTCCGTTCGCCACCACACTGGTCCCAAATGATCGGCCTCCGACCCAGCTCTCATTCTAGACCGGTGAGAGGCTCCCTAGAGCCGTTGAGAAGCCACAGCCGAGCTCGGAAGTTCCGACTGCCCGAAACTTCCCATCGCCGGAACTCCCTCCTCCGGACACCATAGCCGGCGATCCTTGGCTCAAAAGGAAATCCTCCTCCCGTGCAGCAATCCCTCCAAAGGGCTCCCTCCATCTCGAGCTAGGTAAGAAGAAACCGGTAATGGAAATTCTAGGGTTTTTGATGTGTTTCCGTTCGATTGGCATAGTTAGGCTTGGAATTGTGATTTGTGCAAGTTAGGAAAGTTGTAGAGGAGGTTGAGAGGAAGGTGCTGTCAAAATTTGGTAAGCATTGGAGGTCGCCGGAGGTGGCCGCCGGCTGCCGCTGAAAAAGTGTTTTTAGTGGGGAATTTTATGAGGAGTTTAATGGTTTGAGTTTTAGAATTTTTGGAGGAGTTTTGGATAGGTTTGGGAATTTTTGAAGTTTGGTATTTTTGGCGGATTAATAAATTAGAATCCGATCATTGGATTATTTATGGTGGAAGGTGATTTTTGAGGATGTCGGTAAAAAATTATGGAGATTTATGGTTGGCAGTGAAATTAAGTTTTAGGGCGATAGACATGGTTGAGCGCGCGGAGCTCATATTTAATTATGCCTATTTTCTTTAAGCGTCGGTATTTTATTTAAGAATTTATTTATATTTATAGAGCAGGACGCGAGGAGACTCGAGTAGAAGAGGCCTACGATCGACATCAGGCTTAGGACTAACTTATGAGTGGACCTTTGTTTTAAATAATGTGTTTGAAAGGTTTTATTGTTGAATAATTTCCTTTTGTTGGAAAGTAACCGAAATTGAGAATTTCGGTGATTTTACTCATATATATATATATATATATATTTATGAGAATAGTATGTATATAAATAAATGCTAGCTAGCTATACGTGATTTTCCACAATAATGAGGTAAACTGCCATTATAGGGTGACGTGAGCGTTAGACGTCAGCGTCTTAGCCTTGTATGACTTTCTATTATTCGTATTCATTCATAGAATTCGTACAAGGAATCAACACGTATATATATTCACTCGTGTGATTCCCCCATAATGAGTTACAATTCTAGTATGGGGTGACGTGAGCGTTAGACGTCAGTGTCGTAGTCTTCTGTGACTATCTATTTTTCAAGCTTATTCATAAATATCGTACAAGGAATTGACGAGTGTAAATACAAACTGATATTTATATTATCCTAGCCTGAGAAGCCAATTCTTAAAGTTTGGGAGTCTAGCGAGGTTAGACACCAGTTCAGAATTTTCGAGTTAAGCTTTTTAGCTGTCGCTGGTAAAACGTTTTATTTGAAAGTATTTTTGAGAAAATATTATTGTCATGTCATAATTGCTTTTGTCCACACACTCTGACGTAATTGAATATTTTCCCCTGGGTCTTTCGTTTTAAATTGCCCAGTCTGCAGAGTTCAGGTGGGGTCTAGAAGGAGACGACGAGGCATAGTCACCCATCTTTCCGCTACATTTCGCCAATAGGTTATCTGTTTAATCTACTAGGAGATTGTCAGCTTCAGTTGTTTTTATTTTAGTAGCTCTGAATACTTTTGGGATTTTTGTATAACTTTTTCTGGATAATTATCGGTTGTTTTGGATGATGTTAATTTTGGTTAAAAGGGTGGTTCTTTAATTTTTTCCTGTTTAGGGTTGTCCATTTTTTAGGGAGGTTTGCCGAGTCCTTCGCTAAATTTTCCTTGGATGTGGTCTCCGCAGGACTTACTTCGGGTTTCAGGGTGAAATTTGGGGTGGATTCTGACAAGTATTGTATGAGACTCGTATTGTATTGGTAATGGTAGAAATTCTTGTATTTTTTTTTTAGAAAGGTAAACATATTTTTTATTGGGAGTGAGACAACACACCATATCGATTACGTTAACAAGTTATTAACACACTCACCCAGTCAGTAAATCAGACTAATGTCCACGAGAGTATCCCAAAAAAACCAAACTAATCTTCTGCCGTAGGCACACGAAACTGGATGCCCTCAAACGTGTTAGCTACAAACTAGTGGGAGTTGAGACCTGAACTCTTATTCTCTTAACATGAGGGTTTCATACCAAACAACTCGATCAACATTACTACACCAGGTGGTTAAAGGTAAACATTTTATTTAATATAACCCAAAATTATAAATCATGAAAAATATCGGTGATGGACATAAATTTCTAACTCCCCTACCTACCTAAAACATCAACAGTTATAGTGGACAATAACCGATAGTTTTACAAAGCGCGGAGGAGCCACTAGCTAGTTCTACTACAGTATATATATTATTATTTTGGCAAATTCTACTCTAGTCTATATTAATGTCTTTAAATGAGACTATTCATCCATAACACATGACTAATCCGGTTCAAGGGACGCTATATATGACACAAATTTTAATACTAATTGTAAGCCATTAGATTTTAAAATGTTCAACGGTTCAGATTTATTATATGAATGATGTCAGCACAACACCAAATGATGTGGAAATTACATGTCATTTCATATTTCTAATCTAAAAGTAAACTTCTATTAAAAACAAAATTAAAATCTGAAAAAATCAAAATCAACAAAACCCCAAAGAGAAAAATAAGAAGAACAAGATCGAATAACATAATAAGAACTCAAGAAAAAATACTATACCATAAATCCAATGATGTTAAAGGACAAAAGGAATTTGTGCCTTGGGTTTCCATTCTCAATCTCCGATTTGGTTTTGTCATCTTCATCTACATAGTCTCTCCCATATGGAGATGAAACCATGGAGCTGGAAAATAGGATGAAAACATGAGGATGATATGGATGTTTCTTCTTGTGTTTGACGTCTTTGGGTTCTTTTACTATTCTTTTTGTTTTCTCTCTCTTTTGTTCGTGTATATATACCCTACGAATAATAGTCATTCTTATTGTTTTATTCTTCCTTTTTTTTTTTTTCAGATTTTAGTTTTGCTTTGAAGAAAAGAATACTTTTAGATTAGAAATATGAAATGACATGTAATTTCCACATCATTTGGTGTTGTGCTGACATCATTCATACAATAAATCTAGACCATCGAGCTAATGACTCACAATTGTTGTTAAAATTTGTGTCAAATATAGTGTCCCTTAAACCGGACCCATGATATAATTTAAGAAAATAACTAAGAAATCTCACAATATTGCTCGAAAGAGCTACTAGATTACTAGAATAATACTATATGTACACATAACTTTATCACAACCTTAAATTTTAATGCCATCATGATACATTGTATATCACTAGCTATATCCAACAATTTTTTTTTTTGCTATAAAAAGTTTAGGTGAGATCTTGGTTAGAACATACCACTATTGTCATGGCAAGGCTGCAACCTTAATCTGGAAGGACTTAAGGTAGACACGTACATGTTATACCAGACTTTAAATATGAATTTCCATTAGAGAATTTAGGTCGTGTTCGGTGTTGTTTTTGAAAACAGTTTTCTGTTTTACAAAATTAAAAACGCGTATAAAACGCATTCGGCTAGATGTACTCCAAAAAGTCAGGATATTGTATCCCAAATACAACTCTTAATTACAGAGTAATTTTGAAAAACGTCAATACAACATTCTCGCTGTTCTTGAAGAATGCAAAAAACACCGAGAGATATTCGGTGGGTCTTATTGCAACACAACAAACTATTAACTGATACGCCATCAATTCAACCTTATGGATCAACTGATTTCATACTGAAAATTGGAGATTGTTGTTCATACCGCGTTTCTCTTATTTTGTCATTGAATACGGGGTACGGTGGAAAGGGAGACTCTTCAATCCTTCAGCTAAGACTGTAGACATATAAAATTTAACGATAATAATAGTCGTTGAATAATCCAAGAAAACACGTAGATCCGACAAATTGCATGCGTGGCTCGTGAGTCGACAAAATTGGAAAGCCGTCAGAAATGACACGTGGCAACGTGGGAATGATCGGCCGACAACAAAACCTTAAATCCAGATTGCAATCAATTATCAAGTGTCGATTAATGATCAGATATCAATTAAATTAAATTAATTATCAAAACAAAGAAGTCGGATATCCCCAAAGATAATTGGTGATGGTTCGCCAAGGGTCAGGGGAGCTAGATAATAGAGTTCGCAGGTGATCTGGACTTTACATAGAAATAAATGAAGGTGAAGCGAACTGGACTTCGCATAGAAATAAATGAAGGCGAGACGAGATGACTCCGCGCACGTAGATTGACATGAAGGTGAGGTGAGATGGCCCCGCGTAGGGAACTTCGCGAAGGAGCTAGTAAGCAGAGTTCGCATGCATGCGGAGATATACGTTTAAGTTGAATCGTCTGCGAGGTGGGACCAGAAATCACCACTTGCTTGGAAATCAACGTTCCTCGCCCTTCCTTCCATATCTGCGAGATACCACGCCCGTTTACTAAGGATCTTGGTTAAAACATGATATTCAATCCAAAGCGATCTGGGCATATTTAAATCTTAAGATTTAATTGATTTGATTATGGTAAAATTGGCAAGTAAATCAATCAATCAAGATTCATTGATTTGATTAAGGAAATATTATTGATTCAGTATCTTCATTACATACCATAAGCGTACGAATGTTAACACTATAAATACCCCCTTTCATATCAAGAGGAGGGGCCGAACAAAAGAGCAAAAACAAGGCAGTGAACCAGAGAGAATAAAAATTACTCCGGCGAGCTCATAAGTCTCCCAAATAGCCAGTTCTTCACCAAATCCAAATCACCCCTTGAAGAACTATCAAGCTCCCCAAATGGCCAGTTTTTCACCAAATTCAAATCCAAATCCCAGATATTCATTACGTGATCAACCCGCGTAACCCTCAAGAACAAGTGTTTATCACCCTTGAGTTAAACCTATATTCGGAGATAGAATCATCGGAGTTCATAAAGATTGTAACCCGGATTCACATTGATAAAATTAAATATTATTCTTTGTACATGTCACGCCCCGACCCTTAAATTTTACTTTATTTACTAGCAGGGAGTAAATAAGAGTTTTACCATTTTCGTCATTAAGTTTGTAATTTAATTAGTCCCCAAAGAGGTTGTAGGGGACGATTATTTCGAAGGATTTATTCGAAGAAAAAAAATGTGACGGCGGTAAAAATTATAAATTTTAGCTAGTAAAAGGTAATTTTAGTGGGGTATTATTTTTGGAGTGTTGAATTTTGGAATGGGTTAAATGGAGGTTGGACCGGCTAGGCCGAGTCCAACCCATTTCTCTCTCTCTCTCCTCCTGCTCGCGTTCTCTCTCCTTCCCGAGTCTCTCTCTGCCAGTTTTTCCCATCGCTAGTCCGTCGTCGTTCGGCCGCCATTTGCTGCCTCACCAGTCCCAAACGGTCGGCCTCCGACCTAGCTCTCATCCTAGACCAGTGAGAGGCTCCTTAGCCCCGCTGCGAGAGAGATATCGGACCCGAAAGATCCAACTGCCCAAAGCCTTCCGACGCCAGAACTCCCTCCTCCAGCCGCTATAGCCGGCGATCCTTGGCTCAAAAGGAAGCCCTCCTCTCGTACAACAATCCCTCCAAATGGCTCCCTCCATCTCGAGCTAGGTAAGGAGAAACCGGTAATGGAAATTTTTGGGTTTTTTATGTGTTTCCCTTCGATTGACATAGTTAGGCTTGGGAATTGTGATTTGTGCTAGTTTGGAAAGTTGTAGAGGAGGTTTAGAGGAATGTACTGCTAAAATTTGGTAGGCATTGGAGGTCGTCGGAGCTGGCCGCTGGCTGCCGCTGAAAAAGTGTTTTTAGTGGGGAATTTTATGAGGAGTTTAATGAAATAAGTTTTAGAATTTTTGGAGGAGTTTTGGATAGGTTTGGGAATTTTTAAAGTTTGGTATTTTTGGCGGATTATTAAGTCAGAATCCGGCTATTGGATTATTTATGGTGGAAGGTGATTTTGAGGATGTCTGTAAAAATTGTAGAGATTTATGGTTGGCAGTGGAAATTAAGATTTGGAGCGATAGACATGGTTGAGCGCGAGAGGCTCATTTTTAATTATGCCTATTTTCTTTAAGCGTTGGTGTTTTATTTAAGGATTTATTTATATTTTTGGAACAGGACGTGAGGAGGCCCGAGCGGAAGAAACCACCGACCGACATCAAGTTTAGGCTTAATCTGTGAGTTGACTTTTGTTTTAAATAATGTGTTTGAAATGTTTTATTGTTGAATAATTTCCTTTTGTTGGATTATAACCGAAATTGAGAATTTCGGTGATTATACTTATATATATATATATATGTTTGTGAGAATAATATGTTTATAAATAAATGCTAGCTAGCTATACGTGATTTTCCCCCATAATGAGGTACAATTCCAGTATGGGGCGACGTAAGCGTTAGACGTCAGCGTTGTAGCCTTGTATGATTTTCTATTCTTCATATTCATTCATAGAATTCGTATAAGGAATTAGCACGTATATATATCCACTCGTGCGATTCCTCCATAATGAGGTAAAATGTCATTATGGGGTGACGTGAGCATTAGACGTCAGTGTCGTAGCCTTGTATGACTATCTACTTTTCGAGCTTATTCATAGATAGCGTACAAGGAATAAACGAGTGTAAATACATACTGATTTATTTAATAATCCTAGCCTGATAGGCCTTTTTTTATAAAGTTTGGGAGTCTAGCAAGGCTAGACACCAGTTGAGAATCTTTTTTAGTTAAGCTTTTAAGCTGTCACTGGTAAAGCGTTTTCCATGAAAGTATTTTTGGGGTAATATTATTGTTTTGTCAAAATTACTTTTGTCCACTCACTTTGACATATTTGAATATTTTCCTCTGGACCATTCGTTTTAAAATTCCCAGTATGCAGCGTTCGGGTGGGGTCTAGAAGGAGACGTTGAGGCATAGTCACTCATTTTTCCGCTACATTTCGCTAGTAGGTTACCTGTTTAATCTACTAGGAGATTGTCAGCTTCCGTTGTTTTTAATTTTAGTAGCTCTGAATACTGTTGAGATTTTTGTATATCTTTTCTGGATAATTATTGGGTTGTTGTGGAGGATGTTAATTTTGGTAAAAAGGTTGATTCTTTAATTTTCCGGTTTAGGGTTGTCCATTTTCGAGGGAGGTTTGCCGAGTCCTTCGGTAAATTTTTCTTAGAGGTGGTCCCCGTAAGACTTACTTCGGGTTTCATGGTGAAATTCGGGGTGGGTCCTAACAGTTTGTATTAGAGCTCTAGGTTCGTTTTCTGTCTCCTATTCACTATCATATTTGCCTAAGTAGTCGGAGTGTCTATAGAGTGATGATCCGACCGCGGTGAATCCATCAGCAGTTTATGCTTTAGATGCTATGTGTTATTGGGTATGTGTGATAGTTCTGTTAGTCTTGTTTATTGACTACTAAATATCATCCTCCTCAGGTACTATGCCTCCTAGACGCCGACCTCGTGTGACTAACTCGACCAACGCCAATGAGCGTGACAAAGTGAAAGGTTTAGCCGATTCTATAGGAGACACGTTGAGATGTGTGTTGGATAGGGTTCAACATCCTCGATCTGTGAAGAAGAGAGATGTTTCTGGTGCAGGGGCAGTAGAGTTCAAGGGTGCCAAGGGACCCCTTGATGCTTACTCTTGGGTGGACAAGATGGAAATAGCTTTCAAGAGCATAGAACTGCCAGAAGAAAAGAAAAATTGAAGATGACAGTGTCCTTTCTAGACGATTCAATTGATCATTGGTGGACTCTCGCCAGGAGGAGTAATGATGGTGCTCAGGCTATGACTTGGGAGTAGTTTAAAAGGCACTTCTTGGGTCAGTATTTCAATCACTCTCATCGTAGTAGGATTCAGTCAGACTTCCTAAACATGAAGAAGAGAGACGATGAGGGAGTCATCGAGTTTGAGCTGAGGTTCACTACTTTGAGCTACGATGTGTCATATTTGGTTCCTGATGAGAGGACCATGCTTCATCATCCGCTTCTGGATCTTCAACGGGCAGTGGAAGTAGTGGGGGATCGGGTTATGGTCCTCAGAGTAAAACTAGAGGACGTTTCAGGAGACCCATCAAGAGCTAGTTGAGTAGGCAGCAGGCTGGTCAATATAGTGTTGGTGGAAGTTCTCAGGGGGGATAATCTGGTGGTCAGACTTTTATCTTTGGTCAGCAACAGTCATCTAGATGCTTTGAGTGTGATGGTCATGATCATTTCAGGAGAGATTGTCATTTGGTGACACAGATGACCGCCCCTACTCAGCTAGGCGGTCAGTCTTCAGCTAGAGCTTTTTCCGTGAAAGTATTTTTTGGAAAATATTATTGTTTTGTCGAAATTATTTTTGTCCACTCACTTTGACGTATTTGAATATTTTCCCCTGGACCCTTCGTTTTAAAATGCCTAGTCTGCAGCTTTCGGGTGGGGTCTAGAAAGAGACGTTGAGGCATAGTCACCCATCTTTCCGCTACATTTTGCCAGTAGGTTACTTGTTTAATCTACTAGGAGATTGTCAGCTTCCGTTGTTTTTAATTTTTAGTAGCTCTGAATACTGTTGGGATTTTTGTATATCTTTTCTGGATAATTATTAGGTTGTTGTGGAGGATGTTAATTTTGGTAAAAAGGGTGATTCTTTAATTTTCTGGTTTAGAGTTGTCCATTTTCGAGGGAAGTTTGTCGAGTCATTCGGTAAATTTTCCTTGGAGGTGGTCATCGCAGGGCTTATTTCGGGTTTCAGAGTGAAATTCGGAGTGGGTCCTGATAGTATACGTGTCTTTCTGTTATTTGTTGTAGATATTTTCGTGTTTACAAAGACGATCGAGTATTGAAGCGATTTCATGAGGGTTTGAGAAATTGAAAATGATGATGAGAACAAAAACAAACAGATGGATGAAATCTGACGAAACAATCGGCAATAAACAATATTTAATAACCTAAAAGTATGGTGATAAGGATAACCTTCAGCAAAAAAGATGTCAGGAATAATCTACCAATAGATGAGGACAATTACAGTGTGTTTTAGATGCACCAGATTTGCTCACTGAACATGTTTTTAATTTTCAGTTTTCATAAAAAAAATTTACAACTATGTTACAGGACAATTAGCTCATTCATGAAAACATGAAATTTAACAATCTATTTTCATTTTATAAAACACTTTTTAAGAAATGATTTTATAAAATGTTACCGAACAGGCACTTACATATCTTGAACCAAACAAGGCAGAGATCAAACTTGGCCTCCACCCAGTGGCGAATCCGTGTATGGACGAGTCTAGGCAATTAGTTATCAAGTCATGCAAATATGGCAGAAAAGTGCAAACCCTGGGGAAGGAGACGACTTGCATCCCTCATTCTTCTTTTTTTTTTGTTTCTTTACAGCTCCAAACGACTTCTGTTTGGGCATGTCAATATATACACGTCGTTTCATACAAAAATAAAATAAAAAATAAACAAAAAGACTGACACAAGAAGATATATATTTCGAATAAGACTTTGCTTCTTTTTAACCGTAATAGGACTAGCTACACGTGTTTCTTAATTGAATCATATTTTTTCTTTGCAAATTATTTTGTTCTCTCAAGTAAGTGTGTTCTTCTTTGTTATCTTTTTGTTTTCTATCGTGAATTGAAGATGATGCTTTTTAAGTTTGAGTTTGATGATGTGTTGTTAATTTGATATATTCAATTATCCTTCAAAAGTCTAAATCTTTGTCTTGGCTGAGAAAATTTCTGGATCCGCCACTGTCCCCACTACAAGTCCGCCTTTATGTTTATACACCTTATTTTGCGTATACCGTCTGAACCAAACCTGGTTGGCTATATCCAACAAATTTTAAATCCAAAACTAAACAAATATGTTTGCTACAAAAAAAAATTACACTAGTTTATACATCAAAACTCAAAGCATGGTTTGCATGGAGGAACATAATTAATTAAAAGATTACATGTAGAACTACTACGTTATGTATCTAAAGTTCGGGAAAATCTATGGTACCTACCCGTATATGATATATACATTTACAAATGTGACAACATATTTGTAGTTAAAGTGGTAATACTGAATCGTATTGTTTGTAATTTTGTTCTAATAATTGTAATTACAAAATGTATAACTATTTTACAACTTTTTAAACAAATTGTTCTCATAGTTGTAATTTTGTTTAACTTCATGTAAATAGTGTAAATAAATTTGGTAAATTTGTTCTCAATGTTATAATTTAATTCATAACTTTGTAATTTTTATTCAAGTACATATAAAATAAAAATAAGATATACATCCGACTACCATAGCTTGTCTCCTATAGTTCTAAACCAATAAAAACACAAGTGCGACTGTTCTACGCCACAGTAAGTGCTTATGTCATTTCGAGATGATCGATCAAGGAGACGAACAAGAACAACTTGATATCGTGATTAATTCTTTAGGCCATGACGTCTTTCTTTTTTAATTCGATGTTTCTGATCGATAATGACTGATATTATATACAAACCGCAGTATTATAACTTCGATTATGTTCCCCTTCCTTTTAAAAAAATTATTTATACTCCAATAATGATGTTCTTAAGTACTATTTTATAAGGCCACAATCATGATAATAATGTACGTAATCGATCAAATCCTTCATATTATACTAATTAATCACCAGCTATACCTATCCCAACTCTGTTTTTAAAGTTGAAACATTTCCCTACATTGGTTAAAATAAAAAGATGCACTAATTAGTTTAACCATTACTTAAATTTTTCCACGCTTATGTAAAGAATTGTAACCCACTTAGATGTACAAATCATGAGATCGCCAATGACAATCTGGCTTTTTGGGTAGTGGGTATTGGATTACCTTATCTGGGACCAAAAATGGCATCAAAATTGGATCTTGGAAAAAATATAATTCTCTAAACACTACACACTTTATCCTCTCTTCAACTAAGAGGCATTATTTTAAATTTTGTGTGATTCAAAATTCCAGTCCATAGTCTTGATCTATTCACCCTCCGACTCACATTGATCTTGATGTTTAAAAAGACTACCCAGTTAGTCATCGATCCCAAATTCATGTCTATAAAGGCATGAAATCATTGATATTGATTAGGAGTAGTAGTGTTACTTTATGTTAGGGCATTTTAGGAGAAGTTTTTCAGCGTTACGGGAGGACGATGTGGCAGCATGACGTGATCCTACATTCTAATCAAATATTAACACTTGGATTTTACTAAGAAAAAATTGCATAAGCTATTTTGTGATTTGTTGTTGCTTTTTAAACCCTAAACCCTAGACCCAAAACCCTAACCCCTAAACCCTAAACCTAAACCCTAAACCTAAACCATAATCTAAACCCTAAACCCTAGTACAAACTCAACAAAGACTCATGAAGGTTTTTTCATAAAAAATAGAAAACATTAGTTTATGGTTTAGTTGTAATAAATCCACGTGTCAATATTTAATTCGAATGTAGAACCACGTCGTCTTCTTGTAGCATCTAAAAATTTCTCGGAGCATATTTGGATAATGAACTCATTCCACATCAGACTAACACAAATTTGAAAGAGCATATCCATTGCTAGGATATCTATTGCTAGGCTAGTTAACGCAATCGTTTATGTTCACTTTCAAGTGATTTTGTTAACTAAATAATCAAATTTTCACAAGCTGAGAGCAAAATGTTTGAAAACTGTCTTCAAAACATTATGAAGGATTTGATCGATAGAAATAAATTAAAAGACACAGTTTATAGTTTTCTTTACTCAAACGAGGAAGAATTTTTTTTTTGAAGTAATCATTCCCTATCATCTTTGAGAAATTTTATTTCTTCTTCTATACGAGAATAATGTATGTGAAGATATCAAACTCTATAATTTAAACCTCTATAAATTAATAACGTCAGGATTGACAAAAAATATTATTTAATCAAGATTGTTAATTTATAGACATCAATTTTGCTAATTCTTTATTTTGGGGCTGGCAAAAAATATTATTTAATCGAGGTTATTAATTTATCAAATATTAAATAATCAAGGTTTTACTATCGATAGTACAAATTGAAGTTTGAAATTTAGATTTTACTGTTCACGCATGCTAGTCGTTCATAGTGAACACCAAACTAGAACTTGGGATGATGCTATATATATAATCCTTTTCTTTTTTTTTGAAATTGAGTAGAAAATTTAAAAAAATATGTGTATTTAGTGAATGGATTGTGTATTTAATGAATAAGTGATGTATTTTAAATGATGGTATTGTAAGAAGGTTGGGTATATGTGTCACGCCCCGACTCTTAAATTTTTACCTTATTTACTAATATGGTGTTAATAAGAGTTTTACCGTCTTCGTAAATAAATTCAAAATTTTCAAATAAAGGTCCCTAAAGGGGTATTGAGGGATAATTATTTTGGAGGAATTATTCGTAGTGGAAATAATTGTCAACGGTAAAATGGTAAATTTAGCTAGTAAAAATGTAAGTATATTAGGGTATTATTTTGGGGTGTTAAACTTTGGAGTTGGGTTTATATTTGGTGTGATGGACCGGTTGGGCAAAAGCCCAAACCTTTTCCTTCTCTCTCTTCTCTCTCCTCCCTCCCGATTCTCTCCCCCTCTCCCTCTACCGAAAAACTCCCCGAGCCCCATCGCCGTCATCCAACCAAGAGGAGATGTCGCACCGGTCCAGCTTAGCCCGCCGTCTCCCTGGGCTGGTGAACGATGCTGCAACGCCGCCGAAAGGAGGAAATCCTCCTTGGAAGCCCGGTTGTCTTCTCGCCGGAACTCTCTCCTTCGGTCACCATAGCTAGCAATCTTTGGCTCGTTTGGAAGCTCTCCTTTCGTGCTTCAATCTCTCGGAAGGTTTCAGTTCGATTCGGCCTGGGTAAGGAAAAATCATGGATTGAAATTCTAGGGCTCTAATTACTGTTTTAAGTCGATTGCCTTAGTTAAGCTCGAAATTGGACTTTGTGTTAGTTAAAAAAGTTGTAGAAGAGATTGAGGAGAAGATGCTGTTAAAATTTGGTAGGCATTGGAGGTCGCCGGAGTCGGC
Source organism: Fragaria x ananassa (assembly GCA_034370585.1). Classification (NCBI taxonomy): domain Eukaryota; kingdom Viridiplantae; phylum Streptophyta; class Magnoliopsida; order Rosales; family Rosaceae; genus Fragaria; species Fragaria x ananassa. Next base: position 21,866,487 of record CP139765.1, on the reverse strand, counting down.
CGTCGCTGTTAAGGGGATTTTTATGGTTTTAGATGTGTTATTTTGAGGGGAGTTTAGTGATGTGTAGTTTGAAATTTTTGGAGGAGTTTTAGATAGGTTTTGGATTTTTCTAGGATTTGTGATTTATGACGGTTAATGAGTTAAAAGGCAGTCGTGAGTTAAATATTGTTAGGACTATGGAGGGTGATTTTAAGGATGTCGGAATTTGTGGTAAAGTATGGATCGAAACGAAGTTGAGAATTAAAATATTAGGCATGGATGAGCGTGTAAAGCTCATAATTAATTTTGCCTAATTTTATATAAGCGTTGGGTTATAGTTGAGGATTTAATTATGTTTTTTGAACAGAACGTGAGGATACTCGAGCAGAGGAGGTCTCGAACCGATATCAGGTTTAGGCCTAATTAGTGAATGAACTTTTGTTTTAAATAATATGCATGCAAAAGATTTATTGATGAATATTTTCTTTTGTTGAAGAATAACCAAAATTGAGAATTTCGGTGATTATATACTCATATATGGATGATTATGAGGATAATATATATATATATAAATAAATGTTAGCTAGTTATACGTGTTTTTCCGCCATAATGAGGTAAAATTCCATTATGGTGTGACGTGAGCGTTAAACGCAATCGTCGTAACCCTATATAAATTTAAGAATTTATATAGGGAATATGCACGTATATATACACTCGTGCTTTTCCGCCATAATGAGGTAAAATTTCATTATGATGTGACGTGAGTGTTAGACGCAAGCGTAGTAGTCTTGTATGAATTTCTATTTTTCTTATATTTCTTCATAAGAAATCATACAAGGAGTATGACGAGCGTAAATACATATATATATATAGTTTAGTCTGAGAGACTGTATTTTTATTTAGTTGGAGACTAGTCGGAGCTAGTCATGTATTTGTCAGTTAATGAGTTGAGAGCTTTTGAGCTGTCGCATGCAGCATAATTTATATGGAATTTAAATTAGGAAAGCATAAAGAATTATTTATTTTAAATATATTTTTGTCCACTCACTCTAACGGTTTCAAATGTTTTCCCTTGAGCCCTTGGTTTTTAAAATGTCTAGTCTGCAGAGTGTCATGACCCACCCCAAATTTCATCCTGAAATCTGAAGTAAACCTTACGGGGATCACCTCCAAAAGAGATTCTACCGAAAAATTCAATATAACCTCCCTTGAAAGCAGACAACCCTTTCTAAAAACACCTGCAAGCGCTTCCGAAAAGTCCACATCCAACCTTAACTCATAGGTCTAGAGCAATTCTAATAGTGAAGAAAAAGAGACAGAAACATAAAAAATGAGCGGAAGCTATACTATTGACTATGCCTCATCTCCATGTATGTTCGACATCAACTATGCAATCCTGCAAACTGAGTATTTTTAAATTGAATAGCCCAGGGGAAAACATTCGAAAACGTTAGAGCGAGTGGACAAAAATAAATTTAAAAGAAATGAGCAATAAACATCTTTATGCTTTCCCAAATTAATTTCCAAAGAAAATTGAATGCATGCTTCAAATGAGAAAATCCTTTGTCTCATAAATATCGAGCCTCTTCAGCTCAAAAATAAATATCTATATACGTATGTATTTACACATGCCCATACTCCCAATATAGATTAATAGATTTAAAATAATCTATATAGGGCTACTATGCTTGCGTTCAACGCTCACGTCACGCCTTAATGTGGTGATACACTACTCCATTAAGGTGGACAGACATGTGCATAAATATGTGCACATACCCCCTCTATGAATTAAACACTCATATAAGGCTACTACGCTTACGTCCAACGCTCACGTCACACCATAATGCAGTTATATACTATGTCATTAAGGTGAAAAAACACATATGGCTAGCTAGCATTTACATACATACTCTATAAATATAGAGTCTCTTCAGCTCTAAAATAAATATCAATATACATATGTATTTACACATGCCCATACTTCCAATATAGATTAATAGATTTAAAATAATCGATATAGGGCTACTACGCTTACGTCCAACGCTCACGTCACGCCTTAATGTGGTGATGCACTACTCCATTAAGGTGAATAGACATGTGTATAAATATATGCACATACCTCCTATATGAATTAAATACTCATATAGGGCTACTACGCTTATATCCAACGCTCACGTCACACCATAATGCAGTTATATCTATATCATTAAGGTGGACAGACACATATGTCTAGTTAGCATTTACACACATACTCTCCTCATAAAAATATTTATAATCTACTGAAAATCCCATTTTCGATAACTTTCCACAATATATAAAAATCGTCAATTAAAAATGACGTCAAAGACTTCAACAAAATAAATTGCTTAACAATAAAAAATTGCATGCATATTATATAAAACAAAAGTCCACTCACAACTTAGGCCTAAGCCTGATGTCGATCCGAGGCATCTTCTGCTTAAGTCTTCTCACGTCCTAATCCAAATGTATAATTAAATTCCCAACCAAAATCCAATAGGCAAAATATTTTTATACAAAATATGCAAAATTAATTGTGAGCCTTAACCACACTCATCCTTGCCCAACTTCATCATTCTTAACTCACCATGATTCAAATAATGGCAGCCTTAACACAACTTTTCACAGTTTAAACAACATTAATCCAATGGCCGGATTTTATCTTATTAATCCGCTAAAATTACCAAACTTTAAAAAATTCTCAAACCTATCCAAATCTCCTCCAAAAATTCCAAAATTCACACTGTTAAACTCCCCTTAAAATTCCACATTTAAAATCATGCAAATCCCTCTAACAACGGCGGCCGGAGGCCGACTCAGGCAACCTCCAATGTTTACCAAACTTTGACATCATCTTCCTCTCAACTCACTATACAACTTTCCTAACTAGCACAAACACTGATTCTAAGCCTAACTTTGATAATCGAACATAAACATTCTACAAAAAACATAGAACTTCAACTCTGCATTTCTCCTTACCGAGCTCAAGGGAGGGTGAATCCTTTAGAGGGGTTGCTGCACAGGAGGAGGACTTTCAAATGAGTCAATCAGCTCTGGCTGTGGCGGTCGGAGGAGAGAGGTCCAGCGAGAAGACCACCAGGCTTCCAAGGAGAACTTCCTCCGCTCGGTGGCGTTGCAGCGCCGCTCACCAGTTCAAGAAGACGGCTGAGAGGGCGGCGGATTGAGCTAGACCGGTGCGGCGTCTCCTCTTGGCCGGATGACGGCGATGGGAGCTCAGGAGTTTCCGACAGTGCGAGAGGAATATGGAGAGTTGGGGAAGGAAGAGAAGGAAGAGAAAAGAGAAAAGAGAAATGGTTTGGGCCTCCCCAAATCGGTCCAACACCTTAATACCCACATCAAAAATAAACCCAACACTAAAAATTAACATCCCAACATAAAACCCTAATAAAAATTTACATTTTATTAGCTAAAATTACCACTCTTACCGTCGTTACATTTTTCTCCTACGAATAATTTCTCTGACCTAATCTTCCCCCAAAACCCCTCTGAGGACCAATTAAACTATAAACTTATTGACGAGGTTGGTAAAATTCTTATTAATACCAAGCTAGTAAATAAAGTAAAAATTTAAGAGTCGGGATGTGACACAGAGTGCGGGTCGGTACTAGTTGGAGGTGACGCGGCATAGTTACCAATCTATCAGCTACTTTTCACCAGTAGGTTACATGTTTAACCTACTAGGATATTTTTCCTGTTTCCGTTGGTTTTAATAGCTCTGAATACTTTTAGGATTATTGTATAATATTCTCGGTGGTGTGCTAAGACATATATTATGGTATTTGAATATTTATGGGTTGAAATGGAGAGTGGTTAGATTGTTTTTAAAAGAGTAGTTCTTTAATTTTCCGGGTTAGTGTTGTCCATTTTCAAGGGTGGTTTGCTAGCTCTTTGGTAAATTTTCCTTTGAGATGGACCCCGCAAGACTTATCTCGGGTTTCATGGTGAAATTCGGGGTGAGTCTTGACAATGTGTATCTAGTAAAATATTAAAACAATAAAGTCAATAGGTAGTGTATTAAAAATGAGATGTGTATTTAGTAATTATAGATGTGTTAATAAAATTTCTCATCATCTTTCATCATGATGACCGGAAAAAAAAATTCAAACAAATTATTTAGTGATTTGTGACATTATTTATATCATGAAAATTATTTATATTTCATGAAAATAAGTACAATGGTGATAATTTTATCAACCAAAACGTAAATAGTGAAATAATATTCATCTTCCAGAAGGCTATATAAAGCATGGTGGAGAGGAAGGTTTGTAGTGTTTCACTTTCATGGCATAAAAGGGAGATTATGAGTTGCGGGCCTTTTCGATTGATGCATAAAGCAAAGATTAGTGAACGTAATTGTCTCCACTCTCCACTCTCCACTCTACCGTTATGCGCAATGAAACATCTCAACTAGTTTATGCCCCGGACATCTGGTCGAAGAAAGGAATTAGGTATGCAATTTTCTTCAACTCGCCCTGTAAAGAAAACTAGTTATTCACTGTTACGAGAGTTATATATGTTCGTTAAATTGTTTCACAAGTACTATTCAGTTAGTAAATAGTTAACGTGTAAATTTTCGTAATGATAAGTTATTAAATCCATTTTCGGATAAACTTTAAGCAAATCAAAAGTACTGAAAAAGCATGACGGGGAGTAGGTATATATTCAGGGTGGTTCACTTTCATGGCATAAAGCTTGGATTAAGAGATGTGGGGCTTTTGGAACTAGGCATAATGCCATTGCTATTCTGCTAGCTAGCTTTTGCTCGAGTGGTCTTTGCGATTACGACACTGGCTGAGGGTGAAAGAAGCCTGATAGGAGTGATATATATCATTGGCCAAAAGTGCGGTTGTGACTTGCAACTTTGAAGTTCCTCAACCACAATTATTTTTCCCATTGAGAGCTACCCTTGACATTTGACAAGACCCCAATATCACAATGATTTTAATTCCCAAAAACCCAAACAGCTGTAGTAGAGGGGCTTTGATCCACATTTACAGTCCTCGAATGCGAATAAGGTGTTCTGGGATTGTAGCTAGTCTGGTGGTGATCGATTATTGCGTATTGGCTTTTACTGCAGGCAGTGATATGATTTGTTGGGCATGCGTTTGGAATTGGTGAAGTGATGGCCTATGGGATCAAATCAGTGACGAAAGTTTGAACTTTTGTGAGCATTTTGACGAATATTGATGTGCATTTTTGTACATATAGCTCAGCGTTTTCTGTAAAGCAACACAGGTTGATATATGCTTGGCACCCAAACCCCCGCCTGCTGGACTGTTATTGTGGTTAGTTTTGTAGAAAGACTCTACGGAAGTAAAATCTAGATTCTTAATTATTTATTTCATCTGAATTAAAGTTAGGTACGCAGTAAAAATTGTTACCAAGTAGTTTGAAGTTTGAACAATACAATTCATAGCCATATCTTCCTGAATGAGATTTACATTACAACATGAGGTTAAAACTTAAGAAGATCGTCTTGGGATTACAGATATCCCAAATTCGATTAAGTAGTAGATTGATGGTTGAGCTTAACTCCTCATTATGCGTGGTAATTACAATTGATAGTTTTGATTAAAATCATATAACACTCATACACGGTTTCTTGTAAATGAAGAAACAAAGACCTCAAATGTACCATACACTTAAGGATAATAAGGGGTGCACTCGAGAAATTGAAGGGTATACTCCTTTGTCGAACCTAAATATTCATTTTAGCTAATCTTGCGCACAGATTTTCATAAAAAAATAAAAAATAAAAAAATCTTGCACACTCTTTGTTTTATTTGTTTTTAATTGAATTTTCTTTTAAAAATATTAAATAAATAAACATTTAATTAATTAAAAATAAGAACATAAAGTGTAAAAAATATAAAATGTGAACTTGAGAAAGTGTGAGTTTCACACCCCAGACCGTGAAACATCTCGTTGGTCAAAGTTTACTCTGGCGTGTTTACTAAACCTGAAAGATAATAAATCAGTCATGATCGATTCCCTTTCTCTGACGTTTACTAACCATGGGAAAAGGAACGTTGTGTGGGTCCCACCAAACATTTAGAATTCGCTCTTCCATTTTCTAGCACGTTTACTTACTAGTTATGAAATTTATCAGGATTGAAATATAAAATGAATGGGAGACGGAATGAAATCGTATGTAAATATTTCAATTTCATTGAGATGTTTACCTACCTTATATAATTAGAATAGGAATGTAACTAATTACGAGTTCAATTATTTAAATACCCCTTAAAAGGCATTTACATATTTATGTTGATCTAGTTTTGTTTGTCATTTTAATTGTCTCAGCTGATAAATTATGTATAATCAACAAACTAAGATTGACTCTTTTTATTTTTGGAGAACAAGATGGACTATTATTTCCATTCATTATATTGATTGTAATCATTTGGTTACATATTAATAATATAATACAGAGGCTGCATATATGCCCAGGGCCGACATTGTGCTTGTCGAGGCCCTAGATGTAAAAATTAGAAAATATTTATCATGAAAATTTTCATTAAATTAATTAAAATTCAAGAACTAAACATTCATAATGAAAAGAGTTAATTATTTTCATGTTAACAAGTCAATTAAATATTAAACTGAACTCACACAAATGGAAAGAAGCATATGCTATTAGAAATAAAATCTGAAAATTGGACTATATTTATTAGGGCTGGGCATTTAACCGAATGTGTGCAAAAAGCCGACCGAACCGAAAAACCAGATCAGATAACCGAACCGAACCATTTGGGTCAAAACAAGTAGTGAACCGAACCGAACCGGTTTAGATCAGATTGGATCCGGTTCAAGCTTTTAAACAAACCGGAAATAACCTAACCGATCCGAATTATATAATGTGTAAATATATATAATTTATATACCTGAAATGTTATTATTATTAGTTGATTCATCTCTATTTACAGTGTACTTTCCCACACTTAAAAAGATAATTTCTCATTTAACTCATTTCTTAGAAAAATCTGTTAATCTAGAAAAGATTGAAAGTGAATTTGATTGCTTGTTGTACTTTGAGTTTATATTTTTCCTTATAAAAACAAACATGTTACTCGAGTTAAAAACTTGAAGTTCAACTTTACAGTGAGATAGTAGATGGGCAAAAAGTTTTTCAAATATGGACCAAACCGAAACCGACCTGAACCGATCCGAAAATTCGGATGGGCCGAATATTAGGGTCAAATGTTTTGAAATCCGGATTTGGTTGGAAAAAAATCTTAAACCGAATAATTCAGATTGATTTTGGTTTCGTCCTAAAACTGATCAGATCCGAAGATGCCCAGCCCTAATATTTATAGTAAAAAGCAGTAAAAAAATTTGTTTGAATACATGTAATGTATGAAAGTTTTTAAATATGGAGGCCCCTATAATTGTGGAGGCCCTAGACACAAGACTTGTTGGTCTTGCCTCAAGGCCGGCAGTGTGTGTGCCTATATATATTGCAATCTCGTCGTTGTATAAACTCTCTTCTACCATGATTTATATACATCATTTGGACCTAGTACTAGCATTTAGAGAGTGTCTCAAACCGCAAGATACAAAAGGTTGAATAACAAAATTAAGGCGTCATACTTTTATACTTTTAAGTAATACTATATTTAAATCAAGCAAACAATTTTATAAATAAAAAAATTAAACAACTTCAACAAATAGCATATTATTAACATCTAAAAAAGAAACTTTAAGAAAAAAAATTGAAATTACTAGCATCTTAAATAAATTCCTCAATATTATTAGCATATTAAAATTAAAGAGGGTATTTTCGACATAAAAGTTGATTCCTGATGGTGTCATTCCTAAACCCACCTCCCCCCTTGATATTACAATTCCGGGTTATTAATGAATCGATTCCTTATTAGGAGGTGAGACCCACACAAATTCTAATTTCCTTATGTGTAAGTAAACGTAGGAATTCTCCTTAGCTGGAATCATTCCCTCACTTCTCAATTCCATTCAATGTAAGTAAACGGGACAAAATATTGATTCCTGATGATGGCTGAATCAACTTTTCATTCCTAAATTGTCCTCAACATCTATCGATAATCCGAAAATACCCAAAAACAAACCTATTCATTCCTAAATTTTAATTTCATTTATACTCATGGGTTTTTTTTGTAATGAACTCTATCATGATTCCAATTCATATGTTTTAGTAAACACATGAATGAGAATCACTCCGAGTGATAATTCTCATTCCTGATAACAAGTACACACATGAATGTGAATGAACCCCCCCCCCCCCCCCCCCCCCCCCCCCCCAAATTCTCCCATTGAGGAGTAAACGTGCCCTCAAGGCTTTGAAAGGAAGTTTAGCTAATTTCTTTGTTGAAAGAATCTCTTGGCTCTCGTTTGTATGCTGTTGTTGAAAACAGAATCTTATTTCCGAGCCCAATCTGTTAGCCCATTCTCTCCTTCACAACTCAGTCAATGGTCCAACTCCGAGTAGCCTTTTCTTCACCAAGGCCCATACCAGTCGCACCTTGGCAAAAGACATTTATAACACCATACCAAGCGTCACTCGCCGTGGTATTCAGTCTCATTTAGTCCTCTATCGTACTTACACAGAATCTCACAGTCTAATCTCCAAATCACACAGCCCTCACGATATTTACAGGGGCAAATTCGACATAAACCTCACCAATCGTTGCAAAACCCTAGCATATATATAATCCTCCATTTCCCAAACCCTCCACCCCCCACACTATCTCTTCGTTCAGAAACCCTAAGAGCTCAGTCTCCACAATGCCGCCCAAGTTCGATCCCTCTCAGGTCGTCGAGGTCTACGTCCGCGTCACCGGAGGCGAGGTCGGCGCCGCCAGTTCCCTCGCTCCCAAGATCGGACCTCTCGGTCTCTCCCCAAAGAAGATCGGAGAAGACATCGCCAAGGAGACCGCCAAGGACTGGAAGGGCCTCCGCGTCACCGTCAAGCTCACCGTCCAGAACCGTCAGGCCAAGGTTTCCGTCGTCCCATCCGCCGCCGCTCTCGTCATCAAGGCCCTCAAGGAGCCCGAGCGCGACCGCAAGAAGACCAAGAACATCAAGCACACCGGCAACATCAGCCTCGATGACGTCATTGAGATCGCGAAGATCATGAAGAACAGGTCCATGGCCAAGGACCTGAGCGGCACCGTCAAGGAGATTCTCGGCACTTGCGTCTCGGTGGGGTGCACGGTTGACGGAAAGGACCCTAAGGATCTGCAACAGGAGATTTCCGATGGCGATGTGGAAGTCCCCCTCGACTGAGCTCTGTGATGTTCGTTTTTTCCTGTTTTCATGTATTTTGATTTGGATAATTTTGTTTTGTTAAGATGGTTAAAGGATTTCAATGCCCGATTATAACATGCTGTGGATGCTTAAGTATAGTATGGGTTCTACATTATATTGATGGTTAAATTGGGGCTTTAATCTGCTTGCTTTAATTTGCTCGTGTTTCGTTTGCTGTCTTATTTATGAAATGGCCAATTTTGGGATAGCTCTGTGGGGATAATTTGGGTGTGCAAATTGGAATCTGCAATTGCATTCGCTGCTTTAGTTTCTGTTCCCGTCTGTTTGATTTTCATCTTTTGACTGATTGTGTGCGACTTATGCTGAGGGGAATTGAATTGCTTGCTATGTATTTGATGAGTCAAGGGGGTTTTGTTGACCCAATGTTGACATGATGTCAATGCTAACTCTGGTATTGCTTGAGGGTTTGATTGGAGCTATTGTTGGGTGCTTTGAATGGTCATCTGTGCATTGCAAAATGTGGTTGTTTGCTATTTAGGTAGAGTGTTTGGTTTCATATGTTAGTATGCTTCAGTTATATGCAATCATACTGTATGTGCTCTATGTGACCTTGCATAGCTGCGTACTGATTAAGTCCCTTCGGGTTTGCAGGTCCTTCCTGCTCCCCTGTCTTTTGGTCTTTGTAGGTGGCTTACCTCATGAGAGGTGATGGAGTACATGTAAATTTTGTTGGTTTCCTGCTGAGTTGAAACCGATGTGTTTGTGTTTAGTGTTTAATTTCCTGATCAAATATTTTGTACATTAATATTTTGTTAGAAGTGATTAATGTGAAGAGCCAGTAGAGTGCCGTATGATGAGTGTAGTGTAGCATATTGAACAATTCCTTTGCAGAATTGTATGGGTAATTCTTTGTTTATTACTGTTCGTGAACCCTTCACCCTTCACCGTCAAGAAACTTAGAAAAGTTCTGGCCTGTGAAATGGTGTTGTGTATTCCCAGTACCTGCTATTGTGAATTTGGTAGATGAATTGAGCTTCCTTGCATTAGTTGTGATGTGTGGTAGGTATGTTAACAAATAGAGTCGGTGGAGGATATGCTAGTTTGCTTTAGTTTCAGCAAATAAGATTTTTGATCTGTTCTGGTAGTGCATCTGTGTGTGCGTGCGCTAATGGTTCCGTCACTTGGCGTGTTTTATTTTAAAGAGTATGTACTTTGTAGATGGTCTGTAATGGTAGTGCGTGTATGTGCAAATGAATGAAGTGTATTTCTGATTACTATTTGTTCTCCATGTCTTTTTTGCGCCCCTTCTAGTATTCAGATATACACATAATCGATCATACTGGGTGAATCTGCTGTTGGCTTTGAAGTCTCCCTCATCCCTGTCTTTCTCCCAGTAACTTGTTTTGCTTGTTCTTAGTGTGGATGAGTTGCTTCCCCTCATCATATTCTAATTCCCTTCTGCTGTGGTTATTAGTGCTCTGGTCGGAAAACAAATACAATCATTGTAGATGACTCGATTTATATTGATGTATTTTTGATAACAATGTTGACTTACAGTCTTACATGATATTATCACCAATAGTGTCCATACTTTTGGATACTCTTGGGTGACTGACAATATGGTATATGAATTTACAAAATGATCAAATTAGTACTTAAACTCTATTTTTTGTATCAATGTCATACCTGTTGTCTAATTTTTTTAATAGTGTTAAATAATTTTTTTTTACTACACTTTTTATGAAACTAAGATTTTCCTTTTTAAGAATTAACCTTCAACATGTCATTATTTCACCTAACGACCTCTTGTCTAAATTGTTATTAATTATGGTGGAATCACTCCCTTAGTATAGAAATTCTTAGTTAAAAAAAAACAAAGTATTTGTAGAATGTAAACACAAAATAAAACACAAGAACAAATTTAATTATGCCAATATTAACTAATATTTTTGTGACGGATTTTGGGACACAAGATATAATTTATTTATTTCAGCATAAATACAAATACAAAACCCAAAGCCTTGTTCTTAGGTAAATAGCTTTAGCTGTTTAGCTATTCATACTTATAATTACAAGATAAATACTTACTTGTAAACAAAGCATTCCACACTAGATGATTACAGCACACCACACTGTAAGTACTATATTATTCTTACACTATACTAAAAAACTGTATTCTGGCTATCTTACTTCTTGAGAAAGGTTAAGAAAACTTCGAACTTCTATCTCAAGTTTTTTGATGCCTTCCTACTGATGCCTAAGGCTCTTTATATAGGGAGCAGACTCCAAACTAAAATTAAAATTCCCCTGTACTAAGTGGACGACAAAGGAAACGTATCTTGATAACTTTACTTTTGAAAAAGAAAATTCTTCTATCTTCATGCGTTGGCAGCCACTCACTTCGTATCAAAAAGAAAAGTTTTTTGTCTTGATGCGTTGGCAACCGTTCATTTTTTCAACATATTTACTATGTTGTGATATTCTTCTAGGTTTTCCTCATATCTTGCTGAAGAGTTTGGACCACTGTATTCTCATTCCCGTGTAGTGTCATCTTTTTCATTGTTAAGATCTGAATCAAAAGGATAAGAAATCTTATACTTTTCATCCCTCTCGACTTCTCTAGTCACGTAGTGGTAGTTAAAGTGCAATCAACCTGCTTTCTCATAAGGGTTATGAAAATGTCATAATTCTCTGGTGGATGGTGATTATAGCAAGTAACCATTATTTTCTCTCCACTTGCCAAAAGACTTGAATCATAGTCTCTTAGGACCACGTCTTTAATAATAGCTATAGCCATAGCCTTCATCCATGGGATGCTTTGATTTGGTCTACCATTGCCACCTGCAACGGCTGGTTTTTGAACTGGATTTTAGATTAACCTGACATAATGATATGGAGAGATATAATTTGTCTGTCCATCTACCACCGTCCATTTTGGAGGAGTTGAAATGAATTTTAACCTCAAAATACATCCATCAGGTCTGTTTTGGCCACGATCTTCAGCGTGCGGAACGGAGGTGAATAGCGAACAAAGAGAAAGGGGGAGTGTTGCGGGTGTGCCACCTCGCGGACGAGGAAAATGTTGATTGTGTGCGCTTGACTTCTTGATCAGGCGAAAGAGGGTTTCAAGGTGCCACCTCAGATGAGGAATTTACGAGCACAAGGCGGTCGATACTCACGGCGGCGTGAGCAGAGCAACTATAGGGAAGATTCCGAGGAATCGGGGTAGAGTCCGGAGAACTCTGAAAAATCCTAGGCGGCGGTGCGCTTAGAATTGGGGTTTCGAGGTAGCTCGAAAGAAACTGGGTTGCAGTTGGTTTGTGTTGTTTGTAATTGATTGTTTTGAGAGAGCTCGCTTTCTGTAAGCCTTCGAGCCTCTTATATAGTGGGATCTCGACTTGCCGCAAAAGAAAGATAATCAGAATCCATGTTGGACTCTGCAACGTAAAGCATAAGAGCACTATTCCTCCCGTGCAGACCAATCCTTAGGTGACACACATCCAGTTCGCACAGTCCGCATATGACACTGCTACCGTGCTGCTCAATTATAGACTCCCATACGAATTAGAATTAGGAGCAATCCTTATCCCGCGGGGTGCCACGGTCCATGTAGAAAACTAATAACTCGCGCAGACCGCGGACTCCTAAAGCTCAATTCCACCTCTCGGGCTATTGCATCCCGCGGGAAAAAAAAGGCTTTTTCATTAATAAGGGCCACATGGATTGGCCCAAAGCGTGTCAAAGATTGGTAAAAGTCTAAAACAATTAAAAGGGTTTAGCGCGGACTCCGCATATGTCTACTTCGCGAACTAACAAGCCGGTTCGCCAGCTCTCCTAGATGCATTCCGCCTCGCCTGATGCCAAAGTTATTCCGCGCGCAGGCATTTCGCGTGAATTGTGTGTATACCGCGCGAAGCGCGCGAGCTCGCGAGATCCCTTTACGCGCAAAGCCATCCCGCGCGAGCTATGTTTTGTGTCTGAAAGCGCGCGAGATCTGTTAGTCCGCGGAGTCAATCCGCGCACATACCTTGCAATTCATCTCGCGTGGTCTTGCTGGCAGGCCATTATTTGTAAACTTTAAAGAAACTTGGGCTCGCCGGCTGGAAACGGTTAGAAAAGTAATTAATATTCACATTGACATTTTACAGTCCAGTAAAGTATTATTATTTGCATAAAAATGTCTTTTGGCTCAAACATTGCCCCCTAGGCCTTGAGCTTGGATTGTCCAAGCGAAAAGGCCTTATTGAACATGTCGTGAGCGGGTGGGTGTCCCGATGCAAGATTGGCACAACGAACCGAGTCATCTCGCTGATGAATAACAGATTAACAAACAATGAAAGAAACAGACTTCGCCAGCCTTGACGCCCCGCGTGTATAGGCTGCAAGGGAAACTTAAGAGACCTTGGTCTAAATTGCTTTGCATGTCATGTTGCCCCATGCATGAACGTTCTTTCGCTAGGCGACAAACCTTCCATTGAGAGATGAAAAAATGGTTAGACTTTAACCTAGGGCCTCTGAAATAGGCCCCAATCTTGTACTGGTCTGTTGGTTAGACCTTGCACGTTTATGTTGAAATGAAAAGAGGAAACCAAGAAATTAGCACAACGAAATTGCATTTAACAATCTACGTTTAGAATTTCATGTAAAAATTAATTTAGGGCCTCTAGAATATGCCCCAATCTTGTACTAGTCTGTTGATTAGACCTCATACGTTTACAAAGAAATGAACTAATAAACTCATGCTCCTTTCTTGGGTTGCCCCCTAGTGGGAGGTGACGGAGGGCTAGCCCGATGGCGCCGAGCACTATAGACAGTTAGCGCATGGCAGATGGTGAAGGATCAGCGCGCTCCCATACGTTAGCAATATGGCGTTTCAGGAAACGTCCGTTGATAGGATTGGGATGGAGCGTGCCATCAAGGTTGCGCAAATGGAATGCCCCCTTAGGCAATATACGATGAATAATGAAGGGTCCTTCCCACCATGCAGACCATTTCCCGCGGCCTTCGGTCTTATTTCCCAATGGTAACACGGCTCGCCACACCGTTTGGCCCTCACCAAAGCTCCGACCGCGGGCAACTTTGTCATAGGATTGCGTAATGCGCTGCTTCTCAAGGATGAGATTGTTGAATGCAGTGATGCAGTGTTCGTCTAGGTCTTCAAGTTCTTGCCACATCGCCTGAACGTAATCATCACCGATCAACTGATGTTGTTCCTGGACGCGAAGCGAGGCGACGTGAACCTTGAGAGGAAGGACAACATCGTGACCAAACATGAGAGCATATGGGGTAGTAGCTGTCGGACAACGCTTGGAAGTCCGGTAAGCCCATAAAGTATGATAAAGCTCTAAATGCTAGACGTGAGGGTTCAACTCTAGCATCTTGCGCAAGATGCCAAGGATAACCTTATTGCTTGCCTCCGCCTGACCATTAGACTGTGCATAGTAAGGGGTGGAATGCAAGAGCTTGATACCATAACCAGTAAGGAACGTGACTACAGAATCGGCCATGAAAGCAGCCCCCTGATCTGTCACAATGCACTTCGGAATTCCAAAGCGGGAGATAATGTTGTAGAAGATAAAATTACGAACCGAGGTCACGGAGGCAACCTTGAGTGGCTCGGCTTCAACCCATTTGGTAAAGAAATCGGTGGCCACAATGATGAACTTGTGCTGTTCCGAGGAATGGGGATGGATGATGCCTATGAAGTCTATCGCCCATTCTCGGCCTGGCCATGGCTTGATAATTGGTTGCAACAGAATGTTGGGAATGTGTTGCACTGGTCCGTGAGCTTGGCAATCCTGACACCCCTTGGCGAAAGTAATACAATCCTTGAGAATTGTAGGCCAATAGTAACCGTGGCGACGGATTAACCAACGTATCTTTGGGCTTGCCTGATACGAGCCACAAACTCCGGAATGAACCTCGAGCATTAATCATTTTGCTTCATTGCCATACACGCAACGGAAGTCATTATCGTCTTCGCCGCGCCGGCGAAGCTTGCCGTTGCACAGCACAAAATTAAGGGTGAGGAACCGCATCTGACGGGAATGAGTGGCATCATGAGGGTTTGTGAGGTAGGCGATAAACGGTAGACGCAAATCCTCATCAATAGGGTCTAAGGCAGCAACGTCAGGAGAGTCCTCTTGATATTGCCCCTAGCAATAAAAGACGGAAGAGTGCGTCACTCAACTTTGAGCAGCCGTTCGCGCATTCCATCTCGCAAGCTGAGGCCAGAGGCAACCTGTGCGAGCTCATTCGCCGCAAAGTTAAACTTGCGCGGAATGTGTTCAATGTGGACATCATTGAAGCGATTCAGTACGTCAAATGCTTTCCGTAGATAGGGCTCAATGGACAAACTCAAGCATTTGAACTTTTCCACCAACTGGTTGACGACCAATAAAGAGTCGCCAAAGACTTGGACCTCGCAGACCCCTAAATCCAGCAAAATCTCCAATCCTATGATGAGCGCCTCGTACTCCGCCTGATTATTCGTACATTTGAAGTCCAGCTGGAAAGAGTAAGAGAAGTGATCGCCTGCAAGATTACGGCACCTGCGGCAAATTCAGTACGTGAACCACCAAGTAAAGAGTCCATGGAGTAAGGGAAATGATAGCGAACTCTAGCTCGAGGAACGCTGTTAACTCGGTTGGTGGGTGATGAGCGAGAAAGTCCGCTATGGCTTGTCCTTTGACTGCTTTTTGAGGAACATATTTCAAGGAGAACTCGGACAAAGCCAAAATCCATTTGCCTATGCGTCCGGGTAGTATAGGGCGGGAAAACATGTATTTGACAAGGTTAGACTGAGCGATCACCACCGTGGTAAAGGCCAGCATGTAGTGGCGAAGTTTGCAACCTGCAAAGAAAAGGGCGAGACACAACTTCTCCATTGGAGAATAGCGCGTCTCGCAATCAGTTAGCACCCTGCTAAGATAGTAAATGGCGTGTTCAACCCCGTTTTCATCGTCTTGTGCCAAGAGTCCGCCAATGGATAAATCAGCAGTGGCGATGTAGAGTTTAAGCAGAATGCCAGGACGAGGAGGAACCAATACCGGCGGGTTCGCCAGGTAGTTCTTGATACGATCAAAAGCCTCTTGGTGGTGTGGTTCTCATACAAACTCGGTTGCCCTCTGGAGCTTTAGGTGGGGTGAAAAAGGTTGAATCTTCCCTGCCGCGTTTGAAATGAAATGGCGGAGAAAGTTGATTCGCCCGATCAGTTGTTGGAGCTCTTTCTTAGTTGTAGGAGGTGAGGCGTTTATTACTGCTTGCGCCTTGTCTTTAGAGATCTTGATGCCCCTTTGATGGACTAGGAATCCTAGGAAGTCACATGCCTCTGCGAAGAATACACATTTGGCGGGGTTCATCTTCAGGTTATGTCGTCGCATCCGCATAAAAACCTGTCGGAGGTCTTCGACGTGCGTCACCCGAGTTTTGGTTTTGACCACCACGTCGTCGGTGTAGACTTCAATTAACTTGCCCAAGATGTCATGAAAGATGAGGTTCATGGCGCGTTGATATGTTGCCCCCGTGTTCTTGAGTCCGAAAGGCATGACAACATACTCAAACGCGCCTGCAAACCCCGGGCAGCGAAAAGCGGTTTTGTGGCGGTCTTCTTCGGCAACAGGAATCTGGTGGTATCCAGCGGTTCCATCCATAAATGATAGCACTTCATGCCCCGCAGCCGCATCAATGAGGAGGTCAGCAACGGGCATGGGATATATATCCTTAGGCGTGGCGTTGTTGAGGTCTCGGTAATCAACACAGACCCGTATTTTGCCATTCTTCTTGCGGACATGAACTACATTGGATAACCATTGGTTGTATTTAGCCACGCGAATGATACCCGATCGATGCATGTTCTCAATCTCCTCCTTGACTGCGATCTGGGTCTTAGTTCGCATGAATCTTGCATCCTAGCGGACTGGACGTCTGTCAGGATAAGTAGGCAGCCGGTGACAGACCAAGTCTGGAGACAAACCGGACATGTCTTCATAATTTTTAGTGAAGCAATCCCTGTATTCGCGTAGTAAGGCGAGCAGTTTTTCTCGTTCTTCCTCCGCCAGTTTAGCACTAATGGAAATGAGGAAGGGCTTCTCTACAGTCCCTACATCGACTTGTGAGATGGGGTCGGGGACTTGAGGTGATGTGTCGTCCAAGGCGGCGGGAGCTAACTGAATAACTTCCTCCTTGGTGTCGGTATAATCCATTATTTCATCCACGTATTCCATTGTTGCGACCTTATCGAAGGCTTCGCGTTCCGCCCAGTATGAAAGGAGTCTTTCACACAAGGACTCGCCAGCCTCGCATGCTTCTTCTGAGGACGCACTAGACATTAGAGGGTTGAAGGGGATCCGCGATGGTGTGAGGACGTTGTAAATCGTCCTTCGCCTGGGTGAGTCCCCATCGTGTTAGGTTGGAGGCCGTGACCCCATATGGGCGATCTTTGGAGTCGATGCCTTGAACATCCAGCGGGCCCAAGTCAGTATTGTAATAGCGGGCATCGTTGAAGTTGGCGGAGACGGAAAAAGGACGTGGGTCCTCCTTGATGAGGACCGCTTCGCATGTCTCTATATCCCACACCATGAGTTCTTAGTGCATAGAGGAGGGCACGCAGAAGCTTCTATGGATCCAATCACGGCCTAGAATCATGTTGTAGGATGCAGAGCATTCAGCCACAAAGAATGTATAGACCCGTGATGCTAGGCCCACCTTGACTCGTAGAAATAAAAAGCCTAAAGTTCTAGAGACTTGCCCGGTGAAGTTTTTGACTGTCAAGGACGTGGTTTGGATCATTGAGCGCGGGATATGAAGGAGTCCCATGGTGCGGGTGGTAAAGACATTTACCGCAGCGCCGATGTCAACCATGACCTTGTTGACTATAATCCCTTCCACTTCAGCCGAAATGTATAATGGCCTCATGTGAGTGGCCATGTCTAGGGTCGGTGTGGAGAAGGTCAAAGTCGGTATGCGTGTGACGTTGCTTGTTGCCTCCAATGATGGAGCATTCGCGGGTTCCGCCAGGACATTACCCATTTCGCTGCTGCAAGACGGGGACATGTCACAGACATTGTTGTTAGTGTCTGGAATATCCGCCGCATTGCATGTTATGTTTGGCGGGAGGGCATATCTCTCAGATATAAAAAACACCATCCCAACTTGGAAAGAGAATTGCTCGCGAACTGGGATCAACGGAGCCTCAATTACCCCATGTTTGCCTTCAAGCATTGCGAATGAGTTCTTCATGGAGTTGACTTCTTCGTTTCTAGGCCATGCAGAGACTTCAACCACGTTGCACGTGAATGAATCCTTTTGCCCTTCTTCTTGGTCGTCGTCTAAAGGAACACGAGGCTCGGAATGGGCTTCGTTGTCTGGTGAGTTTCCGCCGAGAAGCAGGGCCATCTGTTGGGTAAAGTTAGGGCCAGCAGAAGCACTTTCAGCGATTGGCGGCGCTTCAGTCTCCAGCTGTCGTGGCCGCCACACAAGCTTGGTTGAGGACTGCTTGTCCTCGGCTGTTTGCTCTCCTACGGCTAAAGGAACCTTGGCATAACCGTCTTCCCTTTTTCTAGGAGAGGTTGGGACTTGTGGTTCCCTCTTGGCCCCTAACTCCGGGTCAGGTTGTGGTTTCCGCCGATGTGAACGTGGTGGTTCCCTCCTTGCTTCCTGTTCCTGGCTAAGAATTTCACGGGGCAGTGATGACCGAGGCGACTTGCGCTTTGATTCAGGCTCTGACGTAGTGAACAATCTTCGCGTTATTGGAGGAGGTGGTTCCCTTCTTCTTTCAGTCCCTGGCGAATGCCTGCGCTTTGGTGAAGTTGGTGGCTCCCTCCTTCGGGGACTCTGGTGATGGCCTGCGCCGCGAAGGCTGTGGATTCCTTCTCCTCTCTAGCTCTGGAGATGGTCTTTTCCTTTGAGGATGGGGATCTTGCGGTGGTACGGTGAGGCGACAGAAAACACTTGCCTTCGGGGCAGGATCATCTGCTACCTGCGCACACACCCGTGGAGGCGTGACATGTGGCCTTTGGAGTATAGCTCGCAGACCTTCAGCTTCTCTCCACATCCTTTCGGGTGTCTGTGCAAGCTGCGAGGGACGGATGGCGCCATCGTCAACAGCTCGCAAGGCACTCAGGATGCGTCCATACCTCTTGGAGATGGTAATTGGCCTTCCCCCTTGCTGTGCGTCCATACCTCTTGGAATGTAGGGATCGGACAAAATGCCTTGACGAGGGCTTGGGGCCTCATTTTCATGGCATTCGCTACTACAATCTGATATGTCCATTTCGCTTGAAGCTGGAGACGACGGTACTTCCTCTGTCCAATGTGATTGGACGAACGTCTCTAAGCGTTTGATACTCTGTTCCAGCTCTTCGCGAGTCTTGGGGCTCATGGGCAAGAAATTCTCAGCGGGGGACTGTTCATCGTCCTGCATGATAGTTTTGCCCTTATCTTTCCTTGAAAGGTGATCGGGCTGGGATCTGGTGACTGACTGCCTTGCCGGGTCACGGTTCCTACTCTGGTTCGCCAGCATGGTATAGTCATTCGCTGGTCTCTTGCGGTTTTGACCTGGCGGTTCACGCGAGCTTGCATTTGGAGAGATGTCCAATGTGAATATACTTGAGGTCGAGCCAGTCCTGGACTTGTTCGCGAAGTTGGTAGCACTCGCGGGTTCTGTGCCCCCAGCTATTATGGAACTTACAGTGCATGCGGCCCTCTTTGTATTCAATATAAGGTAAGGCCCTGTCCACTGTAACAATCCCATCATCGATAAGGTCGTCAAGGACCTCATGCACGAGGGTGACGTTATAGGTGTACTGGCGAGATAGTTGAGTTGTATTCGCATTGTCCTCCTCGCGGCCTCTCTTAGACGCTCGGCACAGATTTTCATCCTCTAGGTGGTCAGACAAGTCCAAGGTGACTCTTCGCTGATTTGGCTTTGGTGCGCGGTGGTGGCCTTTCTCCTCTGTGTGGTCGTTCCAATTTACTTCGACCATACCGACCACGGATGGAAAAGGATCCACATCCACCAGAGAGGCGAATCTCCCTGGCGTCTGTAGTTTCAGGGCGCCAGAGTTCAGCCAAGTCTGAAACTGGCCGCGGAGCTTGACACAGTCTTTGGTGTCGTGATTGTGGACGTTATGGAATGCACAATACTTCTTATCCTTCAGCTCCTCTTTGGATGGGATCTTATGATCCAAGCGCACGTACTTCGCCTCGATCAAGTCATTAAAGACAAGATGGGCGTTTTTAGCGTCATACGTGTATGACTCGTATTCGGGCTTGGTCAATACAAATGACTGAATGGCTTCCCAGTCAGTTCAACTGCTCCAACATCTTCATAGTCCTGCACGGGCTCCGACTCTTCCTGCCTCTGGTAACAGGGATCGTACGTGGAGGACTGGAGGCTTACTTTCCCCACTGTCCTGTTTCTTCCTGGTACGTATGTCTCTTTGGAGGCATTTGCCTTCTCATCCATTTCATTGAGTATAAGCTCATAGCTGCCGACCTTGTTGATCAGGTTGCCCATAGATGTGAAGCGCTCTCCATGGTGCTTCAACCTTTGGCGATGCTCGAGTCCGCGGACAGCCAATTTAATGGCTTCCTGCTCAGGTAGGAGGAAGTCACATTTGGCTTGTTGGATTTTGAAACGCTGGAGGAAAGAGACTCATGACTCCATGCTCTGCTGGCTCATTTGAGTGAGAGTGTCAAGGCCCACTTTTGGCTCAATAGTACCGTAAGTTTCCAGGAACAATCTCTCCATGGTGGGCCAGTCCGCGATAGATCCTAGCTTCAACCTGGAGTACCAACTGAAAGCAGCTCCGGACAGAGAAGTCCCGAAGAGCTTGAGCTTGAGGATGTCATTGTTCCCATATTGGCCGCACTGAACTTTAAAGCGCGCCATATGCGTTGTTACATCTTTCTTTGTTTCCCCAGAAAAGGTGGTGAAGACAATATTTTTGAAGCTATGGGGAAACGGATACTGTGCCACACTGTCAGGGTAAGGGTCGCGATACTAGAGGTCAGCATCGCCTATTCTGGTCTGCTCCTTGACAATGGATGATATAAGTTGGCGCCAGTCGGCTGTAGTCACAGGCGCAGATTCGCCCCCTTCTTCATGGTTAGGCCTGCAGAAAAACTGGCGACCTGACCAACATTCTTGGAAGCTGGGCCAGAATAAGCCATTATTGGGCCTTCTGGTGTCCCGCTTCCTTGGCGTGGGGCGTTGTTGAATCCTTGAAGGGACCAAAAGAGCCGCGCAGGGGCTGATTCTTTGAATTGCCTGCCCCTAGCGCGAGCTGCAGGGTCTTCTGAGCCCTGACTTTTAGATTTCCCCCGGGGCGCTCATTTGGCGGGATATACTTGGATGTCCCCTCATTCGCGCTTACGCCAGCAGGTTCTAGGGTGATATTCTTTGGCGCTTGCGCCCTTACCCAGTCTTCGACTTCAAGGACCCGCAAGCTTAGGCGGTCCTGTTTCTCCTTGAATTCGTCTAGCTTATCTAGACTGTTTTTGCTTCCGAAGAATGAGGCGTTCTGCTAACCCTGCAGCTTGGTATCGTGGTCGTCCAAGCGGCGAGTTTGCTCATCCATGTCGCGCAGGTGCGGGATATGATCTCTGCATGTTGCCTCACGACATCCGTGCTCTGGTCTAGATCTACGCGGATCCGCTGAATGCTGCCCTCGACGAGGCCCTTGGTCTCTATGGACTTGCCCGCTAGTTGACCATAATCCTCACTAAGTGTGGCGAGTTTGTCATGGTCGGCCTTCCAGAGGGCTCTGTCTTGTTTAACTTGCTCAGTTAGGTCGGCGATACTCTGTTGAGTGGCCAAATTCTGACTTTTGAGTTCCGCAAACATTTGGAAGATTTGTTCCAAAGAAGGAACATATCCCATGTCTTGGGTTGATTGAGAGCTTGCCATGTCGAGGTCGCTGAAGTCTGGATTGCCAAACTTAGCGAGAACCTGTTCTTTAGTAAGGGAACGGCAAGCCGCACTATTATGGGGCTTGTACCGTAGTGATCTGTGTTTGAGACAAGATGGCTGATGCTTCTTGTATGGTGTCTCCTCGGATTTCTCTGTATTGTTACGCTTGAACTCCCTTGTCCCACTGGGTGTGCCAATGTTTTGGCCACGATCCTCAGCGTGCGAAGTGGAGGTGAATAGAGAACAAAGAGAAAAGGGGAGTGTTGCGGGCGTGCCACCTCGCGGACGAGGAAAAGGTTGATTGCGTGCGCTTGACTTCTTGATCAGGCGAAAGAGGGTTTCCAGGTGCCACCTCAGATGAGTAATTTACGAGCACAAGGCGGTCGATACTCACGGCGGCGTGAGCAGAGCAACTATAGGGAAGATTCCGAGGAATCGGGGTAGAGGCCGGAGAACTCTGAAAAATCCTAGGCGACGGTGCGCTTAGAATTGGGGTTTCGAGGTAGCTCGAAGGAAACTGGGTTGTAATTGGTTTGTGTTGTTTGTAATTGATTGTTTTGAGAGAGCTCGCTTTCTGTAAGCCTTCGAGCCTCTTATATAGTGGGAGCTCGACTTGCCGCAAAAGAAAGATAATCAGAATCCATGTTGGACTCTGCAACGTAAAGCATAAGGGCACTATTCCTCCCATGCAGACCAATCCTTAGGTGACAAAGATCCAGTTCGCACAGTCCGCATAGGACACTGCTACCGTGCTGCTTAATTATACTCCCATGCGAATTAGAATTATGAGCAATCTTTATCCCGTGGGGTGCCATGGTCCATGTAGAAAACTAAAAACTCGCGCGGACCGCGGACTCCTGAAACTCAATTCCACCTCGCGGGCTATTGCAGCCCGCGGGCCAAAAAGAAAGCTTTTTCATTAATAAGGACCACAGGGATTGGCCCAAAGCGTGTCAAAGACTGGTAAAAGTCTAAAACAATTAAAAGGGTTTTGCGCGGACTCCGCATATGTCTACTTCGCGAACTAACAAGCCGGTTCGCCAGCTCTCTTAGATGCATTCTGCCTCGCCTGATGCCAAAGTTATTCCGCGCGGAGGCATTTCGTGCGAACTGTGTGTATACCGCGCGAAGCGCGCGAGCTCGCGAGATCCCTTTACGCGCGAAGCCATCCCGCGCGAGCTATGTTTTGTGTCTGAAAGCGCGCGAGATCTGTTAGTCCGCAGAGTCATTCCGCTCGCATACCTTGCAATTTATCTCACGTGGTCTTGCTGACAGGCCATTATTTGTAAACTTTAAAGAAACTTGGGCTCGCCGGCTAGAAACGGCTAGGGAAGTAATTAATATTCACATAGACATTTTACAGTCCAGTAAGGTATTATTATTTGCATAAAAATGTCTTTTGGCTCAAACAAGGTCTAATGTTATTGACAGCTTCAGATATTATATCTTGGAATGCATTCAAATCTTCATTAGTTTTTGTCCTAAGGTTATGAACAAAACTGTTTTCCATAAGCCAAAAATTGTGTTTTTGGGGATGCTCCGCTTGAACATGAACCAAATATCTCCCATAATATGGGCCGGGGATTGCTGATAATGTTCGTGGAAGAACATCTTTTCCTTCACCTAAGAGATTATGAAAGCTCTACCATTCAGATTCTTTTAGTGCTAACATTGAGATTTTAACACTTTCAGGATTTTTAAGGTAGAAAGCCTTATAATTTCTTGCTGGATTTTCTGCTTGTACACTTTTGTCTTTTGTATGAAATCCATACAATTCTTTTGTTAAAGCTTTAAGTGTTTGAAGCAAGTGAGCTTCATTCTCCTCATAGAACGCATGCAGAATATTATCAATAATAATCTTCTGCTTAAAGGCCAATAACCTATATGTCCTGAATACTGGTTTTTGAAAGATCTTTAAAGGCTGATCATGAATAACCTTCTTCCCAGTAACTAAGGGTAGTTTATTAGCCCTAAAATGGGCTCTTCTGCTTTTTGGCAAAGCATTAGCCATAAACGGACTTAACATGCCTTTACCGTTTGCCGTTTGAGACGGGCTACCCGGTCTTTTACCCTGAGACCGGTCAGTTGAGGCTGTTCCATTTGGACAAAGTAAGAACTCATTTACGAGTTTTTCTTCATTGGAAGTAACAGACTAATCTGCATCTTTTAAGGTGGTTTTAGAATGATTCGAATGTTCATCCCATTCATAATCTGGTCTTGGCTTGATTCTTTCTGAAGACTGGCTTGACTCAGCAGCTCCATAAGAAAAAATGTATTGATAATCTGGTCCGTCATGTAGAGGTCCTACTGTTTTATCACCGCTCTTGTTTCTTTCCCAAAGCTTATTCTCCTCTGACACTAGTTTCAGATTTCTTGGATTGCGACCTTCTCTTTCAAACATCGCCATTTCTCTTGTAAGAGCATCATGCAAATAGTTCTTGTCACCTTTAACTATTTCAACATCATATTCATATTGAGTTAAAAACATCTGCCATTGCATAACTATTCCTCTGTTAGCAGCATCAGTTAATTTATAGTTTTTGAAATTTTTAACTCTTTTGTTATCAGTTCTTACTACAAATTTATTTCCTAAGAATGCCTCAACACCCTTAATGCTTTTAATTAAGGCAAGGACTTCCTTGTCTCCAGTAGAATAGTTTAAGTCTATTGCATTAAACTTTCATGATAGAAATTTACAAATCTTTTCATTGTTTGTATCTGGAGCGCAACAGCTAAAACAATTCCTGCCCAGTAATAATCATTTGCATCAGTTTGCAAGATGATCAAATCTCCTTCTTCAGGTAACTGTAAAGGAGGAAGATTTTTTGTTAATTCTTTAATCTTTCTGACAGTATTATTATCATCTTTTGTGAAAGACCATTTTTTTTAGAACTTGTTTTTGGAGAGAGAAGTGTAGTGAGTCCACTGATTTGAGGAATAAATTCTCTCGCAAAATTAACAACTCCCAAAAATCTTTGCAGAGATTTTGTATCTGGGATATTGTCCGGAAATTGACTGATTTTCTTGACAATGTGTTCTTGGAGACGAATCTCTCCATCCTTAACATGAATGCCAAAGAAATCAATTTCTCCCTTTATAAAGTGAATCTTCTTCTATCCAAAAATGATTTCCTTCTGGACAATAAGTTTACACACATGTTCCAGGTGCTTTAGATGTTTGTTCATAGTTCTAGAGAAGACAAATATGTCATCTATATAAACTATGCAAAAATCTAAGTAGGGCTTGAAAATATTATCCATTTTCCTTTGAAAAAATAGACGGGGCTTGGTTAAGACCAAATGACATAACTAACCTTTCATTATGCCCTTGAGGAGTTCCAAAGGTTGTCAAAGCAATGGAATCATGATGCATTTTAACCTACCAGAAGCCTGATTTTGCATCAAAATTGGAGTAGATCTTTGCTCTTTTAAGCTTATTGATGAGAACTCTCACCTGAGCTATCTGATAACCGTGTTTAACGCTCTTTTTATTCACATCCCTGTAATCAATTACCATTATGGTTTTTCCTCTTAGTTGTTTTGCATGATTTCTTACTAAGAATGTTGGGTCATGATGAGGACTATTTGAAGGCCGGGTTAACTTCTTTGCAAGAAGCTCTTGGATTTGACTTTCCATCTCTTTCCTATCCTCTTCCCTATAGTGAGGGATGGCCTTAACATGACAAATAGAATTTGCATCATGCATTCTTAGCTGACAATGTATTAGGTCTCTTTCCCAATACAACTGAGGATCTTCACTGATTAATGGTTTCAGTAAATTTTCTATTTTTGTGAGAGTCGGTATTTTCTTTTGTTCTACCTTATTAGCATATATCTTTAAGTTATGCTCTCTGATGTATTCTTCTTCTCCATCAGAACTCTCATTGTCAGAAATTTGATGTTCAAAATCTTCCTCTGATTCAGAATTTTCTGAACTTGCTGCTTCGTTTACCAAGATTTCACTGTGACATTTAAGTTGGTCTTGTAACAGTAAAACTGGCTTATAATCACCACTCTTCGCTGACGACTTCTGATATTGGTCTGTAAATCTTTTACATGTAACGCGCACCACGTCTGTTAGATCTCATGAAAAGTTTGTCATCATATTCAATATAACGACCAACAACAGAAGCAATACCAGGAAAATTCTCAGGGATCTCATGCTTAGGTGGAATATTTTGAATACGTACCTAGATGAATAAAGTCCACGGCGAGGCTCTTGATTGACGTGACACCATCATATAGTTGAATCATCATTAGTACCTGCTGGTACCACCAAGGTCCTCCTCGAAGGACTTTGTTTCTGTCCTTGATGAGATTGAAGCTGATGATACAGATATTGTTCGGACGTTCCTGGATTTGAAATTTTCGCTCCAGGATCCACACCCTTCCACAGAACCACTTGAGTTCCATCAGACTTGGAGGGGTTGAGTTCAGCAGTTTCGCTATCAAGAAGGTCTGCGCATCACCACGTTTAGGAGCAGAGTTGCAGTGAGAGAGATCCACAACCTTGGAATTTGCCAGTGCCAAGGACGCAACAAAGGACTTGGTGACATCCTCGATCGATGCAAATTGGATTGATGATGAGGAAGCAAAGGACTTGCTCGACTTCTGCATATAAGAAGTTGCAGAGGGACGAGTGGTTTGGTGTTGGTGATGGAGATGAGGAGGGAGGGGTGAGTTCCGGGTGTTGGAGAGCCATGGGAAGCAACAAGATCGGAGATGGAGAGGCTGCAAGATTAGGTGAGGTAGGGTTAGGGTTTGAGAGCACAGCGGCGCTCTTAGGGTTTAGGGAGATAGGCGCTTTCTCTACACATTTGACCAATTTCATTATTGTGTGTTCTTTTACTCAAAAAATTATTGTGTGTTTACCACTTCACTTTGAGCGTGAGATTTTCAATGTATGCACAAGAGCAAAGGCTTCGAGAGTTTGGTTCTTGGCTATTTGACATTTGTAATTGACCTGGCTCAACGAAGGAGAAAATTGATGAGAAAATTGGGTAGCCAAACAGCCCTTTATTTCAAAAAAAAAAAAAAAAAGTCTGTTAAAATGTGACCCGTAGCTTTGATGGAATGACGTAAATTAAAAGTCTGCATCTAGTCAGTAAAATAAGAGTATACTTTTTAACACGTACATATTATTTTTATATGTTTCAAGATTGACAATAGGAAATATATTTTTCTGGGTAAGCGAGAAAGTGAGAAAGTAGTTCCCTTTATTGACCATTTATTGGTAAAGAGAAAAATTACAAAAGAGAAATATGAGGTTAAGGCCAAAATCTTCCTCATAAAAGATCATGCAGAGAGGATTCAAAGCACCAAAGTGCACTTAAACCAAGATGAATAGATCGTTGGATTACATTTATCCTATTATTTAATATTTAAATAAAAAGTTAAGTATAAATACCAACGGTTAAGATTTTCTAATAAATACTTAGTTCACTTGTACCTTGGTGTATGCAAGAATTTTCGAATAGCAAAAATTGAGAACAAACCTCCCCCATGAAACAAAACAAAATTTATAGTGACATTAATTTATACCACGAGAGTGAACATTCCTCATTTTATTAGGCCAGTCACTCTATCTCAAGCAAGAGGAGAAAAAAAACGAAAAATGTTCAGCAGAGTTTTGATGCCATAAGGGCTGAGGTCAGAGCATTCTTTGATGTCTATGACCAAGAAGAGAGCCACTAAGGAGGCATTCATATCTAGAGATGACGGGCCAAAATGAGACCGAATGCATTGGTTGTGAGATTTGACGACATTAGCTCAAGATATCATACTCATTGTGACTCGAGGTTCAACGCCTCCCAATCATTTGAGCTTGCCTTCATTATTTCTGAGCTACTCAGAAGACGAAGGATCGAGTCACAATTTTGAGAAATTTTTCAGTGCTACAGAAGGATCACGTGGCAGTATGATGTAGTCCTACATTCTAATCAAATATTGACACTTGGATTTTATTAAGGAAAAATTACGTAAGCTATTTTGTCAAAGATAATTTTGGATTTGCTGTTGTTTTTTAAACCCTAAACTATAAACTTTAAACCCTAGACCCTAGACCCTAAACCTAAACCCTAAACCCTAGTCCAAACTCAACAAAGACACATGAAAGTCTTTTTATAAAAAAAAAATAGAAAACCTTAGTTTATATTTTAATTATAATTAATCTACGTGTCAATATTTGATTAGAATGTTGGACCACATCATATTGCCACGTGGTCTTCCTGCTGCCTCTTGAAGTCTATCAAAATTGTACGGGGGTGAGCTCTATGATCACAATTCTTAGATAAAAATTTATATTGTGATGAACGTGTACTGTATATGGAATAAATGCCTTAAGTATAGGTTAGAGATTATGTACCTTTGGTAAATCATTGATTCAATTACTGGACGACGTTCTGTAATCTCCGGCAGCAGCATTGTGTTCGGCTTCATTTTGACTTTCTGTAGCTACCTCACCAATCTCAACTATGGATATGCTATGAATTCATTCTCACTAAATTCGAATATAGTTGTAAAATCTAATTGTGTTTCAACAACATGAGTGTTTGCTTAATTTATAGATAGGGGTGCTGCTTGAAAATGATGAAGGTTTTGACAAAACATTGAGTCTGGTTTTGGAAAAAACAATGGGCCATTTAATATTATGCATGAACCGTCATAGTTTTTTGAATACCAATTAATGATCGTTGTCTCTTTGTTCTTTTGAAATGATATTACTATTTAAACTCCTCAGTATATATGTCAATGAGAAACAAACCACATGACCGTTACAATATCGGTTTTACAACTTACGTTATGTAACGTACAACTCACTAGCTTCTTCTTATATTATCTCTGTTGAAAGAGAAAAAATAACGAGAATAACGGTCTACTTATTCATTGATATAAAAGCTTATTTATAGGCATTACATAGAGTCTCTCAAAGGATCTAGAAGATCTATCAACTGTAATATATTCTAATAAGGAAATTGGATTAACTAATCCTACGTGTATTAGGGCAAAACACATAATAGAAGGACGAAAACATAATTTCCTGAAACACTCCTCCTTGTGTTGCGTCTATAATACGATATGATGCTTATGGTGTTGTCTCGGTAAAAACTTTGCCAAGTAAAACAAAAACCCCGTGGGTAAAACAAAAGACTTGGACGAAGGGAAAAAGAGCACAACGCACCAACTACAATTGAAGATAACATGTGATGCATGTAGACTCCTCCTGATGTCTACACAACGACTCCCCCTAATTGGTAACTCAATATCGGAGTACAGATAAACGGCGCAAGCCAATGCACTTCACATACTTCAAAAGTAGACTTGAGCAACGATTTAGTCATTAAATTGTAATACCCCGGAAATTTGATATTAGTTTCTAATTTTATTTAGGAATTTTTGAGTTAGAAGTTAGTGGGTTTTGAAGTTTGAAGGAAGAGCGGAAGGGTTCGGATGCATAAATTGCCTGAACCGGTTTTATGGTTTCGAAGGGTCAAGAGTTGACTTTTTATTTGTTGGGTTTCTCGAGAAACTTCCTTCACGGAAGTTGTAGAGCATGACGATACGAGTTCGTAGACACGTGGCACGCGTAAAACGGACTTCGTATGAGAAAGTTATGGTCAACAGAAGTTGTGGCTTTTCGGGAATTTTTAGGTTAAATAGGAATTTTTCGTTTTGGGTTCTATTATTTTTCAGAATTCCTTCTTCCCCTTTCTTCTCTCCCCCCGACCCCGATCGAGAGAACCCAAGCTTTCCAGCCGACCCGACCTGGACCCGGTTGACCCGACCCGGGTTTTCCGGCCATCTCCGGCCGACCCAGACGACGGCACCGGTCGGGTTCTCTTCCTCTCCTCCGTCCGAGCTGACCTGTGGTAGTGATGTGCGCCGTTTCGGTCCCGAGGTGGTGACCCGAAGCTCGGAAGTTCGGGTGAGAAACCCGATCGGTTTCCTACCTCCGGCGGCGGCGACACAGCTTGGAAACGGTCGGGATATGAAGTGTTGGACGTCCTCGTTCGATCCCTGGTGGTGTTGAAGCTCAACTCACGGCGGAGAGTGGCGGTGGTGGATCCCAAGCTTTCCGGCGAGTTTCCGGCTTGTTTCCGGCCGATTGGGGTGAAACCTCAGGTATAAAAGATGCTTCCCTCTCTTTAATCTTCAAGTTTTGTGTTGGGAGTTTGTCTTAATTCGAAAGTTTTGGGGTGACGCGTGGGGCCCACTCGCTGCTGTCGGTGGTGGCGCGTGGCGGCGCGTCCGGCAGGGGTTTGGGAGGTCTGTAGTCCTTGTTAGGTGGTGCTCATCAATACGAGCACGTTAGCATGTAGTTTGTAGGTTTTAGAGTTGTTTGAGCATGTTAGGGTTTGGTGAAGTTCTTCTAGGGCGTGTGGGGCCCACTCGCCGCCGCTTGTGGTGGTGAGTGGCGGCGTGCCCGGTAGTGTCTGTGGTGTTTGTGGTGCTGGTTAGGTAGTGCTCATCGATACGTTTGTGTTGATTTGTGGTTTTTAGATTTTGGTTGTCAATAATTGCATGCTTGGACTTTTTGGTTAATCTTAGATTTGTGGAAGGTTTTTAAGTGTCCGACGACCTTGGGAGGTCTCGGAAGAAGGTTGCCCCCTTTTTGGCAATCTTGGGTTAAACCTTGTTTAAGGGTGCAATGTTATGTTGTTTAAATAATTATTAAGGATGACTTTGTGTTATCTAGGTGATTGGCGATTTTGGTGTTTTGCTTGTTCTTGTGGAGTTTAGTTTTGAGCTAGATGCTTGCGTTTGTGCTTATGAAGACGCAGCGGGAGTTAAGGTGAGTAAAATCTCACTAAGGTCCACTTTGTGGCCTATTTATTTTGATGTTGATTTTGATCATGAGTTTGATGATGATTGTGATGTGGATTTTGATGATGATTTATTTTGATGATTTTAAATAAATAATTTAATGAAGAAAAATAATATTATGTTGTTTGGTTTTAAAAATATATGAGCTTGATCGTCAACGGCTCATAGGTAAGGTAAAACAAGTTTTTAGTTATGTGTTACTCTATGACTTTTATGATCATAATTTTTTTAAATTGTGAGAAGTATGTTGTTGGATTAATTTTTATTATTCATATAATTATATCCTTGTGAAGGATATAATTTTTATGATGTAAATCTTGGGATGTTGTTATTGGAGTTGTGATATGATGATGTTGAATTAAAGAATGATGATGATTTTATGAGGATATAATTGTGATAAAGTGTTGTGAGGTTATTGTTGTGAAATTTATTATGATTGTTGGATAAATAGCCAATACCGGGTTCCAAGCCCTTTTTGGGTGATTGGTTGCGGTTAAGGTGCTATTTATTATTTTTGTGTTTTGGTATTAAATAGCCAAACCGGGTTCCAAGCCTTTAATCGGGTGATTAGTTGCGGTTCTGATGCTATTTATCATTCTTATTGTTGTGATATTAGACAGTCAAACCGGGATTCCAAGCCTTTGGCCGGGTGATTGGGTACGGTTAGGAATAGAGCTCTAGTCCGTCTGTCAGTGTAGGTCATGGGAGATACTTGAAGGTATCTGGGACCCATGGGTACACATATTGTTGTTGTAGGTCATGAGGGGTATTTTCTAAATATCTGGGACTCATGGGTACATGTCTTGTTGTGTGTGGTTTTTATTCATTTATCAAAATTTATTTGGATGTGTTAAAGTGTTGGACTGTGATAAATGTGGAGTTTATTTTGAGAATTACTCATACGAGCTTTTTAGCTTACCGAGTTTGTTGTTTACAACCCGGTGCACCAATTCATGGTGTAGGGGTTAGACTTGCAGGTGTTTGATCAACATGGTTGAGGCAGAGGCATAGTGGCTGGGGTTTAGTTGATGTACATTTTATTTGTATTTTATGTAAGTTGTTTTAAGCTCGTGTGAGCATCTTCTTTTTACTAGACTTTTGAAGTTGTAAATAAGGAGATGTAATGTTTAACTCAGTCGATGAGTTTTGTTGACATTTACAATTCCAGCATTTAAGTTTAGTAGGGATTTGTTGAGCAGGTCATGTAGTCTTATTTGTGAGTTATATCATGCCCAAATTTTTGAAATTTATCCTTCGAAAATTGGGGCGTGACAGTTTGGTATCAGAGCCTTGTTGCATATTTGGTGATAATCAATATCTTTGAGTGATGGCCCGACTGCAGCGGATCACCATCACCCTTAGGTACTGATTTGTCATTGGGTATGCGGGAGGCAAGGATGTTGTCTTAAGTGTTAGGTTCTCAGAGCATTGGTTGCTTTGTAAGTAAGGAGTGCGAGAGTTGGTTAGTGTTTCTTGAGGTTTAGTCTTTTGAGGAATAAGAATCATTAGATTGGCTCCTTTTCAGCTGCCCGTGGTAAGCTAGAGGATTTGTGATTGGTGAGCAAAGTTTAGGAGTGAAAGGTATTTTGTTCTCTTTTCTTCTTCATGAGAGTGAGTTATGATTTTTTGGCGTGTCTTTTCTGTGATGTTGTGGTGGTTGAGCATTGTTATGCATCGTAAGTTTATTTTGAGAGTGAGAATATATTTAGGTGATATATATATATATATATATATATATATATATGTGTATATCTAATTGGTAAAAGGATATGTATATATATATATTATCATTGTTATATTTTTGTTTACGTTATGCATATTTATCGTTTTAAGATATTGTGCAATTTTGTTGGATTATATTGAATTGAGGAGAATGGGACCGAGAGGAAATAAAATGTACCTCTCGGTAAATTGGAGGTTTGTGGAGGATAATTGTATAGTTGAAGTGATGTTTGCTTGTTTGGTCGGAAGGGAATAAAATGTACCTTCCGGCAATATTGTGGATTGTTGTTGAATGTTGTGTGTGATATTGCCCGAGTGGCATGTGGTGTGCAAAACGTGTGTGAGTTTGTATTTTGCATGGCGGTGGTCATTTGAGAAATGTTTGTGAGTGTGGGTGTGTGATAGTGTTGACAAGCCTGTTAGCATGGTTCTTGATCCAACACTTTTAAAGCATTCTAAAATTTTAATTGTTTTGTTATATATATGGACTTGAATCTCAACGGTCCATGGGTAAGTATATAAAAAAATGAGATTTTAATTAAATGTTTTAGAAGGTTGTTGGATAGGAGGGCCGTGTTAATTTGGGGTTGTTTTGTGTTATTTGTTTTGTGGTGAGGAATGTGTAGTGAGAGTGTTAACATAGTCTAGGGCCATTAACCAACTAAATCGTGTTAAAATATGTTTTGTTTTCAAAATAAATGGACTTGATCGACTACGGTCCATGGGTAAGTAAAACGGAATTTGTTAAGATGATTTTAAAATGGGTTAATGGTTAAAGACTATGTTAAATGGTTGTGATGTAGATTTCTTATTTTCTTAGACTTGTTTGTATGTTTAGTGATTTCCTGAACTACGCTATTCTGCACGAATCACTAATTGTTCCTGTGTGTGGTGTAATCTCCTGAACTAAATTTCCTGCAGGGATTATACTTTCTTATCTTATTTCTCTTGAAGTGAATTCCTGAACTATGTTTACCTGCAGGATTCACTATTTGTTTTCTTGTATGTTCTTTCTGGTGTGTTTCATATTTAATTTTTGTGATTCGAATTTGATTATCTTAGTGTTGCTAGTAATCACCTGAATTAAGCTATGCGCAGGGATTACTATTCTTTCAATTGTTTATCTTATGTGTGTTGGTTGAGGTTTGACACTAGCGGGATGAGTGTTTTTGGTTTGTTGTATGAGAGTTTAAATTCATGAATTTATTTTGAATTATTACTTTTGTTGAGGAGGTGGATGTTTATTTGGGGGAGCGGGTGGCTCCAGGAGATGTGGAGTAATTTGTTTTCGAAGTGTTGGGTTTTGGTGAATTTTTCTTTCAGGTAGGGTTACCCAATTTTTAAGGGAGGTTATGCCAAAATTTTGGTAGAATTTCCCTTGAGGTGGGTCCCGCAAGGTTTATGCCGGATTTCAAAAGGGAAATTCGGGGTGGGTCCTGACATTTTGCAGAGTAGTGGTAGTGTAATTTGTAGAGACGTGTTATCGTGTTTTATTTTATGAGTGGTTGGTTGATGGTTAACTTTAGTGAGCCGAGTGTTTTTGGAATGGTCTAGCTCATTGTGAGTGATGAACTAGTTCGCATCCTTAGAAACCCTTGTTTCTGTTTAGTTAGCCACGTGGTGTTAGTGACTTTATATAGGGAAGTGTGTCTCTGGTTGATCAATTTCCGCTAGGTGGAGTGTGGATAGATAGTGTGAGAAGGCATTTGAGGAGTTGAAGACTAGGTAGACTTCATCCCCAGTGTTGGTCATTCCTAGTAGTGGTGTTGACCTTGTCGTCTTTAGCGATGTCTCTTATCAGGGTTTGGTTGTGTGTTGATGCAGCTTGGTGTTGTTGTGGCTTATGGCTCCAGACAGTTTAAAGTTCATGAGAAGATTTATCTTACTCATGACCTAGAGCTAGCTGCGGTAGTTGTTGCCTTGAAGATTTTGAGGCATCACTTGTATGGAGAGAAGTTCGAACTCTTTTCTGATCATAAGAGTTTGAAGTATTTTATTCTCTCAGAAAGATTTGAGCATGAGGCAAAGGAGGTAGATGGAGCTCCTTAAGGACTATGACTTCACCTTGGAGTATCATCCTGGGAAAGCCAATGTGGTGGTGGATGCATTGAGCAGGAAGCCTAGGGGTATAGTTGCCTCTATCATGGTGCAGGAGTGGCTCATGTTGGAGACTGCATCTGAGTTTGGCATTCTGCCATCTGGCAGGAAACAAGGGATTTTCCTTGGAAGCGTCTCTATGCAACCCACTTTGATTTCCAGGATCATCCAAGGCCAAGCACATGACGAGTTCTCATGTGCAAAGTTGGCGAAATTAGTGGTGGATTTGTTGGATGTTTGTCCTTCAGAGTGGTTGGTTGGATTGAGGTATAGATGGAGATTATGTGTTCCCGATAGTTGTGATCTCAAGGGGGAAATCCTATGGGAGGCGCATCGATCTCGTTATACGGTGCACCCAGGGAGCACCAAGATGTATAAAGTCATGCGTAGGCAGTTTTGGTGGAATGGGATGAAGAAAGATGTAGCAGAGTATGTGTCCAAGTGCCTCACCTGTCAGCAGGTGAAGGCGGAGCATCAGAGGCCCGGAGGCTTGTTGCAGCCATTATCTATTCCTACTTGGAAATGGGAGCAGATTTCCATGGACTTTGTGACTGGACTGCCTAAGTCCAAGATTTGGACATGATGCTATATGGGTGATTGTGGACCGTTTGACGAAGTCAGCGCATTTCCTACCCGTGTCGATGTCGTACACGGTGAATGCCTTATGCAAGTTGTATGTGAAGGAGATAGTGAGGAAGTATGTTCCGGATGCATCTCATGTAATTGATTATAGTTCTATCAAGGTAAATGCGGATGCAACCTTGTTGTTGTTGAACCGGTTCGAATCTTGGATAGATCGACCAAGAGGCTTCGAAGGAAGGAGGTCAATTTGGTTAAGGTGTGTTGGAGTCACCATGATGAGGGTGATGCATCTTGGGAGTTAGAGTCGGATATGAGGGCTAAGTACCCCAAGTTGTTTCTTTTTGAGTTAGTATCTTTAAATTTCGGGGACGAAATTTCTTTAAGGAGGGTAGAGTGTAATACCCCGGAAATTTGATATTAGTTTCTAATTTTATTTAGGAATTTTTGAGTTAGAAGTTAGTGGGTTTTGAAGTTTGAAGGAAGAGCGGAAGGGTTCGGATGCATAAATTGCCTAAACCGGTTTTATGGTTTCGAAGGGTCAAGAGTTGACTTTTTATTTGTTGGGTTTCTCGAGAAACTTCCTTCACGGAAGTTGTAGAGCATGACGATACGAGTTCGTAGACATGTGGCACGCGTAAAACGGACTTCGTATGAGAAAGTTATGGTCAACAGAAGTTGTGGCTTTTCGGGAATTTTTAGGTTAAATAGGAATTTTTCGTTTTGGGTTCTATTATTTTTCAGAATTCCTTCTTCCCCTTTCTTCTCTCCCCCCGACCCCGAGAGAACCCAAGCTTTCCAGCCGACCCGACCCGGACCCGGGTTTTCCGACCATCTCCGGCCGACCCAGACGACGGCACCGGTCGGGTTCTCTTCCTCTCCTCCGTCCGAGCTGACCTGTGGTAGTGATGTGCGCCGTTTCGGTCCCGAGGTGGTGACCCGAAGCTCGGAAGTTCGGGTGAGAAACCCGATCGGTTTTCTACCTCTGGCGGCGGCGACGCAGCTTGGAAACGGTCGGGATATGAAGTGTTGGACGTCCTCGTTCGATCCCTGGTGGTGTTGAAGCTCAACTCACGGCGGAGAGTGGCGGTGGTGGATCCCAAGCTTTCCGGCGAGTTTCCGGCTTGTTTCCGGCCGATTGGGGTGAAACCTCAGGTATAAAAGATGCTTCCCTCTCTTTAATCTTCAAGTTTTGTGTTGGGAGTTTGTCTTAATTCGAAAGTTTTGGGGTGACGCGTGGGGCCCACTCGCTGCCGTCGGTGGTGGCGCGTCCGGCAGGGGTTTGGGAGGTCTGTAGTCCTTGTTAGGTGGTGCTCATCAATACGAGCACGTTAGCATGTAGTTTGTAGGTTTTAGAGTTGTTTGAGCATGTTAGGGTTTGGTGAAGTTCTTCTAGGGCGTGTGGGGCCCACTCGCCGCCGCTTGTGGTGGTGAGTGGCGGCGTGCCCGGTAGTGTCTGTGGTGTTTGTGGTGCTGGTTAGGTAGTGCTCATCGATACGTTTGTGTTGATTTGTGGTTTTTAGATTTTGGTTGTCAATAATTGCATGCTTGGACTTTTTGGTTAATCTTAGATTTGTGGAAGGTTTTTAAGTGTCCGACGACCTTGGGAGGTCTCGGAAGAAGGTTGCCCCCTTTTTGGCAATCTTGGGTTAAACCTTGTTTAAGGGTGCAATGTTATGTTGTTTAAATAATTATTAAGGATGACTTTGTGTTATCTAGGTGATTGGCGATTTTGGTGTTTTGCTTGTTCTTGTGGAGTTTAGTTTTGAGCTAGATGCTTGCGTTTGTGCTTATGAAGACGCAGCGGGAGTTAAGATGAGTAAAATCTCACTAAGGTCCACTTTGTGGCCTATTTATTTTGATGTTGATTTTGATCATGAGTTTGATGATGATTGTGATGTAGATTTTGATGATGATTTATTTTGATGATTTTAAATAAATAATTTAATGAAGAAAAATAATATTATGTTGTTTGGTTTTAAAAATATATGAGCTTGATCGTCAACGGCTCATAGGTAAGGTAAAACAAGTTTTTAGTTATGTGTTACTCTATGACTTTTATGATCATAATTTTTTTAAATTGTGAGAAGTATGTTGTTGGATTAATTTTTATTATTCATATAATTATATCCTTGTGAAGGATATAATTTTTATGATGTAAATCTTGGGATGTTGTTATTGGAGTTGTGATATGATGATGTTGAATTAAAGAATGATGATGATTTTTATGAGGATAATTGTGATGATAATGATGATGATGATGCTTTTATGAGGATAATTGTGATAAAGTGTTGTGATGTTATTGTTGTGAAATTTATTATGATTGTTGGATAAATAGCCAATACCGGGTTCCAAGCCCTTTTTGGGTGATTGGTTGCGGTTAAGGTGCTATTTATCATTTTTGTGTTTTGGTATTAAATAGCCAAACCGGGTTCCAAGCCTTTAATCGGGTGATTGGTTGCGGTTCTGATGCTATTTATCATTCTTATTTTTGTGATATTAGACAGTCAAACCGGGATTCCAAGCCTTTGGCCGGGTGATTGGGTACGGTTAGGAATAGAGCTCTAGTCCGTCTGTCAGTGTAGGTCATGGGAGATACTTGAAGGTATCTGGGACCCATGGGTACACATATTGTTGTTGTAGGTCATGAGGGGTATTTTCTAAATATCTGGGACTCATGAGTACATGTCTTGTTGTGTGTGGTTTTTATTCATTTATCAAAATTTATTTGGATGTGTTAAAGTGTTGGACTGTGATAAATGTGGAGTTTATTTTGAGAATTACTCATACGAGCTTTTTAGCTTACCGGGTTTGTTGTCTACAACCCGGTGCACCAATTCATGGTGTAGGGGTTAGACTTGCAGGTGTTTGATCAACATGGTTGAGGCAGAGGCATAGTGGCTGGGGTTTAGTTGATGTACATTTTATTTGTATTTTATGTAAGTTGTTTTAAGCTCGTGTGAGCATCTTCTTTTTACTAGACTTTTGAAGTTGTAAATAAGGAGATGTAATGTTTAACTCAGTCGATGAGTTTTGTTGACATTTACATTTCCAGCATTTAAGTTTAGTAGGGATTTGTTGAGCAGGTCATGTAGTCTTATTTGTGAGTTATATCATGCCCAAATTTTTGAAATTTATCCTTCGAAAATTGGGGCGTGACATAAATCCAGCCACAACATCCTTAGATCAGATTTGCTATACTTAGCATTATTTTGATATTTAAGGAGAAGGTTGCCTAACAACTCAAAACATAAGTTCGTGTTGAAAATCATATTCACTTATGACATAACCTTCGTGTATTTAAACAGTCATAACGTTTTCGATATAATAGATATTGATGAACCGTATAAAGTTCTATAAACTAGATACACTTAGATTTCCAACCATACAAGGTCCATAACCCAGTTCATCTTGAGCTTATCACAAAGCTCTATCGAAGTTAACTATTCTGCAAAAGCAGAATCTCGGACAGATTTGTCATACTTTACAAAAATAGCCATAACTCACTTAATAAGATAGATATGATCAAATGGTTGGTGTTCCTGGAAAGTAGACACATAGACCTTTCCAATAGTACCAATTTCATCATTTTCCAACGAGTGAGCTATCCTGTAGGTCTCGTGGAAGTTGACCTACGAAACTGGGTAAATTCTGATTTCGTTGTTAATGTGTCTTTCTGTAGGGATGAATAAGCCACAACCTTTCATAGAAGAAATTATTGTCATTATATTGGCATTGTGTGGGCACATCCTGTCACTACCTTGATATTCCTTCATACTCTGAAGTTGCTCGATCGCGAGGAAGAGAGTTGAAAGACTAATGAGAACTTGGCCTTACAAGTTTATAGTGAATGAGATGTCGAGTCAAGCATATTGTAACAAGTATATGAATGTTCTACCGTACTTAGATGGAGAGTTTCTCCCAAGACTTCTTTGTCATACAGACAAAACGAGTCTCCTCAAGACTTTGACCGATCAAAGGATACATATAGGCGTAACTTCATCGTCCTTTAGCTTGCCTTAAGCCGACTGATGAATAAGCATCATCAATAACGGTCCTCACTTTCGAGACTAAGTATTCCCAAGATCCTTTCATTCTTAATTTTGGATCAGTGACATCTTTTAGTTTAACAAGAGTTCATCACGATTCATCCATAATTTACACACAAATAGGCATAATTCTTCATATCCCTTCCCTAATCAAGTAGATACTTAGCAAATACCTTGCAAATGTGCTCCGTGGTCAGGAACCATTTGATTTGGGTGAAAACTGATCTATTCAAGATCTTTATGTACATCTCTTAGTTCCCAACAGAGATAAGTTGTGACCACAAGCTGCTTGTTCAGTTTTTCAGAAACTACCAAACTGATAAGGTAGCGGAGTTTGGTACCTTGGTAGAGTTAACGCTTTCTAACAAAGACATAACTGATAGAGTTTACACTTGGAGTGTCTGCGTCACCTAACTAAAGCAATATCTCTTTGTTTAAACTGTATCAGATCTTTCCATCTAGACTTATCTACAATGTTGGTATTTTCTCAACGAAGTATGGTTCGATATCAAACTCATTAAACCACATCATCATGTATACCGGTGTAATTTCTAAGTGTAGAGATCTCTATTTAGATTAATATTGACATTGAGGCATCCCCCAATGATGACTATAATCCAGTATTAATAAACGAATGAGTATCATTGATCAAATGATCAAGTTGTGCCAAATCCGCGTTCTTCCTTGGCGAGTATGTATCGAACCATGTGGTCTCCCCCTAAACCGTGGGAGCCACGGCCTAGCAACACCATCTACCACATTTGTGGTGTCACCAATGCCACCATCTATGGGTGACGACATATTCTCTTATCCGGATATCAACATGTCCTTATCCGAACATCAACATGTCCTTATCCGGACATCAATCCTTGCAAGCATGTTTGCAGCATGTATATGTGATCTCGTCACTTTAGGGAACTTGATGAGACACAGTAGGGATAAACCATGACAATTCCAAGTCGTTCTATTTGAACATTCTTGTTCTTATCTCCCCCTAACGACGGGAAGAATGGCTCATCAAAGTGACAAAAAATAGATCGCCTATCAAGGTCCGTATATAAGCGGACTATAGTCAGAAGCTTATGTCTTATTCAAAGACAATATTCATCATAAATAACCCATCATTGTGCGCATGTGGTTGCGCAATATGACACATATAACATGTGGATGATATAGATTGCAGAACGTTAACTCAATCTGTTAACAAATATGCATACCGTTACAACCGTAACATAAAGATTTAAATGATGGTGGACAAAGATGAATAAGTAAAACTATGACCCTGCTACAATCCATAGTTGTTGGTCTTACAGGTCCAAAAAACCGTTGGCCTCAGCGTCCAGACCGGTCAAAAAGAAACTGGTTGAACCGACCGCCAGTATCACCGGACCTTTGTTTTACACTTCCTTTAATGGTTCACTATCCTCCAATGCTCCAAACGCTACCAAATTTTGTAAGCAGGTAGAAATGGAAGTTAGGATTGCAAAACCACTAGCCTCAACTATAGAACTAGCCTAAAACCTCTCGAACCATCCGTTGGAGTCTCTAGACATCCGTGAACACTTATGTTGAGCGGTTCACCACCTTCCAGGTCTCCAAATGCCACCAAAATTTGGTAATAGGTAGATTTGGATGTTAGAAATTTGTGGTTGTTAACAAAACCTCAAGAACCAGTCTAAAAGTTGTTGAACCGGATCTCACAATGACGAGTCCGCAAGCTGAAAAACCAGAAATTATAGGTTTTTTTTTCCAACTTTTCAATCATTGTTAAGGTTCTCTATAACAACTAATTGTTATGGTTTGAGTTAAACCATTGTGAACATCATCATAGTTTTATTATGCCTCAAAGTGAACAATAAGAAGTCATTAAGCCAACATCCTATGTATCATTCTTATAAAATCACTCATAGACATTATAATTAATGTCTTACTTAGTGAACAACGACTTAGCATCTTGTTTATATACTAGCCTCTAGCAACGAGCATGGCCAATGTGAGATCATAGGCGGTTCTTTTGCGTCATATTTTCTTATGAAAACATGAGTAGTGCCTCCATTGTATAGGAGGATGACGCGAATGGCTTTAATGTCATCCATAGGCCGTGAGCATTGCTCATAGCTCCCCCAAGTTGTATTTTGGTGATCTTTGATCTCAATGGTTACTTTGCTCAAAAGAAAAGATGTCCGTGAGAGTCTTTACTCTTTAATATACAGATCATCAAAAGACGTCCAAATTGTCCCAGACGATTTATGTTAAAGCCTACAGAGTCGATATCTTCATTCTCATCATTGGAGACCATAATCGATTCAAGTAACCAAATCTTAGTGACTTATGAATGTTGCTCATTCATTATAATGATACATAAGAAATTCTCATCAATTGTCACAATGTGTTTCTAGGTGATAAACGTTGGCATGAATATCATTAAGTCATAGCACGGTTCGATTGCTTCCTTATGCATGTATAAAGAGCATATGTGACTTGAATCATAACGCCATTAAGCATTGGAACTTGAGCATTAATCTCCTCTTTGATTATTTCTGATGATCTAGTCATCGTAGTCACAATGGATTTATAAAGAACTAAATCCATGAATAGTTGTCTATTCCTTGCAATATTGCAACAAGCTAAGCACTTAATCTCTCTACAACACGTTTGTATACAAGAATATAAAGACGAATGTAGAGACAACAGTCTTATGTCAAGACATATAAACTGAAATATGTTAACAATTTCGATGGGATTGAAAAAAGGTATTGGAATCTTTTAGAGTGCATTATATAAATGACGTGTAATACTACATAGATGGACGAAACAAGGCTTAAAACATACCAAAACTTGGCAAAATTGATCATGAGCACAATATAGGGGCGGCGCCGCCGCCGCCAACGGCCCACTATTGGATCTTGTAGAGAAAGAAAAAGATTTTTCAACATCCAATTTTGGATGACATTTAGCATAACGCAATTTTCTTTTTGCAATTATGAACCTGCTCAAGAGTGTAGAAGACTACTCTTGTTTGTAATGTCTTTGCAATTGTATAAGTGTACATTGTGCCACACTTGACATTACAAATCCTCTTTTGATCCAAAACTGATGTGCATTGTGCAACATCATGATATACCAAGTGTGCATTGTGCCACACTTGGTTTAATTATGATGCACAAGTATGCATTGCGCCATACTTGGTGCGATTTTAGCCTTTATAAACGTCATCTTATAGTAACTAGTGGTCTTTTATAGTCCAATGTAGTGTCATGTTGTAATGCTATATATTGCATTAACATGTAGCTTATGTAGATCGAACCATATGTGCCAGACAAAATTTGAATATATATGACAACAATTATAACGAGGTCTTCATCATGAATTTAATTCAAAATATAACGACTAAGTAACTTTAGTCAAATATGTGAGGTGTATGCCTTCACAAAACTTGGAAAAATAAACGAATTTGTAGTCACTTAGATTATTAAACCATATTTTCCGCAATGTATCTTTTGCTTTTAAAATCTGAAACTGAGACAATAATGTTCGTATCTTCTTTTATATAGTGAGTTTCTTGGTACAAGAACTCCATATATTTTGTATACATTGACTATAACATTGTTTTCATTACAATTAGTGAACCGATGTAGAACTACATCAATAACATGATTTTTCTTTCATTAGCCCAATCTTTATATGACATGTGGGGTTCGAGGTGTTGCCTCCCCCTCTTTATTCAGAACGTGTAACACAAATTTCGTCAGTGTTTTTTTTATCAAATTTATGCCTCATGTTTCGGTCAATTATTTCAAACAAAAAGATGGAAGATTAACTATTATCGATATACGATAATTAATTCCAAGTATTGAATTAGGTTAAGACCATAGTTTATGGTAACTCAATTCAATGTAAATCGTGACAAATTCGGTCACAAATCGATGTAACCGTGATAATTTCCGTCACAAATCGATATTAACCACGACAGTTTACGTCCCAAATAGATGTTTGCCCCTTTATTAAACACGACAAATTTGTCGTAATACCGTGACTTGTCAAATTGTCACAAATTTCAACTTTGATATGAGGGGTCCCAATTCCTCACATCAACCCACGTTATAAGAAAGGTGGGGGTAGAAGAAGGCTACGAAGCCCGGCTATGGAATTAATTAAAATTCAAAAGTGGCAATTTTTATAAAAGCTTACTTGCTAGTTTGCCAAATAAACTGCGTTTAAGAGAAGCTGCCCTTGTAATTTTCAAGCGTATGTGCTGTGAAGTTACTTTCGCAATTCCATTGAGATCCATCGCGTGAAAAATATAACATATGGTTAGTTATATTCACCATATATATAAAAACAATAAAACTAATTAAACAGTTACTACTGTAAATAAAATAAACTGTTTTTACTAGTGGTAAAAATGTTTTTACCAGAGGAGCAAATTTACCGTTTTGCCCCTTTTATGTTTTAGATGGGTGAGAACGATCCAGGTTGGATCTGGAGATGCGGGTTGAGCCTCCTTCGGGTTGCCGGTAGGGGTAATTCATCTGGGTAGATCGGTGATTTTAGGGCTCTGGGGATGCGCTCGCTGAGGCGAGGATCGTCAAGGGGCTGCTGGATCGGCGCTGTGCTGCAGAGGAGCAAAGGCGACGCCGGACAGGAGATCGGGGCTTCGTGTGTCGACGCTGGTTTGGTGGAGGGAAGGATGTGGGTCCAAGGCCGGGGTGGCGCAAGGCAAGGGCTGCCGAACTGGGCTGTAGTCGAAGGGCAGGGTTTGCCGGCAAGATGGGTTGGGTGCCTAGAGCAAATATCTGGGGTGCCCAAGTCAAAATCGATGGGGGTTTTTCCTGTTTAGGGTTAGGGTTTCGTTATCAAGTTTGGGTTAAAGCACAGTGTTGATAACATGTTTAAGGAGATAGATAACGAGAATAACGGTCTACTCATTCATTGATAGAAAAGCCTATTTATTGGTATTACATAGTCTCCAGAAGAATTTAGAAGATCTATGAACTCTAATCTATTCTAATAAGGAAACTGGATTAACCAATTCTACGTGTATTAGGGTAAGACACATAACAGAAGGACGGAAAC
The DNA here is from genome assembly GCA_034370585.1 of Fragaria x ananassa. NCBI lineage: Eukaryota > Viridiplantae > Streptophyta > Magnoliopsida > Rosales > Rosaceae > Fragaria > Fragaria x ananassa. The sequence goes on along the minus strand of CP139765.1, from coordinate 21,821,968 downwards.
ATAATTTTCTTAAACAATCTCTTTATTTATAATTTACTAGTTGGACATGTCAATCAAGTGGTCTGATTTCTACCTTGTTTTACTGATTATAATTACGTTATATTGTGTTCGACAACTAAAAAAATGATGACCAGTAAAGGAACAATGTTAGATAAAACTCTTATAATTATTCTCCTTGAGTCTAAAATATTTATATATCTAACTTTCAATTATAATATATAATATTTAATAAAAAAAATTGGTGCTTACGTAATTTCCAGCAACAACATTGTGTTTGTCTTCATTCTTCCTTTTTGTAGCTACTCCCAAATCTCAACTACGAATATGCTATAAATTCATTCTCTCTAAATTTGTATATAGTTGTAAAATCTAATTTTGTTTGTGCTTCTACTACATTAGTCTTTGCTTAATTTATAGATAGAGATGCTATGGATTATGATGCTGGTTTTGAAAAACTGTGAGGGGATGACTGGTTTCGGAAAGACATCGGATGGATTGATATTGTGCGTGAATTATCAATTTTTTTTATCAAGTAAACAACTCAAATATTACAAGTTTGTCAATCGAATTCACAACCTCCTACTTACTAAGAGAAGGCCGTTAGACCAAATGATATTGGGCGAATTGTCAATTTTTTTTGAATACCAAGAAATAGTCGTTGTTTCTTTAATTTAGTTTTTCTTGAATAGACTTCATTAACCCAAATCAAGTGGCTCCAGACCACAGAAACGTGCATTTGCAAGAGATGTTGGAATGCACATTAAGTAAATACTTGATTGGGAAGGGATATGGTGAATAATGTACTTGCGTGTTGATTCCAGATTTACATGGACTCTGATGAACAAGAGATGTCAATATGTACCGAACATCCAAAGTTAAGAATGAAAAATATCTTAGGAAGACAAGGTTTCGAAAAGACACTCGATAACTATATAGATGATGATTTTTCATCAATCAGCTTAGACACTCTAATGAAAGTGATGCATACATATACTCACATGATTAGTCAAAGTCTTTACTCTAAAAAGAGATTCGTTATTTTGTCTAAAGAAAGATGACAAATATGTGTTAAGAGATGGAGTTCTCATCTAAGTATAATAAGATGCATCAATGTACTCAACACAATACGAAAGAATTGACATCTTATTCGCTATGAAAAATTATAAAGCTAAGTATAACTCTGCGCCCACGCAACGCCAAATGAATGACATAAGGACATCCTTTCAATACTTAAAGGTATTTGAGGTTATTCAATCCCTACATAGAATACGACATAATAGAATGGATGATATCTACGCCATCGCTAGCTATGCATGAGTAAAGATGCATCAAAAGCGAAATTAGAAAATCTATATTTTCTAGACAACAAACTTCAACGGAGATTTATGAATAGCTAGAGATGAACTAGAAAGTCTGTAATATACAGCTGGAAAGGTACAGATGTCTACTTTCCAAAACCGTTTACAAATCCTCTATATCTATTTCCTAGAGAAAGTTACGGGTATTTTAATACTCGAAGGTTATGTTGCGAGAGAATATAATTTTCTACGCGAACTTATGTTTTGAGTTCTCGAGTAGCTTTCTCCTCAAGATTTAAGTGTAAAAGATCATGTTTGAGGACAATACGACATGATCTAGTTAATTACTACCCAATGTCATGTTTGAAGACATGTTAAAAAGTATTGACATGCTAAGTTATCGAAACTTCCAAGATTAGAAAGAATCAGGAAGAGCCATATAATTGATGTAAAGATCAGGGGGAGATGCAGACTTCAGGGGAGTCTAACACATACATGTCACTATCAAATGTGAAATGTGTGTTATACTCTTTTTCTTCTACGATCAAAGTTTAGTTTTTCTCCCACAAAGTTTTTGTTACTTGACGAGGCGACATATCAGCATCACCGACATAATGGCGCGCGACACAAAAAAGAGTATTCTAGGATATTCCGCATTGTTCTACGATATTCCATATGTGTGTCTTGGTATATACCATCAGGATATGTAGTTAGAATAAGACTATGTATTCTTTATCATTACCATACTAGTACTTTGTAATTTTTTATATAAAAATCTCATATCAATGAATAATATGATGATTCTTTTGCTATCTCTCATTCTCTACGGTTTATACTAATCAGTTTAGTCTTTCACCTTTTAATTTTAGTCCCCGTGCTCTCAGTTTTGGACCAATATGTCTATTCCGTCCATTTCCGTTCATGTTGCCTTTAAGTTACTGAGTATAAACATTTTAAGTTTATACATTATTACAGTAGAGTGAAGAAAACAAAACCATCCACTCCACTAGGATCATGCGCAGGAGGGGAACAGACAGCTAAAAAGTAAGAAAACCAGACCAGCGACGCAGACGTGATTAAGCAATCCAATTGCGGTACTGCCGAACAAAGAGATTGATGAACCTTCGGTCCGATCATACTCGACGAATCTCTGCAAGTCTATGGCAGACATATCTTCGGGACCAGGCTATCTGGGGTCACCATCCATCACTAATGCAAGCACTTACAAAGAGATTATATTACAATTTCATCGTTCAATTATGGACTTAAAATATACGAAGGAGGCACCGACCAACGGCGTAGTCGCTCTCAGCCACACAAGGCCAAGAAGTTGATTTCATCACATGCCATGATGTATTCTGGACAAGTGGTGCGTTCTTGGCCAAACAATCTAGGTCAAGAATACCAGACTTGTAAATTCTGGAAATTGAATCGAAATGTGGATCGAGACTGGACATTGTATTAGAGTATGGGCGGCTATGGTTGTCATTTATAAGCATCACCATACATTTCACCAAAACTGAAAAAAATTCGAGATGTATATCAGTACAATTTTCTTGTCCTCAATTTCTGGAACTAAGTACTAAGTTTAGGGTTTAATCTTCTTGCAAACGAACCGCAAACGAGTTCTTTGGATCTATTTTAAAATAAATTAGTAGAGAAAAGGTTTTTTTATACAACCCAAATTCATTGTTGAATTCATCTCAAAGTTTTTAATGGATTCTGGTAGATTAACACTAAAATGTTCGCAATTGAATAGTAACATATACTACTCCGAACGCAAATGCTTTTACCAAAATAAATGAGGGCTAGCATGGTAGAAGCATTTGCTTTTTATGATCATTTTAAATTGAAATTAATCAGTTTTCTTTAAATTCATATAACTTTGATGATCTGATGCTAGAATCCAACATGCATTTTGTAGTTATGTTAGTATTTTACAAAAAGAAATCCATTAGCTAGCGATCTCATAATTGCAATGATGAATGAGATCAATAGACACAATTCACAGATTGATTTTAGTTGGAATATTCCAGATAAGTTCTCCTGGCAAACCATTATCGGCCAACGTATGACAATACGTTCAAGTGATATATAATACTCGAGGTCGAGCTAGCATAAAATAATTAGACTTTTCAAATATGAAAATAACCAAACCTTTTGGAGATATACGTGTATAAGATTATTGAACACCAAAGGATAGACTTGCTGCTTATAATATGTTGTAGGTGAAATTCTCCAACTCGATCATCAGGATTTCATTTTCTATTATTTATAATTGCCATTGCATTCTCTCCATTTAACTTTGGCCACATGTAGAGCTACCTGTGAGGATAATGGCCTCTGATGTATCGGATGCTATATCTACTGTGGCAAACAGAAGACAAAGAAAGACGATGATACTTCTATTTACGAATTCGTAGCCCTCTGATTATTTTACCTGCAAAAAGTTAAACCCAAAACCCTAATGTTCATTCTGGGTTCTATTGAGCGAGTTAGTCGATCGGCTAGGTTCGTAAAACCTGAAGTACGTGCTGTTTGTTTAACACAAAATTGCAAGATGAAATTCAATTATCTTCGATCTTAAGGATAATTAATATTCTGGTGTTGGAAGCATGAAGAGTGGGTGGAAGTTGAAATCTTGTTTCGCTAAAATGTTCTTTGAATAAGTCTAGCTATCACATGATTTATGTATGCAGCAAGAAATGTGAATTCAAATCTATAAATTTTCTGTTTTAGAAGGGAAGGAAAAGCAACTATCATTGATGTGTAAAAGTTGTGGCCACCAAGCAAAGCAAGCAAACAAAGGAGAATGTGTGGCACTAGACCGTTGCATCCTTGTTTTTGGGTCTAGATGACCGTTTTTTACACTAGTTTTTATTCTACCTACTACATAGATTACCACTTAATATTACTAACCCTAGCTTCTTCTTTTTTTCATTATTGCATCAACTCTCTCTTATCTTTTGGGTCTAAAAAGACCTTCTCATAGATTAGTCCCAAAAATAAAATCGATGATGAACGATGAAACAACAACCCTGTAGGTTTTTAGGAGCCGTTGGAGGACAAGGAGGGGCCCTTGCAAGCGAAACCAAGCTAATAAATATGGATTAATTATGGGCGGCAAAAAAATATAATTATCTCTAATCATCTTCTTAATTATTGCTTAGCAAGCACTCTATGTGACACCCCCCATAAATACCCCTGTACACTCCCACTCTTCTCCATCCACACTCACAAACACAGCCACTTCTTCTTCTTCTTCTTCTTCTTCCTTGGTTTATTTCCCAACTACATCCACTCACAGCTAAGGCCATGGCAAAAGACGTTGAGGGAGCTGAGCACGGTGAGTTTGCGGCAAAGGACTACCATGATCCTCCTCCTACTCCTCTTTTCGACGGCGATGAGCTGACCAAATGGTCATTTTACAGAGCTGTTATCGCAGAGTTCATCGCCACGCTTCTGTTCCTTTACATCACGGTTTTGACTGTGATTGGGTACAAGAGCCAAAGCGCAACTGACCAGTGCGGCGGCGTTGGAATTCTCGGCATTGCTTGGGCCTTCGGTGGCATGATCTTCGTCCTTGTTTACTGCACCGCCGGTATCTCCGGTAAGTCATCGTTAACTTTCTCTTCCTAAAACATTATTTGCCAGACTGGTCTTGGGCTGCGTTTTCGATCAAGTGACTGATCGATGAAATACTTGTGACAATTGCAGGAGGACACATCAACCCAGCTGTGACTTTCGGACTCTTCTTGGCACGCAAGGTGTCGCTCCTCAGGGCTGTGCTCTACATAGTAGCACAAAGTCTGGGTGCTATCTGTGGTGTAGGGTTGGTGAAGGCCTTCCAAAAGACCTTGTACGACGAATATGGTGGTGGAGCTAATACCTTGGCCCCTGGGTACAGCAAGGGCACCGGATTGGCGGCTGAGATCATCGGCACCTTTGTTCTTGTCTACACTGTTTTCTCTGCCACTGACCCTAAGAGAAACGCCAGAGACTCCCATGTTCCTGTAAGCACCTATATAACGTTTTGGTTCAAAATTCTAACTTGGGTCCATTTGATGGTAGAGATTTCTTGATCGTTGATCCAATTCACAATTTATTTTTTTGTATTAACTAACCATTTGTATATGTTTTTTGTTCTTGAATAAAGGTATTGGCACCACTTCCCATTGGATTTGCTGTTTTCATGGTTCACTTGGCCACCATTCCCATTACTGGCACTGGTATCAACCCTGCTAGAAGTTTCGGAGCTGCTGTCATCTACAACCAAGACAAAGCCTGGGATGACCACGTAAGTAAAATATGCTAGCTAGCTTCTTCAATTTTCCAATTAATCGACTATTTTGGGTTTCTCATTAATCATGAATTTATATTTTACCCTATTTTACAGTGGATGTTCTGGCTTGGACCTTTCATTGGAGCTGCCATTGCTGCCTTTTACCACCAATTTGTTCTGAGAGCAGGAGCAATCAAGGCCCTAGGGTCTTTCAGGAGCAATGCTTAATTTCACTTAAGCAGGATTTTCCACCCAAGCTTGATATTAAAAGATGGAGATGGTCTTAATTTCTAAGAGAATAATAGCAACAACTGAGAATTGCAAGTCTGTCTCTCTCTCATGGCTCAAAAATTGAAGAACAAAAATTGGGGGCCAATTGTAGATAAACATGGCTTTGTTGGGCACGGGTGATCCCAATCTTTTCTTTCTTTGCTAGTATGTATGTGCTGTTGTTATTTCTTCTGCATGTGTATCCTTATCTTTAATTTTATTCCTAATTTTATTTCACTTGTAAGTGGGTGTTTTCATGAGCTTGTTAATGCCAGCAGATAAAGTTAATGAAATATTGGTTGTGTTGTCTGGTCTCGATCATCTTCTAGCTAGTGCTTCACTTAATGGTTTGATTAGTAAGCTAATTGATGCTAACAACCCTAATCAGATAGAATAGGTTTCATGTCTATACATCATTGGTCTATCTTAAAGCAAATTTCTTCCCCAAATTGTTTTTCAAAATGGAGTCTTTGAGTGGGACAAAGAAATTATGAAAGATACACTTTAACTTAACGTAGTCCGTTACTTTAAGTAAATTATTTGGGCAAAATCATACTCTTGAACTCTTGGTCCCTCTACTTGGGTCCATTTTGCTATTTAGTACATAATGGCTTAAACCCTAGCTAATTTGACAAATTTTATCCTTGTTTTTGTACATTCTAATTTAATTGGAAATTTTTTTTATCACTATAGTAGATAGATGTGAAGTTTTACCTGATCTAGTTTATTAAGTGAAAATAATCAATAACAGGTGAAATTATAATTTCATTTCGACTCTCTAGATATTACAAGAGAAGTAAAATGAATTTAGCTAGGATTAATTACATGAGTAGTACTTCAATATATTACAAGAGAACTGATGCTTAACACACCATGAAGCCTTCTGGCTCATCTCTTTCAGATCAAAGCTTGATGGTGTGGCTATATATACTTTAATCGTAGTATAAAATTAGAACCACAGCTTTGTTCTAGGCATTCTTATCCTCAATCATTTATATATTTGTTGATGATGAGATTGTTAGATTAGAGAAGCATATTACCCAAAAAAAAAAGATTAGAGAAGCATATATAGTTTAATAGATGTTGTGCATAGAGTGATAAACATGCACAATAATAATTTAAGACGTTGGCTTTTGTGGTGGTGGTGGTTCCTGGAGAGGGAGATGAGATGGATGATGCATTATTATCTGTCATATATAGTTGTTATTGTTTAAGGGTCTGTACAGTGTATGGGTTAGGTGTGGTGAGGTCAATAGAGATTGGAGAGGTTCTTTGCTTTTACAAAAGTTGGGATGTACATGGAATACAGTTTTTTTATTAGTCTACCTTATCTTGTCCATATATTATGCTTTCTGGTCGTTTTCCAGGAATAAGTAGCTAAATGCTTTAGCTGCTTGATGATGCACATTTATTGGCTTAATCGATGGACTTTTTGCTCTCGCACTATGCTTGTGATGAGAGAGTTGTTTGCCAGAGAAAGCTCCAGGCTTTTCTGGAGTACCCTTTTTTTTCTTTTAAGAGAAATAAATAATTCTTTAATCATAATTCTTTAATCACAAGATAATCCCAATTACAACACCTGTAAATACGATACCAAAAAATTACTAAAAATAAATAATACAAGTCTCTAACTCAATCAAATTAGAAAGAGAAAGAAAACTAATAACTTGCTAATCTATAGATTGAAGTCCTACAAGCAAATAATAAATGCAACAATACCAACTAATTTACCACACCCACCACACAAGTATACTAGTATTGCCGTCACTATCGCCACTAGCAACCGTGAGATAATGAGGAGTTTTGAGTAACTAATGACAATCAAATCCCAATACACAAATAATATGGAAATCCACTACCATAACAACACCATACAATCCACCATCGAGACTCAAGTCATGAAAGCGAAGAGACGACGAGAGAAGACTGAGAACTATATCCAAGAGCCGTAACCAACGAAAATGGAGGGTGATGAACCCACGCATGAGCACCCATAATCTAATAGGTAAGTGCGAAATTGCATTTTAAGCGTGCGGCCACACAAGTTCACATTAAGGTACACAATGATAGTTGATGGGTTATTTGGTGTGGGTGACTAAATATCTGGAAAGATTTGGGACAGATTGATACCGGTATGAGGAACAAAGTCCTCCCGTGTTGGAGCAAGCTAGAATAATCCACATAGGGATAAAAACACACCACAATGGATGACATGGGCCCAAAAACTGATTCCCGAAATAACTTGAAAAAGTAATCGACAATAAAATTTAAGATAGATACCTCATGTGGGTTGAATACCCAAATCCAAGCCAAAGCCCAGGCCCAGGAATAGGCCCTTTGATCATGAGGCGAAAGCTCATAACCCAGCAAATCACAAAGCCCAAGCCCATGAAGCCATGTGTGTGAGACTATGTACGCTGCCCACCCAGATCGAAAACTCTGATGCAAGGGAGACTCCACACCACCGTCGTACCCACCGCCGTACTCCGCGTTGCCCCCGTCGAGATCAGACCAACGCAGCGCCGCCACGCCAAAGGCGAGCCTTCCTGTCGAACCACCGACTTGAGCACGCCCTCCGTACTCCTACCGAACCGAGCAGCTTCTCCGAAACAGCAACACCCCAAATCTGAGTAAGACAAGTACAAAATCTACTTGATTTCCTCCTCCGAGCAACATACCAAGCTTTCTCTCTGCAAGCATGAAGGACCGGTACACCATAGTTCCGTTACACCATAGTTCTACCTCGTAAGGCGGCTCAACACGGCCTGTGCTGTTAATTTTTAAACCATTTAGGAGCGTGTTCACTCGATGTGGAGACCAACCTCTTATGGAAGTTCAAACAAGAGGTAATCGATTTCTGGTTACTTTTTCTAATGAGAGAGATCTAAAAATGGTGAAGAAGGGAGACCCTTAGAGGTACCAAAGAACCATGATCTTGTTGAATCACTACGACAGTTTGTCATACATCATAGTGGTGCCACTGGACTTTGTGTGGATCTGGGTTGAGATCCAAGACCTTCCGGCGGTGCTAATGACCGCAGCTACTGCTACGCTGGTGGGAGAGATGATTGACCATGTACTCCAAGTTGACAACGCATGAATTTAAAGAGGCGTTGCTAAAGTTTGCCTAACGTTGCCGCTCAACACGCTAGTCAAATTAAGTCGACAGGAATCAAGACCATAGTCCCTATGAAAAAACTTATAGAATTAGGAAAAGCGAATGGACTAGCTAGTGCACAAATTGTGTGTAGAAGGTACAAAACTCACCTGGAGAAATCTAAACTAGAACAAACTAATTAAAAAAGAGTCCCTTGGGTCCAAGTCCATGCTCGACCCAATTATTGACTGGTCCAATACAAACAACATTGACGGCTGCTAAAGTTGCTTCTCCATCTCGACGACAGAAACCTCCTTTTCTCCACCACCAACACCATTGCCGCCCCTTCACCCCGAGAGACCGCATGCCACCACTAATGTCCCCCTCTCCGGCACACCGGTTAGGAAGTCGCCCACCTTCAATCATCTCTAAACTGCTAAAAATCAAATATGAATGATCCGATTTGGACATGGTGGATCTCAGCCACACCGCCACATTGTCATCACCACCCGATGATCTCCAATCTGACAACAGTGCTTGGAACCACCCATCAGTCAATCCGAATAACAATCTGGGTGCAACGACCACCTCCTCTCCCGTCAAGCATCATCCCTCTGCCATCGTTCCACGTCTTCCTTCTAGCCAATCTTGACCGTGTCGCCGCCCTCGCAGCATCAACATCAATTGATCCAAAACTAATAATGGATTGTCAGTCTCTTCAACTCCGATCTACGACGTCGCCACGAGGGCGTGCTGTCGAACAAGGTAGAGAATTCTTCAGAGGTTGTTAAGCGTGTGCGGTGCGTTCTAGAGTATTAGAGTTTTTCTAGGGTCCAAAATAGTGCTTTTAACTATCCTTTTGATTGGCCAAGCGAGGTTTTGATTGATGTTTTGTGTTGGATCTGAATTCTTCACAAATGATTGTAGGTCGAGGAAGGAACCCTCTCGGCTGATTGGTTCTAATGCCTATATTGTAAGGACTTTCTCCTAGGCGTTAATCCTCATTAGGATCCTCAAATACGTTTACTTCTTGGGTGAACTCGAACTTTTGGTTGACAGGCAAAAGATCTTTGGGGTGAAGATACTCGCAGATCACCGTGAACACGAAGACGAAGTGGACTCGGTTATTGAAGCGTTGTGAGGTGATGTGTGTGTGAACAACAAATCACATCGACCCAATCTAGACTGGCCGAAAGAGATCAATGCGTGAGAAATTCTACATTCCAAGTACTTCTAAAAGAGACAAGTAATGTACATGTAAAGTAAAGAATAAGAAAATTAAAGTACTAAGATGTTATAAAGAATTGAATCAAAGTAAATCATAAACTAAAAATTGAGTTTGGATGTTGAATGAAATCGTAAAGTACCTATGCAATAAAGAGAGATAAGTTTGTTTGAATGTTGTGTATTGATTTGTTTGTGTGGTGCAAGAACCTTTACAATGAGTTACAATGTTCTATATATAACAAGTTGGAAACCCTCGCTAGCTTGCTTCCTATGTCATGGAATCACATAGGGACCATTTGGGATGATTCGTAAATAATTTCCCTGATCGGATTGAAATCTATGATTTTTGCAGTTGAAATCTTTAATTTGATTGTTGTCTTTCCATGTATAAACTTCTTTCCTGAATGAACTCTCAGCTGTAATTGTTGTTTAGGCTTAGACGATAACTCATAGTTATTTGTTTTGGCCTGTTTGCACATTGGTCATTGTGAAAAGCCCAAATGGAATAACACTATGGGACAGTTTTCTCACCTCAGCGAGGTGACTGAACATCCTTACTCTTGGCCAGATGGCCGAACACCCTTACTCTCGGCTAGATGGCCGAACTCGTTCTTTCTCGCCCAAATGGTTGAAATGCTTTCACTCTCAGCCGTATGACCGAAATTCTTTACTCTTAGCCAAATGGCTAACAATCCCTATCCTCGGCCAAAACGACTAACTATTCTTCACTTTCAACCAAATGACTAAATGGACTCCATTTTAATATGAAGTCATCAAACCAATTTGGCAGCCTCTGAGGATTTCTAAATTCAGGTGCAAACATAGCCCCCCTGGTCTCATGACCATCGGCTCTCAAGCCATGTGGTTATTGAAATTGGAATAAAATTAAATCAATAATGCGACCGGAAAGGAACATATCACACATTTGGCTAAAGTAACATGAATCTAAGTTTGACCGTTATTGTTTTTAAAATGAAATAGCCCATATTGACTTTATACACCTCTGTCAACACTCATAGTCGATTCGGCCAAACCCAATGCATCTCGACCATTGCACTTTCAACCAATTCGGCCGAACTCAATGCAACTCGCAATCGACCATTATACTCTTAACCAATTTTGCCGAACTCAATGCACCTCAGCATCATACTGTCAACCAACTCGACCGAACTTAATGCATCTAGGCCATCATACTGTCAACCAATTTGGCCGAACTCAATGCATCTCGACCAACACATTCTTGGTCAACTCGGCCAAACCCAATGCATCTCGGCCATTGCACTCTCAACCAATTTGGTCAAACTCAATGCATCTCGGCCATCATACTCTCAACCGATTAGGCCGAACTCAATGTATCTCGGCCAATACATTCTTGGTGAACTCAACCAAACTCAATGTATCTTGGCTGTTGCACTCTCAACTAAATCGGCCGAACTCAACGCGTCTCGGCCATGATATTCTCAACCGATTTGGTTGAACTCAATGCATCTCGGCCAACACATTTTGAGTCAACTATTTATGCCAAATGACAAACTATTCTTAATCTCGGCCAAATGGCCGACCACCTTCATTTTCAGCCAAATGGCTGAATGCTTTCAGTCTCGGCCAAATGGCCGAATGCCCTTACTGTTGGCCGAATGCCCGAAATACTTCACTCTTTGCAAGATGGCTGAATCCCATCACTCTCGGCCTTATGATCGAATGCCTTTACTCTCGGCCTTATGATCGAATGCCTTCACGTACTCTCGGTTGAATGACTGACTGTTTCCACTTTAAGTTGAAATCGCTAAACTAATTTGATCATCACCAAGGAGTGCCAAATTTAGGTGCAAACGGAATCATAACATATTCACATTGATTCATATATACATATAAAAAGAGATCTGTGCATCCTGACTCCGCCCAATACTCTTTCTTCTGTTCTAAACCTCTTAGTAAATTTTAATTTTCTTGTAATCTTCATTTTTTTTTTTGTCAAAATGGGCGGGGTTGCTGGCGACCTCTCTCCCTTTTTTGGGTAACGATGTCACCAATTAGCCCATTCTTCATGTGCCTTTCAATTCTCATCAGAAGCGCGATGACTATTTAGGATGAGCTTTGTTGGAAAATGTGGCTTAAATTAGAGCCATTTGGAATCCCATATCAGAAACGTGAAGAGTTATCATTGGGTTATAAGGAATGGTACCACACACACTAATGTCGAGGCCTTTTGTGTCAAAACCCCATACCCGTTTCTCTACTGGGTGGCTAAAGTGGGGGGAGTATCGGCATTATTGGACCCGTGTGTGTGGGACCCTCGGGGCCTCTCGGTCGCTTCCGCATAACAAGTGGTATCAGAGTCCAGGCGACGCTTGGGACTTGGTGTCTCATACGATCAAGTTGCAATCTGGTGGAGCTCCCGTTTGGATTGGGATCACAAGATTCATATGGTTGTGATCAAGGTGGAGCTATTGGAATTTGGATCGTAAGACAGTTTGAGATGACTCGAATCACGCCAGGTGGAGATTGTTGGAAAAGTGTGGCTTAGATTAGAGCCATTTGGAATCCCACATCAGAAACGTGAAGAGTTATCATTGGGTTATAAGGAATGGTACCACACACACTAATGTCGAGGCCTTTTGTGTCAAAACCCCATACCCGTTTCTCTACTGGGTGGCTAAAGTGGGGGGAGTATCGGTATTATTGGACCCGTGTGTGTGGGACCCTCGGGGCCTCTCGGCCGCTTCCGCATAACAAGTGGTATCAGAGCCCAGGCAACGCTTGGGACTTGGTGTCTCATACGATCAAGTTGCAATCTGGTGGAGCTCCCATTTGGATTGGGATCACAAGATTCAGATGGTTGTGATCAAAGTTGAGCTATTGGAATTTGGATCGTGAAACAGTTTGAGATGACTCGAATCACACCAGGTGGAGATTGTTGGAAAAGTGTGGCTTAGATTAGAGCCATTTGGAATCCCACATCAGAAACGTGAAGAGTTATCATTGGGTTATAAGGAATGGTACCACACACACTAATGTCGAGGTCTTTTGTGTAAAACCCCATACCCGTTTCGCATCTGGGTGGCTAAAGTGGGGGGAGTATCGGTATTATTGGACCCGTGTGTGTGGGACCCTCGGGGCTCGTCGGCCGCTTCCGCATAACAAGTGGTATCAGAGCCCAGGCGATGCTTGGGACTTGGTGTCTCATACGATCAAGTTGCAATCTGGTGGAGCTCCCGTTTGGATTGGGATCACAAGATTCAGATGGTTGTGATCAAGGTGGAGCTATTGGAATTTGGATCGTGAGACAGTTTGAGATGACTCGAATCATGCCAGGTGGAGATTGTTGGAAAAATGTGGCTTAGATTAGAGCCATTTGGAATCCCACATCAGAAACGTGAAGAGTTATCATTGGGTTATAAGGAATGGTACCACACGCACTAATGTCGAGGCATTTTGTGTCAAAACCTCATACCCGTTTCTCTACTGGGTGGCTAAAGTGGGGGGAGTATCGACATTATTGGACCCGTGTGTGTGGGACCCTCGGGGCCTCTCGGCCGCTTCCGCATAACAAGCTTAATAGCTGAAAATGATGTTTGTAATTAGGTAATGGTTCTTTTGTCAATCATGCTGGGACAAATCTTTATGTGTACTCTATGTCTACGTCTGATCCTTATAAGAGTTGACTTGTTATTTTAAAAAATGTATTAAATTTTTCCAAATGATCTTACATAAGTTTTTTTCCACATTAACCAATTAATACACGACTCTTCTTTTGGAAGTAGATTCACTACTTATTTCTTAAGTCTATTAAGTGTACACCAATTGAGGTCTTAGACAATTAATATTCTGTTCTAAGAATTTATGTAGTAAGTTTTTATTTCTCTTGTTTCGGACTCTCTTTGAACCTATGTGTAATCAGTAAATGTATTTGTCTTGGTGCTTGTAAGCCTCCCTTAACTTACTTTATAGAGGACGACATTTTGATATATATGCCTTTTGACCATTGATTAAAGCATTAAGCAATATAAGTTATACTTTTCAAAAAAAAAAATACACAACTCTTTTCACTAGGCAGTATGCAGTGATGCTTGCAACTTACCTGGGAGAGGACTTCGTCATGAAACATCGAAAGACGCATGTATTCTCCCGTTCAATATTTTGGTGGGAGCGGAAGAGGCGTCTACCCTACCCGGGAACCCAACTTTTTTTTCTTTTTTTTTTTGTAAACTGTTTGAGTTTTTAAGATGTTAAACATAAGAAAGAAAATAATAAACAAACTGAAAATGAAGGTTTTTTTGGTCAATTAAAATGAAGGTTAAATTCGAAAATTTTGGACCCGTGAGGCCTTCAGTAAACCTTGCAAGAGTATATGGCAAAACTCATTCGTATCCCATCATCACATTCAAGAAACTCCTGTGATTTGCGGAAGGTGCATTGCCAAAACATGTGAAGCCTTCAAGGCCCAGTAACACAGAAAGCAAGGATCTTGTGCATTTCTCAAGTAGATCAGAGAAAGAGACTACTGTTACAGAAGGTGGAAGAAGCAAGAGTTGGGATTTGGTAAGAAAAGGGGGAAAGAGCTTTGAAGAGTGTCACGATTTTCACAGTGGAGTGGGTTGGGGAAGAAGTTGCATTTACTTAAGGTTTGGCATGCGCCTAACCTAAATACGCCATAATATCCAACGACATTGAAAGAAACAGAAGCTGAGCCTAAGGCTACCCACTACAATGGCACACATCATGAAAGATGTGATGGCAACGTGTCCTTTGCCGCCCCTCCAAGCTAAGAAACCATGCAAGCATGCATGCTTCCCATTCCTCACTCTGGGTATCCATTTATTAAAGAAAGATGGTTGAGTACTAACAAAGCTTATTCCGGCCTGTAAATGATTTGTCGGTATATGTTTTCGATTACAGATAAATACTCTCACATTATATTTGAACAAATAAAACACTGTCACATTTGGTGAACAAAAGTTTAAATATATAACAACGATATAAAATTGGTATTATATGAAAACACTCCATGAAACACTATCAATGCAAGTTTTCAATAGATCGTACATGTAGTGTATTGTAATACAACTTTAAATGATGATAATATGCTTGTTGATAACCTATGATGAACAATAGAAAAATGAAGAAGATAGAAAATTGAAGAAGAAGATGACAGATCATATTCCTTCCCCCCACTCGTGTAAAACACTCATGTAGATGAAAGATAATTTAGAGAAAAGTTTAGTGAACATAATAAGCTTGCAACAAAACTAAATGAACACCATACCGTGTAAAACATTGGACGTCATTACAATTGGTCCATAATTAGTTAATTACCATCTAAATGGACCATTGAATAGGAGAAAGTGGAACTGCCCTCCAGTAGCTAGCTTGCAATTTAACCTCGCAATCAAGATTATGATCCTTAAACAATTGAAGTTGCTAAGGGTATTTGGTAGTGTTTACAGATTCCCATCATTCTGTTCCCTCCTCCTGAACCTCTTTTTCATTACCAAAATTCTAGTCCAAGCAACAACCACTTCCCACAACCTTATAAAAGCCATACTAATGCACCCAAAAGGTTCACAAGAAAACTACTACAACATTAGCGTCAAAGACATTCAAACGTTAGAAAGTGAGAATGTCTTCCATTCTTCCATTCTTTCTCTTGTTCTCTTCTCTAACCCTTCTCTCCATTGCTAGTGCTCAGGAAAGAGCTCCTCATGGACTAGCCAAAGAAAATCCAATGGCATTTTCACCAACAGCATACGATTTTTTTCATCCAAACGCAAAACATCCGGTTGCTAAAGACCCGTGTGTTGCTTCCAATTGCTCGCCATTGCCTATTGCAGCCCATGTCGAGGCAACTGAAGGTCATGAGAGTAGATTTTCTGGATCACAGAATGGGAAGACAAAGGTTGGAGCTGGTGGCATCGTCGGCATTGTCTTCGGTTTAGGAATTGTGGTGTTTCTGGCGATGGGAGTTTACTATGTGATTGTCGCACGCAGAACAAAAATGACTCGGGCTAATACTGTGAAACCTGATGTATGAGGCTTCATAGCTTGGAGAAGCCATCTACTACCTCCCTTTCGATGTTTGTTTTATTGTAGTCGAACCAGATTATGTAGTGTCTCTATAATTCATTATGTAGTTGCATGGTATTTATGAGTATGACTAATGATTTACGATCAAATATGCTCAGATTTCAGCATCAAAATATGATTACTAATGTAGTGTAATCTTCAAGGGAAGTTCGTGATGCACAGAAATAAAGGGTCACCAGTGAAATGCTAAATCACTTGACTCATCTAAATAACATCTCTTTTGAAGGAATGAAAGAACAACAATCCAGAAAGGCAGAAACCATGAGACCTAATCCCAGAGTGGTTATAACTATCATAAGACCTAATCCCAGAGTGGTTATATATACCATAAGACGTAATCCCAGAGTCGTTACAAATACCATAAGTCGTGTGACCCAAACTATCACCAACTAATCGTCTCTTTACAAACTACTGATGATAGATAATCCTGAGTTTGTATAAACATCTTGGTATACATTTTAGAATCTTATAAGAAATGAATGAAGTTCAGAAGAACCCATATCGAACCAAACTATGACACCAGACACCATTTTATAAAAAAAAAAAAGAAGTTCGAAGCCAACAAAAGGTAATATAGAACTAGCATCTTTGAGATTGAATTCTCTTCTCAAATGAAGTAAATGAAAGGTGCCACACAGCCGAAAGGATTGTGAGAATCAAACTGCAGGTATAGCATATAGCAGTATAAATAGGGCCAAATAGATGGTAGCAACTGGAAGTCTGGAAAAATAGATGGACTGTGTTTGACAACCTGGGCATTTAAGGGAGGACCGCAGAGGCTAAATAAACAACTCTTATCGTGAATGTCAAGTGTCTTGCGACTTGAGTGGGAAGCTCCAAACAGTTCTGTGTTTTTGAAAAGTACCCTGTGGCACTCTATTATGAATGAAAGCCACCCTATCCAAGATAGGTCATAGCTGAGTTGCAACCATGTCCCATTTGAGGCATTCATAGCAGTAGGCGAACAATTACATCTTCAATGGTGTGATCATCAATGGATGGATATGTTTGCCAATTTGAGCTGAAACCATTCCAGTCTGGGGTGTACTGTTTTTCATATTTGACCAAAGATAATTTATCATGTAAAAACAAGAAAGATAATTTATCATGTAAGAACAAGACGGGCATAGTCATTAATGTAAAATTGAAAACAAGAAACAAAGAAGTTGGCAACATGATTATGTCTTTGCATCATGGTCAAGGTGCAAGCCGTTCTGATTTCTCAAATTTGTAAAAAGATACAATTTGTAGGCAAATTCTAAAGGCCACAGAATCAGACTTCCATACATTATAGACAGGTAGATTTACTGAATGAAAATCTACCATCCGGATGTCGTAAGGGACTCAATCACTGGTCGAAATGTCTCATCCACAGCTTTGTTCCAGAGGTGTGCAAGCTCTGAGCGAGATTTCCTTCCAAATAAGGGCTCAATCCTCTGTAAAATTTTGAAAGAAGGATTTATATATTAATAAGCACTGAATGGCAAGTGCAGAGTAACTTTTTTAATCTTCATCACACATGCTTGATTGATAAGTTTGGAAAAGTTCACTGCTACTCGCTAAATGTGAGAACATCCAATAAAAGAGCCCAATAAGCAAAGTTCACAGAAGTCCATAACATGAAGGCATAAATCTCAAATTCACAACGTCAGTAAAAAGTTTTTGAACATACAAGTTCTGCGAATATATGAAAGTTCAAATTTGCATAAATGTCGTCCCCTCATGTATTTAAGATTTCACTGGAGGTTAGGACTTACGAGTATCTACTAATGTACTTCAAATATATCTAGATCAAGTTTTCTGTTCTGTTTAACCACACATATTTCTTTAATAAACAGGTTGGCTTCTTGGCAAATCACCCTTGGGTTTCTTTCTTAGCCATTATTGTTAAACTATGAAATGTCTTAGGAAGACTGAAACATCCCTATCAACACCACTCCAGACCCTAAACTCTGTTGACGTGGTGTATGTAGAAAATTAGAGCACAGCGTATGAATGTGTACAGAACAACTGTTCCAAACTTCCAGCCAAAATGCATTCGCTATTCTACTCTTGTTATGTCCTGTTGGGATTAAGGCTCAATAGAACTACACCCTACCCTGAAACAATACAGTTTTGAACCAGAATATAGTTTATTATGGTATAGTGATCATGGTTGAGCTTTAATCATATCAGCAAAGATTTGGTAATCTTCAGATAAGTTTCCGGACAAATCAATGACAGAAAACTGATCTAATCACTAGTCAAAATGAAGAACCATTAACATTTTGTCAATTGTAAAAGAACCACCTACTCAGTGCTCTTTTATGGAAACCAGTGGGAAGAATCATGAGGCCTTCATCTTACATTGACACTACATTAGAAAACCAAAAGCTTTTTCGAAATTCTGATCATACATAATTATCGGGTCAATTGGGTAAAAAGTTCAAATCTTGATAACAAGGTTGGTTATGAACAATATCAATCCTATTTCAAACACAACCCAGGAACGAAACCAGCTAAAGTTAGGGTTTCAATTACCACCAAAACGGTGGCTAACGCATCAAATTGAACAAGTGTTACCTGATATTGGGCAACGGATTCAGGTTTCGTGCCGGAAATGGAGCTATAGATGCTTCGGCGTTGATAAAATACAACGATTGCGGTGACTATGCTTCCAGCTGCGGCGCCCAATAGACGCTCCTGCATCATCAAATTTAGTTCAATACAATTTGGGTTTTGGGATTTTCGAACAACAAAGTAGGAATCAGATTGAAGAATGAGTTTGGGTCACCTGAGCAAGAACGCTTATCATGGCTGTAAGATTTCTCCCAAATCCTCTGCAAAAATGGGTCTCCTATTCTTGAACCTCGCATCTAAGAAGAGGGACTTGACTTGGGGCTTCGTTTTGTCCATTTTTTGGATCAAATCTAAGGGCAGGCCCATCTTAACAGTAATCTTCAAAAGGATTAGAAGTATTGTAAGAAAAAGGCCCAATTTCCGGGTACGTGTGTTGCTAAATGTACCCAATAAATTGCTAAATGCACCCAGCATTATTTTTTTATACCAATTATACCCCTACTTGAATAGAAAAGATGAATCAAAATTACAGGATGACAGATGAAACTGCAGTGTTCGAGGAACTCCTCCTCTGCTCTAATCATTGTTCTGATATCAAAATCAATTATATGGCATAAGAACTTTTTCTTTCTTTGATCTAGTATGTTGATGGATTATATTATTGTATGTTAATTTGAGGAGAAACATGATTCTTGATGGAAGCTTGTACGGTTGTACCCAGATCTGATAAAGCTTGAGAAAGAAAATTGTGGTCGTTAGTGGGTTCAAAATCCACACTCTTGCTCGAATTTGTGGCTGGTGGTGCACCGGTGCTTCTCAAAATTAAAGCACGAGAGCTTAGGTAAAGGAAACCTGGAGAGTTGGAATAATCCTACACTTACAACGCTTATGATGTTTTCGCGGTAGCTTTCAATATGGTTGAAACAAAATGAAGTCGTTAATGACACGTTGGGCATAATTTTTGGAATATATGTTGCGTGTAAATAGATATAGGGGTAAAATTGACTAAAATTAGTGTCAGTCTACTTTTTTTTTTTTGATTAAAGTGTCGGTCTACTCGATCATTTGTTAGATTAGAAACATCTAAATCAATGGTTTCCTTGGGCCAAAACGGCCCAACTTCTAACCATTTATATTGCCTATTGCCTAACCTCTAAGACTTCACAGAAACTGCCATCATTTTTTTTTCTTAAACAGATACAGAATGCTAAGCGAACAATGAATTATAGTAAATTATAGTGCTGCTAGAAAGGAAATTATAGCGAAGGCCTCCCCTTTATATGAATACCCACCTACGGCTTTGATTGTTATTACTTCTGCAAAAGCTACGACGTCATCCTTGCGGTAGTAATTTTTCCCACTTTAGTCAATGAGCAGTTACTTCATATTTTACCCTATTTTGATATAAAGGAAGACATTCTAATGACAATCTAATAATGAGAATCAAGTGAAGACTTCGGCTTAATTTGATATTGGTGTGAGAATACTTAATTTAGAAAAAAAAAAAACTTAATTTAAATAAAACAATTCACAATCTGTTTCTAAAATCGTAGTTATTTAAACTAAAAAGTTTTAGATACACATTTTAAAAGTTTACCAAACATGGCATATATATATATAAAGTGGTGAATATAAGTGATTTTATTCCCCAAAATTTAATACCAAACTGACCTTTTGAATGAATTGGTTAGATGATTTGCATCTTGAAATTTGAAAAATATTGAATGAATTTTAAAACACTTATCTAACCGTTATTTCAGAACAATCAAAAGTCCATTTAGAAGCTATCACTTGATATAAATACTTTTCTTATGCATATTAACAATTCATGGGGACATTTGGAAGTAAAACGAATTTAACTACATTCTAAGATGAATTTTGCTAAGAGGCATAAATCTTTGAGAATTAGATTGAGAACGCGCTTGAGAGAAATTTGATTTTTACCTCCTTAGCCGGCAATGAGCCCCTTCGCCTTCGTCGAACTTGCATGTGTTGGTTATGTTTGGGTCTGGAATGCGTTGGGCTCCTAGTGACATCTGATGTGGGCATGTGGATCAGTGAGAGCTTGGTGGCAAGTTGTGAGTTCAGGAAAAGGGAAATCGTAAAGAATGGCAGGGTTCGATGTATCTGTAGATGGGTTGGTTTGCTGATTAGCTTGGTGGCGCAAGTTCGGAAGATGCGGGGTATGAGGAGTTCTGTGGCATTGAAGCGCGGTCATCAGATCAAACCGGTCCATTCTTGGATTCTATTTGGTATGGGGATGAGTCTGCTTAACAAGAGCGACATGTTTCCATGTGGTGGTAAGGAGAGCCAGATGATGACTGCAACAATCCAGCGACCATTTTGGCACCGTGTAGATGGTGGTCTGGCGATGGTGATCATGGTAGAGTTGGGCTAGGCTTGTGTGGTGGCTTGGATCTCCCTTGTTTCCTTGGTTGATGTTTAGGTTTGGGCCATCATTTTGAGCCTGGTCTTAGTTGGTTTATTGACCTTTACTTATTTTAGTTGGTTAGTGTCACGCCCGAATTTTCGAATGATAAAATTTCAAAAATTTGGGAATGATATATCTCAAAAACTTAACATCCCAAGACCTGCTCTACAACTTCCAACTAAAATAAAAAACTGGAAATGTAAATGTCAATAAACTTATCAACCGAGTTAAACATTATATCTCCTTAATTACATTAACTTCAAAAGTTTAGTAATAATAAAGTCGCTCACATGAGCTTAAAAACAAATTGCCATAATAAAATAAAATAAGTGCACAGAAACTAAAATCATGTCACTATGCTTCCGCCTCAACTCTGTTAATCATCACCTGCAAGTCTAACCCATACACCATAAATTGGTGCACCGGGTTGTAAACAACAAACTCAGTAAGCTAAAAAGCCCGTATGAGTAAATCTCAAAAATAACTCAATACTTCTAACATCCAAATAAAACACATGAACAATTAAGAACAATAATTAAATCCACAAATCCAACAATTTTACAAAAGATAAAACTGTTAATTCCTGCATTACCAACTTAGTTCAGGAATCACCTAAAAACAAGAGAATTCAAAAGAAATAATTAAGAAAACACATCAATTGAAAATCCCTCAAAATCATGAATGAATCATCAATTTAAGAATTTTCTGCAGATAAGTATAGTTCAAGAAATACTCAAAGCAAAGAATTTAAATGACAACACATAAGAACATCACACAATCATTTCTCTACTCTTACTTATGAGTTCGTCAACACTTGGTCATCTCTCATAAGTAACCAAACAAACGCGTACTCATTGGTTCGTCAACACTTAGTCATCCTCCATGAAGTACCGACAGACAGACTAGAGTTTTATGCTGACCGTAACCAATCACCCAACCAAGACTTGGTTCTTGGTCCACCACGAAGGATCTTAATCTAATGTACACAATCACCACTAAGACACCATTCCACAACGAACGCACACAATCACCACTAAAGCACACATCCACACTAATACACACAATTACCACTAAGGCACACATCCACAACAAATACACACAATCACCACCATTCCACAACTAATGCATACAATCACCACTAAGGCACCATTCCACAACGAATGCACACAATTACCACTAAAGCACACATCCACAACTAATACACACAATCACCATTAAGGCACAATTCCACAATTAATGCATCAATATCCACATCAATAGAACCAGATAAGCTACACCTCATTATAATATAATTTTTCACATAGAGATATATATACATACACATAGATTTTCTCACAAGAATAATCTACTAAGAACTAAAAATAATATGGTCACAAGAACCTTAAAAATAGTCATTTAAATAGAAAAACTTGTTTTCTCTTACCTATGAGTCATTGACGATCAACCTCATATATTTTAAAACAAACAAAAACATAAATTTTTAAATTAATATCATCATAGTCATCATCATAATCATTATCATCAAAATCATCACCTCAATCATCATCAAAATCATCCTCATAATAATTATCATCATCATGAAAATCATCATCACAATCGTCATCATAATCATCCTCATAATAATAATAATAATCATCATCATCATAATCATCATCATCATCATACTAACCATAAATAAGTAGGTCACAAAGTGAACATTGGTGAGATTTTACTCACCTCAAATCCAGCTGCCTCTTCGCATGCACAACACAAGCATATAGCTCAAAATACTTCACAAGTCACCTATTAACAAAAACGTTAACCTTAGTAACTATCAAAAACAACATTATTCGACTCGAATAGAAACTCATGTCCTAACCCACGAACTTGTCACCCGAGACAAATCCTCCTCCTTGACCTCTAAAAGGTCGCTGAAACGTCTTACACATCCTATAGAACTACTAACCAGATTCTCATGTTCGGATTTACCCAAAACTAAAATGAACGGAACTTAGCACCAAAGGGAAACCCTAGCATGCAATAATGGCAACCAAAACCTATGAGCCGTTTAGGGTTTAGGGACAACACCGCATACACTACTTGACGCGTCGCCACGCGCCACCACAGGCGGCACACTCACAACAACAGGCTTGAAGAACACAACAATTGGAACACTTTTCATACCTGTGGCCAAATCCAAATCGGCCGAAAAGAGGCCGGAAACGTTGCCGGAAAAATGAAATCCACCATCGCCACTCTACACCGTGAGTCGAGCTTTAAGACCACCACAAGTCGAACCAGGTTGCCAAGGTGCTTCTATCCCGACCGGTTTCAAGCCTTGTCGCCGCCTCACCCGACCGGAAAGCCCCCGATTTGGAGTCAGGTCCGCCACCTTCACTGTTGGCGTTCAAATCTCTCAATCCCACTCGAGTCGTCCTCATCCACCTACCCAGGGAGGATCACACCAAGGAGAGAAAGAAAACATGACTGGTGCCACTGTCTGAGTCTGCCGGAGTTGGCCAAAAAAGCCGGGTTGGGTCAACCAGGAAGACTCAGATAGTGAGGATGAGGCGCGAGAGAGAAGGAAGAGAGAAAAAAAGAGGGTTTCCGAAAAATGAAATGGAAACCCTAACTTTTCCTTATTTAACCCAAAACCTCGTAAAGCCACGAACTTTTGCTAGCCATAACTTTCACATACGAAGTTCGTTTTATGCAAGCCACATGTCTACAAACTTGTATCGTCGTGCTCTACAACTTATGTGAAGAAAGTTTTTCAAGAAACCCAACAAATTAAAAAGTCAACTCTTGACTCTTCAAAATAAAACATTTTCAAGAAAATTAAATGCTCGAATACTTCTAGTCAACTCACTAAACCACAAACTGCACAACTCCTACTTAGATAAATCCAACATAATATTAGAAACTAATATCAAATTTCTGGGGTATTACAGTTAGTCTTTGTCACGTCTTTAGCATGTAATAAGTTCCTATAGTTATTGTGTGGGGCTAGTCAGGTTGTGTACCTGTGTGTGCACTCAAAGTGTCTTGCATGTGTGCTCTAGGTAAGCAACGAGTTTCTTGCTTTGGTAGCTTCCGAACTACTATTTAATCCATGGGTAGGCAAGAGACAACCTGGAGAACTGAAACATTTTAGTAATTGCTTACTGGTGGGGTGAAGTTAAGTGTCGTCCGATCTATCTTCCAACGACAAGATAATTGGAAAGATGGATAATTAGACATTATGATATGTAATCATATATTCGTGTTAGATATTTAGTGATCTTTACATTATCTCACCGCTATGTCAAAGCAAATGAAGTTGTTGATAAAATAATTTTCTTTGGTAGCTAGTTGTTGCTTGTTAGAATAGTTGTATTTTGTAGAAATTTATACTGTCTTAGAATATACTCTGGATGTTTATTGTAATAAGAGGTTTAGATCTAACATTTTATTAATTAAGGCTAGATGGTACTCTTGTAACCGCATCAGCTCTCCCTTAGAAAAATATTAAGTTTGCTGGGAGAAACTTTGAGTACTTGACACAGTTGATCTTTTCAATGCTCTATTGTCTAATTTACTTCCAATAATTATTGGAAGTTGCTACAACATTGATCTTGAATAAGGTTTTGTACTATTTTGGTGTAGTTGACACAAACATTGATCTTTTAAGACAAGAAAATACATGGGTTCCTAGCATATATTGTTGTCCACCACTTGAGACCAAAACACTTCAGTTTCCCAACTTGGCTTAATAGCAAAGTTGTTTGCATGTGACCCCCAGCCAAAGGTCATAGCCAGTGTCATGTGAGCATTCCTAATAAGACTTTAGGACCATCTTAGACAGTGACTTGGTACCCAAAAGTCCAACTCTCTAGTCCCATACCCTCCCTCCTTATGAGTACTTCAATACCCATTTGCTCCATCAATACATAACAATGGGGCAACCTTGACAGAACATGAAGAAGTAACAAATAGAGGTGTTCAGAGAAATAAATACATGAAGAAGAAAAGAAGGGAACAATAGAGTTCATTGATTAAATCTAAAAAAGAAAAAGAAAAAGAAGGAAAAAAAAAACACAAAAATGAAGAACACTCGTTGTTTATGATTGTTTGTTTGTTGGTGGAAGGTTCAAATCATTCCCCATATCAAGGAAGAAAAAATCGAAAGTTTCGGTGATATTTTGCCGAAATTTTCGTTTTTTTTCATCTAGGGATATATTTTTCCTCTCCCAAGCATTTTCCGTCCGAAACTCCCGATATTTCCCAATAATTTTTGATATTTCTAAAAAATCTTGATATTTCCAACCAATACTAGTGAAAATTTTGTATCTCATAGGTCTTCTACGTGGTTTTAAAGTACTCATGTAATTCCATGTGAAATGTATCATATGTACATAAGGCGTGATAACCTAGCATCCTTTTGGGTTTCCAGCTATAAGAAAAAGATGTTTAAAGTAAATTTTTAAGAATTATTAACGGTTCAGCACTAATATTTTCATCTTAATTTACTACAACTCCCTATAGATCAATGTTTATTCAAGGTTTTCATTTTAAATATAGTATATAATATAGAAAACAAACATCTTTTAAAGTTTGGTTTAAAATTTTCTCATTTTTTTAATACAATCGATATTTTCTTGAAATTTCAGTCGAAATTTTCATATTTTAGATGGTCGAAATTTCCGTAATCATCAAAAAAAAATTTCTTTGACCCATATATAATGTACTAGCTTCTGTTTTAATATTTTGCATCATGGTGTGCAAAGGCATAACAATGATTAGGTAGTTTTATTTGGCAAAACAATTAGTTGGAGCATATAATTAACAACAATATAACTCATATTTACAACCATTAATCCTCGCATTGTTTTTTTATATGTAATTTGTTGTAATCACCGGGAAGTTTGAGATTTTGATGGAATTGGCCCTGAGACAACAGTTCCTACCAATACAGAAGTAAAAACTAATGATTGGTATAATAGTCTCCTACCCTCGTTATTGAACAGGCCCCCTATGTGAAGAGGCCAAAAATCAAGGGCATTTCAAGAACAACTGGTTTTTTTTTTTTTTTTTTTTTTTTTTTTCAGTCATAGGAACATCTGGACCCAACTAGGAAGATCTTAGGCGCCATTAATTATGTGCTTGTCTTTGGCTGCTTTCTTCTGGGAACCAAGTCTTTGTTGCCAATGCAAACAACCTGCAAAAGGGTCCTCCACAACTGCAACAAAACAAGTCTCTTCGGTAAGCTGGAAAACCCAAAACAAGAGCTGCTTTTTTTCATAATTCAAAAGCTCCATTCTTGCAGAGCATGGTCAGCAGTCAGCTTTTATTTTTCTGTTTCTATCTAGACTTGCATATATAACAAGCTCAGACCTTGTCTAGCTCAGGACCAGTGATTAGTAGTTGTGTTGAATCAATGTCTTAGGATTTAAGAACTCTGACTGACTAAATAAGTTAATTGCAGCTGTAGCTATCTGTTTTAACTTTTGTGTATCTTTCTCTGTGGTTGTGCTTTTCTTGAGAAATAATCAAAAACCCAGATATGCTTCAAGATTTGAAGGTGTTTTCTTTGAGAATCCTAGATCTTTTCTGAGCAAGAAAAGTAAAATATCGATGAGAAAAAAGTTACCTTTTTTCAAAGTAAAAGGAAAAACTAGTGGTTAAAGTAGTGGACTTGGGATTCACAATACAAGTGATTGAGAAAAGTTACTGTATCTGGGTTTTGAGACCTCACCAGTTTCAAACTCTTTCTGGTGGATGTTCTGGCAATCACTTTTCTGGGATTCAGGCTTAGCTTTTTGAGATTCCCAGGGAATCTCTTGGGATTTGGAATTGGATTTTTCTTCCTAATTTGGAATTGTGGGGATTTTAGCTGTTAAACAAAGCCAATGATGGTCAAGTCCATTTCAACAATGGCAGCCTGTTGTGTCGGTTTTACAGGGTTTTTCCTTCTGTTCTTATCCCCACTCTCTTTGCCCTTTCTGAAATCCAAGTCTCAAGAAGAATCTGAATTGTCTGATACATACTTCATTTATAATTTTTTTTTGGTTCATATCTTTTTGTAGTTTGAAATCATCAAGGGTATTTGAGAACCGGGTCTAATGCCGAATTGGTTCTGGGTTGCTTCAATGGGTTGATGCTTATTGACAATGCGCTTGTTCTGGTGGCAACAGTTGCCTCTGCTTATACTCATTCAGATTTTACAACCCAGCAGAACGAGTTACAAAATATATGGTACTCTCTCTCTCTCTCTACTCTCTAGTCTTACTTATTACAATGCAATTCACAATAAGTAGCAAACTCATTCTCCATACTGTTGTTGCTTTGAATATGCACATGGTGGTTGGAATTGTCTTGTATTTAGGCTTTGAAGAGCCAAAAATTTGGAGTTTCCCAGATTCAAAGAGGTTCAAAATATATGAGCCTGGTTAGAACACTTGCCAGGTTTTCCTTTTTGAACATTGTTGGTACAAGAAAATGTGGGGATGGAGATTAAGAGGATTGTAAGCTGACCGCTTGTAAATCCGTTCAGCTGTATAGAAATTTACTTTTCAAGACCATAACAGCAGCTCCTATCAAGCTTATTTTGTTGCCACAAATTATATGTTTTTGTACATGTTCATGAATGGTATAGCAATGTTCTTACTTATTATTCGTTTGGGTTGGTAAATTTTCTTTCCTTAATTGTGCTTCTTGTAGTTTTTATTTTGGATAAATTAATAGTGATTGTAGTTGCTAGAGAAGAATACTGATGTTTTATTCCTTTTACTTTTCCTATAGCTGAAGCTTTACTGACTTTCAATAGCAGAGTTGAAAGTCCTGAAGTCTCCAGTGGACAGACTGGAAAATATCCATGTCTAAAACAATGGACATTACTCAAATATTATAAACCGCAAGACCCTTGTGTTGTTTCTCCGTAAGATCTCTCTCTCTCTCTCTCTCTCTCTCGTGGTGTTGTATGTACATTGAATATCAACATTATTGAAATTAAAAACATTTATCGACTTCACCTGATTAGATGCTAGTGTTATGAATTGGCCTTTTGAGTTCTTGTGACCTGTATATTTTGGTGGTAATGATCAATCATGTAATTCTAGGTCTTACTTCAAGAATCCATTTTATGTTTCATGTTTAAGTAGTTACCTCAAACAAGTTTTATGTAGGCTCTAGTGCTCCCAAGTCTGGTGGCTACATTGTAACACATAAATTCTTGTTTTAGTACATATCAAGTTTCTGATATCTGCAAATGATTACTAAAGAATGATATTCATATTAGTACATTTTACTAGGTGTTGAAGTGAAATACAAGTAGCTTATATTCATAGCAATGTTTTAATCAATTTTGGTTTTTTATTTTATTTTGACTTGGTTCTTCTTTTTCATCACTCAGCAGCAAATTTCCTGGTATCTCTTCAATTCCCCTGCGGCCTAACAGAGTCAGCTTAGCACCATTTGCTCCAGGACTTTTCGTGAAACAGTCTTCAATCAATGTACAAAAAGAGATCCATAAACCAAGAAACAGAAGGATAGCACACATAGTTGATGGGGACAGCAGTGTTCCACCACTCACACCTGTACAAGCAGCTGGTGACAAAAAACCGAAAAAGAAAGTTGCAGCCATCATTGGTGGAGTTGCTGCTGCTTTGCTTGTGGTTATTGTAGCGATACTTGTTTACATCTATTTAATGCGTGTCAAAAGAGTGGTGAGGAGAACATCTGATACATCATCTTCTACACCATCCCCCCATGGTAAGTTAGCTATGGGGACACTTTTCTTCTGCATTCGTTTCTAAGTTGTACGTTCCAAACTGTTAAGGCTGTGATATGGCTAGCTGTGTAGTTAAGTAAATAAGTTTCTTCTATCTTTTCACTTCTTACAGTTGAATGGACAAGAGGGGACACATCCCCCTACGCGGTTGCTCTATCTCCATATGACACACACAACTTGAGGCAACTGACAATATTGGAACTGGAGCAAGCTACTAGCAATTTCAATGAAAATAATATCATAGGCCAAGGCAGATTTGGTTTGGTCTACAAGGGATTGCTCCAAGATGGAACTATTGTGGCTATTAAGAGACGCCTACATGCTCCAACTCAGTATTTCTTTCAAGAGGTAAACAAGTTAGCAATCATTTATTCTCCACTCAACCTTGACTTTCTTTGTGAGGTAGTGTCTAGACCCTCTTTTGATGGAACTTCTTAGTATCTTGATTTGTCTTGATCAAATATAGGTGAAGCACATAGCTCGTGTGAACCACGTGCATATTCTCAGGCTCATTGGTTATTGTCAGGATTCAAGTCAACAGTTACTTGTCTATGACTATCTTCCAAATGGAAATGTCGGGAATCATCTATATGGTACTCTCTCACTCACTAACTTACTCATTCACTTAGCACATGGTTCTCTATCTCTATCATTCCATCTAACCACATTGTTATGCAGATGCTGAAGGTTTACCTATTGGAAAGTTGAATTTACTGCAAAGGTTATCGGTTGCTTTGGGAGCAGCCAAAGGTACATCAGCTGTTTCAACTTCTAGTGCAAGCCTTAATTTTTGTTCTTCATAAATATATTACTTTTATTTTGGACCAGGACTTGCACATCTTCATAGTTTGGTACCTCCCCTCCTGCACATGAATTTCAGGACAAGCAATGTTCTTTTGGATGATAACTTTACAGCCAAGGTGTCCGATTATGGACTAACCAGACTGCTGAACAAGGGTCACTATGCCGGATCATCTTCAGCCATAGACTGCTTTCTTGACCCAGAGTATGTAATCTCTCTTCAGTCCACTAACTTATTATGTGAGCTACATGATAGAATGCAGATAGCATCTCTTGGTCTCTGTCATGCTAAATTATATTACCAGATCACATGATGTGTAAGAATGACATATGCCAGGAAAACAAGAGTAAGAGTCCTCCACTAGTTAACTCACCGAAGATTCTTGCAGGTCATTTTTGCATGCCAAGTGATTTGTTTAGTGAAATTAGCACCTAATATTGATGTTGATCACTTTACTGGAAGTCACCTAATGCATACCTCTAATACTGATACTACAGAAAGTCATTTCACGTAGGTTTTATTTTTCTTTTTCTTTTTGTAAATTTAAACATCCGTAACAGAGCATAGATGGAGTTCAACAATGTTACTTGATTGCCACTCTGTTGATCTCATGCTGTCAGCCCTTGATTTTATTTTGCTATTATATAATGCCTAAGTTTCAGTCCAACATTGAATAGCTGTGACAATCTTAGTGCCTTGTAACCAAAGTTACTTTGAGTTTTGTTGAATATCCATCTGCAAAAAGAAATCTGCAGAGTTTAAACAACAGCTTAATTTGGTACTGATGTCTAATCTAATCCTTTTTCCTAAAGGTTAGATTCATTGAACAAATTTTCAGAAAGAGGTGATGTGTACAGTTTTGGGGTCTTCTTACTGGAATTGATCAGTGGATGTGAAGCAAATTGCAGATACCAGTTGAATTCGGGGCATAATCTCTTATTGCAGGTACGCAAGTCTTTTCATAAAAGCCATTATTAGTGGCAACTTTATATCTCAGACTTTCAGTTTATGCATATACTACTGGTTGCAACATTTGTTCAGTTGTGAATTTCGCATATGTACTATTAATGTGAAAAAGAGAGAAAGTAACTAGGTGAAGTACATCTATACTTGTACTTGTTTCAAAGCTTTCGGTTCTTACAAGATTGTGTATTCATTTGAAGGCAAAGGATTGTGAGGATTTGGAGAGATTTGTTGATAAAACATTAGGAGAATATACAATGCAAGCTGCAACAAAACAGATGATGGAGTTAGCATTGATGTGTATAGATGCTAGTGAACAAAGACCACACATGAAGATTGTTGTTCAGGAGCTCGAACAGATTCAAGCAAGAGAAACTAGCCATTTTCAAATTGAAGTTGATGAAGAGATAGGTGCTGTAACTCTTGGCAGTGAACTTTTCAAATGATGCCTTCTGCTGTAACAGTCATCTTGCATTTGCATTCCATTACAGATTTGATTGGTTTGTGATTAGTACAGAAGAGAAATAGAATATGTCAAAGCATTCTTGAAGTATATAAATCTAATGAAAATGGTACAGATTGATGGGACTATCTGCCTCTGCTATTTAACCAAGTCTCTTTCTGGGTTAATGGTTAATGTACATGTTTAGCCCAATTTCTGAAAGCTGTAAATATGCTGAGAAAGAAAGAAAAAACAAAGAAGCTTTTGGTTCTTACAAGCTGTAATTGTTGTATATTTCAAATTAAAAAAAGAAGCTGTAATTGTAGTAGTGTGATACCTCTTAGTGTGAATAATTTACGGCTAATAATTCCTCTAGAACGATGAGTTCGATGATAAGATGCATCAACAAGGCAAAAAAGAAAATACAAAAACTGCATCAAAAAGATACATGCATGAAAATTATTCTGTAGTAAAACTTATAGTGTGTTAAATGCAATCTAATCGTCTTGGTTTAAATGCACTTTGCTGTGAACATCTCAAGTCGGTCTTCCTCCAATCTAAATGCGCCTCCATCATTTTCTCTTCCTCTTTCTCGAACTCTTAATTTCATCTTTTGTTCTAATTTCGTAACCAGATTTTAGAAAGCACACCCTCCCACTTACAAAGGAGAGTCTACCTTGTGATTCTTTTTCTGTGCATGCATACAGAAAAAATATACATTAATGAATATATTTTGGTGGAGATTGTTTTTATCCTTAACTGGATTTTCTTCTCATCAGCCAGTTCATTGTTAATGAATTGCGTCGCTTTCATATGTTCTGAGTCAAGGCTGCATTTTCTGCATTTGCAAAATACATCTCCCACCTCATTAGTTATTCAATACCATAATTTTATATAGAACAATGACATTGTTTATGAAAACATATATAGTTCAACATATAGCTGGTCCAACAGCTACAGCTCAGCAATTATTCGTTCTCCCAAAGTTCAAGTTCTTCAACCATAACAATATCATTGTTCGAGGTATTCTTCCAAGATCAATGAGGAAGCAGCTTCCCTCCAAGAGCGGCAAACACTTCCACAGCGAATGACATCCTTGACACTTAAGTGAACAAATATCTGTGAAATGAAATCTTGCTCTAGCTTTGCCCAATTTCGGAACTTGGAGTTGTTGGTCGTCATCATAACCAAGGTACTTTTCCCTGCAACCATCATAGATCAAAACCAGGTACTGTATAATAGTATAAGATTAAATTAAGCATTGAATCGAAAACTCTAGTACGTGACCATTTTCTTCCATAATATTATACAAATTAAGAGAACAAGTAGCAAGTAGTGAACCTCATTTTGTTAGATACTCAAGTAATGAACTCGAACTTAAAACAGACGATTTGAGTCATGTCTATCACTTAACGCATGCCTTAGGTGATAAACAAATTCCAGACAACTTAACATATGTCCAGTATTTGAGTATGTACAGACTCACACACAACATTTCAGATGAATGCTGAAACCTTTGAATAACCTTCACTACATGATAAATTATATATATGCAACAAAATCTCATGAGCAATAGGGTAAGTCAAACTACTTGACTGTTCAATCTAGTACCGCTTATAATTTACATCTGCTAAACCACAAACAATTTAAAGTCAAGGAGGCAAACTTAACAACGGAGACTGCATTCGCATACACAAAAGTGATCAAAACCAATAAAAGAAGAAGGCAGATATAACTTAACAAGGGAGACTGCATTCTCATACACAAAGGTGGTTCTTTCTAGGTAATTATGTTAACTATTTTTTTCTGAAAGAAGAAACGAATAATATAAATAGGGTCACAGTAGTACTGATGTTACATAGTGCTTCCAAGCATAAATCTTTACTTTCAAGAACTCCACAATAGAAAACTTTTCTTGCTTCTAATTTCAATGACAAAAAGATTGATCATGGTTCCCCTTCAAGCAAGGAGATCACCGCCAAGTAGGAAACAAGATTAACATAAGAAGTGAAGTACATAAGAAGGTAATTTGCAGAACAAAACCATAAAAGTAGTCAATCCATATTGGAAACATTATTCACTTTAACGTAGTATTGATGCATCAAGTATATAAGCTTTTCTGCATCAAGTATGAACTCACAAAAGTCCATAACGGAAAGTTTATTCGGCTAAACAACAGTGAAGCATTGAAGCGAACTCGAAATATCAATGATGGTTCAGGAACATAATTTATTATGATTTGAGAACATTCTAAGAAATTCGACAAATAACTGGAATTAAATATAAAAAAGAACATTTGAGCTGTATTAAATGTCAGAATCTTTTAGAAAATTCCTGCTATTTCTTCACAGAAGAATATAATGGTTATATTTAAGTTGATCCTGTCCTGACATGATAAAAGCATGTTGTTCTTCATCACGAGTCAAATATAATCAGATGATGGTATGCAAATTAGAAACCAGAATAATCTCACTGAAATCACTTATGTCGAAAGCAGTTTATTGGAATATGAGGATCCTTGATTAATTTCCAATTCATCCACTTCATGTTCAAAACATGATTTTTGAGAAAATAGTAAGAACTATGGTAAACATGCATTTCACAGCAATATGTGAATGATCAATGATGTGATACTTGTATGAAGCATTTTAAAATACTTTAGAGCACATGCTTTTTCAATGTCTAGTCGAAGAGTACCTCATGCATTACTGAATTTATTAAATTTGATTCAAGTTGTTGGAAACAAATTGTCATATATCTGTGAGATTCCATTATAATCCTGAGAATCTGATATGAAACCTTAAATCTCATGTACTTGACAATTAATAAGAGTTGCGTGTTGATTGTTTGCTTTACCAAAGAGGGTATTTCAGAACCTAATATGTCAGTGAAGCTTTTTAAAGAGAAGAACCACCCATCAACAGCATCATTCTTATTAAAACATCCATCCTCTTCAAGAAATCAAGGCCAAACCAACCCAAATAAATTTGTATGGTATAAAGAAGAAATATAAAATAAAAGAAAGCACACCATTAACAGTTTACTCAGATCTCACATAAGAAACCAGCAAATCAAGTATAATCAACAAAAATATTTATGTATCAAATTTCACTTTTTCGAGCTTGAATCCCAAAGTAAGGTAAAAGAAAGGTTACCTTCTCTTAGATGTGTTTGGTGCTCTTAGTCTCTTACAGTCTGAGATAACTCAGAAATGAGCCAGCTGATCTGTATATAGGGGGCAGTCAGCTAATGAATTTACAGGAATAACCTTGTCCATCTGTAACAGCACACCAACCATGCTATAAAACCTTGAGAAAGAACCAACAGGAATATGCCAATTCAACATCTAAGGTTGTTTCAGTAACCTCCGACTGGAAAAAGAAAAAAATTGGTTTCAAAATGTCATTCAACCCTGGATGATATCTAACAGGATTAAAAGAAAAAGGAAACTCGATCTCACAAACATGCACGAAAACAATTTAAAAGAGAGCAATTTAATCAACACGCATGTGTCCATGAGCATTGAGTGTACGGATTCTGCAGTGGATTTTCATTGGATTGGATATGTTTTCTTTCCAGTTCAGCAACAATTGTCATTTTTGTTAATCAAATTCAAATTCATTTCCTTCTAATATGTGCTAATAACATATACGATATTTGGTCAAATTAGTTATTTTCCTAAAATGGATTCTCATTCTCATCTCTTGCTGCTGTATTGTCTTTAAAATGTTTTCTCTGTACGTGGATATAGCTGTTCTTCGCACTACCTTCCTCTTCTTAATCAAGCATGTTAGTGGTTTTTCTACATAAATTTTCTACGTCAAGTAATGATCATCTATGACCTGATTCTTTGGAACTATGGAAGGTTTAATTTATAAAACATATCAGTTTTCTGCAAATCCCAGATTGTCTATGAGGTCAAAGAACAATAACTAGGAAGAGATTGTCAGTCTAGCTAGTCAAGGAATTAATTCTTAATATCCTAGAATAAGAAAAGAAGCCATTACAGAAAATGTTTAACTTCACTTTATAAATAGGAATCTGCAACATGAAAGGAAATTGTCTATAAAAGAAAATTTACATCATAGCATGCACAACACCTACAGCTCAGAAATTATACTAACAAGTTCAACAATACTATAGCTAGAGAATTGTTACTTGGTAATGTCTTTGTGTCCACTTCTGATGGGGATCCGTATGGGAACATCTGGAGAGCCCTTTGGAGAGCTAAGGTTCCTAGTAAGGTAGCCATTTTCGGTTGGAGATTAGTGTATAATTTAACTCCCCACACCCACGGCATTAACTGCAAAAGGTTATGAGGGCCCTCTGAGTTGTTGTGTGTGCAACGAAGGGGTGGAGACTCTTGAGCATTTATTTCATGATTGCCGGATCGCAAAGGAAGTCTTCTCTGCTTCTCCTTTCTCCTTTCCGGCATCTTCAAGTACTTGGAAGGATTGGCTTCTCCTTCAATCCCAGGTTTTATCACCTATAATTTGATAAGTTTCTAATCTTATTGTGGAGTATTTAGCTTAATCGGAACAATATTCTTTGGAGGAATAAGGTGCATTATGTTCAAAGTCTTATTGTGTCTTCTATGGCATGGTATGACAATTATACGAAAGCTAATCTATCATAGGGTGATTCGAAACCTCCTTCTGCTGAAAAAGTGAAGTTCTGGACTCGTCCAGCTGCAAATTGCTTGAAGCTGAACATTGATGGCACATTTCTCCCAAATTTCAATTTTGGTGGTGCTAGGGTGTGATAAGGGACTCCCATGGGCAGTTTCAAGCTTGTTTTGTAGCAAGGCAAGCATCCATTTCTTCTCCTCTTCACATTGAGTTAGTTGCGACGCAAAAAGGATTGCATTTGGTGCTTGCATTATAGTTCCAGTCAGTCACTATTGAGAGTGATTGCTTGATGGCTGTTCAGGCTGTCAATGCTTTAACTTGTGACCTATCTCCTCTAGCTGCATTAGTTCATGACATTAGAAGTCTAGTGAGTAGTATTCAGGATTGTAAAGTGGTCTATGCTCCAAGACAAGCCAATAGAGTAGCTCATATACTTGCAAGTTTCAGTTATGAAGACAATGTAACTAGAGATTGGTATGTTCATGCTCCTTAATTCATCTAGTATGCTCTGACGTACGACATTCGTACACGTTAATAGAAGTATTTTTTCCCTTCAAAAAAAAAATATTAAAGTAAATAAATTTAGCCAAAATAACATACAATTCTAACTTCATTGATGAACCCTAGATTATTATTTTGATGAAATTTACCCTTGACTAGTTCTAGCTAGCTTCAATTTCAATACTGCTTCTTCACTACTGGACGATCGATCAAGTTTAGACAAGGTAGCTGCAAATGAAAAGTAATTTCAGATTGGTAATATATCGTAACCTCTCAATAGCTTCAGTAAAGAGCTCTAGTTCTTCAAGTGTGCCATGCAAGTCATAAATGTCATCGAGAATGGAGGTCAGGGCAGTAACTTTGCATAAAGTCCTAGCAAAGGCATATTCAGGTTCAAAGTAGATTGATAAAGCCCAGCAGAAGTAAACCTCAGTAACTCTATCTCTTCTAAACGGCAGCTCGTTTCTCACATCCAAGTCCTTCCCCCACCTACAATCAAATTACATTATGTAATTGTTACAATAATATATCATTTATCTATCTAGTAGATACGTACGTATATATGGACGTGGTTTGATGGTCAATTAACCTTGAAATTTCACATGGTTCCTTTTGATGAAATTGCTGCAACAGGTTGAAATCCAACTTGGCAAATGTCAGGAGATTTTCATTATGTGAATCGCATTCGTGATATAAGTAATATCTTGCTTCCATCTTGGTGATGCCCTTTCGAAGGGGCTGATTCAAGGAATGGGTTACTTGTTTTGAAAGTGAGGGGCTTAAACTGTGTTTGATCGACTCAAGATGAGTTGTGGTGAAGGCTAGTGCCTCTTCGAGTATGTCTTCTCCGTCTACCCTAAGATGGGTGGCTTCGTACAAGCTTAATAGTCCTGATGCATCACTCTGAAGAGTTTCCGTAAATTTCTGATCATTTCCTTCCTTGAACTTGTTGAATATATCTGCATCACCCGCCAATTCATTAGACGAGCC
Organism: Fragaria x ananassa; assembly: GCA_034370585.1. Classification (NCBI taxonomy): domain Eukaryota; kingdom Viridiplantae; phylum Streptophyta; class Magnoliopsida; order Rosales; family Rosaceae; genus Fragaria; species Fragaria x ananassa. The sequence goes on along the minus strand of CP139765.1, from coordinate 21,784,647 downwards.
ACTACATATCATGGACTTTATTAGGTGATATACTGAGTTTAAGCCCGAGTTCATGTATATGGTTTCGATCTTCTTATTTATTTTTTTAATGAAGGACTGGTACGGCTGCCTTCAAGCCTTGATTAATGAAATAGTCGAACACAAAAAAGGGGACATTGCAAAGACCTGAAGTAATATCAAACATATCTACAATACACATGTACCCAACAAAGCACAAACTAACAAATAGTACTACTCCAATAGCAACTCTATTTGCTTTCACACAACGGTGACATAATAGAAAGATCAATCGATATGTAACACGCTTACACATCCTTAATGTCCAATAAATCAGCTTTCCAACTATGTTGCTGCTAGAAAAATAATCTGATGACGACACTTAGTTTCATCCTACCATTAGGCGGCAAGTAAGAAACTTACTGCCCACCAAGAGCAGATAAAGCACTTAGAGTGCACAGACTGGCACGAAACCCTTCAAGCCCTACACACCTATATGGGGTCGATCTTATTGTCAGTGTAAGAATGTCACACATTGTGAACATTGAACAAATTATCCATAGAAAATGCATAGGTTAATGATTTATTATTATATATAATAGCTAAAGCCTAAAGGATACGTTAGATTATGGAACAAATATGCATGACATAAATAGTAAACTCGTCTATATGCGTAATTTCAAGTCCACAGTTTCTTTGGTTCACTTTTCTCATGTTTCATATTTTTGTGAAGGAAAGTAAATCAGGTTAATGGGTAGCCTCCACACTAGGACCATGCCTAGCTCAGACGTCAGGATTTGAGATCGATAGATAAATTACATTATTTAATATTGGAAATTAGTTTAGGTACGGTGTAGTGGATATTCAGATAGGGGGACATCCGAACTACTAGTATATATGTGAATTAAAAGAGTTAAAAGACTTTTTTTTTTTAGAAAGATAAATTTATGAGAAATTTTATTCTCACACCCTGAAATACTAGATACACATCCCATTTTTTATACTTTCAACAGTATAATTTTTAAGTCTATTAAATTACCAAAAGAGACATTTCTCACTTTTTGATATTTTTTTCTCCTCTTTAATTTTTTTGATAATTTTTTACGTTTGATTAAATAACTCACACCCTACATATATCAATGAGGTTTAAATTCATGACGTCGGTTGTTAGTTAATCACCTTAATTAACCACGTCACGGCTCACCGACAATTTTTTGTGATATTTCTTCTCCACTTTGATTGAATGTTCGTCAATGAACATTCATTGTTCAAAATAAGATCATCAATAACATGATGATTTCCTATATTAGTGTTTCTCCACCTTCAATTGAGTAACTTTCTCACACAAAAAAAAACAAAAAACAAAAAACAAAAAAAAACAAAAAAACAAAAATAACCTTTAATTGAGTGTTAATCTCGGCATCATCTTGAAAGGATTCGCCCTCAAAGCCAATTAGTCTTCTTTTACGGCCATATATGGAGGTATGGAAACATAACAACTAAATAACAACAAGTTCTTCTTACCTCTAAATACAAGCAGTGAATAACTATAGAGATGTGTAGTTGGGTTTTTGTGTGCCCAACAGAAAGCATGGGAAGTACCACATAAACATTAGCCCTATTACTCCATCTGTAGAGTCTCTAAATAGGTGAAAGGGTGTAGCTAATTGAGCTTTCAACATGACTGAGGGAAGAAAGTTATCCCGTCAGGTTTCTATACCTGACCTGTGGGAGGCTATATGAAATTAGGATGTGTATTAATGAATAGGTATGGTATTTTGTGAATTAGGGTAGTTTAGGAAGTTTAAGGGTGTGTATATAGTAAAATATTAAAGTAAAAATGTTATTAGGTGGTGTATTAAGTAGATGATGCATATCTAGTATGTAGCAATGTGTGAATAAAATTTATTTAAATCTATATGTAATAATAATCAAACCATTACAACTATGAAAGATCTCGGTAGTGGACAAGTCCCCACATTCTTACATGCCCACAGCGATTACAATAAACATGAACCGAAAAAAATCCAAATGTAACCTACTCCTAACCCCATCTAGAAGTCTCGATACCTCATTACAGACAACCTCAAGAAAAAACAACTTTACCAAGCACTGTATACCAAAATCGCCAGCATATATACAAGGGCAACATCCCCGTTACGTTGACACTAAAAAAACACCGATGATAACACCAATAGTCTCTGAACAAGACACCAACCATGGCACAACCAAAACCACCAAAACCCTCGCCCAAAGAGGAGGGACAAGACACAACTAAAACCAAAACAAAACAGAAACTAAAAAAGCCAAAAAATTAAACCTAAAAAGACCCAAAACCTGGGCCCAAAAAGAGCCCAGGCCCAAACCCTCTATTGGATCTCAAAGGAGGGCCACTTCAGGGCCGTCCCAAAAAGCTTCCTCCTTGCTGCTGTCTTCCGATCCTCCGCCCCGTCACCCGAGTTGACCACCAACCAGAGGGCTCCGTCGCCATCACCGCGCATAAGAAAGGCACCACGCTTCAAAAACCTTCAATTAGACAAGGTAATCGGGCAATCACAACCCCGATCGAACCCAATCTTTAGTTGACACAGATCGAGTTCAATCCATGGTCAACCGCGATCACCAAAATCTACCCTTCAAACTCTCACCGCCATCCCATCTGCCTCACCTCCTGCACGATCGATCGGACTTCTATGCTTGTCGTCCACCAACCGCTGTCATGACAAAGTAAAGACTAGTGAGACAACACAGCAACAACAGTAACTTCTTGGTTCATCCCCCTCGAGAAACAGCCTCTTTCGCACCACCACCACCAGCCTTTAAGGGCCTGGCCACTCACGATCTCCCGTCCGACGGTGCGAAAGCAAAAAAAAAAAAAAATTATGTGGAACCGTAGGAGCACCGAGTTTTGTGGAGAGAGTTAAAAGACTTGAAATATAGGTTAAACAGTAAACTACAAGGAATACTCCCAACTTTAGGTGGCCGTTCCAAGACCCAATAAAACAACAAAGGTTAATGAAGCCATTTAATTTAATTTAATTTAATTTAATTTAGGAAAACACTATTTGCATGTTTCAGATCCCATTTCCAACTGACCAGTCATAGAATTCAAAATTTGCTTTTACCATCTATCAGATGGACAGCAGATATTCACAGCAGGTGAAATGAGCTAGTCGAGAACCTCAGTCACTTCTTACTAGAAGTGTTTGAAGATGAAATCCGTTCCAAAATCACTTTCAAATTGCTAAACGAACAATGCAAAAACGTACCAATATACATGAAGTAGATGCCAAAACAAAAATTAATATGAAAACAGAAGAGCATGTCTTCAAACTTCCATGTGTGCCTTTGTACATTCATATCATCAACGCTTATCACACCATGACTAACTATCCAAACAATTACCTCCTAGTTGAGCAATAACTGACCAGCTCATATCCACACTCCAAATACTTATCATGCCTCAGGTAGGTATTCACAAAAATACAACAAGTTTGAATTGAGCACATCCCAACAAATGCCATGCAAGAAAAATTATACAACACAAGCAATGAACCTGGGTGGTACAACACGGCCGAAACCATCATTTTGTTCTAGAACTTTTATGATACATGCATCACCTGGATGCCAGCGACCAAAAATTCATGAGAAAAGACGGTAGAGCAGTGAACCAGGTTATGAAAGCCATGGCTGTAGCTGTTTCAAATTGTGCGCAATGATTATGGGCACAACTATCAAGATCATTGTCAATAAGAACTGTAATCCCCGCAGAAGCACAGGCTGCCGCAAATGTTAGTGTGGATGTCATCTGCAGCAAAAGAAATAATTGTACATTGCTTCAGCCACCCACAGCTCAAAAATAAACCCTTGAGACACTCAAACAGCGCATAGCACAAGACTAAAGGAAAGATAAATGTTCAGCAACAATAGGACAGAGGATACATACCATTAATAAGTACGTATGACTGAGGATATTTACATTTGTTTTAAAACTTTGATATGAATGTAAATATGTTACCATTAATAAGTACTTTGAATATTGAATTTTCGGAAACTACAGAAATGAACTTGACCATGTGTTTCACACAAGTAAAAGCTTCCCTGACCAGATATGTTAAAGATTCTAACATTTTAAAAATGTTTCCAGAATGATTCATTCAAAAAAAAAAATGTCTCCTCCACAGGTCCAGTATGATCATCTTATAGTGACTTATTATTAGGAAGTTCAGGTCCATTAATCACGGCAGGACAAACCAATCAAAGGTACCAACATACTACCCCCAAGACGAACCAGTAACACAAGTAGTGCAAAATCACTTTGCTTAAAATTAGACAAAGTTTGTGAGCACCATGTATACCCAGAATCAGATCCTTTGTGCTCTTGCATTACTAGTGATCAGCAATGACTAGGACAGCATCAATTAGATTCAATAGCACTTGCAAAAGAACTATCTAGCTTGTAAAAGAAAGGGGCAACGATTTTGATCGCCATTAACAAGTAAACTCTCAAATTTGAATGTAGACAATTAGCAAAAACAAAACAAAACAAAGTAACACCAACATTCCCCCAAATAACTCAAACTGTAAAAACTCTGCGAAATCAGTTCGGAAATCAGTTCGAATTTACAAACTCATCTTACCCCATCGCCAAGAGTGAACAAGCAGACAACTTTATGGCTCTGCAAGGACCGCCCGACTAGAAGTGCATAGACGTCAGCAATGGCCAATGAGAAGCTCCACAGAGTCTGCAACCCTGTAGCCGCAACTAGGTAGCTGATCCAAACCCAACACCAAAAACCCAGAAACACAATCCAATTTTAAATACCCACTTGAAATCAAAAGCTATATTCATTGAAATAATAACAGTGTGAAAAGTAAGACCCACCAGAAAGCGGTGACGGAAGGGAAGTCAGATGTGGAGGCCATGACGGCGAGAGCGGCGGCGGAGAAGAGGAACTGGGAGAGGCGCAGGGTGAGGCCGGCCGGGGTGCCGGGCATGCCGGGGAGGTCCTTCATGCGGACGCGTGGCGGGTTTGGGCCAGCGGCGCCGTCTGTGGTGGGGACATCGTCAACTGGGTGAACCGACCCGTGGCTCACGTTCATTTCCACAGTAGAGTCGTCTCTCTTGTTGGGTCGAGTTCAGATTGTACCAGAGAGAATCATAGTCGTGGATTGGTTGGAACTGAAACGACGACGATGAGTCTGGTCGGATCTGGTCGTCGGGGGGATCGGGAGGTGGACGGAGTCGTGATTTGAGACTTGTGAGACTCCTGCTGGATGAAATGTGATTTTGACGTTTTTGCTGTTTTTACGTTGGTGTACCTTTCGTGGGAGTGGTTTTTTTTTTTCTTTTTCATTAGGGGTTGTGTGTGGCTTCACTGGCTTCGTACCTTAATTCTTAATTATTGAAGACGTCGAAAGTGTGTCTTCTAACAAATATCAACTTCAGCTTTGTTAAGGGGAAAAATATCTGAAATGTGTTTTTGTGAAACTAAATTAGTCATATTGTATTAAATAACGTCCTTATGCGCTTGTAATTTCTGTTGTAATCAATTTTTATATAATTTTTTTTAATAAAATAAGTAAATAATTCTAATTCTATTTTTCTTTATTACGTTATCTACCACATTTGCTCTATCCGACATGTTTGTTCCGGTTTTACATTTTGAGTTTTTGGCCAAAAGAAATGAAGGAAAATAGAAAACCTAGTTGTTTCTTACTGCCGTCACCCCCAACTCACTTCTACACCGGTGGTCAGGCGCTCACCCTCAGCCCAGCCTCCTCTCGGCCGCAACCCAGCCTTGCTACTGATATCCGACCAGCCCCCCGCAAGCAGTCCGATGCAAAGGCTCCAATCCAGCAGCTCCGACTCGGCACCCTCGATACAACGCCGACGAGCCCCTGCCAGCCCAGCCCAGCCCTTTGAAATCCCGACGACGCCTCGTCTAGCTCCGTCTGACCACCTCAGCGACACTCTGCCCAGATTCGATCAAATTCGGCCAGGCCCAGAACACACGCCCTCCGGCCAGTGCCCAGCTTCCTTGGGGCCACGGATGCGCAGCGCCGACGCCGAAACCCAATAACAGCTCCTGATCTGGAAAAAAGGGATGTTACCCTTCTAGTAAAATAATATTTTACGAAGGTAATTTTACAAAATTATTGTATGATGAATTTATAGTTAACGTTTACTATAAAGATTTTACTCTTTACTGTTTTATGGAAATTAAAACAGTAAAACAGAAAAGTAATTAATGTTTAAGTTATTTACTATTTTACAATACCAGTTATTACTTATTATTTATGGTGAATTAAAATCAAATATATATGATTAAATGTGCTAATCCATTTATTATTCTTTCTGCATGTAATTAACCAATTATGACGAAACGATCAAATCAGAGCAACTACCACGATGAAAATAGAATTGTGAGAGCAACCGATTCATACACAGTTAATTTGACAAACTAACAAGTATGGTTTCAATTAATGTTACCATTTTTGTTAAATTTTATTCATAATATTAAGCATGTTAGAGCATTTTTAGCAATGCTAGTCATTTTTAAGATAAATTTTAGACAAATTAGCTAAAATGTCATTTTGGCTATCTGTTTCTGCATAAACTGGGAGGGCCATGCGGAATCACTGTGGAACACTAATATGAACAATCATGAGCAAGACAAGGACATATAGTGGTTCACCATGCCTCGGAGGACATGGCTACGTCCACTTACGAATCAACTATCATGGCCAATAAGCTTTTGGTGTTACAAGTGCATCCATCCATCCCGCCCATGAGGAGTAGGGGAAGGAGAGGGAGCATAATATACATTCATTCTATATGTGGGGGGGAGTGAGTCCGGGAGTCCAATCTATATCTACACAGGGGGAGCATTCCTTTTATAGATAAGGAAGTCTTCCTCTTATTATACATTACCGATATGGGACTAACTAGGAATTTATCTTATCATGGTGTCTTCTTGTGGAGCTTGGAGAAGCACCTTCCCGATGTGGTACCGATGATCTTTCACCATGGCTAGGTAGCCTGGACGTCGGTCTACAAGTTTCATGATTGGTCTATGGGCAGGGGAGGTAGTTTACTAACTACCGACTACAAGTCCCCCCAAGTTCTCGTTCAAGACACATCTTGAGTGGGGACTTAATATACAAAATGCTCATAGACCAGTCATATGTCCCCAACACGGACCCAGTCCCAGTCCCCCCAAGTCCGTACTCAAGAGGTGTATTGAATGGGTCCGCCTCACACAAAAAGGCTGACACTACCAGGCGAGCTGAGGAGTCCGCTTCGCACAGAAGGGGTGACAGTCGGGTGAGCTGAAGTGTCCACCTCGCGCCATAATAGTTTAATTGTCACGCGAGCTGAGTCTGCCTCGCCCAGGACGGTTGACACTCGGGCGAGCTGGGTCCACTCGCACTGAAAGTCCGCTTCGCGCTCAATGACGACCCGCGAGTTGAATAGTTCGCTCGTCGCTGAAAGGCTTACACTCGGGCGAGCTGAGAAGTCCGCTCCACCCAGAAGGGTTGACACTTGGGCGAGCTGATTTCGCTCCGCGTACAATGCCTACTACACGCGAGCTGTGGAATCGGCCTCGCCTAGAAGGCCCGATACACGGGCGAGATAAGTCCGCTCGCGCGAACTGGGGTACACGCGAGCTGAAGAGTTCGCTCCTCGAGGAAAGGCTTACACTCGGGCGGGCTCAAGATCCCGCTCCGCCTTCAATGACGACCCGCGGATTGTGGAGTCCGTTCCGCATTCAAGGAGTATACGCGAGCTGACGAGTTCGCTTCACGCAGAAGGAGTACACGTGAGCCGAATAGTTCGCTCCACGTAGAAAGGCTTACACTCGGGCGAGCTGGAGAGTTCGCTCATCGCCGAAAGGCTTACACTCGGGCGAGCTGGAGTCCGCCTCGCGGCTGGCACTCGGGCGAGTTGAATCCGCTCGCGCGAACTGAGGTGTCCGCACCAAGATTACTGTGCGAGATGATGAGTCCGCTCCGCGCACAAGGAATACGCGCGAGCTGTTGCGTTCGCTCCGCGCACAAAGTCTGACACCCGGGCGAGCTGTGGAGTCTGCTCCCCGTACAAGGAATACGCGAGGTGGATCTTGGTGTTACACTTTCATGGCCAAGGGTAGCATGCCCTTCCCATCTCCGGTGTTACTACTCGAGTGACTGGGTGTTAACGTCGTCCGTGGTTTATCAAGCCACTTGCTCCGTTTTTAAAGGGAAGATAGAAGTTTTATGCCTATCCCACCTGGACTTACTGGGGATCTCATTAACTTGTGCCTCTTGGTGGATTACTCATCTCGCCCGGTGTTACTAGGGGAAAACTTATGCCTCTCGGTTGGATGCCAATCTCTGAGTGGAATGGGGGAAATTTTTTGCCTCCCGGTCGAATGCCAATACCGCCTGGTCTTACTGGGGGAAAATTTTTGCCTCCCGGTCAAATGCCAATCCCGCCCGGTCTTACTGGGGGAAAATTTTGCTTCTCGGTCACATGCCAATACCGCCCGGTCTTACTGGGGGAAATTTTTTGCCTCCCGGTCGAATGCCGATCCCGCCCGGTCTTACTGGGGGGAAATTTTTGACTCCCGGTCGCATGTCAATCCCGCCCGGTCTTACTGGGAGAAAATTCTGTCTCTCGGTCGCATGCCAATCTCGCCTGGTCTTATTGGGGGAAATTTATCTCTGGGTGGAATGCCTTTCTCTCGGTCGAGTGCCAAAACCAACTGACGCGAGGTGAAGAGTTCGCCTCGCGCAAAAAGACTAAACAGGACACGCGGGCTGACAAGTGTGCTCCGCGTGCCAGGACCACCACGCGAGTTGTTGAGTTCGCACCGCGTTCCACGACAACCACGCGAGCTGAGAACTTCGCTCTGCGCGCCATGACTACCGCGCGAGCTGTGGGGGCTCGCTCCGCGTGCCATTACTAGTGCGCGAGCTGTTGACTGCGCTCCGCGTGCGACTAATACCGCGCGAGCTGTTGGCTCAGCTCCGCACACAAGGACTCGTCAGCCTCACGTGCCTCTTTTGAGGATGCACTAATCATCAGAGGGTTAAAAGGGATCCGCGATGGTGTGAGGACGTTGTAAATTGTCCCTCGCCTGGGTGATCCCCCATCACGTTAAGTTGGAGGCCGTGACGCCATAGGTGCGGCCTTTAGAATCGACGCCTTGGACATCCAGCGGGCCCAGGTCAGTGTTGTAATAACGTGCATCGTTGAAGTTGGCGGAGATGGAGAAAGGACGTGGATCCGCCTTAATGAGGACCACCTCGCATGTCTCAGTGTCCCATATCATGAGTTCTTGTTGCATAGAGAAAGGCACGCAAAAACTTCTATGGATCCAATCGCGGCCTAGGATCATGCTGTATGAAGAAGCGCACTCGACCGCGAAGGTGTAGATCCGTGATGCCAGTCCAACCTTGACTCTTAAGAATAATAGGCCCAGAGTTCTTGAGACTTGTCCGATGAAGTTCTTGACTACCAAGGACGTGGACTGGATCATTGAGCGCGAGATACCAAGGAGTCCCATAGTACGGGTGGTAACGACATTCACTGCATCTCCAATGTCTACCATGATCTTGTTGACTGTGATCCCCTCAACTTCAGCTGAAACGTACAATGGCCTCATATGAGTGGCCATGTCTAGGGTTGGTGTGGAGAAGGTCAGAGTTGGCATGCGTGTGACGCTACTCGCAACTTCCAATGGTGGAGTGGTCGTGGGTTCCGCCAGGACTAGACCCATCTCGCTGCTGCAAGGTGGAGACATGTCACAAACATTGTTGCTAGTGTCTGGAATATCCGCCGCGTTGCATGTTGTGTTTGGCGGGAGAGCATATCTTTCTATTTCGACTTGAAAAGAAAACTGCTCGCGGACTAGGATCAGCGGAGCCTCAATTACCCCAAGCTCGCCTTTGAGCACAGCAAATGCATTCTTCGCGGGGTTGACGTCCTCGTCTTCAGGCCATGAAAAGACTTCAAGCATATTGCAAGTGAATGACTCCCCCTGCTCTTCTACTTGGTCTTCTTCTAAGTCAATGTGAGGCTCGGAATGAGACTCGTCATTCAATGAATTCTCTCAGAAACGCTAGGCCATCAACTCCGCAAGGTTAGGACTAGAGGTAGCACTTTCAGCACCTAGCGATGCGTCAGTCTCCATCCGCCATGGTCGCCACACGAGTTTGGTCAAGGGTTGTTCAACGAATTCTCTCGGAAACGCTGGGCCATCAGCTCCACGAGGTTAGGACTGGAGGTAGCACTTTCAGCACCTGGCGATGCGTCAGTCTCCATCCGCCGTGGTTGCCACACGAGTTTGGTCAAGGGTTGTTCGTCTTCAGCTGGCTACTTATCTGCTGCTAGAGGGACCTTGGCGTTGTCATTTTCCTTTAACGGAGGAAGGGCTGAGATTCGAAGCTCCTGCTTGGCCTCCGGCTCTAGGTTAGGTTGTGGCAGGGACCGATGTGGCTGTGGTGGTTCCCTTCTTGCCTCAGGGTCGTGGCGAAGAGCATCTCGAGGCCGTGATGGCTGAAGCGGCTCGCGCCTTGGCTTTGGTTCTGGTATCACAAATAGTCTTCGCTTTGCTGGAAGGGGTGGTTCCCTTCTCCATTCAGCCTCCGGCGATTACCGACGCCTTGGTTGAGAAAGCGGTTCCCTTCTTCGGTCAAGCTCTGGTAAGGGTCTACACCGGGAAGGTTGTGGATCCCTTCTTCTTTCCGGCTCCGGAGATGGCCTATGCCTGGAAGGGCGCGGATCTTGTTTCGGTGGTACAGTGAGGCGACATAAGACATTTGCTTTTGTAGCGGGGTCATCTGCTACCTGCGCACACACTCGTGGAGGCGTAACATGTGGCCTTTGAAGTAGAGCGTGCAAGCCTTCGGCTTCTCTCCACATGCTCTCAGGTGTCTGAGCAAGTTGCAAGGGTCGTATGACGCCATCATCAACAGCTCGCAAGGCATGCAAGATGCTGCCATACTTCTTCTAGAGCTTCCGCTTCTTGGATCTGGTTATGGTAACTGGCTTGCCCCCTTGCTGCGTGTACTATATCCCCTCCTTGATCGATGATTTGGATGTCGGGGGAATGTAGGGGTCGGTCAAGATACCTTGGCGAGGGCTTGAAGCCTCGTTTTCCTGATACCCGTTGCTGGAGTCGGATATGTCCATCTCTCTTGAGGCTGGAGATGAAGGTACTTCTTCTTTCCAGTGTAATTGGACGAACGTCTCGAGGCGCTTGATCCTCTGTTCCAGCTCTTCGCGAGTTCTGAGCCTCATGGGTTGGTAATTTTCAGAGGGGGGCGATGTATCGTCCCGCATGATAGCTTTGCCCTTATCTTTCCTTGAAGGAGGATCGGGTTGCAGTCTGGTGACTAGCTGCCTTGCCGGTTCATGGTTCCCACTTTGGTTCGCCAGCACAGTATAGTCATTCGCCGGTCTCTTGCGATTTCGACCTGGCGATTCGCGCAGGTTTGCGTTTGGAGAAGTGTCCAATGTGATCGCGCGCTGGCCGATGTGAGGCCAAGCAATGTCAGCAGTTGCAATCATGAAATCACCTTTGTCTTCAAAGTGAATGTACTTGAGGTCGAGCCAGTTTTGGATTTGCTCGCGAAGTTGGTAGCAATCACGAGTTCTGTGTCCCCAGCTATCATGGAACTTGTAGTGTACGCGACCTTCCTTATATTCGATGTAAGGTAAGGCCCTCACCACTGTGACGAGTCCGTCATCAATAAGGTAGTCTAGAACCTTATGTGCGAGATTGACGTTATAGGTATACTGGCGAGATGGCCGAACTGCATCAACATTGTCCTCCTCGCGGCCTTTCTTAGATGCACGGCGCGAATTGTCATCCTCTGGGTGGTCCGACAAGTCCAAGGTGACTCTCCGCCGTCTTGGCTTTGGTGCGCGGCGGCGGCTGTTCCCCTTTGGCTGGTCGTTCCAATTCACCTCGACCATACCGACCACGGCTGGGAAGGGGTCCACATCCACCAAAGAGGTTGTGCTCTCCAGCGTCTTTATTTTCAAGACGCCAGAATTCAACCAGGTCTGACGTTGGTCGCGGAGCTTGACACAGTCTTTGGTGTCATGATTGTAGAAGTTATGGAAACTACAATATTTCTTGTCCTTTAACCCTTTCTTAGACAGGATCTTGTGATCCAAGCGTACGTACTTCGCCTCGATTAAGTATTAAAGACAAGATGGGCGTATTTTGCATCATACGTGTATGACTCGTATTCGGGCTTGGTCCATGCAAAAGACTGAATGGTGATTGGCTCGTGAGTTATTTTGAGATTCTTCAGTTTGTGAGCCAACGGTTTCCCAGTCAGTTCGACTGCTCCGACATCATCATACTCTTACGCGGCCTCAGTCTCTTCCTGCTCCACCGTCCTGTTTCTCCCTGGTACGTATGTCCCCTTGGAGACGTTCGCCTTCTCATCCATTTCATTGAGGATCAGCTCATAATTGCCGACCTTGTTGATCAGGTCGCCCATAAATGTGAAACGCTCCCCATGGTGCTTCTGCCGCTAGCGATGCTCGAGGCCACGGACAGCCAACTTAATGGCTTCCTGCTCAGGTAGCAAGTAATCACACTTGGCTTGCTAGATCTTGAAGCCTTGGAGGAATGAGACTCCAGACTCCATGTTTTGCTGGCTCATTTAGGTGAGGGAGTCAAGGCCAATCTCCGGCTCAATGGTACCGTAGGTCTCCCTGAATAGTGTCTCCATGGTAGGCCAGTCCGCGATAGATCCTGGCTTCAACCTAGAGTACCAACTGAAAGCAGCTCCGGACAGAGAAGTCCTGAAGAGCTTAAGCTTGATAATGTCGTTATTCCCATATTGGCTGCATTGGACTTTGAAACGGGTCATAAGGGTTGCTGCATCTTCCCTTGTCTCCCCGGAGAGAGTGGTGAAGACAATGTTCTTGAACCCATGGGGAAAGGGTAATGCGCCACATTATCAGGGTAGGGGTTGCGATAGTGCAAGTCAGCATCATCTTTTTCCGGTTTGCTCCTTGACTATGGAAGAGATAAGCTGACGTCAGTCGGCTGTCGTCACAAGTGAGGGCTCTGCTCCCTCCTCATGGTTTGGCCATGTAGAGAAACTGGCTGTTTGCCCACTATTCTTGGGAGTTGGGTTGGAGTAGGCTAGAACCGGGTCAGCTGGTGTCCTGGCTCCCTGGCGTAGTGAGTTGTTAACTCCCTTGATGGGAGCAGTAGAGCCATGCGGGGGCAGATTCTTTGAAGTTCCAGCCCCTAGCGTGAACTGCAGGGTCTTTTGAGCCCCAACCTTAGGGTTTGCTCTAGCGTGCTCATTAGGCGGGATATATTTGGCTGATCCCTCGTTCACATTTATGTCAGTAGGATCTAGGGCAAGATTCTTTGGTGTTTGCGCCCTCATCCAGTCTTCAACTTCAAGGACCCGTAAGCTCAGCCGGTCTTGTTTCTCCTTGAATTTGTCTAGTTTTTCAAACTGTTCTTGCTTCCAAAGAAAGAAGCATTCTGTTGGTCATGCAGCTTGGTATTGTGGTCGTCCAAGCGGTGAGTCTGTTCATCTACTGTCGCGCGAGTGAGCGACAAGATCTCTGCATGCTGCTTCACGGTCTCCGTGTTTTGGTCCAAATCCGTCCGTATCCGTTGAAGGCTACCTTCGACCAAGCCCTTAGTTTTAGTGAACTTGGCATCGAGGTGGCCGTAATCCTTACCGAGCATGGTGAGTTTGTCATGGGTGGCCTGCATAAGGTCTCTGTCTTGCTTGACCTATTTAGTTAGGTCAGCAACGCTTTGTTGAGTGGCCAAAACCTGACTCGTCAACCGCTCGAACATCTGGAAGATTTGCTCCATAGACAGTTCCGAACCTATGTCTTGGATCGGCTGAGAGCCTACCATGGTGGTCTTGCTGAAGTCTGGGTCACCAAGCTGAGCAAGAACATGTTCTTGAGTGAGAGAACAGCAAGCCGTGCTGTTATGGGGCTTGTACCGTAGCGATCTGTGATTGAAACAAGAAAGCTGAGGCTTTCGGTATGGCAATTCCTCTGGTCTCCCTATGATGTCTCGCTTGTACTTCCTGTCCCACAGGGCGTGCTGATGTTTTGGCCACAATCCTCAGCGCGTGAGCGAGAGGTAACTAGCGAACAAATAAAAGGAGATTTTGCTTGCGTGCCATCTCGTGGACGAGGAAATGGTTGAGTGCACGAGATATGACTTCTGATCAGGCGAAAAGGGGTTTCCAGGTGCCACCTCATATGATGAATTTACGAGCACAAGGCGATCGATACTCACGGCGGGACGCGAGCAGAGCAACTATAGGGAATCAGAGTAATCGGGGGTGAGTCCAGGAGGGCTCTGAGAAAACCTAGGCGGCGGTGCGCACTTAGGGTTAGGGTTCCGAGGTAGCTCAAAAGGTAACTGGTTTGCAGTTTATCTATTGTTTGTCAAGAGATTGTGTTTGTTGAGAGATTTGATTGTTGAGCCCTTTATATAGTAGTTCGACTTGCGGTAGAAGAAAGATAATCATAGTTCAAGTTGTATTCCGAAATCCTAATCTCACAAGGATACTGCTAACCCGCGTGGACTCAAACCATCTCGTGGGCCTTTCTAACTCGCGGGCCAAAAGAAGACTTTTTAATTAATAAGGGCCACATGGATTGTCTCAAAGCATGTAAAAGACTTGTAAGAGTCTTCAACGATAAAAGTGGTGCGCGCAGACTCCGCCTGTCACTTGTTCGCGAAATTTCCCACGCGAGACAGTTCTCTAGCTCGCCTTGATTTATTCTGCCTGCCTCACCTACGCAAAGTGTCGATCTCGTCTCGCATAGGCGGAGTCAACTAGTAATTCCACGCGAAGTCATTCCGCGTGCAAGATCAATATTCCGCGCAAAGTCCATTCCGCGCGCAGGGCTGTATAATTTAGTTCGTGTGGTCCATTCCGCAAGCGAACTATGTAACTCAACTCGCGTGGCCTCACTGGCGGGCCTTTACTTGTAAACCCAAAGAATTTGGGCTCGTTGGTGTAACATGGACCAAAAATTTAATTAATATTCACAGACATTTACTGTCCAGTAAAATATTAATTTAGGTGTAAACCTGGGTTAGACCTGTAGGTGATGATCAACAGGTTTGAGACAGAGGCATAATAGCTGGGTTTTGGATGATGTACATTTATTTATATATTATGTCAGTTTGTTTTTAAGCTCTTGTGAAAAACTTTGTTTTACTAGACTTTTAAAGTTAATGTAATTAAGAAGATGTAATGTTTAACTCAATTGTTGAGTTTTGTTGACATTTACATTTCTAGCATTTGAGTTTAGTTTGGATGTTGTTGAGCAGGTTTTGGGAGTGATGTTTTAAGTTATATCATGCCCAAATTTTTGAAAATTATCCTTCAGAAAATTGGGGTGTGACACACGAACTTGTAACGACGTATAGGTCAATCTTGTTAGATCAAAAGACAAAATTTGACAAACTAAAAATTTAAATAATTTTCAAAAGTTCAAAAATAGAAAACCAAATTTTCGAGATGTTACACTGTAGTCATGGTTGCCTTCGAAGCCTCATTGAGTTTCCTAGTCAACTCGGTTAGGAGCGAGTCGTTGTCCAACGGGGTGACGACAAAAGAACAAGCGGCAGACGTCATCTGACGCCGATTAACCAATACGATCTCGTCGGCCATCCCTCCTCTAACTATTACCTCGATCCCTCTCGCCTTTCCCTGATTCAAATCAGATCTTGTGAGTCGAACCTGAATCCAAATCAGACAAACCCCAAAGCTTGGATTTGGATCGTTCGAATGTAGTTGATTGGGTATGACATGTTCTTGAAGGTGGTGGGAGAAGAGGAAGAAGGGTTTGTGACAGGACCCGTCCCAAATTCCACCCTGAAATCCGAGAAGGTCCTGCGAGGACCACCTCTAAAAGAAATTCTATCGAAAGTTTAGCATAACTTCCCCTAAAAATGGACAACCCTGACTTGTAAGAAACAAAAATCACTACAACCCAACATATCATACAAACCCCTGGAGCATAATGCTCTCTATAACCACAACCGCCCTCCCACTACAAATATGACAAAGGTCTCAATTATTATATTTACATCCCAGATATTCATAATAAGTTATAATCCGCACCTGATATTAACGAATTTGACTATATAAATCATCACATTTACTCTGTAATTAAATCGTCGTATATTCCAACAACTCACACACACAATTCACCCATATACGACCACAACAAGTCTACCCCCAAACACTTTTAAATACCCCAACACTTGTGTATACACACCCATGGTGTCACACCCCAGTCCTTAAGTTATTTTACGGTTATTTATTCCGGTACTATTTTGGTCTTTTACCGTATTAATTAACCGTTTACTGTTAAGGACTTTAAAGTTGACTTTTTATTCCGTTGGGAATTTGGGAAAACTTTCTTCATGAAAGTTGTAGAGGACGTCGTTACGAGTTCGTAGACATGCTATGCGTTAAAATCGGAGTAAGCATGGTAAAGTTATGAATTTATTGGTAAAGTGTGGAGTTAGTAAAAAGGGGTAAATATTTGTAGTGGGTATTTTTGTTTGGGTATAATTGATGGACCGGGCAGGGAGAGCCCGAGCCCAGTTTCTTCTTTTTCTTCTCTCTTTTTCCTCTTCTCTTCTTTCTCTTCTGTTATTCTTCCTGAGCTCTCCTCCCGTCGGAAACCCTTGCCGCCAGTTGCAGCCGTCCAGCCAGCCACCAGCCGCCGCTCTAGCCCGGGACGGACCCCCCGCCACCTCCTCTCTCTCCCTGGGCCGGTGACCGGCCGTGTAGCGCCGCCGGGAGGAGAAAAGCCGCCGGACACGCCGGATAACTTTTCGCCGGAGCTCCATCCTCCGGCCACCATAGGCCGTGATTTTTAGCTCATTTTGTAGCCCTCATCAAGGTGAGTAATCCCTCCAAAAGAATCGGTCTAATTCGATTTAGTTAGGGTGGTTTGTATAATTGGAAGTTTTAGGGATTTTAGGGTTTAGGGTTTTGATGTAGAGATTTTGATGAGGAGTTTAATGGAATAAGTTTTAGAATTTTTGGAGGAGTTTTGGATAGGTTTAAGAATTGTTGAAGTTAAGTATTTTTGGCGGATTATTAATTAATAATTTGGCCATTGGAATTTATTTGGTGAAAAGTGTTTTTGTGGATGTCGGTAAAAATTTGTGGAGTTTTGAGGTTGGCTGTGGATTTAAGATTTTGGAGTATTAGGCTTGGTTAAGCGCGTAGCATATTAAATTATGCATGTTTTGCCTTTAAACGTTCGGTGTTTCATTTAAGGTTTTAATATTATTTTTGTCCAGGCCGTGAGGAGGATTATTCAGCAGAAGCTTCGGGTCATCGACAGGCTTAGCCGAGCACTGTGAGTGGACCTTTGATTTAATCCCATGCATGCACTAAAGTTAATTAATTTCGATGGTATTTTAGAAATTCAGTATTTTCTTGGGATTTGTGAGTTCCCACCGTTATTTGGGGAACTCCCTTGCTCATTTCATTTGACATGTGGGACATGTCAATAGGTCTTTTTATTTGGAATTCAATTGCACCCTAAAAAGGGTTGACTGATATTATTTATTGTTAGCTTGGCGTGGGACGCCATTATATTTATTTAGCGGTCCTCATCATATGTGAGTAGAGCGTTTAGAGTGGGAAGTTATTATAATCCCACAAGCGGTCCTTATCATATGAGAGTTGAGCGCTTGGCGTGGGACACCGTTATATTTATTTAGCGGTCCTCATCATATGTGAGTAGAGCGTATAAAGTGGGAAGTTATTATAATCCCACAAGCGGTCCTTATCATATGAGAGTTGAGCGCTTGGCGTGGGACGCCATTATATTTATTTAGCGGTCCTCATCATATGTGAGTAGAGCGTTTAGAGTGGGAAGTTATTATAATCCCACCAGCGGTCCTTATCATATGAGAGTTGAGCGCTTGGCGTGGGACGCCATTATATTTATTTAGCGGTCCTCATCATATGAGAGTTGAGCGCTTGGCGTGGGACGTCATTATATCTATTAAGCGGTCCTCATCATATGTGAGTTGAGCGCTTGGTGTGGGACGCCATTATAGCCTGGGACGCCATTATAGCCTGGGAGGCAACCGATCGGTATATGTATATATTATTGGCAGCTAGCTATTATTTAGCGGTCCTCATCATATGAGAGTTGAGCACTTGGCGTGGGACGCCATTATATCTATTAAGCGGTCCTCATCATATGTGAGTTGAGCGCTTGGCGTGGGACGCTATTATAGCCTGAGAGACTTATAATTTTGGTGAAATATTTTTCCCTATTTATTGTGATTTATTGAGAACCAATGAGATTGGTCGTTATTTTGGTTTATAAGTATTTGCGGAAAGAGTTCCAAGAATGGCGTGCATAAATATTTTCTAATTGAAATTACGGGAGAGCATAGATTTGATTTAATTGCTCCATATTTCTTTTGTCATTTATTTTGTCCACTCACTCTAACGTTTTAAATGCTTCTCCCCTGGGCCCTTTCGTTTTAAATGCCCAGTCTGCAGAGTTCTGTACGGCGAGGGCAGGAGGCGAGTCATATTTCCACCTCATCTAGTTTTCTCTCATAGGTTACTAGTTAACCTACCTATGTATTTTTCTTCTTTCCTAGTAGTTGCTCTGATAACCTTGGGATGTTTTAAGTGTTGTTGTCGTTGTTAATGTTGTGAGTTAAGAGCTTGTGACTCCACCTTTAAGTGTTGAAAAAGGTTTATTTGGCATGTTATTTGAGAGATTAAATTCATGAAATTATTTCGATTTCTTATGTTGGTTGAGGTGGTGGATGTTTATTTGGGGGAGCGGATGGCTCCAGAAGATGTGGATTGAATTGTTTTAGAAGTGTTTGGGTTTTAGTGATTTTTCTTCTAGGTAGGGGTACTCATTTTCAAGGGAAGTTATGCCAAAATTTTGGTAGAATTTCCTTTGAGGTGGGTCCCGCAGGGTTTATTCCGGATTTTCAAGGGGAAATCCGGGGTAGGTCCTGACACATGGACATATCAACAACTTTACCAAATTCACAAGACCACACCAACACTCCTATACGCACACACCAGTACATCCTCTCTCTTCTGGTGCCACCAGTTCATCCCATCTCTCCTGGTGTCTAACTTTTAGGGCCCACTAATGCATCCCCTCTCTCCTAGTGGCCTAACACACATATATAGCAACCAGTACATCCCCTCTTTTCTGGTGTTATAACCCTAAGAGACAACTAGTTCATCCCCTCTCTTCTAGTGTCTCGACACACAACTCTATATATAGCTACTGATACATCCCCTCTCTTCCGGCACTATAATCCACAGAGAACGCTAGTTCATCCCCTCTCTTCTAGCGCCTCAACACACTACACTATATATAGTTACTGGTACATCCCCTCTCTTTCAGCGCTATAATCCTAAGAGATCGCTACTCCCACATGTCTCAGAAAATTAGTAGTAAATCCGAAAAGTCAAATAAAGCTCACAAGAAAAATATCTCGGCCCACTAGATAGAGCTCACGAGAAAAGTATATCGGTCCACTAGATAGAGCTCATGAGATAAGTATGATCCACTTTAATATAAACACCGATACTTTTCCGCTTACCCTTACCAGAGTGAAGTTTATTGGATTACCACCAAACTCCACCACAACATTATTTCCATCGATTCTGACATTCAAGATTAGAAATAAAGAAATCCAACGGTTGGATCTTCCCGAATTTTACACCGACAAAACCTAACTTTGACTAATCTCAAACCTAACAAAAACTCCTCCAAAATTCACAAACTTCCTATCAATAACTCCTCTCAACAATACCAAGCTAAACAACACAAGCCAACATATATTTCAAATTCGATAATTCACACATTGCAGGATTTACACAAGATATAACCCGTGACCATTCTCCTTGCGCACTTTGGAAATTAACTTGATACCACACTCACGTATTCTTTGGCAACAAATCATAATCAATATCACCCATACACAAAGTCTTCATTTATACATATACCATATTCATAGTAACTACTCTTATACGTAGATACACACATGACATATCTATATACACACACACGCTTATATTTGTATATAAGAACGATAACTCTACATAATAAATCAAATATAAGATATTTAATGCAACCATACACGAGCAACCAATCATGGCCATAACCACAAGAAATGATAAACCTTAAATCATCACAGCCATAAACAACTTGCTATTTAGACCACACACTCAAATAGATTACAACCAAAACAACTATAACCCTTACCATTTTCCGAACCTATTAATTATCAAAGTTGACCGAAACAAAAACTTAACTTCCACACCTCTTACCTAAACAGGCATGCCTCACAAGTTCTCAGGTAGCCTAATCAGAGACCGAAGTCGCCGGGTTATCATTGGAGTTGCCAGAGGCAGCCTGGACATCTCGGCGTCGATCCTCTTTTCCTCGACCTCGATAGAGAGAGAGAGAGAGAGAGAGAGCCACCACCAGACGTAACGACGACGTCGGGACAAGCAAGAATCAAGCCGGTGTGCACCGAGAAGTGTCTAGCATGATGAAATCCGATCGGAGCCCCGATTGGACTGCTTTTAAGCTTGCTGACCTCTTTTCGTTTTCAATTACATTGCACCACCACCCAATACTGATAGAGGAAGAGTAGAGCTTTCAAAAGACACAGGTCTGGCGTCCATTGGTGGCCGGACAACGGCGTAACACTCCAGCGACCCGAGAACTGGGTTGTCTCCCATCTCTGAGCAGACGACCCGAAGGGAAAAAGAGAACTCCCCCAAAATGCTAGGGTTTCTCTCCTTATATACTTCTCCCAATTAAATGACTATTTTGCCCCTCAATTTTGACTGTTTCCACACTATTGTAAACCGTAACTTCTTCATACAAATTCCGTTTCGAGCCTGTCACATGTCCCCGAACTCGGTTTAATGCCCTCTACGACTTTCATATTGAAAGTTTTCTCAAATTTTAAGCAAAGTCAACTTTAAGTCCATTTAAGACTCAAATAATAAGTATAAGTGACAGTAAGGGTCATTCACTATGTAAATGACGGTAAACCTGTAAAATAAGGTTCGGGGCGTTACAGTTTGAGCGAGACAGAAGGGGAGAGAAAGATGGGATGGTGTTTCCAGATGTAGAATGAATTTAAAGTATGGAGGATTTGGAGGTGGAAAAGGCAACAGATGTGGGGGCGATGATGGAGGTGAGGGAGTAGGAGGCTAAGGAAGAAGTGAAGAGAAATTATCCCCGAACAAAAAGAAAACAAATAAAAAAAGTGGAGAGAAGGAAAAAAAATAATTTGATTTCAATGGGGGTAGTTTGTTTACTTTCACTTTCAATTGGTCAAAACGTTTGCTACATCAACTTGATAACGAAACGACTCAAAAGTGTCAAAAATGGGAGATTAGGGATGTATCGATAAAATATGGAAACTGAAAGACAACTGTTTTAAGAGTTAGATACATAGTGTCACACATATTTATTCTAATGTTTATCACTAGGTTGGTCTTTTGTCTGTTTATAAATGATACTTTGTTCACATTGTCCCTATTTACGTTATATTCATTAAAATTTAATGAAAAAAATAAACTAGTTGAATAATGTCACGCCCCGACTCTTAAATTTTACCTTATTTACTAGCATTGTGTTAATAAGAGTTTTACCGTCTCGGTAAATGAGTTATAATTTTCAAAGGTCCCTAGAAGGGTGTTGATGGATGATTATTTCAGAGGATTTATTCGTAGGAAAAATATTTGAGGACGGTAAAAATGGTAAATTTTAGCTAGTAAAAAGGTTAGTTTTATTAGGGTATTATTTTGGGGTGTTAAATTTTAGAGTTAGGTTTTAATTGGTGTGTTGGACCGGTTGGGTTTGAAAAGCCCAAACCATTTTTCTCTCTCTTCTCTCTCCTCCCTCCCGATTCTCTCTCTCTCTCTCTCTCTCTCTCCCTGCCGAACGTTCCCCAGGCCCGTCCGTCGTCGTCCGGCCACCGTAGGTCGCCACACCAGTCCCAAACGATTGGCCATCACCTCCTCTTCCTTCTTGGACCGGTGGCAGCCCCTAGCTCCGTCGTGAAGGAGAAATCGAACCCGGAAGGTAAGACAGTTCAGAGTGCTCCGACGCCGGAACTCCCTCCTCTGGCCACCATAGCTAGAAATCCTTGGCTCAGCTTGTAGCTCTCATAAATGGTAGTAATCCCTTGAAAGGTTTCAGTTCAATTCGTGCTTGGTAAGGAGAAATCATTGATTGAAATTCTAGGGCTCTAATTACTGTTTTAAGTCGATTGTCTTAGTTAAGCTCGAAATTGGACTTTGTGCTAGTTAGGAAAATTGTAGAGGAGATTGAGAGGAAGATACTGTTAAAATTTGGTAGGCATTGGAGGTCGTCGGAGTCGGCTGCTGGCCGCCGCTGTTAAGAGGCTTTTTATGGTTTTAGATGTGCTTTCTTGAGGGGATTTTATTGATGTGTAATTTAGAATTTTTGGAGGAGTTTTGGATTTCTCTAAGATTAGTGGAATTTGGTGGTTATTGGGATATAATGCAGTTGTTGGTTAATTGTTGTTAGGATTGTGGAGGGTGATATTAAAGATGTCGGTAATTGTGGTGAAGTATGGTTTGAAGCAAATTTAAGAATAAGAACGTTAGGCATAGATGAGCGTGCGAAGCTCACATTTATTTTTGTTATTTTTACATAAGCGTTGATTTATAGTTGAGGATTTAATTATGTCTTTGAAACAGAACGTGAGGAGGCTCGAGCAGAAGAGGCCTTAGATCGACGTTAGGCTTATGCCTAATTTGTTAGTGGACTTTTGTTTTAATTAAAATACATGCAATTGCTTACTGTCAAATAATTTATTTTGTTGGAGCTTTTGAAGTTATTTTTATTTGACAATTTTATTTATTTTGGTGAGTTACCGAAAATGGGATTTTCGGTAAATTATAAATGTTTTTATGTTGAGAGTATGTATACAAATGCTAACTAGCCATATGTGTCTGTCCACCTTAACAATGTAGTATATAACCGCATTATGGTGTGACGTGAGCGTTGGACACAAACATAGTAGCCATATATGAGTGTTTAATTCATATAGGGGGTATGAACACATATTTATACACACGTCTGTTCACCTTAATGATGTAGTATATTATTGCATTAAGGCATGACGTGAGCGTTGGACGCAAGTGTAGTTGCTCTATATAGATTATTTTAAATTTATTAATTTATATAAGGAATATGAACGTATGTAAATACATACATATATTGATATATAGTTTTGAGCTGAAGATGCTCGATATTTATGTGATAAAAGATTTCTCACTAGAAGCATGCATTCGATTTTCTTTGGAAATAAATTTGGGAAAACATAAATGTTGATAATTATTTTATTTATTTATTTTTGTCCACTCACTCTAACGTTTCCGAATGTTTTACCCTGGCCCCTTTGTTTTAAAAATGCCCAGTTTACAGAGTTCGGGCTGGAACTAGTAGGAGGCGACGAGACATAGTTACCTACTTCTCAGCCATTTTTCACCAGTAGGTTACCTATTTAACCTACTAAGGTATCTTCCTGTTTCCTCCAGTTTTTTTGTAGTAGCTCTGAATACTCTTGGGGTTATTGTAAAATATTTCGGTGGTGTGCTAAAACCTATGTTTTATTTTAGAATATTTGAAGATTGAAGTTGTTATATTATTTGTATATTTATGGGTTGAATTGGAGGATGGTTAATAATTTTTAGGAGGGTAGTTCTTTAATTTTCCGAGTTAGGGTTGTCCATTTTCAATGAATGTTTGCCGAGTTTTTCGGTAAATTTTCCTTGGAGATGGACCCCGCAAGACTTACTTCGGTTTTCAGTGTAAAATTCGGGGTGAGTCTTAACGAATAAGGTCACTTAACGCAAATATAAATTATATGCAAAAGTGAATCGGTATAATGTATGGTTACACTTACACACACGATATAATGAAAATATGTGTTAAACGCTTCTATAATTTGAACGAATTTAGGAAAATGAGAGACTTCACTTTATTTTGAGTGCGGCTATTGAGACCTCTAAATTTGCTCAGTATACTTCTCATTCTCTCTACACCTCCATTTTACTTTTAAATATAAACATTTGCTCATTAAATCTCCTTTCAAATTCCTAAAACAGTATTGTTTATGTAATTCACATATATATTAATATATTACTCATTACACCTCTTATTCACTCACTATACCTCTAATTTTTTTTCTTTTTGCATGTGAACATCTATTCCCGACTTTCATTCTTTAATTTTTCCTCTTTTTTCTTTTGAACACAAACCTCTGTTCCCGACCTTGATTTCTTGATTTTCTTTATTTTTTGTATTTTTTATTTTACATAAAATGTCACTAGACATTCATTTTTTGATCAAATTGTACGAAATAATTTTCAATGACATTAATTTTCAAGAAAATTTAATTCGAATCATAAAGAATACTATTTTCTTAAAAATAAAAAAAAAACAAAGATTGCGTCTCAAATTTTATTTATCAATCATAAAAAATATTCTTACATGAATTATTCTATATTTTTGTTACTGTTGTATTTCTATTTTACATATACTATTTTTTTTTGTAAGTTTATATGCTTTGTTTTTATACCTCATGATGATAAATTATTTTAATAATTGATAGATTTTTGTAAAAATATTATGATACTTATTTATTTATTTTTTAATAATTGATTTTTGTAAAAATATTTTTTCACTTTGTACATGCATGTGACATGTATGATAAATATATAAATGCTTTAATAAGTATGTGGTAAAACTAGAAAATAAAAATTAATAAGAAAAATAATAAAATGTATTAATCTATTATTATTAAATTAAAAATTTTAGAGATGATAAATATAATATTATTTTTTGTTTAATTAGTGTCATTAATAGTTATTATGTAAAAAAATAAATATGTTATTTAATAATTCATAATAGAAGGAGTTTAAGTCAAATTCAAAGAATGAATTACTATAATTACTTACTTTTAAAAGACTATAATAACTTTTTTTTAGAGGACTGTAATTACTTTTTCAAATAGTTGTAAATGTGGAAAATCCGGAGCAACACATTTGTACTTTTGCGTCTCTCGCAGCTCACCGATTGTTAGCTAATAAGCCAATCAGGCTTTCACTCGCGCTGCTTAATTTTGGGGCTCATTTTCTCTCTCTCTCTCTCTCTCTCGATCTTCACGGCCCTTATTCCCTAATCGATCTCCCTCTCCCTCAAAACCTAGGGTTTCGCCTCTCTGTCTTCTCTCTCCAGTCCACTTGTTTTTCGTCGTCGTCTTCTTCTTCTTCGCTTTTGGTCCTCTCCTAGATTCGCTGCTTCTTCCTCTAGGGTTCGCAGATCTAAGACGGCTCTTACTTCCCAGCTCTGCTCTTCGCTCTCTTGCTCTTCACCATGTTTTGGAAGCTCCCATCTCTCTCTGCCTCCTCGCCTGTAACTCTCTCTCTAACCTTTTACTTCCTCTTCAATTTCGAAAACCTAAGTTTTTTGTGCTGCTTTCTTTATGAGAGAATTGACTGGTTTTCTGTTCGATAAGTTTAATTGGTCTGATTTCAAGAGCTGTTTAAGTTTATTTGTTATGTAATCTTAATCTAAGCACCGCGCAATTAGTATCCTACTTGAAGCACGCTGCTTGTTTAGTTTTAAATGTATGGGGTTGGGTTTACTATTTTAGAGCTTGTTATATACTGGTTGTGAGCTCAAATTGGGTGGTTTTGCTATTTCTGATTACACTCTGTTTCGGAGTTGGTACACTGAAAGAAAGATAGGGAAACAACTACTTCTGAATTTCCTGCTTGCTTTTTAAAGGTTTGGATATGGAAAGGCTGCATTATTGATGAGTAGCGCTGTTAAACTATTAAATCCTAAGTCTTCATGATGATTTTCTTGCTTACATACTGCAAGGCTTCTATTTTTCCTGTTTTCTCATTATTATACTTCGGCATCCGGTTTTTCTTTTCTACAGGTGGAGACAGTGCTAGACAAGGAGGATTTCACGTTGGAAGAGCTTCTGGATGAAGAAGAGATTATCCAAGAATGCAAAGCCTTAAACACTCGACTCATTAATTTGTAATGTCCTGTTGAACTCTCTCTTGGGCTACTGCTGCCCTTCCTGATATTCAGTTTCTGCATTTGTTAGAAATTTATACCAGAATTTGCACTATTTCCTTCTCAATTTTGGGAGTTTATGGAGGATGTATTGTATCTAACATGATTGTGGATGATATATGCTCATACCCTTCTGTAATTGTTTCAGTTTACGGGATAGAGCCCAAGTGGAGCAATTACTCCGTTATATTGTTGAAGAGCCTCCTGCGGATGCTGAAAGCAAACGAACCTTCAAGTACACTTTCAGCTTGACAAATAAATACAATTTTTTTTTGAATGCGTGTGACTTCAAAAGACATATAATCTTGTGTTGTTTTGTTTCTCATTAAGTGATTTTGTTTCGTTATTTAGGTTCCCCTTCATTGCATGTGAGGTTTTTACATGTGAAATTGACGTAATTTTAAAGACTTTGGTGGAGGAAGAGGAGGTATACATGATATTTAATAAGCAAGTTGATGACTGTAATTTTGTGTCTTACTGATACTCTCTTATTATGTGATTGTAGCTCATGAACTTACTCTTCTCCTTCTTGGAACCAAATCGTACCCATAGTGCCCTGCTGGCTGGGTATTTTAGCAAGGTAATATACAATGATTTTTGTAACAATATCTTCTAATGCTGGTGACAACAGATTTCTTCATGCTTTAATTTTACAATGATATTTGTAACAAACTCTTCTAATACTGGTGACAAAACAGATTTCTTCATGCTTTTTTAATTTGTGGCCAATTGTAGGTTGTTGTATGCCTTATGATACGGAAGACAGTCCCACTTATGAATTATGTTCAAGTAAGTAATTATCGGCTTATCTGATTTTAATCCTTGCATCAATGTGGGAGCAGAACTGTGCATATATTGGACCACCGACTGCATCTTCTTACTGCCAGCGTCCTACATTTTAAGATTGTTTGGTTGCCCTTCCACATGAAGATGCACATTATTCTTTTATGTCTGCCCCTTTTGTGTAGATCCTCAGTGTGGTTTACTGCTAAACATGAGCCCTATGATCTTGGTCCATCTGATCATGACATTTGACACCAAACATGTGTTCCAGCATTTATTGATCTTTTCAGAGAAATCAAGATATTTTGGAGTTGTCCTGTTTGTGTTTGTAATAGTCCTTGATAGCCCTTAATGTAAGAGAAATCAAATTTTTCTTAAACAGACAAGTTATTATTGCTAGTCTCAGCATTGATCAATTTACTATATATTTCCCTCAATTGACTGCTCATTTGAAAAGAAAATTTTGAGGAGTGTTCTGTGGAATGTGGTTGATGATCTTAAATTATTGTACAGGCCCATCAGGATGTTTTCAGGCAACTAGTTGATTTGATAGGAATTACATCTATCATGGAGGTAATTAAGAGTAAATTTTGCAGAAGTGAGTTTTAATTTGATGACAGTTATGTGTGCAAGTGTTTTTTTAGTCCATCTGAGGCGTTTTCATGGCACAGGTATTGGTTCGACTTGTTGGCGCGGATGACCATGTGTACCCCAATTTTATAGATGTGATGCAATGGTTAGCTGAGAGTAATCTGCTAGAGATGATTGTAGACAAACTGAGTCCATCTGTAAGTGAGAGATTAACTGTTGATTACTGGTGTGCTTGTAGCAACTACTCACATATTTATGGATTGCAGAACCTTTTTCTTTTTATATTCTGGTCACTGTCTAGTTGATTACCTCAACCATCTGTAAAGAACCTACTGGAAAGTTTTGCACAAATCCTTTCTGGTTGCATTGTGTATTGCTTGCATTGTCATCTTAACTCTGTTCTGGTTGGTGTTCTGTATGTTCTTATAGTTGTTTCTTTTGGTAAGGATAAATAATAATGTGGGAAAATTACTAGAGGTTAACTAAATGGAGTGACACTGGTTGGTACCATACAAATGTATATCTGCTAAAAAAGTTCGGATGGATATTTGAATATACCTGAGTGGTGCTGTCATAGATTGTACATCTAACAGCTTTCGTTGACTTCTGATTAGAATCCTCCTGAAGTTCACGCTAATGCGGCGGAAACACTTTCTGCTATAACTCGAAATGCCCCATCGGCCCTAGCGTCCAAACTTTCTAGCCCAAGGTTTGCAGTGAGCCATTCTTATGGTTTGGCATCTTATTATGTTTCTGTACATATTATAGTGGCTTGATTGTTATTAATTAATTCATCTGCAGTTTCGTTGCAAGGATATTTGATCATGCATTGGAAGATTCACCATCGAAGTCTGGCCTTGTAAACTCGCTTTCTGTCTGCATATCTTTGTTGGATCCCAAAAGATCAGCAGCTTCATCATCCTTGTTTCATTCTTTTCGGAGCCAGCATATGTACGAGTCTCCAATCCCTGTTAATCCAGACACTGTCACTGCAATGCTCCCGAAACTCGGTGAGTCTGCAAAATTGTTTCCAACCAAACTTACTATATGATAATCCCATTGCGTATTCCATTAAATTGTGCTCTTTTCAGTATGTTTCCCAGCACACATTTTGAATGTCCATGCTTTGTAGAATTTCAATTTAACATGGCCTTCATATACACTTTAAAGGGGCTACTTAGGTCCAGACCATGAATGGTGGAAGTAATTGAGCCTCACAGCAGCTTGGATTATAATGTGGCTCATTACCTATAGGGTAAAAAATATTGCTAATGTTCATTAACTGGTGGGAAATCTAAGGGCTATTTGATTCATAAATTGAGTGATGCATTTTCTGTCAATCTGTAAAAGCCTTGCACTGTAGCTTCCTTAAAGAATGAGAAGTGTTTTGTCAGTATGATTTCAAGATTTAAAGTTCCGTTGTTCAGGTGACTTGCTTACGCTTTTGAACGTGGCATCGGATGAGAAAATATTGCCGACAACATATGGAGAGTTAAGGCCTCCACTTGGAAAGCATCGTCTAAAGGTTAGTTGGGTCATTCATTAAATACCCTCCACTTCTGTTCTGAACTTGAGTTGATTAAGCTGCCATTTATTTTACTGTTAATTTCATGCTGAGTTCCAGAGGTTATAGCACTTTCCAACTAGACTCTGGTGGTCTCATTTAGTGCGTGTATTCGCCTTTCCTATTATTCACTTTGACAGCAAAGTTTCACCCAACTTAGTTTGACTGACAAAATTGGTTACCCTTCGATCAATTGCGTCCATCCACTTTAATCTGCTTCCTTTTGTTCATATCAACATGGAAGATACTTTAATGCTTATTCTCGTTTTTTTTGGTTCTGTTTAAGATTAGAATAATGATTATACCCTTTAACCTATATGTTAAGATGACTGCCATAAAAAATGAAAGGTGGCAGAGTTAAAAGAACTGGTTAATGTAATGTTACCTTGTGTTTAATGCATGACTGTCAAATACATTTCAGGTTGTGGAATTCATTGCTGTTCTATTGAGATCTGGCAATGCAGATGCAGAAAAAGAACTGGTTAGCTCGGGAACCATCCAACGGGTGATTGATCTTTTCTTTGAGTAAGTTACTTCTTCGGTTCAATTTTTCCGTACTGGATAAATCCACACGCTTCAACTTGAATCTGTGCCTATTCTTTATATTGTTCGTAGAACCTTGGTCTCTTTTTGAATGTCTCATGCTGTGCCTGTGTGTCCTGATGATAGCTTCTTAAGAGACATGTTGTAATTATTATATTAATATAAGATCCAATTCTGATCAACGTACTATGTTTATTTGATTAAATGCAGGTATCCGTTCAATAATTCATTGCATCATCATGTTGATAGTATTGTATTATCATGTTTGGAGAGCAAGAGTGATGCCATTGTTGACCATCTTCTTCGAGAGTGTGATTTAGTGGGAAAGTTCCTCCAAACAGATAAACATCCCCTTGTTACTGGCGATACCAATAAGGTAGAGGGATGCATGTGCTGGATAAATGGATAAGTGGTGGTTATTATCGTGTACATTTATGCACCATATTAAATGCTCAACATGTTACATATTTAAAGAATGTCTTAATTTCTATCCTGTGTGATGAAGTGTAGTCGAAAAGAGCGAGCATGCTTTTACTTGAATGGATTTTGTATATGTGGAATTGCACGTCACCATATATTGACGTAATTGGTCTTGGTGATATATCAAGTTCTGATCATTTTACTTTTCCCTCATTTTGTAGCCAACATCATCTGCTGTGGGAAAATCGACTCCACGGGCAGGAAACGTTGGACACATGACACGAATCTCTAATAAGCTCATTCAGTTAGGAAACAGCCAAAGCTGTGTTCAGGCATGCCTGCAGGTATGATGTGGGTTTTGAGTACCTCAAGGCACCTATAAATGGATACTAGCTACAATTATAGTTGATGTTAGAAGTGATTGTATGTAATTAATGAGATGAATCTCAATAGTGAAGCATTTTCACTGTAATTTAGTTGTATCCTTATATCCTCTCTAACACCAATTTATTTTGCTGGTTCTCTCTAGGAAAATAGTGAATGGAATGAGTGGCAAGCTACAGTTTTGCAAGAGCGCAATGCAGTTGAAAATGTCTATCGATGGGCTTGCGGGTATGCTCGCATATCTGTTTTGCAATGCATATTCTTGCTACTTGCTGGTTTCAGTAGTACCGAGTCCAAATTAACGTAGTTGTTATTTAGTTTATCACTGTGGCTTGTTTATGTTTAGTCTTGCAACTATAAGTTGTAAGGCTCAAGCAGTAACAGTGTTATGTAGCCTTGAATGTCTGGGATTCCTATTTGTTAGATTCTTTTGGATATACTATACGTGCGGCCTTGAATGTCTGGGGATCCTTTTTTTTTTAAATCTTTCAAATATACTATACATTGTCTATTTTAACCAGCAGAACATAATCTAGAAATTGGATATGACAATGTCATTGATTTATATATATGATTTATACATGAATATAGCACCATGAAGTTTGTGAAAGCATAAATTATACTCTCCACACGTTACCAGTTGTCTATTAAGCAATTAAGAAATCTATCTACATTTTGTGAACAAGTCTACGCCCTATTTCTTGCCCATTGATATATGCTATTCAATAATTTTTTCCCTTTCTGTTGTGTGTTTATGTGCCTTTCGAATGATAGATTATTTAGATATTTAACCTTGTTCTCTGCATTTTTGGTGGCTTTTTGTTGTAAAGTCATAATCAAATCCTTGCTGTCACAAATGTAAATGATTTAGGCCTAATAGAAAAAGACTGAAATTGTTCTGTAATCACAATCACATATGATTTTAGTACTATCAGAGTGCTTTAATTTTCACATTTATTTATGTTGAACTTGATCATGTATGGGTGAAGTATATTATACACAAGACATGTCATACCATACACAGATAATTAATGAATCCTGAAAGTTTAGTTATGATGTACGCGTAAAATTGTATTAAAATTTCTAATAAACAATTCTTTCCCCAGTTGGTTATAGCAAGTTTCTAAGATGATTTTTCCACAGTTTAGTTCATATTATACTGCTTTGTGGACACATAACTGTCAACTATATTAACGGTCTTATCTTGCACGTTTATGTATTGAATTCTTTTTATTGAATCTCATGTTTGAGTTCACTTCTATATCTCTGTGCTATGTACAGGCGGCCAACTGCATTGCAAGACAGAACAAGAGATAGCGATGACGAAGAGATGACTGACAGAGATTATGATGCAGCAGAGCTAGCAAACAATCTAAGCCAGGCTTTTAGATATAAAATATATGGGAATGAGGATGCAGGAGAGGTATTTATTTATTTAATGGTGGCATGTCCGTACCTTTTGATTCTCTGCATTGGTTTTTATGGATGAATAATCTGATTGATCTGGTTGTAGGACCATGGAGCTCTTGATCGAGATGAAGAGGTATATTTTGACCATTTCATGTTCTACCTCTGTTATTTTTCTGGGTTTATGTATTGGGTTGGGTGTAAATTTTTAATTTCCCGTAAGTAGGGGTCTGATGCCGAAACAAATCCAAAAGATCTTTAGTTAATTTGGTCTTCTTTTTTCATTAAATGATTTAGTTATATTTATTTAGTTATGAATGATGTGGTTTGATGTGTGTGCAGGACGTGTACTTTGATGATGAATCTGCTGAAGTGGTCATATCATCCCTGAGGCTCGGTGATGACCATGGGAGGTGAGTTCCTAAATTCATTTTAGTTTATGTACTGGATTTTATATAAAGGGAAACAACTCTTACAGCATTAGTTACTTCTCTTAGTGCTCTCAGAATACTCTTCTTCTGTGGAGTTTCACTGTATAAGTGTGATCATTGGTGAATTTTCCATCTGTGTGCTTCTTCATGAGATGATTTCAAGTGCTTGATAGTGTTGGAAGTGTATGAAAACTTTGTTGTATTCTGTTTTAGAGTTTACAAGCCGAATCAATTTTAAAATAATTGCTGATTAGCTTTTATCCTTACTGCAGCAGTTTATTTACAAATTCAAACTGGTTTGCATTCCAAGATGATAGAATTGGTAATGCATCTATGGATGCGTCACCCTCCGACATGATGGACGATGTAAACTTGAGTGGGACTGGGAATGGCGGAAATAGTAGCAGTGATGATGAGGTTGTGGTAGGGGAGGATGATGAGTTGGGTGGAAGTAGAGACTCTGTCAATGGCACATCCAGTTCCAGCAAAGACCATTTGAATGAACCGAGTGGGAGTGGTTCTGTGAGTGCTGGAAACCTGAACCCAGGGGTTGAGAATGCAAGTGCCTCGCATGATATGGGTTTCTTCAGATTTGAGTCTACTGACAATGAGGGCTTGTTTGGCGACAGGCCTTTGCCTGAATGGGTAAGTTGGGGTGAATCGTCTGATTTGCAAGTTGGTGGTGCAAGTGTAAATCCATTTGAGGATCACAATGACTCTGATGTGAAATCTTCCACTCAACCTGAGCTAGTGATACCTGATACTAGTTTGCCTTCAAGTGGAGGAGAGTCTATACTTCCAAATGGTTCTCCAACCACCACTAATACTTCGAGTGAAGGGTCAGAGGGCAGTGATGCAACCCAAAAAACAGGTGCTGTACCATCATTGTTTGAAGAGGATGTTGAATTTGTTGGTATGGAATTAGAAGGTATGGAGAAGGCTATGGATCAGGCTCTTAAAGAGGGAATAGTTGGGGAGGCTGGGCCATTGAAGAAAAACATCACATCAAAGGTGGAGAAGGAAAATTCGGATGAGGATGGGCCAGCAAGCAAGGAGTTCAATGATGCCAATTATTGGCGTGTTGATCAGAAGGTTGCTGTTTTGGAGTAATAAGGGGTTGGTGATCCCACTTAGGGTTGCAAATCGGAAATTGGTCTGACGGCCATAGGTCTGACTTTGGGATGGAAATGGCCTGCACAGGAGTCATATGTACAGTATACTATTGTTACGAAATGGGATCTAATGGTAGGTTGTGTTATGGGTATTTCTGTTTATTTGTTGTTATTCATTGTTCATTATTCAAGGTTTTGTTCCTTTTATGTTCTAATACTGATTATGGGATTATCGGGTCCATTTTTTTAATTGCTGGAATCATTCTTAATGCTGAACCTGGACTCCGTAATTATTGGTTAGGTATTGTTGTATATTGGAAGTTTTGATATAGATGTATTTTGTTGCCTTTGAATAATTAGCAGGCAAAAACTCTGATCTTTCAGTAATCTTCACAACTGATTTTTTCATGGAATTTTGTACATCTGTCAAGCAGCTTTCAAGTACTACCCTCTTAGGCTCATACCATGAAGTCAGATCTCAGTTCGAAGTCAAAATAATTACGTAGATCACCTTTTATTACGTAGGAAGCCAACATCTAGTGGTTATGCTATAGTGTACACAAATGGTAAAAGCATTTGCGAGAAAGGGGTGGGTGGTGACCGTGGTGTTGGTGTCGACGAAGGGGAAGTAGCAGTGGCAAAGTATGGTATCAAAAACACGAAGATTGCGGTGAGTTCATGCAGATTACAACTTGCGTCGGAGGAGCAATGTTGTTAATGTTTCGACCTGCATTTGGACGCTCAAACGATTGGGAAAGCAATTTTAGACTACGAAGATAACTTGACAAGCGACGGGCACCTTTTTTTTTTTTTTTTTTTGGCAACTTGGGGTGGGTGAAAGTCATTGTTGAGAAATTTCTTAATTGGCCTATGGGGCCTGCCCTCAAGGCCGTGTTAGCTCTTACGTGGTCATAGATTGTGATAAATTGGTACTTGAACTAGTAGAATGTATCAAGGCACCGTTCTAATTGCACACTGTCTAATAGGTTTGAGAGTGCCTAGCTCTGATTCAAGGAGCCTGTGACTCACGTTTTTTTTTCCTTTGTTCTTTGTGGCAATAACGACGTAATTTTTCAGAGAATGTTCTGGAGAGCGGCGCAACAGACGAAAACACCCAGCAGAAACCGGTAGAATCTTCCGGAGTCCCCCACATATAAATAAAGGCTTTTGAGAAGCCCCCCTTCATCATCATAATTTAGAAAATCTAGAATTGTTTGAAGAAGATGATTGTGGTGGTGCTGAACGATCGGCTAGGAAAGAAGGTGCGGGTGAAGTGCAACGAGGACGACACCATCGGATACCTGAAGAAGCTGGAGGCGGCTCAGACCGGAACTCGATCCGATAAGATCCGAATCCAGAAGTACACTATTTACAAGGACCACATCACTCTCAAGGATTACGAGATCCACGACGGCATGGGGCTCGAACTCTATTACAACTGAAATACCTATTCATGTACGTCCTTGAGGGTAGTAGATGCATAACGCCATAATGCTTATACTCCTCAGAGGAGATTGTTCATCCATGTAATTATGTCATCTCTCTTTCTTGATTGTTTTCCCGAATGACATAGGTGCATGTGGAATTATCTTTGGTATGTGTACTCTTCTATTAATTCCGGAAGATGATGATAAGGAAGGAGGGAATAGTTGCTAACTTTCATCTACAAGATTCATCATTCTATTCTTTTACTTCAATCCCATTTTATGCTTTGGGGGTTCTTATGCTCTTAGTAACTATCTCAGTATTTTGTAATTTTGAGTTCTTGACCCCAATGCATACCATGTTTTCGTAATTTGTCCTCTGTTTCATCCATTTCGTCCAAACCGGACGCTATTCATAGTTTCAGATTCAACCAAAACTTCAATTTACTTGGTGTCAAGGTACTATGAGCTTTCAAATGAATCTGTCAACTGCATTGTTAAACTTTTCAAGTATGAATTCCGAATAAAACTTTACCAGCCAGTATGTAATGGAAATGAGGGTTTAACACCTTTTTCTTTTTTGGTTTGAGAAATGAAAGCCCAAATTAGAAAAACCTACAAACGGCGGAAAAGCTACTAATAATAAACTTTTCAAGTATGAATTCCGAATAAAACTTTACCAGTATGTAATGGAAATGAGGGCTTAACACCTTTTTCTTTTTTGTTTTGAGAAATGAAAGCCCAAATTAGAAAAATCTACAAATCGCGGAAGAGCTACTAATAATAAAGAATATGAGTTTTCAACTCGATCAAATTAAAAAAAAATGAAAGGATCCGATAACTCACTAATCTACGGACCAGATACCCAACTTTTGAAAACACAACTACAACAATACTAACAAACCTACCACAACAAGTCAACAACCACCTATGCATGCTAACATTGTTGTCGTCTTCACCGCTAGTAACCGTGAGGTGTTAAGGAGTGCTAATTCAGAATGATGATACCCGAGTAACTGATATCAACATCAAACTAAACCTAATAAATCTTAGAGAAACCCACGATCTAGAGGAAGAGCTCTCTTAAAACAACACCATACAATCTACCACCGAAATCCACGCCCTGAAGGAGTGAAAGCTGGCGAGAGTGAATCAAAAACCAAACCCAAGAGGCTGGTGAGAGTGGATAAAAAACCGGACCCAAGGACCATAACCAAATAAAACTTGGGGAGGAGGGGAGGGGGGGGGGGGGGGGGGGGAGGGGAGAGGAATTGAATCCACGTGTGAGTACCCATCATCTAATATGTAAGTGTGAAATGACACTTTAATTGTGGCAACCACGAAAGCTCTCATGAAGGTTTTTAATGGTATGTAGTTGACGAATTGTTTTGGTGTTAGGTAACAAAATATGTAAAAAGATATGATTAATTGACTCCAATATTGAGAAACCGAGTCTTCTCGTTCTGGACCAAGTCAATATAATCTATATAGGGATGAAAATATACCACATAGGTGACATGGTCTCATGAACTTGGCTTGCAAATACAAGAACAGTAAAGAGCAAAGCAATTAACATAGATATATGGGGGAAAAAATGTAGATGATATCTCACAGTTACTCCATTATGCACTTTGGTATCCCACATTACAAAAATATGTTTGATATCTCACTTTGACACCCGTACCCAACATAAGTACAACATAAGTACTTGAAACAAATTTGACCATTAACTTGACTAACTTCTATTAAACTTTTAGGGGTGTTTTCTTCATGCCCTAATCTGGCGACAATTTTGCTCAAAGTTTCTTTCCATTGTGAATATGGCATTGATTATGAATATTTGCTAGTGTCTTGACAAAAGGTGGGAGAGATCAAGGATGTAAATCGTATGGTGATCAAGGAGAGAAGGTCGGATTAATGATGGTTGTCCACGTTGGTTTTCTATGCTCTTGGGGCTCTCAGGCGAATCACGAAGGCATATGGGTCTGAATTTTGTCAAATTTGATGAAGCTCGAGTTAGAATTGAAGGTTTGTTGTATATATACTAACAGTGTTTTGGGTAACCAGACAAAGGGGGCATCGTGGGTGAGACGTTGGCTGAAGAGGGAACGTTGCCCGGACGAATGGGCGGATTGAGATGGTGATGATCGCAGTCGGAGAAGAGGAAGCAAGGTGTCCATAATGATTGCTTGGGTGTCTAGCTAGGACTAGGTTGTTCTCGTCCGGAGCAAAAACTGGCTTGAATCCAATTCTCACCTTTGCCTCGCTCCTTGAAGACATTTGGCTTCGTTTTTAGTGATTCCCATTAAGATTTTAAAGTTCTATAATGGTACTGAATTTGTTTCAAATTGCAGAAAGAAGGCAATTGCCTATCAAAATCCAATGTTACTGACACCCAGAATCTCCATTATTTCTTTCCCATATGCTTGTTCTTGAAAACCATCTTTCTCTCTAATTCTGTTATCGAAAACCCACCAATTTAAATCTTACCTCTCATAATTAAATAAACCCAACTTCTCATAATTAAATTAAACCCAACTTCTCATAAACTATTCAGCTACCCCATCAATCTACCAAGAAAAAGTGGGGGTGAGTAGAAGTGGAAACAAACACATATATATGTGATTAATATGGTGAAGTGGGTATGAAATAAAAAGAGAATATGAGTAAAATTATTTGGTACCTAGTGAATGCGATGAATGAATTTAAAACTTGAGACTTTGAATGATTAATATGGAACTTATGAGAAATTTTATGGATTGTTACATTTTTGGTAATTTGAGTTTGTACTAAGCATGGAGAGTGGAGAGGAAGAAGAAGACGAGCCAAGTGTGAGGAGGAAGAAGAAGATATTGATGGAAGAGACGAGAATACCCCTCAAAATTTAATGAAAGTTATTCAAGTTAACTTATCTTAGTTTATTTATGTTGCATACGAGTGTGAATATCAGATACCAAATTAATATTTTTGTAAAATAAGATACCAAAGTACTTAATAAAGTAAATGTGAGATACTGTTTAATTTTTTTTTTCCTAGATATATTCCTCAAGAGGGCCAAGAACCTAAACCTAGGCTAAGGCCAATACCCAATAAAACTAAGGTCAGAGCCATGTCACGCGCCAATGATGACCAAGGACGAAAGCCTAAAATCCTCCGGCCAAGTTAGGAGGTATCCAGGCCTATGGATCCATGACAGCAACCACCCCAGACCACTGGCGGAACTAGCTTAGGACCAAGGGGTGCCATGGCACCCCCCAGTGTTTGAAAAATATAAATTAATGCTATGCTATTAGTAAGATTGTATGGTTATTATTATAATTGACACCCTCAAAATTTTGAAAAATATCAATTAATAGGATTGAATGGTTATGATTATAATTGTATAGATCTAGCTTCCTTTCTATGTAATATTATGTCATGTTTCCATTGCCTCTTATTACCATATGGATACATCACCACAATTAATTAGGTATTAACTAATCATTTTACATACATCTAAATTTTCAATACACATATATGTCGTTACATAGAGATAAATGAAACTTTACAACGAACAATTATGTTTAAAGATTATGAAAAAACAATAATATTACTTTTAGTTAAAACATAATTTTGTCAAACGATTTAAAATTATTATATATCTTTTTCCGTTCATTATATTTCGGCCCCCCTAAACTTACGGTTTTGGCTCCGCCATTGCCCCAGACTGATAAAGATCGGACCCTTTCGCCGAGTCATGGATATTGCCCTAAAACCAGTATCTCGTTCGACTGGACCCCTCGTTCGCTGGCTTGACCATAAGTCAGCACAGTCAGACGAGAATGAGAGGTTCTCCAAATTAGAGGTCGCCCTTCAGACATGTTCTCTTTGTAAGAAAATGATATACCCTGAAATGGTATGAGTTAGATCTCAAATATGTCTTGGTTAGTGGCTTAGTGGCACTCATTGTTCTTGGCTTCTTGCAATCACGTTGGTCATTTTTTCAGTTGGTTGTTACTCTCTCAGATTCCATTGAGAATGATGACCGGATAATTAGTGGTTGGATAATGCTCTGCTTGTGAATTTTCGACTAGATGATTGGGGATTCAAGCTTTATGAGGTTGCTAGCTTCTAAAATATACCCAAAACTCCTGGTTTAAACTTATCCGGAAGGCTCATTAATGAAAGGTTGAATTTGGAATGTAAAATCATTCATTAATGAGGTTTTTAATGAGGCCACAATAGCCCCTGGGATCGATGTAATATCCATCAAAAACAAAAACAAAAACAAAAACCAGCAACATCATGATCCAAGCTTTTGCTAATCATCCAATCACACTTATAATTATGTGTCACTCCTCTATTTCAGGTAAAGTTGTTCTAATCTTCTCCAGTTGCTAATCCCCATCCGATGCAAGATAGAACATCTGCTGGAGACCTGGAGTAGACGTCAAGCTGCTAGGGTTCTCCGGTTCTGCCAATGCTTAGTCTCATATTGAGCTCTTCCAACCTTTGGTTTTCTCTTTCAACATCCTCTACTTGCTAAACCTTTATTTATACCAACATTTCTTCTAAAAACTTTGATAAACATCTCGAATTCTCGATCTCCATGTCAAAATTGTTGGCATATTTGAGTAGGCTTTTCAGAGGTATAGATAAACATGAATGTTGGGAGGATTAAAAGAATAATGTGGATGCAAAACATAAGACTAAACAAAGAAGAAACACAAAAAATAAGAACATAATATGAATGGAGAAGTGCAGCCCGAAGGCATGCACAGAGCTCCTAGGCTATCAAGGTGACTACCTTATAGAATAGGCTGTTAGATAAGAAACAGAGAGGATTGGATTAAAACTTGATTCAACTTCAATCATACTGTTTATGTACAATCCTGGATAGGGTTGCAGAAGCTGAAGGCGTGTCTGGTAGGTGAATGGCTATCCTCCCGCTGACCTGTAAACAAAAGGATGATCGGGGGCTTCTGGTCTTTCCTCCTCCGATGGTTTAAGTCAGTATCTGTTGGTAGAATGTAATTACTAGGGTAGTTAATGATACCTGAAAAGCTGGTGGCTGGGCCGTATTTATGGCCCAACATGGGTTCATTTTGCTTGGAAACCGATGTGGGACACTTACCCTTGTTGCTGTTTCAAATGTAGACCTCTCCTATGCCTTCTACAGTCGTTCCAAGCCCAGTGTTACGATCGTATTTAAGCCCGGCCCACCCTACTTATGGGCGGGAACCCTAAGGCGGCCTCGGTGGTGGTGGAATGCTTGCTGATTTACGGGCTTGGAAGGTTGTTTTATGCACAACCAACTACAAGTCCCCCAAAGTTCCCGTTCAAGACACATCTTGAATGGGGACTTGCTAAAATAAACCTGTAGACCGATATATTTCAAATGGGCTTCCGCCCATGCCATAGTCCCCCCAAGTTCGGACTTATGACGTGGGTTGAACGGGTGTTACATTTTTCATGGACAAAGGTAGCGAGCCCTTTCCATATCCGGTGTTACTGTTTTGGCCACGATCCTCAACGCGCGGAGCAGAGGTAGATAGCGAAAAAAAGTGGGGGGTTGTTATGGGCGTGCCACCTCGCGGACGAGGAAAGGGTTTGATGTGTGCGCTTGACTTTTTGATCAGGCAAGGGGGTTTCCAGGTGCCACCTCAAAGGGTTTGATGTGTCTCTTATGAGCACAAGGTGATCGATACTCACGGTAAATCGTGAGCAAAGCAACAATAGGGAGGTAAGACGGTGTAGAGTCTGGGGGGCTCTAAGGAATCCTAGGCGGCGATGCGCTTAGGGTTAGGGTTTTCGAGAGGCTCGAAAAGGGGTTTCAACTAGGTTGAAAGGTTTTGTTGGTATTTGTTGAGAGGTTTGATTGTGTCTTTTGTCTGTAAACCTTTAACACTTTATATAGTAGCCCGACTGCGGCAAAAGAAAGATAACCTTTGAAACCCTAATCCCACGACGACAAGGCTTAACCCAAGCGGACTAATCAACATATGACACATGTCCAATTCGTGCATTCTGCATGGGCTACTGATTCTCAGTGCGCGGGCTTTAAAAGGGCTTGGTATATTAAAAGGGCCACATGGATTGACCCGAAGCATGTCAAAGACTTGTAAAAATCTTCAACGATTAAAGTGGTGCGCGCGGACTCCGCCTGTGGCTTCCTCGCGAAGTCTCACACGTGAACCAGTTCGCCAGCTCGCCTTGATATATTCCGCCTCGCCTAGGACTTTTATGCAAAGTACTATTACACCTCGCCTACGCGCGAAGTCATTAAGGGCGCGAGCTTTGTAATCTGCGAGAAGTCATTTCGCTTGCGGACTTTATATTTCAGCTTGCGTGGTCTTACTGGCGGGCATTACTTGTAAACTTTAGAGAACTTGGGCTCGCCGGTATGACATGGACCAAGAATTCAATTAATATTCACTTGGATATTTTACAGTCCGGTAAAGTATTATTACTTGGACAAAAATGCCTTTTGGCTCAAACATTGCCCCCTGGGCCTTGAGCTTTGGATTGCCTAAGTGAAAAGGCCTTATTGAACATGTCACGAAAATGCAAAAGTTGGAGGATGCTAACATTTTGGCGCCATAGTGACCTTCATCTCGCTGAGGGGAAACAAAGTTTTGAAATGTACATTCCCAACCACCTCGAGAGACAACTTGGTTCTGTCTAAGGGGTTCCCTGCTCACTGCGTAACGAGCAGGTATGTATCCTGATGTTAGATTGACGGAGCGGACTGCGTCATCTCGCTAGTGAACATAAGAATGATGAGGCAGACCACAAGGGAAACGAACCTCGCTCGCCTGCTCTACTTCCACATTCGTCTGCTTTACGCTGCCCTCTAGTGTGAACTAAAAATAAGCAAACAAAAGGGGTGACGAAGAGCCGCATAAAGATGGCAGACTAACTTTGAAGATTTGGAGGCCACAGGAATTGGCCTAAACAAAACTAAGACATTTGAAAAAAGTCTAAAGTTTGAAAGGAATTGAGAAAGGGAAGGAGATGTAATGTTTTAATTTATGGCCTCTAGGGTAGGCCCCAATCTTGTACTCATCTTTAGTTAGACTTTGCACGTTTATTGAAATGGAAGAGAGAAATAAAGAAAAAAAAATAGCACAACTAAACTGCATCTAAAAGTTAAATAAATTTTTAGGGCCTCTGAAATAGGCCTCAATCATGTACTATTCTATTGGTAGACCGCACACGTTTGGAAAGAAATGAACTAATTATTCTTCTCTCTTTGGTTGCCCCCTAGTGGGAGGCGATGAAGTGCTATCGCGAGGGCGCGGAGAACTTTGAACAATGGTCGCGAGGGCAGGAGGTGGAGGATCTGCGGGTTCCCAAACACCGGCGATATGGCGTTATAAGAAACGACCATTAATAGGATTGGGATGTAGTGTACCGTCAAGGTCGCGCAAGTGGTATGCCCCCTTAATCAATATGCGATGAATAATAAAGGGTCATTCCCACCGCGCAGACCATTTACCGCGACCTTCGGTCTTCTCGCCTAATGGTAACACGGCTCGCCACAATGCCTGACCCTCGGCAAAGCTCTATCCGCGGGTAACTTTGTCATAGGACCGCGCAATGCGCTGTTTCTCAAGGATGAGATTGTTGAAGGTAGTGATGCGGTGTTCGTCGAGGTCTTCGAGCTCTTGCCACATCGCTTGGACGTAATCGTCGCCAAGCAGTTGGTGCTGTTCCTAGATGCAAAGTGAGGCGACGTGAACCTCGAGAGGGAGGACGACATCATGACTAAACATGAGAGCATAAGGGGTGGTGGCCGTCGGATCGCGCTTGGAAGTGTGGTAGGCCCACAAAGTATGATAAAGCTCTAAATGCCAGACGCGGGGGTTCAACTCTAGCATCTTGCACAAGATATTGAGGATAACCTTATTGCTCGCCTCCGCCTGACCATTAGACTGTGCATAATAGGGGGTTGAATGCAAGAGCTTGATACCATAGCCGACAAGGAATGTGGCTATAGAATCAGCCATGAAAGCTGCCCCCCCAGTCCGTCACGATGCATTCCGGAATACCAAAGCGGGAGATAATGTTGCAGAAAATAAAGTTACGAACTGAGGTTTCGGAGGCGACCTTAAGTGGCTTGGCTTCAACCTACTTGGTAAAAAAATCGGTGGCTACGATGAGGAACTTATGCTGTTCCGAGGAATGGGGGTGAATGATGCCGATGAAGTCTATCGCCCATCCTCGACCCAGCCACAGCTTAATGATCGGCTGCAAAGGAATATTGGGAATATGCTGCACTGGTCCGTGAGCTTGGCAATCCTGACAAACTTTGGCTAAAGAGATACAGTCCTTGAGGATGGTAGGCCAGTAGTAGCCGTGGCGGCGGATTAGCCAACACATCTTTGGTCCTGCCTGATGCGAACCACAAACTCCTGAATGAACCTCACGCATAAGACGCTTAGCCTCGTTACCATATATGCAGCGGAAGTCGTTACCGTCCTTGCCGTGCCGGCGAAGCTCACAGTTGCAAAGCATAAAGTTGAGGGCGAGAAACCACATTTGCCGGGAATGAGCAGCATCATGAGGGTTCTTGAGGTAGGCAATGAATGGCAGCCGCCAGTCCTCGTCAATAGGTTCTAAAGCAACGACGTCAAGAGGATCAACTTGATATTGCCCCCTTGCGATAAAAGAAGGAAGAGTGCATCGCTCAACCTTGAGTAGTCGTTCACGTACTCCATCGCGCAAGCTAAGACTGGATGCAATTTGTGCGAGCTCATTTGCCGCGAAGTTGAACTCGCGCGGAATATGCTCAATATGGACATCATCAAAGCGATCCAGGACGTCAAAAGCTTTTCGCAAGTAGGGCTCAATGGACGAGCTCAAGTACTTAAACTTTGCCATAAGCTGGTTGACAACCAATAAGGAATCACCAAAGACTTGGACCTCGTAGACTCCTAAGTCCAACAAGATTTCTAGTCCAATGATGAGTGCCTCATATTCCGCCTGATTATTTGTACATCTAAAATCCAACTGGAAGGAATAAGAGAAACAGTCTCCTACAGGGTTTTTAATGGCAATTCCGGCACCTGCAGCGAGTTCAGTAAGCTATCCATCAAAGTAAAGAGTCCACGGGGTGAGGGAAGCAGCGGCGAACTCCAACTCGCGGAACGCTGTGATCTCAGTTGGTGGGTGATGAGCGAGGAAGTCCGCTATGGCCTGTCCTTTAGCTGCCCTTTGTGGAACATATTGCAAGGAGAATTCAGACAAAACCAATATCCATTTACCTATACAACCCCGTAGGATAGGGCGAGAAAGCATATATTTGACTAGATCAGACTAAGCGATCACCACCGTAGTAAATGCCAACATGTTGTGGCGGAGCTTACAACTTGCAAAGAATAAGGCGAGACACGGTGGAGGAAGTTGATCCACCTGATCAGCTATTGGAGCTCCTTTTTAGTTGTAGGAGGCGAGGCGTTTATTACCACCTGCACCTTGTCTTTAGGGATTTCGATACCCCGCTGATGGACAAGGAAACCTAGGAAGTCGCCTGCCTCTACGAAGAATACACACTTGGCAAGATTCATCTTCAGGTTTTGTTCTTTAGTGAGGGAACGGCAAGCCGCGCTCTTATGGGGCTTAAACCGTGGTGATCAGTGCTTGAGACAAGAAATCTGAGGTTTCATGTATAGTGATTCTCCTGGCTTCCCTATGATGAATCGGTTGTACTCCTTGTCCCACCGGGTGTGCCAATGTTTTGGCCACGATCCTCAGCGCACGGAGCAGAGGTTAATAGTGAACAAAAGTGGGGGGTTGTTGCGGGCGTGCCACCTCGCGGACGAGGAAAGGGTTTGATGTGTCCTCTTGACTTCTTGATTAGGCAAGGGGGTTTCCAGGTGCCACCTCAGAGGAGGAATTTACGAGCATAAGGCGATTGATACTCACGGTAAATCGCGAGCAGAGCAACAATATGGAGGTAAGA
The DNA here is from genome assembly GCA_034370585.1 of Fragaria x ananassa. NCBI lineage: Eukaryota > Viridiplantae > Streptophyta > Magnoliopsida > Rosales > Rosaceae > Fragaria > Fragaria x ananassa. The sequence continues at coordinate 21,739,881 of CP139765.1, read as the reverse complement.
TGGAGTAGAGTCTGGAGGGCTCTGAGGAATCCTAGGCGGCGATGCGCTTAGGGTTAGGGTTTTCGAGAGGCTCGAAAAGGGGTTTCAACTAGGTTGAAAGGTTTTGTTGGTATTTGTTGAGAGATTTGATTGTGTCCTTTGTCTGTAAACCTTTAACCTTTTATATAGTAGCCCGACTGCGGCAAAAGGAAGATAACCTTTGAAATCCTAATCCCATGAGGACAAGGCTTAACCCAAGCGGACTAATCAACATATGACACATGTTCAATTCACGCATTCTGCATGGGCTACTAATTCTCAACGCGCGGGCTTTAAAAGGGCTTGGTATAATAAAAGGGCCACAGGGATTGGCCCGAAGCATGTCAAAGACTTGTAAAATCTTCAACGATTAAAGTGGTGCGCGCGGACTCTGCCTGTGGCTTTCTCTGCATCTCTTCTCTCTTCTCAGTGTGGTCACTTTCACTGATTTCTCTGCTTTTCTGCTTTTGGTTTTCTCTGCCTGTTTCATGTCCTGTTGTTGTGCCTCCGCTGATCCCTACGATTGCGAGGTGTTACCGGTCCTCTGTTTTTGCTTTGTCTGCGTTGTGTTGCTTGTGGGGGTCAAAATCTGGGGATTTTTAGCGTTCTCGGGATGTCTGGATTAGGCTCTGAAGCTATGCAATTCGCGCTTGCTCCCTGTGGCGCATGCTAATAGATCCTAGGGTTTGTGTTATACTAGGGTAAATGGATTCTCAAAGTACTACTGATATAAGCAGGACCAGCATATCCTCTCTGCCGATAGCGGATGACGACGAGAGGATGGAAGAGTACATTAGCCGACCATCTCGCTCGGGTGAATCATCATTTAGGCCAAGAGAGTTAACCTATGGCGTACCCACCCGGGATGTTGATTGGTATGACGGGGTTTTTCATGGCATCTCGATGACCAATGTTGTCGGCTCTTCTTCGTCTAGGCTGTATATCTTGGAGGACGACACTGTTTGTAACGAGCCTAAGAGCAGCGTGACCCCAGCCAAGATAGAACAATTCCTGGAAGACTGGGGCATCCCACCCATGATTTCCCTCCGTGGACTTCACGAAGGCGAGCTGGCGTGCTGCCCGAGAAACGGCTCGTTGCTGTGCACTACAACATGTTTAGGAACAGTTTCTCCCTCCTGCTTCCTCAGTGGGTGCAGTACCTGTTGAGCATGCTTCAGCTAGCTCCCAGGCAAATTCCCCCAAACCAGTGGTGCAAGTTGTTGTCCCTTTGCTGCCTGTACTACTTGTCCGACATGGGATGACCAAATATCAACGAGCTTCGGGCCCTCTACCACCTCTCGTACTCGAAGAAGCAAAACTAAGGCAGTTGTGTCTCATTTGCCGCTTGGGTTTACTTGCCTCCCGTTATCGATCTTCCAACGTCCATTAATAACAACTGGTGTTCAAAGGTCGTGCTTTCCAGCGGTCGATGGCATAGAAACTGCCCGACGTATATTTTGCCCAACTAGTTTAGGTATATCCGGGATCAGTCCTTCTCGCTGTCAGAGCTCGAGAAGTGACGTATCGCTCAGATATTTACGGTCTGGCCATCAGACGAGGATCGTAGCTCGTACAATTTGACCCGGTGGAGTGTGCTAGTTCACTGTGAACTCGGCCGTATGCCTGGTGGGTTTCTCAGTTAAATGTCTTTCGCTTGTTCTTTTTATACTTGTATTTTTCTCTGTTACATTTGACTGTTGCGTTTGTTGGCAGCTAAAGTTTCCAAGAGCAAATCTCGTCCCTCACATCCACACGACATGGACTCTAAATTTGATCTGTTGAGCAACCTCCTGGAGGTTGGGGAGGTGGCCGCCCATATCGAGGTGAACGTTGCAAACTCTACCGCCCGCGTCTCAAAGGACGCTGTACTTTTGGAGATTCCAGACGAGGGGTACGGGAAGCCGTCGGGTGATCCAGAGGTGCCCTGGAGGACCGGTGCCATTGTCAACGTCAACTTAGGCAAGAGGAAGAAGAAACCTTCATCCAAGAAGTCGAAGTCTCAACGGGATAAAGGCATGACTTTGACTGGCATGAGTGTGGCTGGCACCTCGCCACCCCGGAAAAAGCAAAAGTCGGCAGGTCCTTCGGCTGGCAACTAATAACTTTGAGTGCTCTCACTCCTGCTCTTCCCCAGATCCGAAAGATCCCTATCCGGCAGATACTAAACGAGTACGGGTGCGCCAACGAAAAGTTCGTTTGCAGCATGGTGGGCGACCTGAAGGGTATCAAGCTGTATCAAATCAAGATCGGGTCCAGCATACCTCAACAGAACCGGCAATATGCTAGGGAGGCAATGATGAAGGTAAGCTTCTCCTTTCTGATGCTGATTTACTATCCGGGACGCTGTACTTAAGGACACTGTCTACGCTATTGACGCCAGCAAGGACACCAATGAGATGAAGAAGCGTCTGGCCAGCCTAAATGACCAGATCAGCTATCTCCGGACTAAGAAGAAGAAGATGGAGAAAGACTTGGAGGCCAAGAAGAAGGAGAAGCTCTTGCTAGCCGACAAGTTCACCAAACTCAGCCTCTACACCAAAGAGTTGGAGGGAAAAACAGAACAGGTGGTCACCTTAGAGTGCAACATAGACGCGCTTCGGCAGGAGAACGCCAAGCTACGGTCTAAGCTGAAGGAACGAGACGACCAAATAGTCAATCTGCAGGGCCAGATTCCGGCTCAAGGCGAGCTCGCCGTTGCCATGTTCAAAGAGTCGGACGAGCTGAAGGCCATGCTCAAAGCAGCCCGGGAGGGTGGCATCACCGAGAAGTTTGGTGAATGGAGCCGCCTTGGGTATCTGGACAAGACAAAGATGACTGCTGATTTGATCGCTGCCCGGGAGGCCAAGGAGAGGGAGGCAATGTAATACCCTAGATTTTCATATCATTTTTCTTGTATAATTCTCATATTTAATGAAGGATTATTTATGAAAATTATTATTGGGTTATGCGAAGTTGAAGTTGCAGGAGTTTATTTAAGGTGCTTTGACTTTTAAGATATCAAAAAGTTGACTTTATTTTCCATAAGTTATCTTCAAAACCTTCATTCTTGAAAGTTGTAGAGTTTGTCGATATGAGTTCGTAGACATGCGGCACGCCTGAAACAGATGTCGTATGAGAAAGTTTTGGTCAGAGGAAGTCAGTTTCCAGTTTTGAAAACTATATAAGTAAAAAAATGTGGGGGAGTTATTTTTGGAAACCTTATTTTAGTTTCTCTCTCTCTCTCTCTCTCTCTCTCTCTCTCTCTCTCTCTCTCCCGACACTCCCGAACTTTCTCTCTTCTTCGACCGAGTTCTCTCTCATCCGGCCACCAAACCGAACGCCACTGATCCCGTTCGACTCCCACAACTGTCCTCTCCATTTCTAGAGCAGTCTCGCTAGCCGTCTCGCCGCCTAGAAGCTGCCACGAAGCGGCGGAGCTGCTGCTGTTCCGCCAGAAAGCCGGCTTTTTCAACGGCGATTCTGGCCAGTTTTAGGTGAGTCTTGATCCTGTCCTCCTCCTGGTAGTGGTTGGGCATAAATTGAAACAAGTTTTTGAGGTTTTGATCCCAGATTTGCAGGTTTGATTTTTGATTTCGGGTTGGTGTTTCGTGGCGTTTTCCGGCCAATTCCGGTCGAACTAGCTGAAACTGCAGGTACTAAAGTTGTTCACCATGCTTCAAGATTCAACTTTCATGTTGTTAGTTTCCACAAATTTTGAGTTTGGTAGTGGTGCGTGGGGCCCACTCACCGCTGCCTATGGTGGCGCGTGGGAGCGCATCCTGGTAGGGTGAGAGCATTGGTTGCTATGTTAGCAAGTCCATGTAGTTGCTATTATGTTGATTGTGTGTGAAGGTTAAGTGTTGATTATGTTTTGATTTTAGCATCTAAGGTGCTAATTTGTTCTTGGTGTTTATTAGGTCTTAAACCTTGAAAATGTTGATCTTGGAGGTAGTATTGTTTGTTGTTGATTGTCCAATGGCCTTGGGAGGTCTCGGAGGAAGGATTGCCTTTCTTTGGGCAACCTTTAGGTTAAGGGTACTTTGATCCTTGTTGAGAAGTTTCTAAGGTTTTAATTGTGTAATTTTAGGTGATTTGTGAGGTTGTGGTTTAGCTTGACTCTTGTGTTGTGCGGGAAACACAACGGGATTTTTAGGTGAGTAAATCTCACCAAGGTTCACTTTTGAACCAAATTTTATTATGGTCACTTGATGTTGTTGTAATTAAGGAGTTATAATGTTTAACTTGGTTGATGAGTTTTTTGACATTTACACTTCCAGTATTTGTTTATAGTGTGGAAGTGGTTGAGCAGATTTTGGGATATTAATATTTTTAATTTTTATCATGCCCAAATTTTTGAAAATTTATCTTTCAAAAATTGGGGTGTGACATGCAAAGTCCAAGGCGGCTGCCGAGAGAGAGCCTGAGGGCATAGGGGGTTTGACAGGCGAGCCGTCCGTAACAGTTGCTGAGATGGGCACTGATGGCAACGACAACCTGGAGGAGTCGTCCAAGGACGATGAAGAGGATGTCTGCGAGGCATAAGTTATAATTTGCTTTTTCTTTTGCTTCTGTAAGACATTGGCGTTATGCCTTATCCCGGTGATTACACACCCCAGGTACTTTTGTAAATACCCATTGGTGGTATACTCCCGGCATTCCGGGTTTTTATATATTATGCCTTGTCCAACTTTGTTATTTGCGTCTCTTCTGTTTATGATACAAGTGTATCCGAATCCTACTAGGAACTTAGTTAGTTCATAGTTAACCATGTCAGGAATTCTGTTTCTTACTTAGATTAGGAATAGTCTTCAGGTTAGTTATGGATTCTAGTTCTATAAATAAGAGATGTTTAGTTAGAACAAAGGAGAGATGAAACAAAAAGTAAACCTTCTGTTTAGAGAATATTGTAGAGCTGTAAACTTTTACAATATTAGTGAAGATATCTTTCTTCAGATTTCGGTCTTGTTACTTTTCCTTTTAAGCTACTAGTAATTCCGCGACTAGGGGCTAACCTGCTTGGCTTCTGTATCAAGTTGGTATCAGAGCTCCTCTGATCTGGGAGGGGTTTTTAGTGGTGTATGGTCCTTACTCGAACGCAGTACAGAAAGCTAGGCAAGGTTCTTGTTTCTTGGGAGCAAACCAAGAAGTCAAGAAGGAAGAAGATGGGTGACGAGACATCAGACAAGGCGAGGCTTGATGCGGTGGAGAAACAGCTGACGTTGGTAACTGCGACTCTAACAGAACTGGCCAATCTCATCAAACAGGAGAAGAAGGTTGATCCTACAAAGAAACCGAAGAAGGCTCCTGAATCAGGTGATGAGTCAGGCGAAACAGATACAGACAGAGACACCGACGATGACGGCGAAACTTCACAGCAAGGAGCCAAGGATTCCCTTCGAAATCTTAAGATTGATTTCAAGGTTGAAATCCCTATGTATGACGGAAGCGTCAACGTAGAGAAACTGGACGACTGGATTGAACGTCTAGAGACCTATTTTACTCTTTATGGCTATTCGTCAAAAGAGAAGATTATTTTCGCAACCTTGAAACTATCGGTCCATGCTCTTTCTTGGTGGAAGTCCCATCGGAAACACAACAAAGGGGAGGATGTGTCATGGAAGAAGTTTAAAGAGTTGTTGAGGAAACAGTTCTACCCAGTTGGTTTTCTGGAAGAACGATGGAACAGATGGTATAACTTACGGCAGAGATTCAATCAGTCCGTACAAGAATATACTACTGAATTCCAGAACCAATAGCTATGGTTTTGGACATCGTACTAGAAGATTATTTGGTGTACATGAAGTATGTGTCGGGGTTGAACGAATACATTCGTAAGGAGTTGAGACTGTTCACAGTGGAGTCCATTGCCGAAGCCAGTGTGAAAGCAATTGCTATTGAGAGCAAACTCAGAAAGGGCGAAGCAAAAGGAGAGTCGAAGCTACCTGGGAACAAGACTAACAATTCGGGTGTGAAGAAGGAGGAGCCAAAACGGGGTAAGAACGAGTCAGAAGGGAAGGAGAGTTCGACATGCAGTCACTGTGGTGCAACCAATCATGCAGTAGAGAAGTGCTGGGTGAAATATCCACACCTTAAACTGAGAGGTTTGAGGCAGCAAGAAGCAAAGAAGAAGGCAGCAAGAAGCAAAGAAGAAGGCAGCATTGATCACAGGACCAACGGAAGTTCCAGGCATGACTGAACCAAACACCAGACTTAACCTTATGGCAGGAAAGACTCCTATAGCCGAAGAGGAAGATCCTAGGGAACAACTCTTCGTTGTTAAGCTACAAGTGAAGACCAGTCTAGTTGATGCCATAGTTGATCCGGGAAGTCAGAAAAACCTCATCTCGGAAGCCTTGGTTCAAAAGCTGGGTCTCAAGACGGTCAAGCATCCAAAGCCCTACCCTTTGGGATGGATACAGAAGGAAGCTGGTTTGAGTGTAGTTAATCAGTGTACTTTCAAGTTCGCACTACATGAGTCTTACATCGACGAAGTGACGTGTGACGTGGTTCCTTTGGATGTTTGTCAGGTAATTCTGGGTAATCCTTACTTATGGGATAGGTATGCTATTTATGACAGGCGAGCTCAGAAGTACACATTAACAAAAGATGAACGACAATATGTTGTTCGAGCAACTCCTTATTCGAGAGAGGCAAGTTTGGTAACGGCAACTCAGGCTAAAAGATTGGTCAATGCTTGTGGAAGGTTTGTATTATTGATGGTACGACAACATGAGGAGCATCTGCATCGAGTGAACTTATCATCTCTAACAAAACAACAGAACAATGATATGGAGGAGTTGAAGTCACAGTTTGCAGATTTGTTTCAAGAATTGCCGGGTTTGCCGCCAAAGAGGAAAGTGGAACATGAGATTATGTTGACAGGGGAGAGTTCTTTGCCAAACACAGGGTTGTATCGTACGACGGTGCAGGAATCTGAGGAGATTAAGAGACAAGTTCAAGAGCCTCTTGATAAGGGAGTTATTGTACCAAGTTGTTCACCTTGTGGGTCAGCAGTCTTATTAGTTCCTAAGAAGGATGGTGGTTGGCGAATGTGCGTCGATTACCGAGCACTAAACAGAATTACTGTCAAAAACCGATACCCTTTGCCTAGGATCGATGATTTGATAGATCAGCTGGAGAGTGCTCAATATTTCACCAAAGTAGATTTAAAATCTGGGTACCATCAAGTCCGAGTACGGGAAGAGGACACTTGGAAAACAGCCTTCAAAACAAAACAAGGCCTTTTTGAGTGGTTAGTCATGCCCTTTGGTTTGTGCAATGCTCCGGCTACTTTCATGCGCCTCATGTATGAAATACTACGTCATCTAATAGACAACTATGTAATTGTCTATTTAGATGACATTCTGATATATAGCAAGACGTGGGAGGAGCATATGATTCACGTACGAGATGTCTTAAAGTTACTACAAGACAATCAACTATGTTTGAATGCAAAGAAGTGTGAGTTTGCGCAGAAGGAATTGGTGTATCTCGGGTTTATAGTTGGTGGAGGTCAACGGAAGATTGATCCAAGGAAGGTTGAGGTCATCTCTAAGTGGCCTAGACCCAAGACAATAACAGAAGTCTGAAGTTTCGTGGGAGCTTGCCAGTATGTACGCAAGTTTATTTGAGATTTCTCTACTCATGCAGCACCTTTGCACGGGCTGACAAAAGCTGGACATAAATTTGAGAATGTCTGGAAGCATTTTGGGTTGCCTAGTTCGATTATTTCTGATCGTGACAGCAGGTTTCTTGGTCACTTTTGGGATTCTTTGTGGGGAATGATGGATACACGCCTGAAAAGAAGTACATCCTTTCATCCACAAACGGATGGCCAGACTGAAGTAGTTAACAGAACTATGGTGCATCTATTGCGGGGATACAATGCTAAGCATCCGAAGACTTGGGATGAGAGTCTTCCGTATTTACAGTTTGCTTTCAACAGGGCTGTTCATAGTTCTTCTGGGACATCTCCATTTGAAGCTTGTTATGGCTACTTACCACCAAGTCCGTTTGATATGGTTTTTACTATAGGTACGGATCATCATGGGAAAGTGGCTACCGAGAAACTAAATGCTCAGAAGTTTTTGGAGAAAATCAGTAAGATACATGCGACTGTTGAAGCTCAGTTACAGAAGTCCCAGGCACGGTACAAGGCCCAGCATGATAAGCACCGGGTACCTTGTAACTTTGGTGTTGGAGATTTGGTCTGGTTGAAGTTGAGCAAGGAACGTTTGAAAGGTGAAGGTAAGAAGTTGAAGCCACTTCGGTACGGTCCTTTCCGTATTATGCAGCAGATTGGCGACAATGCCTTCAAACTCGACTTGCCGCCATATTTGGGCATGTATTCAATTATCAATGCTGAGTACTTAAAGTTGTTTGAACCACCATTGCTTGATGATGATGGGGATGACAAGGTTGTTTTACCACCAGTTGATGACTTGTGGTTTGACAGAGAGGAGCCATTAAAAGAGGATTGCATTTTGGAGCGGAAAGTGACAAAGACACGTCAAGGGGACCGAGCCGTATTCCATATTGGATGCGCCGGTCAAGTTTCTAGTCAATCTAAATGGTTCAGCAAAGAAAAGGGAACTCTTGAGTTTCCTCATCTCCAATTTTAACTTAAACAGGAGTTTAAGTTTCTAGAAGGGGGAGCCATGATACAGGTGTATCCGAATCCTACTAGGAACTTAGTTAGTTCATAGTTAACCATGTCAGGAATTCTGTTTCTTACTTAGATTAGGAATAGTCTTCAGGTTAGTTATGGATTCTAGTTCTATAAATAAGAGATGTTTAGTTAGAACAAAGGAGAGACGAAACAGAAAGTAAACCTTCTGTTTAGAGAATATTGTAGAGCTGTAAACTTTTACAATATTAGTGAAGATATCTTTCTTCAGATTTCGGTCTTGTTACTTTTTCTTTTAAGCTACTAGTAATTCCGCGACTAGGGGCTAACCTGCTTGGCTTCTATATCAGTTTATATATAATTTGCATTACGCCTATCCCGCTCGGTGTTGCTAGGGATTTGAATAACTTATGTCTCTCGGTGGATTACTTATCTCGTTCGATATTACTCGGGATTTTATTGACTTATGCCTCCTGGTGGATTACATATCCCGTTCGATATTACTCGGGAGTTTTTATGCCTCCTGGTGGATTATTCAATCATCAGAATTTGGATTCAACTTCCCCATTTATGTATTAAGTCTTTCAAAACCAATAGAGGCATCCTCTGGGACATGTTGTTCTCCCGGGGTCAGTAATACTTTCAAATATACATTTTACAAAGATGGGTCTCGTCCCCCTTCTACTCTGGGTAGAACTTTAAGGGTGCTCGGTGACAATCCCATCCTGATCGCTTAGAAAGAATATTGTTGGGCCGACCTCTTCAACAATCTCGTACGGCCCTTCCCATGTTGGATCCAAGGCCGCCGTCTTGGTCATGATTTTCTTCATTACCTAGTCCCAACGTCCGAGCCCTGACTTTACTATTGTAATGGCGTGTAACTCACTGCCTATAGAACTGTTGTGCAAGTATGCTATATCCCTTATTTCCTCGATGAGGTCAATATTCAACAAGAGGCCTTCCTCATTGGTTATGGCATCAAAGTTCTCGACCCTTCCCGAAGGTATTGCCGTCTCGATCGGCAAGACAGCCTTCGTGCCAAAGGCCATGCAAAAAGGTGTTTCTCCCGTTGCTTCTGTTGTTGTGGTTCTGATTGCCCATAATACCTCTGGCAGCTTCTGTTCCCACAGACCCTTGCGTCATCTAATTTTTTCTTCAAAAGCTTTTTGATGATTTTATTAACTGCCTCAACCTGCCCATTGGTCTGTGGGTGTGCCACCGATGTGAAGACCATCTTGGTGCCCATTTCCTTTGTGAACTCAATCAGATGGTTATTGTTAAATTGCATTCCGTTCTCCGTTCGTTACGATTGTCTCCGGGACCCCGAATTTGCAATATATATTTTTCATCAGGAAATTCTTCACACACTTGGTGGTTATCTTCCCCAAGGGCTCCACCTCCACCCACTTCGTGTAATAGTCAACGACCATTATAATGTACTTGAATTAGCCTAGTGTCGTTGGCAGTATCCTGATGAGGTCCATGCCCCACTATGCAAAAGGCCAGGGCGACAATAGGATTGATAGAGCAATAGGAGGGGAATGTGTCCCGTTGGCGTGCAAATGGCATTTATGGCATCTCGCCGACATCTTATCTGCCATGGCGCGCATGTTGGGCTAGAAGAACCTTGTTCGAAGTGCCTTATGCACTATGACCGGGATCCCGAGTGATTCCCGCACACCCCCTCATGTATGTCTCCCATGATCACCTTTCCTTCCTCTTCTGTTACGCACTTCAGGTTTGGGAAGCTGTAATCTCTGCGATATAGCTTCCCATTCATGAGCATGTACCTGGAACATCTTGATTCCAGTTTACATGCTTTTCGCTTGTCCTCCGGGTGCACCCCTTCCTTCATGAACTCCACTATGGGGCCTTCTTTCTTCCTTTCCCAGGCCCTTCGGTGGCTAGCCAGGCAAGGGCATCTGCATTGTTATTTTCCTTCCGTGGGATGTAAGAGAGAGAGAGAGGCTGACTTGAAGCGCTGTATGAAGGCTTTTGACAGTCCCTGGTAAGAGTTCAATTGAGGCTCCTTTGTTTAGAAGCTCTCATTGACTTGGTTTACAACCTGTTGTGAATCACTAAACACTTCCACTCTCTCCACGCTAATATCTCGGGTGAGCTGCAATCTACCAATAAAGACTTCATACTCTGCCGTATTGTTTGAGGTCTTAAATTGAAATTCCAAGGCATATTCATGCTTGAATTCATCGGGGGTCTCCAATATTATTCCCGCCCCACTTCTATGTCTCGTCACCGAGCCATTAACAAAAAGCTTCCAAAGTGGTGCCGGTGGGTCCTCACTTCCAACCTGCCCGGCCTCGGATGACTCTCCCACCACTTTAATAGGCGTGAGCTCGGATGACTCACCCACAACTTTCATGGGCATGAGCTCGGGTATAAAGTCAGCTGCTACCTGGCCCTTGATAGCTACTCTCTGCCGATAATGAATATCAGACTCTCCCAGCTCTATCGCTCATTTTACTAGCCTCCCGCTGATTTCAGGCTTTTTGCATGATCTGCCTCAAGGCTTGGTTGGCATAAAGGGTTATTGAGTGTGCCTAGAAGTAGTGCCTGAGCCTTCTAGCGGTCACGATGAGGGCTAAAACTAATTTTTCAACGTCCGGGTACCTATTCTCAGTGGGTGTGAATCCCTTCTCAGCATAAAACACAACATGCTTAATATCAGACTCTTTTTTTATTAGCAACGAGCTGACTGCCGTCTATGATGCTACAATATACAGGTAAAGCATCTCGCTGGGGATTAGTTTGGACAAAACTGGCGCGGACGTGAGGTATGACTTTATTTGGTTAAAGGCCTCTTCCTGCTTGGGTCCCCACACTATCTATCTACATTGTTGGTCTCTTAACAGCCGGAAGAAGGGGGGCACTTATCCTTGAGCCGTGATACGAACCTTGTCAGGGCGACGATCTTCCCGTCCAACAACTGCACTTCATTCCTTTCCTTGGGCATTTCCATATCCAAGATGGCTTGGATCTTCTCTGGGTGGCTTCTATTCCCCTCCTGCTGATTATATGGCCTAGGAATTTCCCTTTGATTACCCCGAATACGCATTTCTGAGGGTTCAGTCTCATCCCGTACTTCAATATCACCTCGAAGACTTTTGACTAGCATGTCATCGACATACACCTCGATTATTTTCTTGAGGTACTCGGCGAACACGACATTCATTAGCCGTTGGTAGGTGGCTCCCGCATTCTTCAATCCAAAGGCCATGACCTTGTAGCAATATAGTCCCCTGTCTGTTGTGAAAATTTTGTGCTCCTCATCCCCCTGGTCCATCTTGATCTGGTTATAGTCCGCATAGGCGTCCATGAAGCTTAACAATTCGAACCCGAACGTGGAGTCCACTAGTTGATCTATGCGTGGAAGCGGGAAGCTATCATTTAGGCATGTCCTGTTGAGATTTGAATAGTCCATGCACATCCTCTATTGTCCCGTTGACTTTTTTGGAACCATGACCACATTGGCCAGCCATTGGGGGTATCTAACCTCCTTTATGAACATGATGTCCATCAATTTTTTCACTTCCCCGGCCCCTCATTGCTTCATACTTCTCTGGCTTAAACGTCCTTCGCTTTTGCCGTACGGGAGGGAATCCCTTCTCGATTCCAAACTTGTGAGTCACGATGCCACTCGATATCCCAGGCATATCCTTATATGTCCAAGTGAACGCCCCACTGTTTCTCTTTAGGAATTCCACTAGTGCCGCTCGCACACCAGGCGCTTGTCCCGTTCCTATGGTTACTTGCCGATCCAGGAACTCATCTGAGACTGACACCACTTATGTTTCTCCTGCTGATCCCGGATGCTCTTCATCTGAGTCAGTATCTCTGGGATCCACATATGGATCCTAGGGGGAAACTACAGCCTGGCTTGCCGAGAGAATCTTAGACCTTTTCCTCTCGTTGTCTACTGCATAACAACTCCTTACCGCTCCTTGATCTCCCCGGATCGTAATAACTCCTATTGCAGTTGAGACCTTCATCATCAACATGTGGCCGGCAACAAAAGACTTTAGCTTTTACAAGGCGGGCCTTCCTAAGATCCCATTGTAAGACGACTCACAGTCCACCACGATGAATTCCACCATTGTCCGGGTGACTCCCTCTCGGCCTTCCATTCTTACTCCAAAGCTGTCCGATCCTAGGGGCTGAACGACATCACCCGAGAAACTGATTAACGGCTCATGGTCTTGCATCAACTTGTTACTTCCTCAATGCAGTCCTTTCCAGGCACTCCTGAACAACACGTTGACTGAAGCTTCTGTGTCAACCAGGATCTTCTTCGTGATATAGTGATCGAGTTGCAATGTTATCAGGAACGGGTCCTCGTGCGGCCTTATCCCCTCCTCTTCCTCTTCTAGGAAGGTAACAGACTTTCAACCGGTAGTTACTTGCTGAGTATTGCTACTTCCAAAGGCGAAAACTTTCCAGCCATCCCTTCTTCCCGTACACTATTTTTTTGCTTTGTTGCTCCTATTATCTATATGGGATCCACCATGGATTGTGTTGATTGTCCCATACACTTTGATCACCCCTACGTGCCTTTGCCTGGGCACATACTGCTGCAATTTTCCTTCTTTCACTTGTCTCTCTACCGCTCTCTTCAGCTATATACAATTATTTATGTTGTGACTTGTTTCTCCATGGTACCCATAAAATTTCCCAGTGTCTTCCTTTGTAAGCCGGGACTCGGGGAATGTCCTGGCCAATGGAGGCGGAATGACAGACTTGTTCTCATTCCATATATCCTCGTAGGTGGCGCTGAGCACCGAGAATTGCTCTTTAGCTGCCGGTGCCGCCCTCGCATACCCCGTGTCCTGGTAATGGCCCTTTGCCTTCACTTGCGTGTTATACTGCTTCCCTGCCTTGCTCCGGCTCATTTCCTTGTGCCTCTTTCCGGAAGAGTACGTGTTCGGCTCTTGCTTTCCTTTCCAGGCTCTAACCTCTTGGACCACTTGCACCGGCGAACCTCCTTCTCTCCCTTCGACCTTCCTTTTCCCGGCCGAGGTTCCCCCATAAGTATCATGGTCCGCCTATGCATGCCTGATTGCCATTTCCATAAGCTCGTCATAGCCTTGTGAATATCAATTTTTACCTCATACAAAAACTTCCCAGGAAGCAACCCCTGAACAAACGCCTCATCTACAACCCTATTCTTGACCCTGGCTGTGGCTCCTTGTCAGCATTTCACAAAGGCTTTCAACTGCTCTCCCCTATCTTACCTTACTTTAAACAGCTGGGCAGTGTTCTGCCTGTCTGTCAGTAGGATGAACCTATTGACAAACCTATCGGCCAATTGCCGAAAGCAATCAATCGAGTTCGATGGGAGCTCGTAAAACCAACTTAGTGCTTCCCCTACTAAGGTTTCCTGGAACATGTTGCAGCATATCGCGTCTGAGTACCCTTTGATATTCGTGTGAGACTTGAAACTATCAAGGAAAAGATGAGGATCATGATCCCCATTATAGCTAAGTTTCAATGATTTGGTTGTGTTTGACTAGACGGACTGAGTGATTGCTCTCGTGAACGGTCCCCTCTTTCTTCGAAACTCGCGTGGGTTGGATTACATGTCCCCCTTCTCTCGGCATCCGAGATTCTTTCAACTAAACTCGCCATGCTATCCCGAATAGCTCTTAGGGTATCTTCCATCTTTCCCGGTCTTCTGGCTTAGACTTCCGGGATCAGCTTAGGCAAGGGCGGCGGTCCCTCATCTCTCATATCGTCCGGGAACAAGTTCATCCCTAAATGCACAGTCCTACATGTCGTTCCCGGCCGTGTGCTTGTCTACTGTGACATGGCCGCCCGGTCCGACTCTACCGCCCGATCTAGTGCTTCCCAATGTTCTATTCCTCGGGCTAGCGCGCTCATGAGCATGGCGTTTTTCTTTTCCAACCTACGCTCCCTACCGGAAGCTTATTCCTGATCCCTAACTCTTTGCTGCTCTAGCTGAGTGATTTAGGCCCTCATCCCCTCCAACATCTAGGCTACCTCTCGGGGATTGAGATCTTGCGTCACTCCCTTCGGCGTTTCCTCTCGGAGAGCTCTCCTCGTGATTCGTGAACTTCCCCCCGCCGCTTCCGAGGTCCTTCCGAATATTGGTTCCCTTTGTTCTTCCCTTCCTACATCATGCTCTTGCCACTCGTTTAACTCAGTCATCGAGTCACGCTGACTTTTAGTAAAGGTTCACACAGATGGCGCCAAATGTTTCTGTACAATCCCAGATAGGGTTGCAGAAGCTGAAGGCATGTCTTGTAGGTGAATGGCTATCCTCTCGCTGAACTGTAAACAAAAGGATGACCGGGGTTTTCGGTCTTTCCTCCTCTAATGGTTAAGTCAGTATCTGCTGGTAGAATGTAATTACTAGGGTAGTTAATGATACCTGACAAGCTGGTGGCTGGGCCATATTTATGGCCCATCATGGATTCATTTTGCTTGGAAACCGATGTGGGACACTTATCCTTGTTGCTGTTTCAAATGTAGACCTCCCTTATGTCTTCTGCAGTCGTTCCAAGCCCAGTGTTATAACCGTTGTTAAGCCCGACCCACCCTACTTATGGACTGGAACCCTAAGGCAGCTTCGGTTGTGGTGCAATATCTGCTGGTTTACGGGATTCGGAGGTTGTTTTATACACAACCGACTACACATACTTTGAGTGGAAGATTACACCATCTTTATATAGGCTCAAGAGCTGTCTCTAGCTCTTCCTAACTCATAAACACACAACTTTTTAGTTACCAATTGATAACTAAAAGACTCATAACAGTAGCAACATAAATCCTAGACTCCAAAAGACCATAACTGAAATTCTAATTTATTTTTAAGAAAACTAAAAGATAATTTTAGTTTAATACTCCTTCAAAAATGATAAACGATCAAAAACCTGAATACATACTTAAATGCATGACTTTGATTAAATTTAAATTGTTGCTGGTGCAACTTCACTTCATCAATACCCTTGTTGTAGTATGACTGTAATCACCACTAATTGCTCTTACAATATCAAATTTATGGATTTCTTTGAATAATATGGTCACACCATTTCCAGATTCCAATCCCAAAGTCCTAGTAGTCTAAAGTCTAAACAAGGAGCTAGCTTTGAAATCTCTGCGTTCAAAGCAGAGAAACTAATATCAATTGCCTCTGCTTAATGACAACCAACTAAACCCAGATTAACAAATAGCCATCTGGGTTTCTGTCTACTTGATTTGACTAGCTTGAACCAGGAAAAAAAGGGGTTTCGTTTTCAGTGAAAAACAAGGAAAATAGAAAGGAGTCAAAACCCCAATCCCAATATGAAACCCTAATCCCCAGCTTCAGCAGCTTTGCATGGCCACCATTTGCCGGCCCGGCCATCAAAACGGCGACATTGGTGTTGCCTGCACGTGATCTGCCGATGTCATTAGGGTTCACTGCACGTGTGCGTTGCCTTGGACTGGTCATTCTCCTATTTTTCTATGGAGGTTTTTGTTATTGGGATTCAAAAAATAATAGCAAACAGTGGAGGAAATTGTGGCATAGTGTTTGCCAAATTCAACCTGTGATAGCTGGTGGCTGGTGACCACGGACCAAACCCAAACTGCAAGCAAGGCAGGTCAATGTTTTCTTCGTTTTCCAGATCCCAAGCTCTGGCCTCTGATCAACATGTTCTTTCAAAACATATCTATCTGGGGATATATATTATGCACTTGCATTGTACAAGGGGAATACAATGGACCTAAAACATAAGGGATATACGTGAAGACCTAGGGAAAGTTTGTTTATCACACCCGACTTCTTTTTTTAGATTTAATTATGATTTTGGCCTGCAGTTTCATCCAAGTTGACCTGTTTTTTTTCGAAATCTGGGTTAAACCCTGTGAGGGAAAATTTTATTAAAATTCTTTATAGAACTTCCTTTGAAAATAAGTAACCTTACTTAAAAAAAAAAATCATCAAACCCAATTCACAAAAATTCCCACACAACATCCATAAATATAATCTCTCAAATAAACACAAACAAATGAATCTTTTTCATCAGCTCTTAACATACTTAAATCATCCCATAATTATCAAAGCATCAACTAGGAAAAAGAGATAAACAACACAATAGGTTAAACTGGTAACATATATAGAAAAACTGGATGAGGTGGGGATCTACGACACACCTCTTATCCTCGCCGAACCAAACTCTGCAGACTGGGCATTTAAAAACGAAAGGCCCAGGGGAGAAGCATTTAAAACGTTAGAGTGAGTGGACAAAAATAAATAACAAAAGAATATGGAGCAATGAAATCAAATCTATGCTCTCCCATAATTTCCATTAGAAAGCTATTTATGCATGCCACTCTTGGAACTCTTCCCGAAAATAATTATAAACCAGAACAATGAACCAATCCCATTGGTTCTCAATAAAATAAAACAAATAGTGAAAAATATTTCACCATAACTATGAGCCTCCCAGGCTGTAATAGCGTCTCACGCTAAGCGCTCTACTTACATATGATGAGAACCGCTTAATAAATTATAACAGCATCTCACGCTAAGCGTTCAAATCTCATATGATGAGGACCGCTAAATAATGGCTAGCTAACAATAATATATATTTATATATACCGATCGGTTGTCTCTCAGGCTATAGTAGCGTCCCACGCTAAGCGCTCAACTCTCATATGATGAGAACCGTTGTTAAAACTATAATACGTCCCACGCTAAGCGCTCTACTCACATATAAAGATGACCGCTAAATAATGTTAGCTAGCAGTAATCAATATCAATCAACCATTTTAGGGTGTAATATAAAACCAAATATAAAAGATCAATTGACATGTCCCACATGTCAAATAAAATGAGCAAAAGAGTTCCCAAATAAATAAATTGAACTCATTATTCCCAAGGAAATACTAAATTTCAAATATGCATTTGAAATTAAATAACTTTAGTGCATGCATGATGTTTAAATCAAAGGTCCACTCACAGTGCTCGGCTAAGCCTGCCGACGACCCGAGGCTTCCTCCAAACGATCCTCTTCACGGCCTGAACAATAAATAATATTAATTCCTATACGAAAATAAAACTTCAATAATTAATCCATAAAATTAAGGGCTTATAATTTATCTTCTTCCTTACCCAATTTTCCATCTTTAATCCATTAAGACTCAAAATTCACCACCATCACCGATGATCAAAAATTAACCTTATAAGAATTTTAGAACATTAAAAACATGAAAAACAGCCCCTGAGGGGCGGCGCCACCGGCAGTGGCGGCCGGCAGCCGTTTTCCGACGACCTCCAATGCTTCTCAAATTTTAACAGAATAATCTCCTCATCATCCACAACAACTTCCATAACTAGCACTTAGTCCAATTCTAGGGCTAACTAGGGTAATCGAACCGAAACATCCATGAAATCCGTAGAACTTCAATTATACATTTCACCCTAACAAAATCGAATTAGACCGATTCCTTTTGAGGGATTACTCACCTTGATGAGGGCTACAAGTTGAGCCAAAAATCTCGGCCTATGGTGGCCGGAGGACGGAGCTCTGGCGAAGAGACAGTCGGCGTTCCGGCGGGTTTTTCTCCTCTCCAGCGGCACTACCGGCTTGGACACTAGGCCGGGGAGAGAGAGGAGGTGGCGGGGGTCCGAGCTGGGCTCGGCGGCTAGTCGCTGGCTGGACGGCGGCAACTAGCGTCAAAGCTTTCTAACGGGAGGAGAGCTCGGGGAGGAATTTCGGGAGAAGAAGAGAAGAGAAAAAGAGAAAGAATTTTGGGCTGCCACACCGGGCCCAACACTCAAACTCAACTAAATAAACCCATTTCAAATTTTATCATTTTTTATCAACTCAAAAATTTTACCATTTAATTGATAACTTTACCATGCTAACTCCGATTTTAACGCGTAGCATGTCTACGAACTCGTAATAACGTCCTCTACGACTTTCATGAAGAAAGTTTTCTCAAATTCCAAACGGAAGAAAAAGTCAATTTTAAGGTCCTTAACAGTAAACGGTTACTTAATACGGTAAAAGACTAAAATAATACTAAAGTAAATTACCGTAAAAAAATGATTTAAGGACTGGGGTGTGACACTTTCCATGTCAATTTTGGCTTAAGGTGAGAATAGTAATTTTACTAAATATTTTATGAAATGATCTTGAAAATATACTTAGATACCAAAAATTTACCCTTAATTTTATAAGCAACCTACAAAAAGTGACCTCTTCTCCACTCAATATGAGACCAATAGACAGTTCATGAAATTAGATCAGTTACTGCAAATGGGAAGGAGATTAAGAAACTGTCTTAGGATTCTATATTTAGGTTACAGCCAGCTTATGCTTGCACCACTTAAAAAGAAAAGTATAGCCTCTTATATTTTCATTGTTTTTGGGTTACACAAAGTTTGCTAAAATATTAAAGCAGGAGTCAAGGGTTCAATATTTGGTGGAAGCTGAGTGTCACATTAGAATATAGAACTTGAATGGGAATCCTAAATTTCTTCATGTTAGAACAGTTGAGGTGTCATTTTCATTTAATTCTACTATGTTGAAGTTGAAATGTTTGAAGGACAAAAGGGAAAAGTCTTTCAGTATCATAAGTTTGTTTTGTATTCTTTGGCTCATAACAGGCATATTAAGTAACTTTTTTTGTCAATCACTTGGAGGAACACCAAACAACAGTAGGACAGTAGGTACATTATGTGCCAATGCATACACAACAACAACAAAAGCCAAATGAAGTCAAAAAACTAGGTGCCAGTTCTTCAAGCCAAAGCCCTAGCTCTTCCTTCTGTCAATCATCTAGATTCCATCAAGACCAAATAAGTGTTTTCAGTATTGCAGTTAGGTCATTTTGTTGGAGATGTATTAGAGCATCACATCTCAGACAACTTAATTTTTAAGCATAATGTGTTTACCTTGTTGGAATCTGCTTCACATGTATCATGATGTACTAAGCTAGAAGCTTAATATATATATTTATCATAAAGAAAACCTTAACATGGCACTAAGGAAGCCAACTAAGCACCTCTGGATTTCATAAAAGAATTCCCAAAGAGCAATAATATCATCAAGTGGGAATGTTCTGTCAGAGATCTGGTTATGAATGTCAAATCGCCATTTATACTCCAAAGTTAGCAAAGTTTCATGCATAAAGAGTGTAATTGAACTCTCCAAAATCACACAAACTCTGAAGATTTGCTTTGCAATCCCTAAACCAATGACAACAAGTGGAAACTTGAACTACTTCCCTGTGAGTCTTGAGAATGAAAAAAGTTCACTTCCGGAAACCATCAGATATCAAAAGCAAGAAATTTTTTTAACATTTTATTTTTAGTAGAACATGTACATTCACACAGAAATGTACTCAAGATGACAGAATAGGAGGTGTTCTGTACATTTACACATATCCCATTTCTCCTAGCTAATTGAAAATAAACATTAAACATTCCTCGAGTATTGGCAACATCATCCGGTCTCAGTGTCATACTAGACTAAGCAAATATGCTTAATGGACCTGTCTTGTTTGATGCACCAAGTCCATTTCCAGCATTTTCCATTCCTCTAATCCATGTCCTGCAAAAACAGCATTCAATTTTCATTAACAGGTCGTCTGTGGAATAATAAGTCTGCACAAGTTAACTCAACATAACCAGACAATCTACCAGAAACTTGTTTATATCCTCACTTACCTTCCAATAGTTTCATTTGCCGGACGTGTTAGAATAGTCAGTCTCTTTGCTGCTTTCTTAAAAATACTGCATTTGCCAACATGAGGAAAGAATAAGTCCAATAAATATATAAATAGTGAAACCAAATTCGCCAGCAAAGAAAGATAAAAGTCATAGAACACGAAAAAAACTATACCCGAATGGTTCATCTCCCGTTTGTTTAACAACGCCTGTTGGATCTCGGTAAAGAACATGGCTCAGCATCTCTGGTTTTTCTAATCCAAACATGATGGTCAGCCTCCTGTATAACTCATCATAAGAGCCCAGAGCTGAGAGGTCAAGAGTCCTTCCAACATCCTCGGACTCCATGAATACCTTGCAATGACCGGTGGTATCCAAGTCTAAAGCATGTAATTCTTTGTTCAGTGCAGATTTCTCAAGTGAACCCCAGTGCTCAAGAGCAGAGTCTGAACCAACAGATATAAACTTTTTTCTGCCCTGATTCTCATCTTTCAAATTCTTACCAGCAAGAACCTGAGAAACTGCATCACTGGAGCAGCTACGAGACATCTGCTGCTCAGTAAGTATTGGTTGACCAAAGAGTAAAAACTGGTGTTTCTTCACATTATCAGATTTCTCCAAGTTCTGATTAGAATTTCCCATTGTTAGCAAGCAAGATAGGCTTTCGTTGCTGTTTGTGTCGCCATTCCTGATGCCATTGGGAATTCTAGAATTTGGAATTCTAGAATTTTGATCGAACCTCTGGAAACTGGACGAGAACAGCCCCGACTGCAGTTTGCTGTTAAAGTGGAGATTTGTTAAAGATATTCTAAGTTGAGCATGCCTGGCTCCCTGTATGCCTGCAGGAGTGTTATCTGGTCGACAACACATGGGGCTGCTGGACCCAAGGGGGTTGCCTGAAAATGATGGCAACATTAACTGCCCGTCAAGAGTAAAGTCTGGGTGTTGTGGGATACGCAACTTCTTCCGTGGCGGTGAAAAGTTTGTCATGTGGATAATGGGGAAATTTGATACCAGCTCAATCAACCATGGGCTGACACACTTCACGTTCTGTAACAAATCTGGCTCATCCCATGTCACCTGTAAATGTGATATGGTGGTTTGTCAATTAATTTGAAAGGGAAGTGATGCAAAAGCAGAATTGAATGAGCTTGGACTTTTAAACCAGACTGAAAAAAAATGGTGACTGTAGCACATTAAAATTCAGTCCACAATCACAATCACCCAAGACATATCATCACACTCCATATAGGGTGAAGTCTCAAATGAGCAGACTCAAAATTTGAAAGTCTGTTTCGACATAAAGTTCACACTATGATCATGAACGAACAGCCAATTCTTACTCAGCAAAGTGGTGTTCTCAAAGTCCAATTTAACCCACACTAGGCATTATGAATGATGGTGCTGAAAACATGAAAGCGTTGAAATGTTTAACTATTTAAAACATCATAGATTATGTCATGTCCATACTGGGATCATGGAAAAATGAAAAGTCCACAGAAGTCATGCCAAAAACCTGCTTTGGTTCTTCAGACCACAATCACAACCAAACGTCCAAACCACACAGGGAGTGTTGTTGCTAAAAACATTATCGAACCACGGAAAGCAGTGACTAGTCACCAAAAACGAGCTGTGGAGTGTAAAATCTAAAGCAGAGGAGATAGCTAAACAAGTTTGATGGCAAAACAAATGCAGATGATGAAGTTCAGTACATAAAAACACATATTTCATAGACATAAAAGGTTTAAGCACCAAATCACAAACAGAACACAAATTCTGATGCAGTACAATATACCTGTAGAACTCTCCAAGGAGAATTAGGCCAGCGGATTTTATCATTAACCTGAACAGAAGCTATGGTTCCCATGAACCAACTAATCCTAGAACAGTCCTCAGTCTCAAAAGCCATCTTAAACCTCATCCCTGAGCACCACTGCACCCTCACCGCCGCCCTCACCGCCGACGCCTTCAAACAAAACTCCGGCGTGCTCGCCCTCGGATAATAAACCACCTCAAACGGCTGCCCTTTCGCCGCAAGAGTAGCAGCCTCCACCACAGCCTCAGGCCTCACTCTTCCTCCTCCTCCTACTCTGGCCCCTCTCACATTCCCACTCGGACTCGAATTCCCAAACCCACTCCTCCCCATTTTACTCTCCTCCTCCTTCAGAAACACCGAGAACCCCGAATACAGGGGCCGACCGGAACCGCCGTGGTTCCACCCGGACGCCGCAGACGCCGACTCTGGCGAACCCTCCAGCAGACCCCTCTTGGCCCTCCGAATCCCGACGCAGAGGTCGCCGTTTTCGGAACGTAAAAACACAATGGAGTCGCCGGCGACGAGCTTCTTCTGGTTGACGAACGTGCTCCACCCGGTGGTCAGCAGATGCCGGCGAGGCGTGCCTCGGTAAATGTGCCGGAACTTCCACACCTCGCCGTGAACGTCCTTGGCGATCACCGTCTGCACCGGCGGGTCGGCGGAGTAGTCCAGCCTCGGGAAAATGGTATCGGCGCAGTACCTCGGAACGGAGAATCCGCCGCCGTTGTTGGCATCGGACTGAGTCAGAGTCTTAGCGAAAGATGAAGGCTTTTCTTGATTATCAGACCCATCAGAGTCCACAGGGCCTTCGTCATTATAAAGCTCGTTGGTCTCGCAAGGGACCAGCCGGATTCTGGCGAAGACCTCATCGGTTTCCGGGTCGGCCACGTATCGGATTCCGGCGACCCGGCAGAGAATGAGAGATGGGATTCTGACGGAGGCCGGGAAGTCTACGTGGGTTTGAGCGTGCTCGGCGTGGCCTTGTGGAAAGTAGAAGACTTTGGAGTTCACCGGAGGCATTTGGACCATGCCGCCAGCGCAGGCGTGCCATAGCTGAGGATCTAATGTTTTCTCCATCTCTTTCATGGGTTTCTGTTTTTGACTGAAAAGAAACAAAACAGAGTGCTCTGTTTTGGGTTTTGAGGAATGCTGGGTTTGATTGACTCTGATAATTCAAAGCAATAAAGGCTTTAACTTCATGAGTGGAGGAGGTAGAAGAAGAAGAAGAAGAAGAAGAAGAAGAAGAAAGGGGTTGGCTTTGATTCAGTGAAAGAGTGAGTGAGAGTAAACAAGAACACAAAGATCCAAGTTAAAAACCAAGA
The DNA here is from genome assembly GCA_034370585.1 of Fragaria x ananassa. NCBI lineage: Eukaryota > Viridiplantae > Streptophyta > Magnoliopsida > Rosales > Rosaceae > Fragaria > Fragaria x ananassa. The sequence goes on along the minus strand of CP139765.1, from coordinate 21,716,428 downwards.
GAACAGGAAAAAAGTGGACCTCTTACACCTCTGCTGCCACCACCATCATCATCACTGCCATTGAATTCATTGCAGCATTTACCTTTCTCAGGTACAACAAAATCTTTTCAATCAAAAAAGACATGTACAACCCAACTAGGAGTAAACCAATTTTGGTCTTTTTCACTCTCACTAGTTCACTACCACTCACCCTCTTTCTCCTGAAAATGTGAGTACACAGAGACAACAGAGAACCCCATTTTTTGAGATCACTGCCTTTTCCCACAGTACCCTATCATCTCCTCTCTCTTCTATCCATTGTTTCAGCTTTGAAAAGCTCCCAACTTTTTAATAAGATTCACAACCCCTCTCTCTGTCTCTCTCACCTGAATTTCTTTTCTATCTCCTCCTCTCCTTATCTCTGTTTTTGTATTTGTAGTCATTCATCATCAGATCTGAAAACACTGGGCTTCTTTTTTCTCTCCATGACCCTGATAAAGACAAAATCTTTTAAACAATTCAACCAAAAAATAATGAAATTGAGCTAGTTTAATTGGTGGGTCTATTTAGTCGTACTTGGACTGACTCCGAGGTCAGAGCTCAGTCATAACTTTAAAGTACTGTGATAGAGTAGTACTGTACAATCGGAGAAAGACGACTTTAACCTAGGCGGTTTTATTTACTATTTTACCTTAGGCTGATTAACTGTTAACCGGCCCATGGGATTAGGACCCGGTACCAACTGTTGAGTGGCACGCAATTTCATGGTGCGCGGGGTTGGCGGGGAAGCTGATCGCGCGCCGGGGAGAGAGAGTTGGGGGGGGGGGGGGAAGTGGGGGTCCGCGATGTTTTGGTCGGGGGTGAGGGAGGTGATGGTGACTTGGTAAAGAGGGTTGCAGTGCGTCGGACGTTCTGACTTGACGAGTCACTGATGAGGAGGTCCTTAATGCTCTCTGCCTCGGACATCGGAGGTCACTCTCTGTTTTGGGTAAAAAAAAAAACGAAGAAGTCAAGAAGCAATGCTTTGCTTTGTTCAGTTCTTGTGAGGGTTTTAGGGTTTAAAGTAGGGCTTGGCATTTAGTACCGGAATTTTGATCCCGTATTGATCTCATACCGAAAGTTAGCGGGACCGGATGAGATAGGTTATGAAAATGGCAGTCTGGTCCCGTCTCGTTATGGTAATGTTAAAACGGGACGGGACGAGATCGTGACTATCTCAAAAAATCCCGGCTCGTCCAGTAATATTAGAATATCTGATTTTAATCATTTTATATTCGATTTTTTTGGTTAACATAATGTTTACAATGCACTCAACCACACTCAATTCGGTCTAAAACAGTAAAACCTAAACACAATTCGATGAGTTCGATCTCACTCTCTCAAACACAACGCCTCCACTCCCTCCAGGCTCCAGCCTCTCAACCAAATTTGATCCCCAATTGCTAAACCAAAAACCTAGTTTGTCTCTCCCAAATTCAATCCCCAATTCGATTCCCAAACCTAAACCTGAATTCGATTCCCTACTTGTTAATGGCTAGAAGGAAGAAAACACCGATTTCTTCTGGTCTACAGGCTAAACCTAAACCTCGAAGAAGTGCTTCTGGTCTACAGGCTTCTTCTGAAGCAATTTCTTCTCAACCAGATCGTTCTTCATCAGCAGCAAGTCGATTAACTCAACCTGCACTTCTTCTGTCAAGACCAGCCCCGAATTTCACCCCGAAATCCGAGATGAGTCCTGCGGGGACCACCTCCAAGGAAAATTTACCGAAGAAAAATTTAAGAACCACCTTTTTATTTCAAAATCAATAAATCCTCCGCTACATTCCCCTAGTATTCAGAGCTACTAAAAATAAAATAAAATAAAATAAAATACAGCGAAAACTAACAAACCCCTAGTAGATTAAACAGGTAACCTACTGGCGAAATATAGCTGATAGATGAGTCATTATGCCTCAACGTCTCCTGCTAGACCTCACGCGAACTCTGCAGACTGGGCATTTTTAAAAACGAAGAGCCCAGGGGAAAATAATCAACACGTCAAAGTGAGTGGACGAAATGCTTCCGACAACAAATAAATATTTTCCTAAAAGAAATGCTTTCATCAGCGGCAAAAACAAAAGCTCCACTGGAAAGCTTCTGAACTGGGGTCTAGCCTAGCTAGACTCCCAAACTTTAAGACATTGCCTCTCAGGCCTAGATATTATATATGTATAGTATGTATGCACACTCGCCTGACCCTTGGTATGATATCTATGAACAACTTGAATAAAGTAGATATTATACGAAGCTACTATGTTTGCGTCTAACGCTCACATCACCCCACACTGGAATTTGTACCTCGCATATGGGGGATAGCGGCCGAGTGGTAATATATACGTGCTTACTCCTTGTACGAAATCTTTGAATAAATAAATGCAAAATTAGAAAATCACAGGGCTACGACACTCGCGTCTAACGCTCATGTCACCCATACCGGAATTGTGCCTCGCGTATGGGGGAAATCACGTATAGCTAGCTAGCATTTAATCATATACATACTATTCTCGGAATTGTACCTTGAGTATAATCACCGTAATTCTCAATTTCGGGAAATATCCAACAACAAAAAAATTATTCAAATGATAAAGCATTTCAAACACAATATTTAAAACAAAGGTCCACTCACAGGTTAGGCCTAAGCCTGATGTCGGTCGGAGGTCTCTTCCGCTCGAGCCTCCTCACGTCATGTTCCATATAAATAAAACCTTAAATAAAATACCGACGCTTAAAGCAAAACATGCATAATTAAATATGTTTCACGCTCAACCAAGCCTAACACTCCAAAATCTTAATTTCACTGCCAACCTCAAAACTCCACAAATTTTACCGACATCCTCAAAATCACCTTCCACCAAATAAAATCCAATGGCCGGATTATAAATTAATAATCCGCCAAAAATATCAAACTTCAACAATTCTCAAACCTATCCAAAACTCCTCCAAAAATTCTAAAACTTATTCCATTAAACTCCTCACATTTTTCTTCACCAAAAACATTTTCTCGGCGGCGGCGGCCGGCGACCAATTCCGGCGACCTCCGATGGTTACCAAAATTTGGCAGCATCTTCCTCTCAACCTCCTGTACAACATTCCTAACTACCACTGTCACACCCCAGTTCTTAAGTTATTTTACGGTTATTTATTCCGGTATTATTTTGATCTTTTACCGTATTAATTAACCGTTTACTGTTAAGGACTTTAAAGTTGACTTTTTATTCCGTTGGAAATTTGGGAAAACTTTCTTTATGAAAGTTGTAGAGGACGTCGTTACGAGTTCGTAGACATGCTACGCGTTGAATTCATAGTTAGCATGGTAAAGTTTTCGGGTAGATAAAAAAACAAGGGGAAATTTTGTAGTGGGTATTAAATTGAGTTGGGCCGGGGGTGGCAGCCCAGGCCCAAGCCTTTTCCTTTTCTTCTCTCTTCTTCCTTTTCTCTTCTTTCTCATCTGTTCTTCCCGAGCCCGAGCTCCCTCCCGCCGGAAAGTCCCGCCGTCGCCCGCCGCCGTCCCGCTAGCGACGGACCGCCGCTCCGGCCCAGAAAGGACCCCCGCCATCTCCTCTCTCTCCCCGGCCAACCATCCGAGCCCGTAGAGCCGCCGGAGAGGAGAAAAGCCGCCGGAAGCCGCCGATCGTCTTTTCGCCGGAGCTCCGTCCTCCGGCCACCTTAGGCCGTGATTTTTGGCTCATCTTGTAGCCCTCGTCAAGGTGAGTATTCCCTCAAAAGGAATCGGTCTATTTCAATCTCGTTGTGGTGTTTTGTATAATTGGAAGTTTTAGGGATTTTAGGATGTTTTAGTTCGATTGCCCTAGTTAGCCTCGGAATTGGACTAAGTGCTAGTTGTGAAAGTTGTTGGGTATGATGAGAGGATTATTCTATCAAAATTTGAGAGGCATTGGAGGTCGCCGGAAAATGGCTACCGGCCGCCGCCGGAAAAATATTTTATGTAGAGATTTTGATGAGGAGTTTAATGGAATAAGTTTTAGAATTTTTGGAGGAGTTTTGGATAGGTTTAAGAATTGTTGAAGTTAAGTATTTTTGGCGGATTATTAATTAATAATTCGGCCATTGGAATTTATTTGGTGAAAAGTATTTTTGAGGATGTCGGTAAAAATTTGTGGAGTTTTGAGGTTGGCTGTGGATTTAAGATTTTAGAGTATTAGGCTTGGTTAAGCGCGTAGCATATTAAATTATGCATGTTTTGCCTTTAAACGTTCGGTGTTTCATTTAAGGTTTTAATATTATTTTTGTCCAGGCCGTGAGGAGGATTAATCAGCAGAAGCTTCGGGTTGTCGACAGGCTTAGCCTAGCACAGTGAGTGGACCTTTGATTTAATCCCATGCATGCACTAAAGTTAATTCATTTCGATGGTATTTTAGAAATTCAGTATTTTCTTGGGATTTGTGAGTTCCCACCGTTATTTGGGGAACTCCCTTGCTCATTTCATTTGACATGTGGGACATGTCAATAGGTCTTTTTATTTGGAATTCAATTGCACCCTAAAAGGGTTGACTGATATTATTTATTGTTAGTTTGGCGTGAGACGCCATTATATTTATTTAGCGGTCCTCATCATATGTGAGTACTGAGTAGAGCGTTTAGAGTGGGAAGTTATTATAATCCCACTAGCGGTCCTTATCATATAAGAGTTGAGCGCTTGGCGTGGGACGCCATTATATTTATTTAGCGGTCCTCATCATATGTGAGTAGAGCGTTTAGAGTGAGAAGTTATTATAATCCCACCAGCGGTCCTTATCATATGAGAGTTGAGCGCTTGGCGTGGGACGCCATTATATTTATTTAACGGTCCTCATCATATGTGAGTAGAGCGTTTAGAGTGGGAAGTTATTATAATCCCACCAGCGGTCCTTATCATATGAGAGTTGAGCGCTTGGCGTGGGACGCCATTATATTTATTTAGCGGTCCTCATCATATGAGAGTTGAGCGCTTGGCGTGGGACGTCATTATATCTATTAAGCGGTCCTCATCATATGTGAGTTGAGCGCTTGGCGTGGGACGCCATTATAGCCTGGGAGGCAACTGATCGGTATATGTATATATTATTGGCAGCTAGCTATTATTTAGCGGTCCTCATCATATGAGAGTTGAGCGCTTGGCGTGGGACGCCATTGTATCTATTAAGCGGTCCTCATCATATGTGAGTTGAGCGCTTGGCGTGAGACGCTATTATAGCCTGAGAGGCTTATAGTTTTGGTGAAATATTTTTCCCTATTTATTGTGATTTATTGAGAACCAATGGGATTGGTCGTTATTTTGGTTTATAAGTATTTGCGGGAAGAGTTCCAAGAATGGCGTGCATAAATATTTTTCTAATTGAAATTATGGGAGAGCATAGATTTGATTTAATTGCTCGATATTTCTTTTGTCATTTATTTTGTCCACTCACTCTAACGTTTTAAATGCTTCTCCCCTGGGCCCTTCGTATTAAAAATGCCCAGTCTGCAGAGTTCAGTTCGGTGAGGATAGGAGGCGTGTTATAGATTTCCACCTCATCCAGTTTTCCCATATAGGTTACTAGTTAACCTACTGTGTTGTTTATCTCATTTTCCTTAGTAGATGCTCTGATATTTATGAGAATGTCTAAGTGTATTATGAGATGTTGAAAATGATCCATTTGTTTAAGTTTGCTAGAGAGAGTATTTGTGGATGTGGTTTGGGAGTTTTAGCGAGTTGGGTTTGGTGACCTTTCTTTCCGGTAGGGTTACCCATTTTCAAGGGAGGTTCTACGAAGAACTTTGGTAGAATTTTCCTTGAGGTGGGTCCCACAGGATTCACCTCAAATTTCAGGGTGAAATTCGGGGCGGGTCCTGACAGTTGGTATCAGAGCATTAGGTTATCCGATTCCAGTCTTTCTGTGTTACTACCATATATGCTTAGTAACACTTAGTATCATGAGGGTGATGGTCCGACAGCGGCGGATCCATTAACTTATGAGTGAATGCTAAGTGTTTATTGAGTATGTGGGGTAGTGGTCTGGTTCTTGTTTGTTGTGCTAAATATTTTATTCTCAGGTAATATGCCTCCTCGCCGAGCACCTATGCAGAATCCTCCAAGTGAGGAAGATGAGAACGTACCGAGTGATTGGACTACTGCCATGGAGCAGTTCTTTCAGCGTTTTAGCACCAGTATGGTTCCTGAGATTAATTATGATAGAGCCTACAAGAATGGTGCTAGAGCGTTTAGCCATGCTGTTGAGCCTTTTGATGCTTAGAATTGGGTAGAGGCCATTGAGAAAATGTTTATTCAGGTAAGATGCCCTGAGGATTGGAAAGTGAGTTTGGCTACCCAGTTTTTGGAGAAGGAAGCGTGGCATTGGTGGCTTGATTTGAGTAGAGGTATGGGAGAGGCTGCTGATCATTTGTCTTGGGATCAGTTCACAGCTCTTTTTAGAGAGCGTTATATTAGTCATGCTCATGTCAACCGTATGAGGGAGGAGTTCTTGAGTCTGCAGAAAGGTGATGACATGACAGTGATGGCTTTTGAGCAGCGATTTCGAGAGTTGTCATATTATGTGCCTGACTTGGTGAAGTCAGATCAGGAAAAGATTTATCAGTTCACCAAGGGTCTTGGTGGTATTTATGCAATCAGGATGACAGCGGTGCCTTATTAGTCATTTCATCAGGCGGTGACTTTTACTCTGAATATTGAGGCACAAGAGTTGGCAGCTGGTCGTCTTCGTGATGCTGGTGGTCGTAGCCAGGGTTTATCAAAGAAATTGGTGTCCACTTCGGGTTCTGGATCATCTTCTGGCAGTGGGCATGGTAGCAGTTCAGGTTCAGGATCTGGTTTTAGAGGGAGATTCAAGAGGCATGGTAGTAGGCCCTTCAAGAATTTCTTTGGGCGTCAGCTTGAGCGATTCAAGAGTGGATCAAGCAGTAGGAGTGGGACTTCTGGTGGACAGTCTTTTCAGTCTGAGCAGTCAGTATCAGCCAGGGGGATGTTTTCAGTGTGGTCAGCTAGACCATTTCAAGAGGGACTGCCCTCTTCTGACTCAGGGAGCTACATATGCTCCTACTCAGGCCATGGGTCAGACATCAGCTGGTGGTTCTAGTAGTGGTACTCGCGCCATGGCTCCAGCCAGGGGCGGCTTTCAGCAGGGCATAGGACAGAGAGGTCGTCCTGCCACTACTCAGGCGAGGCTTCATGTCATGACTCAGCAGGAGGGACGTACCTCCCCGAATGTCATTATCGGTACGTTGTAAATTTTCGGTCATCCTGCTTACATATTGATAAACCCTGGGCGACGCATTCTTTCATGTCCAGTAGATTTTCCATTCTTGCCGATGTGCCCTCATTGCCACTTACAGGAGAGTGGCAAGTTTCTTTGCCCTCCGGTAATGTGATGAAGATAGATTGGGTATTTAGAGGTTGTGAAGTGTTGGTGGATGGTCTTAGCTTCGAAGTTGATTTAATCCCATTAGATATTGTGGAGTTTGATGTAATCTTGGGGATGGACTTCTTAGAGGCACATAGGGCCATGATTGATTGTTTCCGGAAAGTAGTGGTGTTGCAAAGTCTTGGGAAGCCTGAGGTCACATTTCAGGGTGAGCGAGATGTGATTTCCAGTTGTTTAATTTCAGCGGTCGCCGCTACGAAATTATGGAATAAAGGCAGCCATGCTTATTTGGCTCATGTGGTGGATGCTAGGAAGAGAGATGTGAGGATAGAAGACATCCCTGTAGTTAATGAGTTTCCAGATGAGTTGCCTGGGTTGCCTCCTGTAAGGGAGATAGATTTTGCAATCGAGTTGCTTCCGGGAACGGTGCCTATTTCTCAAGCGCCTTATAAAATGGCACCTGTAGAATTAAAAGAGTTAAAAACTCAACTGCAGGAGTTGGTGGATAAAGGTTTTATTCGGCCTAGTATGTCTCCATGGGGTGCTCCAGTGTTGTTTGTCAAGAACAAGGATGGCACCATGAGACTTTGTGTGGACTATAGGAAGTTGAATCAGGCCATGGTGAAGAACAAATATCCCTTGCCCCGTATTGATGATTTATACGATCAGTTGAGGGGTGCCTCAGTCTTTTCAAAGATTGATTTGAGATCGGGATATCCTCAGTTACATATTCGGGAAGGTGATATAGCCAAGACTGCATTTCGATCACGATATGGTCATTTTGAGTTCGTGGTGATGCCGTTTGGACTTACTAATGCACCCGCTGCTTTTATGGATCTCATGAGTAGGGTGTTCCGTCCATACTTAAATCATTTCGTGATTGTATTCATAGATGACATCTTGGTGTATTCGAGGAATTTGAAGCAGCATGCTAAGCATCTAAAAATGGTATTGCGGACTTTGAGGGAAGCTCAGTTGTATGCGAAGCTTAGTAAATGTGAATTCTGGTTGGAAAGTGGGATTCTTGGGCCACGTAGTTTCGGCAGAAGGTGTCAGTGTGGATCCCCAAAAGATAGAAGCGGTGACGAATTGGAAGAAGCCTTCTAGTGTGACTGAGATTCGTAGTTTCCTGGGATTAGCATGCTATTATCGTCGTTTTGTCCAGGATTTTTCTAGGATTGCCGCTCCACTTACAAGACTGACCAGGAAAGGGGTGAAGTTCGAGTGGTCTGAGAAGTGGGAGCAGAGCTTTCAAGAGCTCAAGGATCGTTTAACTAGTGCTCCAGTTCTAGCAGTCCCTGATGATAGTGGGGAATATGTGGTTTATTGCGATGCTTCTAGGCAGGGTTTGGGTGGTGTGTTGATGCAACATGAGAGAGTAATTACTTATGCTTCTAGGCAATTGAAGCCGTATGAAGTGAATTACCCCACCCACGACCTAGAGCTTGCTGCAGTGGTTTTTTTTGCATTGGAATTATGGAGACATTATCTCTATGGAGCTTAGTGCCAGATCTTCTCCGACCATAAGAGCCTCCGGTATGGGTTCACTCAGAGAGAGTTGAATATGAGGCAGAGAAGGTGGATGAAGTTGATTAAGGATTATGATTGCACTATTGAGTATCATCCTGGGAAAGCTAATGTAGTGGCGGATGCTCTTAGTCGCAATCCTTCATTGTCGCTAGCTTATTTGAGGACAGTTCGGGTCCCTCTTCTTTTTGAGTTAAGAGCTTCAGGAGTTGAGTTGTCAGTGGATGAGATTAGTGCGTTGGTAGCCAGTTTTCATGTGCGGCCAGTTTTGATGGATAAAGTCGTGAAGCTCAGTATGCTGATCCTTCCATTGTTCGGTTGATTGACAGAACGCTTAATGGAACGACCATAGATTTTTCTGTTAGGAGAGATGGGACCTTGATGTTCAAAAGCAGGCTATGTGTCCCAAAAAGAAATGAGGAGCTGAAGGAAGAGATAATGGTGGAAGCTCACAGTTCGGCATATGCCGTTCATCCGGGTAGTACTAAAATGTACAGGACCCTGAAGGATTTTTATTGGTGGCCAAATATGAAGAGCGAGATTGTCGCTTATATAAGCAAGTGTTTGATTTGCCAGCAAGTGAAGGCTGAGAGGCAGAAACCTTCTGGTCTGCTTGAGCCATTGCCTATTCCGATATGGAAGTGGGACCACATCACCATGGATTTTGTTTTTAGTTTACCTCGTACCCGTGAAGGGCATGATGGTATTTGGGTGATTGTGGATCGATTAACGAAGTCTGCACATTTTTTTCTGCCAGTGGGGAAGAAGTATTCTTTAGATAAATTGACGGAGCTTTATGTGAATGAGAGTGTGAGACTTCATGGGGAGCTTTGCAGGAAGCTGTAGCCTTATCTCTTTGAGTGAAAGGTACGTAAATTTCGGGGACGAAATTTTTATAAGGAGGGGAGAATTGTCACACCCCAGTTCTTACGTTATTTTACGGTTATTTATTCCGGTATTATTTTGATCTTTTACCGTATTAATTAACCGTTTACTGTTAAGGACTTTAAAGTTGACTTTTTATTCCGTTGGGAATTTGGGAAAACTTTCTTCATGAAAGTTGTAGAGGACGTCGTTACGAGTTCGTAGACATGCTACGCGTTGAATTCAGAGTTAGCATGGTAAAGTTTTCGGGTAGATAAAAAAAAAGGGAAATTTTGTAGTGGGTATTAAATTGAGTTGGGCCGGGGGTGGCAGCCCAGGCCCAAGCCTTTTCCTTTTCTTCTCTCTTCCTTTTCTCTTCTTTCTCATCTGTTCTTCCCGAGCCCGAGCTCCCTCCCGCCGGAAAGTCCCGCCGTTGCCCGCCGCCATCCCGCCAGCGACGGACCGCCGCTCCGGCCCAGAAAGGACCCCCGCCATCTCCTCTCTCTCCCCGGCCAACCATCCGAGCCGGTAGAGCCGCCAGAGAGGAGAAAAGCAGCCGGAAGCCGACGATCGTCTTTTCGCCGGAGCTCCGTCCTCCGGCCACCTTAGGCCGTGATTTTTGGCTCATCTTGTAGCCCTCGTCAAGGTGAGTATTCCCTCAAAAGGAATCGGTCTATTTCGATCTCGTTGTGGTGTTTTGTATAATTGGAAGTTTTAGGGATTTTAGGATGTTTTAGTTCGATTGCCCTAGTTAGCCTCGGAATTGGACTAAGTGCTAGTTGTGAAAGTTGTTGGGTATGATGAAAGGATTATTCTGTCAAAATTTGAGAGGCATTGGAGGTCGCCGGAAAATGGCTGCCGGCCGCCGCTGCCGGCAGAGCCGTCGCTGGCGCCGCCGCCGGAAAAATATTTTATGTAGAGATTTTGATGAGGAGTTTAATGGAATAAGTTTTAGAATTTTTGGAGGAGTTTTGGATAGGTTTAAGAATTGTTGAAGTTAAGTATTTTTGGCGGATTATTAATTAATAATTCGGCCATTGGAATTTATTTGGTGAAAAGTATTTTTGAGGATGTCGGTAAAAATTTGTGGAGTTTTGAGGTTGGCTGTGGATTTAAGATTTTAGAGTATTAGGCTTGGTTAAGCGCGTAGCATATTAAATTATGCATGTTTTGTCTTTAAACGTTCGGTGTTTCATTTAAGGTTTTAATATTATTTTTGTCCAGGCCGTGAGGAGGATTAATCAGCAGAAGCTTCGGGTCGTCGACAAGCTTAGCCGAGCACAGTGAGTGGTCCTTTGATTTAATCCCATGCATGCACTAAAGTTAATTCATTTCGATAGTATTTTAGAAATTTAGTATTTTCTTGGGATTTGTGAGTTCCCACCGTTATTTGGGGAACTCCCTTGCTCATTTCATTTGACATGTGGGACATGTCAATAGGTCTTTTTATTTGGAATTCAATTGCACCCTAAAAGGGTTGACTGATATTATTTATTGTTAGTTTGGCGTGAGACGCCATTATATTTATTTAGCGGTCCTCATCATATGTGAGTAGAGCGTTTAGAGTGGGAAGTTATTATAATCCCACCAGCGGTCCTTATCATATAAGAGTTGAGCGCTTGGCGTGGGACGCCATTATATTTATTTAGCGGTCCTCATCATATGTGAGTAGAGCGTTTAGAGTGGGAAGTTATTATAATCCCACCAGCGGTCCTTATCATATGAGAGTTGAGCGCTTGGCGTGGGACGCCATTATATTTATTTAGCGGTCCTCATCATATGTGAGTAGAGCGTTTAGAGTGGGAAGTTATTATAATCCCACCAGCGGTCCTTATCATATGAGAGTTGAGCGCTTGGCGTGGGATGCCATTATATTTATTTAGCGGTCCTCACCATATGAGAGTTGAGCGCTTGGCGTGGGACGTCATTATATCAAGCGTGGGACGTCATTATATCTATTAAGCGGTCCTCATCATATGTGAGTTGAGCGCTTGGCGTGGGACGCCGTTATAGCCTGGGAGGCAACCGATCGGTATATGTATATATTATTGGCAGCTAGGTATTATTTAGCGGTCATCATCATATGAGAGTTGAGCGCTTGGCGTGGGACGCCATTGTATCTATTAAGCGGTCCTCATCATATGTGAGTTGAACGCTTGGCGTGAGACGCTATTATAGCCTGAGAGGCTTATAGTTTTGGTGAAATATTTTTTCCTATTTATTGTGATTTATTGAGAACCAATGGGATTGGTCGTTATTTTGGTTTATAAGTATTTGCGGGAAGAGTTCCAAGAATGGCGTGCATAAATATTTTTCTAATTGAAATTATGGGAGAGCATAGATTTGATTTAATTGCTCCATATTTCTTTTGTCATTTTTTTTGTCCACTCACTCTAACGTTTTAAATGCTTCTCCCCTGGGCCCTTCGTATTAAAAATGCCCAGTCTGCAGAGTTCGGTTCGGCGAGGATAGGAGGCGTGTCATAGATTTCCACCTCATCCAGTTTTCCCATATAGGTTACTAGTTAACCTACTGTGTTGTTTATCTCATTTTCCTTAGTAGATGCTCTGATATTTATGAGAATGTCTAAGTGTATTATGAGATGTTGAAAATGATCCATTTGTTTAAGTTTGCTAGAGAGAGTATTTGTGGATGTGGTTTGGGAGTTTTAGCGAGTTGGGTTTGGTGACCTTTCTTTCCGGTAGGGTTACCCATTTTCAAGGGAGGTTCTACGAAGAACTTTGGTAGAATTTTCCTTGAGGTGGGTCCCGCAGGATTCATCTCAAATTTCAGGGTGAAATTCGGGGCGGGTCCTGACAACCACAAACTCCAATTCTAAGCCTAACCAAGCCAATCGGACACAAACACACAATAAAGCCCTAGAAATTCAAATTATGATTTCTCCTTACCTAGCTCGAAATGGAGCGAGCCCTTTTGAGGGATTGAAGCACGGGTGGAGGGCTTCCTTTTGAGCCAAGGCTCGCCGGCTAAGGCGGCCGGAGGAAGGAGGTCTGGCGAAAAAATGATTTCGGCAGTCGGGGCTCTCGGCGTTGATTCCTCCTTCACGGCGGCGTTAAGGAGGCTGCCACCGGTCTAGAACTGCTGCTGGCTTGGAGACCGACCGAACGGGACCGGTGCTGCAGGCTGGGGCGACCGGACGGCGGCGAACGGCGGCCGGGAAGAATCGGGCAGAAACTGGGCTCGGGGAGGAAACCGGGAGGAAGAGAGAAGGAAAAAAAAACTGAAAACGGGCTTTGACCAAAAAGGCCCGGTCCACAACTCCTTATACCCATTCCAAAAATCAACACCCCAAAATAAATACCCCAATAAAATTACTTTTTACTAGCAAAAATTACCATTTTTACCATCGTCAAAATTATATTTTACACTTAATGACGATCACGGTAAAATTCTTATTACCACTATGCCAGTAATAAAGGTAAAAATTATGGGTCGGAGCGTGACATCTCCTACCAGCTGGAAGTCAACCCACTCCTGCAAATCAACCTGATGCGACCCAACCTGCTGCTAGCCAACTTGATGCGACCCAACCTGCTGCAAGCCAACCTGCAATTGATTCTGAAACATCAGGTATAATCTTGTGTGTAGCAAATGATATTAGAAAAGGTTTTATGTGATCAAGATGAAGATTACAAGGTTTTGGTAAGAGACAAGATTATTAAAGTTTGATGCAATCTTATACTTATTTGCTACATGCTTGATAATTGTTCTTATACCTTAAAACCGTTCTTCTTGTTTGTATGGTGATACACTTGAGTGTGGATACATGTATATACATGAGCATGTTCTTCATCATTATTCAAGGTAATTGTAAATAGTTTTGGCTTTTGATCAAGCTGATGTATAGCCACTATACAACACATGATTGTTGGCTAGCATTTAAAATTTTGTTTTGTATCTCTGTTGATATTGATGTATATTTGTTTTGATGTATATTGGTGTTTATATTTGTTGGACTTTCATGTGTTATTCTTGAGTCCATATTAGATATAACTCTAACACAGGGGAGATTGATTATGAAACATCAGGTGTAAAATGAAGCTTTGTTTGGAACCATTTTATAGAGTATGAAAAAATTGAAACTGCGAAAGATGTCAATGGAAAAGATTATCAAATAGTTCATAAGAGGGCTTACTGCAAATATTGTCCTAGGGGAAAGATTGGGGATTATGCTTGTGAAAGTCAGAATGGAACGTCTGGTATGATTAGGCACATCAATCAGAATTGTAGATATTTTCCATCAACTGTCGATAAGTCGCAAAAAAACTTACAAGGTGATAAGACTAGGGCTAATTCACTGAGCTTGGTAGCTGTTGACCAAGATGATTATTTAGAAGTGTAGAGATGGTTGTAATTGATGAGCTGCCATTTAATTTCGTGGAGAAGAAAGGCTTTAAGGGATTTTGTGGTAGAGTCTGCCCTTTGTTTGATATTCCTTCTAGACGAAAATTATGTAGAGCCTTTCTAGATATGCATGACACCCAGAAAAAGGAGTTGAAAAGGACTTTGAAGAAGTTGAAGGTGAATTTAACCACAGACACTTGGACAAGTATGCAAAATGTCAACTACATGATGCTTACTGCCCATTTCATTGATATAGATTGGAAGATGCACAAGAGGGTAATAAATTTTGCTATGATTCAAACTCATCAAGGAGCAACAATAGGAAGGCTTATTGAGTCATATTTAACGGATTGGGGAATCGAGAAAGTGATGTGTATTACCATCGATAATGCATATGCAAACAAGTCTACAATGGAATGGCTTGTTGCTAAAATGAATAGGTCTGCAAGTTATTAGGGGTGGCACTTCCGAGCAGAAAACAGAAAAAAACTGAGCCGAAAACCAAGCCGAAACAGTAAAAATCGGACTGAAAAAAAAACTGGGCCGAAAAAAAAACCAGATTGAGCCGGATATGTTCAGTTTGGTTTTCGGTTTCAGCTTTGCAAAAACCAAACCGGATCGAAAACTGAAGTCAACCCAATCAACGACGTCGTTTTGGTTTTTTTTTCAACCTTAATTGGCTAATCCTACTCCCTCAGTCCCTCTCAGACTCTCAGTCTTCTCAATCCCTCTCGACCTCTCCTCCAATCCTCCTTTTTTTTCTTTGTCGCCTCCTGCCCTCCTCTCCTCTCAGTCTGACCATCACAATGAAGAGGGGTAAATTGAACCCATCGAAGAGAGGTAAATTGAACCCATCGAAGCGGGGTTCCTCAAAATCATTTGACTCAACTGGTCATGGCTGTGGTCATGGTGCTGCGATCGGTGCAATGGACAATTCATCTTCATCTTCTCAGGTATGTTTTTCTTTTTAAAATGTCCTCATCTTCTCTACTGTATATGAAATTTGGAAAATCATAAGTATTTGTAGAAAAATCTATTTGCTGCAATTCCAGTTCTCAAATAATATTTAGGTTGTTTGTTACAATTGTTATGAAGAGACCAACTTGAAAACAATAGCGTAGCTATACTGTTTTTAGCCACCAATATCTGCTGGTCAGGAACTCAAGAAGTTAGAAGTTTTTCTCTATTATACATGAACTTTGGAAAATCATAAGTATTTGTAGAAAAATCCATTTGTTGTGATTCTAGTTCTCAAATAATCTTTAGGTTGTCTGTTACAATTGTTTTGAAGAGGCCAACTTGAAACCAATAGCGTAGCTATACTGTTTTTAGCCACAAATGTCTACTGGTCAGGAACTCAGGAAGTTAGCAGTTTTTCTCTACTGTACATGAACTTTGGAAAATCATAAGTATTTGTAGAAAAGTCCGTTTACTGCGATGCTAGTTCTCAAATAATCTTTAGGTTGTCTATTAAAATTGTTATGAAGAGACCAACTTGAAACCAATAGTCTAGCTATACTGTTTTTAGCCAAAAAGGTATGCTGGTCAGGAACTCAGGAAGTTAGCAGTTTTTCTCTACTCTATATGAACTTTGGAAAATCATAAGTATTTGTAGAAAACTCCTTTTGCTGCGAGTCAGTTCTCAAATAATCTTTAGGTTGTCTTGTACATTTTTTATGAAGAGACCAACCTGAAATTCTCAGCCGAGCTATACTGTTTTTGGCCAAAAATGTCAGCTGGTCACTGTCAAGAAGTTTGCAGTTTTTCTCTTGCTTGATTTGGTCTGTAATACTTAACTTGTTTAAATTGGTTTATTTTTTTATGCAGATGCAAGTTGATAGTAATGGTGTTGGTCAATCGGCAACTCCGACACTGGTTCCTAGTATGGGTGAATCACAAGCAAGTACCGGTCTTATTCCACCCGATTCCGTAGACCAAGGAGAGGAAAATCAGGAAATGACCAAGCAAGAATATTTGGCCTCCTTGAAGGCCAAAGAAAGTTCAAATATTTGGGCTCACTATACTAGAAAAATGGTTGCGGGTAGAGTTAATGGTAATTTTATTTATTGTAATAAAGAATATTATGCCGATTCGGAAATAAATGGTACATCAACCCTTCTTGGTCATATTGATAAATGCCCCAAGTATCCTCCTAATATAGAAATGTTAAAAGGTAAAAGACAAAAAAATTTGTGTCCTAAAAAAGATATTAGGAAGTTGGATACCTCTTCTTTGACAGAGGAAGAGCTCACTAGGTTATGTGTGAAGATGATTATTTTAGATGAGCTACCTTTTACTCATGTTGAAGGCATAGGATTTAAGCATTTTATGGAGAAAAAAAACTTTACCTTTTTGGACAATCCCTAGGAAAGGATGTGCTTAAGTTGTATTTGTGGGAGAAGGAGAAGTTAATGGGTGAATTGAAGAGTAGAAGGGTGTGTCTTACAACCGATACTTAGACTTCTATTCAAAACATCAATTATATGGTTGTTATAGCACATTTTATTGATGATGATTGGGTGTTGCATAAAAGAGTAATCAACTTTTGTGTCATCTTAGATCATAAGGGAGATTCTATAGCTAAACTCTTAGAGTATTGTTTGTTAGGGTGGGTCACAGAGAAGCTTCTAACAATCACCGTTGATAATGCTTCGGCAAATGATGTTGCAATAAGAGAGTTAATCAAGAGGGTAGATGCTTGGAAACTACTTAATATGATTTTGAATAAGGAGAAAAATATGCATATGTGGTGTGTAGCTCAAATTCTTAACTTGATTGTGAATGATGGTTTGAAATCCATGCATTTATCTATTGATGCTATTCGTAATTCGGTGAGGTATGTTAGACCCTCTCCACAAAGACTTGAAGTCTTCAAAAGAAGTGTAGAGAAAGTGAAGATAGAGTGTAAGGTGCTTGTGGTGTTGGATGTCCATACTAGGTGGAATTCCACATATTTGATGTTATAATCGGCTTTAAAATTTGAAAAAGCATTTGATAGACTAAGTCAAGATGATACATGTAATTATGCCACATATTTTAACTTAGGTGAATCAATTGGAAAGGAAGGGCCACCATGTTCAAATGATTAGAGGAATGCCGAAGTGTATTCGGAGTTTTTGAAACCATTTTATGAAGTTACATTAAAGATGTGTTGTTCTAATGTACCTATCATTCATTAAACTTTTGGTGATTTGCTTCATCTAAATGGTTTCTTGCAAGAAGAAATTAAGAAACCAAGTAATACTTGGATGGTGGATATTGCACCTCCAATGGTTGAAAAATATGCAAAATATTGGGGTGATTTTGATGAGTTGCATCAATATGTGTTTTGTCACATCCCGACCCGTATATTTTTACCTTATTTACTAGCGTGATTATAATAAGAATTTTACCGTCTCGATCTTTGAGTTAATAGTTTAATTGGTCCCTAGAGGGGTTTCGGGGACGATTATGTGCGGAGGATTATTCGTATGAGGAAAATACGACGACGGTAAAAATAGTAAATTTTAGCTAGTAAAAGGTAATTTTTATTCGGGTATTATTTTTTCGGGGTGTTTTATTTTTGGATTTGGGTTGTTTATAAGGTTGGATCGGTTGGGAGGCCCAACCCATTTTTCCTCCCTTTCTCTTCTTCTCTCTTTTCTCTTTCTTCTCTCTCCCGTGCTCTCTCCCCGCTGGACTGTCCAGCCGCCGCCGTCCGGCCAGCCATCGGCCGCCGCTCCACCTCAGTTCGAACCCTCATCTCCTCCTCTCCCTCCCCGGCCTAGCCCCCGAGCCTCTAGCCCGCCGGAAGAAGAGAAAAAGCCGCCGGAACCGCCGACTGTCATCTCGCCGGAGCTCCGTCCTCCGGCCACCATAGGCCGAAATTCTTGGCTCAACTTGTAGCCCTCACCAAGGTGAGTATTCCCTCAAAAGGAATCGGTTTATTTCGATCTCGTTGTGGTGTTTTGTATAATTGGAAGTTTTAGGGATTTTTGGTTGTTTGTGTTCGATCGACATGGTTAGGCTTAGAATTTGAGTTTGTGGTAGTTAGGAATGTTGTAGAGGAGGTAGAGAGGAAGATTCTGTCAAAATTTCGTGACCATTGGAGGTCGCCGGAAAATGGCTGCCGGCCACCGCCGCCGAGAAAATGTTTTTGGTGGAGAAAAATGTGAGGAGTTTATTGGAATAAGTTTTAGAATTTTTGGAGGAATTTTGGATAGGTTTAAGAATTGTTGAAGTTAAGTATTTTTGGCGGATTATTAATTAATAATCCGGCCATTGGATTTTATTTGGTAAAAAGTGTTTTTCGAGGTTGTCGGTAAAATTTGTGGAGTTTTGAGGTTGGCAGTGGATTTAAGATTTTGGAGTGTTAGACTTGGTTGAGCGCGAAGCATATTTAATTATGCATGTTTTGCATTTAAACGTCGATGTTTCATTTAAGGTTTTATGTATATAGAACAGGACGCGAGGAGGCTCGAGTTGAGGAGACCTCCGACCGACGTCAGGCGTAGGCCTAAGTTGTGAGTGGACCTTTGTTTTGAATATTATATCTGAAATGCTTTATCATTTGATTGATTTTTCTGTTATTGGATATTTCCCGAAATTGAGAATTTCGGTGGATTATACTCGAGGTACAATTCCGAGAATAGTATGTATATGATTAAATGCTAGCTAGCTATACGTGATTTCCCCCATACGCGAGGTACAATTCCGGTATGGGTGACATGAGCGTTAGACGCGAGTGTCGTATCCCTGTGCGACTTCCTATTCTTGCATTTATTTATTCAAAGATGTCGTACAAGGAGGCAGCACGTATATATATTACCACTCGGCCGCTTTCCCCCATATGAGAGGTACAATTCCGGTGTGGGGTGATGTGAGCGTTAGACGCAAGCATAGTAGCTTCGTATGATATCTACTTTATTTAAGTTGTTCATAGATATCATGCCAAGAGTCAGGCGAGTGTGCATACATACTATATATATAATATCCAGGCCTGAGAGGCAGTTTCTTAAAGTTTGGGGGTTCTTGCCAGGCTAGACCCCAGTTCAGAATCGTTCCAGTGGTGTTCGTGTTTTTGCCACTGTGGAAAGCATTTCTTTTGGGGAAATATTTATTTGTTGCCAGATCAGTTTTGTCCACTCACTCTGACGTGTTAAATATTTTCCCCTGGGCTCTTCATTTTTAAAATGCCCAGTCTGCAGAGTTCGCGTGAGGTCCAGCAGGAGATGTTGAGGCATAGTGACCCAGCTATCAGCTACATTTCGCCAGTAGGTTACCTGTTTAATCTACTAGGAGTTTGTTAGCTTCCGTTGTATTTATTTTATTTTTAGTAGCTCTGAATACTATTGGAATTCTTATGTTTGTATTCTGGCTACTTTTGGAGTGTAGCTGAAGATTTATTGGTTTTGGATTAAAAGGTGATTCGTAAGTTTTTAAGTTAGGGTTGTCCATTTTTGAGGGAGGTTTGCCGAGTCCTCGGTAAATTTTCCTTGGAGGTGGTCCCCGCAGGACTCATCTCGGGTTTCGGGGTGAAATTTGGGGCGGGTCTTGACAGTTGGTATCAGAGCTCTAGGTTTCATCTTTTGTTTCTTATTCACTATCGTATTTGCCTAAGTAGCCATAGTGTCTATAGAGTGATGATCGGACCGCGGCGGATTCATCGGCAGTTTTCTGCTTTTGATACTATGTGTTATTGGGTATGTGTGATAGTTCTGTTAGTCTTATTGATAGACTACTTAATATCTTCTTCCCTTGGGTACTATGCCTCCTAGGCGCCGACCCCGTGTAGCTTCCTCGACCAACGCCAGTGAGGGTGTTGAGGTTAGAGGATTGGTTGATTCGATTGGGAGCATGCTGAGAGGTGTGTTAGATAGAGTTCAGCAGCCTCGGTCTGTGAAGAAGAAGGATGTCTTCGATGCTGGTGCAATTGAGTTCAAGGGCGCCAAGGGACCCCTTGATGTGCACGCTTGGTTAGATAAGATGGAAATGGCTTTTGAGAGCACTGAACTGCCGGAAGAAAAGAAAGTGAAGATGGCAGTGACTTTTCTGGATGACTCAGCGCATCACTGGTGGATCCTTGCTATCAGAAATCGTGGTGGTGCTCAAGACATGACTTGGGAGGAGTTAAGACGCTCTTCTTGGGTCAGTATTTTGGTCACGCTCAGCGTATCAGGATTCAGTCGGATTTCCTGAACTTGAAGAAGGGGGATGATGAGGGTGTCATCGAATTTGAGCAGAGGTTCACTTCCTTGAGCTACCATGTGCCCTATTTGATTCCTGATGAGAGGACCAGGATTGACATGTTTGTTGGAGCTCTTAGTGGGGTTTATGCAGACAAGATGGTCGGTGGCATTTACCCGACTTTTCTTGATGCGGTTACTGCAGCCATGGCCATTGAGGCCAGGAGAACTTTTAGTGCACGGCCCAGAGATTTCGGTGGTCCCAGCCAGGGTCCATCGAAGAAGGCCGCTTCCTCATCAGCTTCTGGATCTTCAGCGGGCAGTGGTAGTAGTGGAGGATCAGGTTCTGGTTCTCGGGGTAGATTTGGAGGACGTTTTAGGAGACCCTCCAGGAGCCAGTTGGGCAGACAGCAGGCCGGTCAGTTTAGTGCTGGTGGTAGTTCTCAAGGGGGATCTTCTGTGGTCAAGCTTTCTCTTTTGGTCAGCAGCAGTCTTCTGGATGCTTTGAGTGTGGTGGTCTGGATCATTTCAGGAGAGACTGTCCTTTGTTGGTACAGAGGACCGCCCATTCTCAGTAAGGCAGTCAGTTTTCAGCTAGTGGTGGTTCAGCAGCCAGGGGTGGTTCTCAGCAGGGGAGTGGTCAGCGTGGACGTCCCGCGACTCGCGCTAGACTCCATGCTATGACCCAGCAGGAGGGTCATACTTCCCCAGATGTCATCATTGGTACGTTGTTAATTTTTGGTCAACCAGCATTTGTTTTAATTGACCCTGGAGCAACGTATTCATTCATGTCTAGTAGATTCGCTCTCCATGCCAATGTGCTATCATCGTCTCTTCCAGGCGAGTGGCACGTATCTCTTCCCTCTGGTGAGGTGATAAGAATAGCTTACGTGTTTAGTGGTTGTGAAGTTTTGGTGGAAGGAGCTCAGTTTAAGGCGGATTTAATCCTTTTAGATATGGTGGATTGTTTCCGAAAAGAAATGGTGTTTCGGATCCCGGATGGATTGGAGGTTGTGTTTCAGGGGGAAAGAGATGTGATTTCTAGTTGCCTGATTTCAGCTGTGGCTGCCAGGAGATTGTTAAGCAAAGGCTGTCAGGCATTCTTAGCTCATGTTGTGGATGCAAGTATAGGAATGATGGAAGTGGGAGACATTCCTGTAGTAAGAGAGTTTCCGAACGTGTTTCCCGAGGATTTGCCTGGTTTGCCTCCTGTAAGGGAGATAGACTTTTCCATTGAGTTGCTTTCTGGATCTATGCCTATCTCTCAGGCATCTTACAGAATGGCTCCAGCAGAATTGAAAGAGTTGAAGACTCAATTGCAAGAGTTAGTAGACAAGGGTTTTTATTCGGCCTAGCATGTCTCCATGGGGTGCTCCGGTGTTATTTGTTAAAAAGGACGGCATCATGAGACTATGCATTGATTATAGGAAGTTGAATCAGGTCACAGTGAAGAATAATTATCCGTTGCCTCAGATCGATGATTTTTTTTGATCAGTTGAGGGGTGCCTCTGTTTTCTCTAATATTGATTTGAGATCTGGTTATCATCAGTTGCGGATTCGGGATAGTGACGTAGCCAAGACTGCTTTTCGATCACGCTATAGTCATTATGAGTTTGTGGTAATGCCTTGTGGACTTACTAATGCACTCGTGGCGTTCATAGATCTCATGAATAGGGTGTTTAGTCCATATCTTGACCGTTTCGTGATCGTGTTCATAGATGATATTTTGGTGTACTCAAAAAGTGAGAAGGAGCGTGCCAAACATCTAAGATTGATATTGCGGACTTTGAGGAATGCGCAGTTGTTTGCCAAGTTCAGCAAGTGTGAGTTTTGGCTGGTTAAGGTGGGTTTTCTGGGTCATATAGTTTCAGCTGAAGGTGTTAGTGTGGATCCCCAGAAGGTAGAAGCAGTGTCCAATTGGAAAAGACCCACAACTGTGACGGAGATTCGTAGTTTCCTGGAGTTAGTAGGTTACTATCGGCGATTTGTGCAAGACTTTTCGAAGATTGCAGCTCCACTATCTAGATTGACCAGAAAGGGAGTCAAGTTCGAATGGTCAGATCAGTGTGAGCATAGTTTTCAAGAGTTAAAGGATCGTTTGACTAGTGCTCCTGTTTTGGCACTTTCAGACGATAGTTGGGAGTATGTGGTCTATTGTGATGCTTCTAGACGTGGTCTAGGTGGAGTTTTGATGCAGCATGATCGAGTTATTGCCTACGCTTCTAGGCAATTGAAGCCGCATGAGGTGAATTATCCCACTCATGATTTAGAGCTTGCAGCTGTGGTTTTTACTCTCAAGTTGTGGAGACACTATCTTTATGGAGCCAAGTGTCAGATATTTACTGATCACAAGAGTCTTCGGTATGTGTTCACACGAAGGGAGTTGAATTCGAGGCAAAGAAGGTGGATGGAGTTGTTCAGTGATTATGATTGCACGATAGAGTATCATCCTGGAAAAGCTAATGTGGTAGCTGATGCTCTTAGTCGCAATCCCTCAGTGTCTTTGTTTCACTTGAAGATGGTTCGAGTTCCACTTCTTTGTGAGCTGCGGGCTACAGGGGTGGATTTAGCGGTGGATGAAGTGGGTGCTTTGGTAGTCAGTTTCCATGTGAGGCCAGTGTTGGTTGATAGAATGTGGGAAGCACAGTATAATGATCCTTCCATAGTTCGATTGATGGGAAGAGCTTCGAATGGAGCCGCAGCCGATCATTTTTCAGTTAGAAGAGCTGGGACTCTATTGTTTAAGAACCGGCTATGTGTTCCAAAAAGAAATGTAGAGTTGAAGAGTGAGATTATGGAGGAAGCTCCTAGTTCTGCATATGCTGCTCATTCTTGTAGTACAAAGATGTATCAGACTTTGAAGGATTATTATTGGTGGCCTAACATGAAGAGGAAAATTGCAGCTTTTGTGAGTAGGTGTCTGTTTTGTCAGCAAGTGAAAGCTGAAAGGCAGAAACCTTCAGGTTTGCTTGAGCCGTTGCCTATTCCAGTGTGGAAGTGGGACCACATCACCATGGATTTTGTCTTCAGTTTACCTCGTACCCGTGAAGGGCATGACAATATTTGGGTGATAGTGGATAGACTCACTAAATCTGCTCATTTCTTGCCGATGTGAAAGAAGTTTTCGCTGGATAATTTGGCTGAGCTGTTTGCGAATGAGAAGATTAAAGTGGTTAGAGATAAACTCAAGACTGCTCAGAGTAGGCAGAAGAGTTATGCGGATGTCCGTAGGAGAGATCTAGAATTTCAAGTGGGTGATTGGGTGTTCCTGAAATTATCTCCTTGGAAAGGGGTTGTGTGCTTCGGGAAGCGTGGGAAGCTTAGCCCGAGGTATATTGGCCCTTATGAGATTATTGAGCGAGTTGACTCACTTGCTTATCGATTAGCCTTGCCTCCAGAGTTAGCTAGGATACATAATGTGTTTCATGTATCCATGCTTCGCAAGTATATTGCCGATCCTTCTCATGTGCTGCAAGAGCAGCCGATTAGTTTGACGAGAGATTTGTCATATGAAGAGGAGCCAGTTCAGATTCTCGACCGAAAGGAACAAGTGCTTAGGAGCAAGTCAATTCAGCTCGTCAAAGTGCTTTGGAGAAGCCACCAAGTAGAAGAAGCTACTTGGGAATCAGAGGAGCAAATGATGCAGCAATATCCCTATCTCTTCGGATGACAGGTATGTTAATTTCGATGACGAAATTTTTATAAGGAGGGGAGAATTGTCACATCCCGACCCGTATATTTTTACCTTATTTACTAGCGTGATTATAATAAGAATTTTACCGTCTCGATCTTTGAGTTAATAGTTTAATTGGTCCCTAGAGGGGTTTCGGGGACGATTATGTGCGGAGGATTATTCGTATGAGGAAAATACGACGACGGTAAAAATAGTAAATTTTAGCTAGTAAAAGGTAATTTTTATTCGGGTATTATTTTTTCGGGGTGTTTTATTTTTGGATTTGGGTTGTTTATAAGGTTGGACCGGTTGGGAGGCCCAACCCATTTTTCCTCCCTTTCTCTTCTTCTCTCTTTTCTCTTTCTTCTCTCTCCCGTGCTCTCTCCCCGCTGGACTGTCCAGCCGCTAGCCGCCGCTGTCCGGCCAGCCATCAGCCGCCGCTCCACCTCAGTTCGAACCCTCATCTCCTCCTCTCCCTCCCCGGCCTAGCCCCCGAGCCTCTAGCCCGCCGGAAGAAGAGAAAAAGCCGCCGGAACCGCCGACTGTCATCTAGCCGGAGCTCCGTCCTCCGGCCACCATAGGCCGAAATTCTTGGCTCAACTTGTAGCCCTCACCAAGGTGAGTATTCCCTCAAAAGGAATCGGTTTATTTCGATCTCGTTGTTGTGTTTTGTATAATTGGAAGTTTTAGGGATTTTTGGTTGTTTGTGTTCGATCGACATGGTTAGGCTTAGAATTTGAGTTTGTGGTAGTTAGGAATGTTGTAGAGGAGGTAGAGAGGAAGATTCTGTCAAAATTTGGTGACCATTGGAGGTCGCCGGAAAATGGCTGCCGGCCGCCGCCGGCGCCGGCACCGAGAAAATGTTTTTGGTGGAGAAAAATGTGAGGAGTTTATTGGAATAAGTTTTAGAATTTTTGGAGGAATTTTGGATAGGTTTAAGAATTGTTGAAGTTAAGTATTTTTGGCGGATTATTAATTAATAATCCGGCCATTGGATTTTATTTGGTAAAAAGTGTTTTTCGAGGTTGTCGGTAAAATTTGTGGAGTTTTGAGGTTGGCAGTGGATTTAAGATTTTGGAGTGTTAGACTTGGTTGAGCGCGAAGCATATTTAATTATGCATGTTTTGCATTTAAACGTCGATGTTTCATTTAAGGTTTTATGTATATAGAACAGGACGCGAGGAGGCTCGAGTTGAGGAGACCTCCGACCGACGTCAGGCGTAGGCCTAAGTTGTGAGTGGACCTTTGTTTTGAATATTATATCTGAAATGCTTTATCATTTGATTGATTTTTCTGTTATTGGATATTTCCCGAAATTGAGAATTTCGGTGGATTATACTCGAGGTACAATTCCGAGAATAGTATGTATATGATTAAATGCTAGCTAGCTATACGTGATTTCCCCCATACGCGAGGTACAATTCCGGTATGGGTGACATGAGCGTTAGACGCGAGTGTCGTATCCCTGTGCGACTTCCTATTCTTGCATTTATTTATTCAAAGATGTCGTACAAGGAGGCAGCACGTATATATATTACCACTCGGCCGCTTTCCCCCATATGAGAGGTACAATTCCGGTGTGGGGTGATGTGAGCGTTAGACGCAAGCATAGTAGCTTCGTATGATATCTACTTTATTTAAGTTGTTCATAGATATCATGACAAGAGTCAGGCGAGTGTGCATACATACTATATATATAATATCCAGGCCTGAGAGGCAGTTTCTTAAAGTTTGGGGGTTCTAGCCAGGCTAGACCCCAGTTCAGAATCGTTCCAGTGGTGTTCGTGTTTTTGCCACTGTGGAAAGCATTTCTTTTGGGAAATATTTATTTGTTGCCAGATCAGTTTTGTCCACTCACTCTGACGTGTTAAATATTTTCCCCTGGGCTCTTCGTTTTTTTAATGCCCAGTCTGCAGAGTTCGCGTGAGGTCCAGCAGGAGACGTTGAGGCATAGTGACCCAGCTATCAGCTACATTTCGCCAGTAGGTTACCTGTTTAATCTACTAGGAGTTTGTTAGCTTCCGTTGTTTTTTATTTTAGTTTTAGTAGCTCTGTATACTATTAGAATTCTTATGTTTGTATTCTGGCTACTTTTGGAGTGTAGCTGAAGATTTATTGGTTTTGGATTAAAAGGTGATTCGTAAGTTTTTAAGTTAGGGTTGTCCATTTTCGAGGGAGATTTGCCGAGTCCTCGGTAAATTTTCCTTAGCGGTGGTCCCCGCAGGACTCATCTCGGGTTTCGGGGTGAAATTCGGGGCGGGTCTTGACATGTTTCTTGCTCTTGTTCTTGATCAACGGAAAAAGTTTGAGATGCTTATTGATTATTTAGGGGTTGTCTATAGGGAGGAGGATCAATACTATAGGGTGGAAGTTGTCACAAAGAATGTGAAAACTCTTTTGTGTGACATTCACAAAGTGTATGAAGCGGAGGAAAATGAAATTAGAGGTGTTGGAGCGTCTCAAACATCCATTGTTAAGGTTGAACCTTCTTCTTTCTCGGGTCTTACCAAGTTTGAGAGGAAATTGAAGGAGAAAGAGTTGAAAAGAAAAGCAATGAAAGCCGAGATCATACACAATGATGTTGATAGATATATTAGTGATGCTAGTGAAGGAGATGATGAAAAGTTTGACTTGTTGGGTTGGTGGAGAGTGAATGGGGTTTCCAAATACCCTATATTGGCCCGCATTGCAAAAGATATTCTAGCTATTCTGGTGTCTACTATACCTTCGGAATCTTCTTTTAGCACTAGTGGGAGGGTCATTAATCCACATAGAAGCTCTCTAAATCCAAAAATGGTGGAAACATTGATATGTACACAAAGTTGGCTTAGAGGTGAAACTATTGTTTTACATCATGTGCCTACTAGTGAGGAGATTGAGATATGTTAAGAAGCGGAAACTGGTAATAGTTTCTTTTTATTATTTGATTTGAGTAAATTCTTTTTTAGTTTATGTTACATATATGGTTTTTTATCTAATTTTTTATTTTTCTATTTTGTTTTTTGTTCATATAGAAATTTTGGAGATGTCATCATTGTCACATATGTAAAGTGTTAAGAGTGGCATGTTGCCTCCTAAAATGAAGCAAACATTTTTCCGAGCATGAGATGATGTTGCAAGAAGAATTTGATCTACTTTCCTCCAAAATATTCCGGGTTCTTGTTTTGTGATGTATAAACTTTTAACATTGTACTTTATTTGTATTTTGTAATTTATGGACTTTTGAGTTTTACCACATGGAAGTATGGACTATGGAGTATGAACTTTATAATTTATGTTTAAGATGTATGGACTTTAACTATGGACATTCAAACTATTTTTAGTGTTTTCAACTTTTCATTGTTTTAGTATACATTTGGTATTTTGGTTAGTGGTTATATTGATACATAGTTTTGAAGTGCTAAAAGCATGAAAGTTGGAGGAGTTGTTAGTTTTTTGGTTACAGTTAAATCATGGTCAGAAAATTTTACAGTCTATACAAAGTTTTGTTAAAAAAAAAAAACCGAAACTGAATTGTCGGTTTGGTTCGATTTTCAGTTTGACATTTCTAAAAATAGAAAACCGAGCCGAACTTTATTTTTGGTTTGGTTTTCGGTTTAGGCTAAAATCCAAACCGAATCAAACCGAAGCCACCCCTACAAGTTACCAGTTGATTTTGGGTGGCAAGTACATGCATATGAGGTACCTTTTATGTTGACCACTTATTTACAACCTCAGACAACATATAATCGCCGTCTCACATTGAAAAAAAGTGAGGGAAAACTCTAGCGCCCAAATTCAAATATTTCAGGTCCAGACGACATTTTTATGTTGTGCGATGAATACATTAAGGTTGGCGCCCTCTCCCAAACTCAAATGAATTGACTATTTTAAGTTCATACAGACGACATATTAACCTCGTCTGATGAATAGATTAAAAGGTTGAGCCATTTTTCAAACTTATATTTCAGGTTCCCTCAGACGACATTTATATGTCATCTTATTAAATACAATAAAAGGTAACCAAACTCAATATTTAATTATAAATTGAGTATTTTAGGGTCAGAGAGACCACTTTCATATGTCGTCTGAAGTTATACATTACAAGGTTCGTACACTCAATTTTATGGGTTTGTTATACGTCATTTGTTTGTCGTCTGAATAAGTGAATTTAAGGGTTCAAAATGGAGGTATAAATCAAAGATTTATGGTTGTTTCAGACGACATTAATATGTTGTTGGACGAAGTATATAAAAAGGGGATTAAAAGTAGATCTCGCATTCTTTCACAGACAACTTTTATATGTTGTCTGACGTATTACCATAAAGTTGCTAAATGTTGCTTTTTTTACACTGCATATATATGCCGTCTGAAATTTTGCATATGATAGACAAATTGAGCAACATCCAGAAGTATGAAGGGAGCATGGCACTCATACGACTTATACTTTACAAATGTCGTCTGAAGGGTCGAAAAATTAATCAGACGACACAAACTCAAAATCGTCCAAAATATGTCATCTGAAAAGTGTCGTCTGATGATGTATATGGCCTAGTGGGTGCACAGCTCACATCACTAACTTAATTGTGAGGCATGGTCTAAAGAGGTTATAGAAGTCTGTGTCGGCTATTAGGAATGCAGTCAAGTTTGTGAGATCTTCTCCAAACAGATTGAAATACTTCAAGAAAACTGTGGAGAGAGAAAAGATTCCATGTAAGGGACTTGTGTATTTGGATGTCCAAACAAGGTGGAACAACACTTATCTGATGTTGGAAGCAGCTTTCAGGTTCCAACAAGTATTTATGACAATGAAAGATGACTATGGTGGTATTTATGTAAACTACTTTGATGAACCAGAAGAAGAAATCGATGAATATGAGAATATTGTTGTTCCACTGCCAAGCAACACAAACAAGAGAAACAAGGTTGGACCTCCTGAAGATGATGATTTTCAAATAGCTAAGGTGTTTGTGGATATTTTAGGCTTGTTTTATGAAATCAGATTGAGGGTTAGTGCATCTATGCACCCTACTATGCACACCACTTTCCAAGATGTTATTACTATGGAAAAGAATATCAAAAGTATGTATGTGTCAGCTGAGTTGTCTACTGGAGCAGTTTCAAGTTAAAGAATGTGACTTACACCTTTCACAAAGAAGGTATAGGTGAAGAGGAGGAGGAGAGAAGAACCAAGGAGATCAAAATCCTTCTATATGCTCTCTATGATCATGTATTAATTTTAGTTTATTACTTCATTTTAAACTTTTAATCGTTAAGTATGTACATTGTTTTCGATATATATTAATTTTTGCATTGTTTTTTAGTATGTGCTTATGGTCGATGGAGGTAGACACCTATAGAAGCAGCCATCTCTAAGTACTTCAAGTCTGTTAGCAATAATAGAAGCACCAATAGCAGAAGGAGCAATCTGCTCAATAACTGGAAGAATATGGTTCAAGAAACTGAAGATACAATCGCAAAACATGAAGTGGATCAGTATTTGGAGCTCATCGATGATTTAGATTGCTTTGACATCTTGCTATGGTGGAAGCTCAATCAATTCAAGTATTCAGTTTTGACAGCAATAACTAGGGATGTTCTCTCAATTCAAGTGTCCACAATGGCCTCGGAGTCAGCTTTCTCAACTGGGGGCAGAGTAGTTGACTGTTTTAGGAGTTCAATAACTCCTAAAACAGTTGAGGGACTTATTTGCATGTAGAATTAGTTGTTTGGTAATGATATTGCAGAAGATATAGATGATTGCACAATTGAAAACTATGAATTCTATAAAGGTGTTGAGCTAGGTTTGCAAGTTTTAATGTTTCAGCCCCCTTCCATTGAGGGATCCCTATTTTTGGCCACTTTCTAGGGATAGGGCATTACACTACTTCCCAATTGAATTTTTACATCTCCACCGTTCATATCTTAGGTCTATATGAGTAGATCACCTCTACAAAATTTCATATGATTTGGTGATCGTTAAGGCTTTCAAAAGTTTGATTTAGTTTTAATGATCTTGAACGGTCCAGCTTATGTCAAACTAAAACCGTTGAAGGTCATTAAAACTAAATTGAACTTTTGAAAGCCTTAACGATCACCAAATCATATGAAATTTTGTAGAGGTGATCTACTCATATAGACCTAAGATATGAACGGTGGAGATGTAAAATTATAATCGGGAAGTTGGTGTAATGCCATATCCCTATAAATGGCTTAAAATAGGGATCCCTCATTGGAAGGGTCCTGTTTAATGTTTTCTTTCTTTTACTTTGATAACTTTGACTTAGTTAATCTTTTACTTGTGTACATTTGTAGAGTACGAGAGCACAGCAACTAGCAAAGCTAATGTGTGTCTACCTCCACCTTCAAGAGCAAAAGCTGTAACGCCCCAGATCTTATTTGACCATTTACCGTCACTTGGACCGTAAATGAGCATCACGTTTTTACTTTTACCTTCGTATTCAAGCTTTTAATGGCTCTAAAATTTGACTTTTTTCTTCGTTTGAAATTTGAGAAAACTTTATTCATGAAAGTCGTAGAGGACGTTAAATCGAGTTTGTGGATATGTGGCACGATTTAATCGGAGTTTGTATAAAAAAGTTACAAGGGTTTAAATTCAGGGGCAGATTGTTAATTTCACATGAAACTCAAGTTCTATAAATAGCAAATCAGACCCTCCATTTCAAGATAATTACAGAAATTACCCAGAATTTCCAGAATTGCTGCCGGAACTTCATCGCCTCCGTCTGCCGCCGTCAGGCCGAGTTAGGGGGTGAGCTAGGTATCAAATCGAAGCTTGGAACATCCGCCGTCGTGAAGGAGTAATCACGGTTAGGTTTGGAATTTTTTGGAGATTGGAGAAATTGACGGTTGATAGAATACATCCGACCATTTGATTTTCTTGGTTATGGGATGAAGTGAAGTTGTAGTTGAAGTTTGGTAAAAATCCAATTAGCTTAACCCTAGCTTGATTTGTGGAAGGATTTCGGTGCTTAAATTAAAATATTTTTTTTCTAAATTGAAGAGTGGTTCTAAACATATTTAATGTGTCAGGATACGAGGGGACCTCGCTTGTGATGATTTGGATATCGGCGGGCTTATGCCTAAATTTGTGATTGGACACTTTGGTTTTTAATAATTATACATGCAAGATTTTATAATTTATCATTTTATTTTCTGAGCATATATTAATACTTCGGCCTATGAAATGATCTTGGAAATTATTTTGAGTTTGACACATGGATTAATTGTTGACCATAATTTATGGATTTGAGCTCGGTCATTAATTTAGTATTTGAGTTTGGATATCATTTATAATTTTTTGATTTAATTATTATCGGCTCTATTATTGACTTTGAGATTTATTAAAGACTACCGAA
This sequence comes from Fragaria x ananassa, assembly GCA_034370585.1. Classification (NCBI taxonomy): domain Eukaryota; kingdom Viridiplantae; phylum Streptophyta; class Magnoliopsida; order Rosales; family Rosaceae; genus Fragaria; species Fragaria x ananassa. Next base: position 21,685,101 of record CP139765.1, on the reverse strand, counting down.
AATCTCATTTTCGGTAATTCTCTTTTTATAACTTTCTCGTTTATTTGTGGATTATCGATCTTAACATTGAGAATATTTTTAGCGAGTATTTTAGGATTGAGAAATTATTTACAATTTTTACTTAATTATTAAATCTCATTTTTAATTATGAATTTGAGAATATTTTGACGTGTGAGACACGTCATTGAGTTTTATTTTAAATTTCTTAGAGTGATGGTCCGATCGCAGCGGATCCATTAGCATCATATGCATAAGATACTATGTGTTTATTAGGTATGTGAGGTAGTTCTTCTTGTCTAATTTATGGACAGTATTGTACCATAAATGTCTACATCTTCAAGACTATGCCTCCGTACGCCGACCTCTAAGAGTATCTTGGTTATTGTCCGAGTAATGGAAAGATAAAAGATTTGCACCTTTCATTTGTGCTTTATGGTGGTTGCGAGATTTTGAGTTGAGTTACAAGTTGGGAAGGGATATGTATTTGTAATGTTCTATTCCTTATTTAGTGAGTTGTTGACTTATATTTAAGTGGCAGTTGAGCCTTCATGTGGTACTAGTGATAGAGAGGACATGCATGTCAACGAAAGATTGAGAAATTTCTATATAAGATTGGTGTTGAAATAAGAGATATTATAAGGGAGTTACGTAAGTGTTGTCTTGCTTTGAGATGAATAGTATAGAGGTATTGCTTGAGCTAATAAATTGTTGACGTTACTTGATGTATTAAGTGAGGCAGATAAAGTTTTGTTTATACATTGAAGTTTGGTTTATGCATTGAAGTTTGATTTATGAAATTGTTATTGGTCGATTTAGGTTTGGTATCTATAATGTGGGTTTTGCCCTCGTACTTATGTTGAGTGTTTTAGATGAATTGTGAATGTAAAGGGTTTTGAAATGTAATAGTGAGTTGGATGCAAGATGGTTATGGTTGCTCCGACTTTACGTCAACAGATGGAGAATTTTATACATGGTGTGGTTGAGTTTTTATAAATGTTATCTGAGAAGGTTGCATGGAGATGCTAGAGTTATTCTTAAGCTATAATTTGTTGATGGATGACTGAACTTAGAGAATCAAGTGGAGAAGAGGGAAAGTGCAACTTTTGTGTGTAGGTGTCAATTTTGTCAATTGAGAAAAAAGAGTTATAGAACAATTCAGAATATGGAGACCAAATTTGTAGAAGTTTATTGGAAAAGCGTGGATGGGTGTCCTTATTTATTTCAAGTGACATTGTTTTGGGTTAGTTTATACAAGTCTTGGACAAATTAGTGTTTGGGAAGCGACTTGTTCCAGCTGTTAGGTCTTTTAACTGTGGCAAGAGATTACTCACGAACCCCTATCGTCTAAAGGTAATCTCAATCTTCGATATCTTTAGTCATTGGTGTAAGCAAGGTTGAAGTTGTAAATTTGAAGTAGTGGTTGGTTAGGAAATTGTGGTATCGGGTCAAGTGATTGTTAGGAGAGAAGAGCATCGGGATAAATTTGGAGTGATAGTGTGTATGACAATACACAAGGATAGAGCAGTGTAGTTGGAGTTGTTGATCTTGAAATAATTGTTCTTCGTTTTAGCTATTGTTGTTAGCTGATGCGGATAATTCCTAAGAAAATGAGTGAGATGTGAATCTTGAGGTAGTCTCTCCCACAAATTTAGCTTTTAAGTGGACACTGTTACAATGGTGAAATTGTCAAATTGGGACTTAAAGTGGTTGTCGAGGCTCTATCAGATTCGAGCAATCCCATGCTTCCACTTGAGCATTATGCAAACAATGAAGTGGTTGACGCACAGTCTTGAGAAGGAGCATGCAACCATCAACACTGCATTGCTCGAGGGTTAGCATATAAACCGAGGTGATTCGGGGTGTCTCACTTATATGAAGAGAGTGACTTGTAGTTAGAGTGCGTTTTAGACCCCAAATTCTTCGAGGTAACTACTGGAGCAACGTGGCAATTGATGAGTATTGTCGATATGTCAGAGTAATTCTAAGACCGACTTGTTCTCGACATACGTAAATTTTTGACACGAGTTGTATAATCAGGCCTTGCAGGGTGCGGTTCAACACCGGATTGCTGATCAGTTCTATTTTTATCAAGAAAGGCGTTCTAGTTATTGTGCATATTAGTACAATTTGGCATTCTACGAGGAGTATTTATCTTTGGCATCTAGTAGTTTGAGCGACTTGAGCGTTGGACTCCAGTCTTGCGCTCTCACCTTCTTTGGACATTATAGACCTGCATGATCAAGTTAGTTTGATCTAGCAATCAAATGGAAGAAAGGAAATCACTTTACATCATATAGGGGCAACAAGAGAGGACTACCTAGTGTTGTTTGATAGACTGCCAACATTAGCTGTGCTGACACTCAATTCGGTCAACTCAGAGTATGCATTTTTTTTTTGTTAGTACGGTTATCCGGTGGGTAACTTAGATGATTCGACTTTAGAGTTGATGCGGGAATTTTCGTACTTTGGCAGCTATTATTTTGTACGATTTACTATTGGGACTTCGACATTTGTTAACAACAATGAGAAATTCATGGACAAAGCTCTACACAGGAAATGCGAGTAGGTTTTCGTGATCTTTTGCATCTTTAACAATACATAATTATACGGAAGAAGTATAACCCAGCGACGATTTTTTCTTAACGTTGTACATAATGGCCGGGCCATTACTTGAAAATTCTTGTTCATCGACTTGAGTTGATACGTAGTCGCTATTATACATGATAATACGTGAGAGACAAGTCATCAAATAATGAACTTCCAATGGTGATCCTCGGATTTTGTTGATTCGCGTGAGACTCACTATTTTGATTTTCCTCTGTTCGAAAAACTGGTATTATTAAGGTGAAGGTGATAATTGCTGACACATGTGTTGCGGTATTAGCAACGTGAATTGTAGCAGGAAATAGTGAACAACTCATCTTTTCTTGTTCGTGGAATAGTTACTGTAATCTAAAGACTAGTCGGCATGCAAGTTTGAACGAACTCGGTTTGTACGAGGAGATACTCATAACTTCTTAGGTATCATCATACATCAGGTCATCGTATTTTCCTCATATTTGAGGGTGCCAGTCTCAAGAATGTTGATCGTTTATGAGAGTGATATTCTCCTTGTGCTTGTAGGTTGTTTGTGATGGCGACTATTGAATTGTTTTTTTTTAGGGATGTGATTCTATCGGTTATTATTGGTCGGTAATGATAAATTCACAGGGCGAATTGTTGGAAATAATAATATGATTGGCTGATGGTATGGCTTTAAAGAAAAAGATTCTCGATGACTCGGGAAATATTTGTAGTCAAGACTTGACGGTATATTGGCATAAATGGTAAATTGTGACAGGTCATATTAAATGTCTTTCTTGTGATGCGTATTCATACATGATCGTATTGTAGTGGGACCACTTTTGATCCGTGTAGAACCTGGGAGGTCATTGTTGTATGGATATGTTTGAGATACAAGAGATATTTAGTGTAAGAGTTTGGTAACATAGATCGCATTAGCGTAATCTGGCAACAAGGGAGATATTCGCTGATCAGTATAACGATTGAGGCCAACCACATAGGTGGTGAAGGTTCAATTTTGATGCGAACGATCGAGTTTTGTCTTGATTAACTGGTGATGAAAGTTCGATGGTATTGTGAATTACGAAGTTTATTGACCATTTTGACTTGACAAAAGTCAAAGTCACACGTGTGACTTGGGTTGAGTATTATAAGTAACTCTAATTGGGCAAGCCACTCAATTAGTGGAAGTTAAGTCAAGGAGTAAGATGTATTATGTGAGTGATGTCATGTGGAACGTTGTCGGAATATTTTAGTTGACCCAGAGTTTGAGATTTGTTAAAGCATATGCACACGCCTCGGGTTTGGTAGATAAGTTATGACATGCCAAAGTAAGGGGAAAAGAATTCGGTTAATCTTTCAGGTGAAATAAAGTTGGAAGAGCATTGATGATGGGACAATTTACTTAACGCTTATTGGAGTTTAAAGTGAAAAGAAGTAAACTCTACCCTTTTGCATGATTTGAAATTTCGACGACAAATTTTTTTTATAAGGGGGGTAAATTGTAATGCCCCTGACCTTATTTGACTATTTACGGTCACTTGGACCGTAAATGAGCATCACGTTTTTACTTTTACCTTCATATTCAAACTTTTAATGGCTCTAAAATTTGACTATTTTCTTCGTTCAAAATTTGAGAAAACTTTCTTCTTGAAAGTCGTGGAGGATGTTAAATCGAGTTCGTGGATATGTGGCACATTTTAATCGGAGTTTGTACGAAAAAATTACAAGGGTTTAAATTTAGGGGAAGATTGGTAATTTTACAGAAAACTTAAGTTATATAAATAGCAAATCAGACCCCCTCATTTCGAGATAATTTCAGAAATTACTCAGAATTTCTAGAATTGCTGCCGAAACTTCATCGCCTTCATCCGCCACAGTCCGGCCGAGTTAATGGGCAAGCTAGGTAGCAAATCGAAGCTTGTAACATCCTCTACAAGTCTAGGAAGGTGGCAGCCCGTGTCGTGTCGCCGTGAAGAAGAAATCATGATGAGAAGAGGCGGCTGTGCGTAGCGGAGTCGTCATCGGAACTCCCTTTTCCAGCCACCATAGCCGAAGCTATTAGTATCATTTGGAAGCTCTCCTCTTGTACAGCAAACCCTAAAATGGATTCGATATAACTCGAGCTAGGCAAGGAGAATCGGGCATTTGAAATTCTAGGGTTTTAAATTTGGATTTTTAATGTTTGGCTTCAATTATCCTAGTTAGGCTTGAAATTAGACTTTGTGTTAGTTATGAAAGTTGTTTAAAATGTTGAGAGAATGATTGTGCTAAAATTTGGTGATCATCGGAGGTGGCCGGAACAAGGGTTGGCCGGCCGCCGCTGCCGGCAGAGCAGATGGCGGTGGCGCCACCACTTTTGGGTAGTTTTCAAGTTAATTAATGTGTTATGCTGTGAGGATTTCATTGATGTTAAGTTTGAAATTTTTGGAAGATTTTTGGTTAGGTTAGGGTTTCGATACTCACGGCGAGACGCGAGCAGAGAAATTATAAGGAATCAGAGTGATTGGGGGAGAGTCTAGGAGGGCTTTGAACTAAGGCGCGGACGTACTTAGAGTTAGGGTTTCGAGTAGCTTAAAGGGTAACTGGGTTGCAGTTTTTCTGTGTTGTAAAGATTGTGTGTCTTTTTGAGAGAGATTGTAGAGCTTCAATGGGGAAGCGAATGCAAAGCTCCGGGGAGCGCTGAAGGTTCAACTAGGTTGAAAGGTTTGTATTGTAGCTTTGTTTGAGTTGTTTTGGTGTTTTCTGTAAACCCTCGAGGCCTTTATATAGCAGCTTGACTTGCGGTGGACGAAAGATGATTAGAATCCAAATCGGACTCTGAAACCCAAATAGCACAAGGGCACTGTTTCGCCCGCACGAACCAACAATCCTGTGACACATATCCAGTTCGCACATTTTATTCCGCATAGGGCATTGCTTTTGCGCCGCCTAATTATAAACTCCTATGCGGACTGAAATTAGACGCATCTTTACCACGCGGGGAGTCATAGTCCTTGCGGAAAACCTATCTCGCGCGGGCCGTAGACTCAAACCATCCCTCGAGCTCCTGAAACTTGTTTCCATCTCGCGAGCTATTGCAGCTCGTGGGCGTTAAAAGGGCTTTTTATATTAAAAGGACCACAGGGATTGGCCCGAAGCATATCAGAGACTTGTAAGAGAATTCAACGATTAATGTGATGCATGCGGACTCCGCCTGTGGCTTCTTCGCGAAGTTTCCTACGCGAGCCAGTTAGCTAGCTCGCCTCGATGTACTCCGCCTGCCTCACCTACGCGAAATGTCAATCTCGCCTCGCCTACGCTGAGTCAACTAGTAATTCCGCGCGAAGTTCATTCCGCGCGCGAGCTCTGTGTTCGCGTAAAGTCCATTCCGCATGCGAACTGTGTAGTTTAGCTCGCGTAGCCTCACTGGCAGGCCATTACTTGTAAACTTAAAGAACTTAGGCTCGCCGATTGTGACGTGGACGAAGAATTTAATTAATATTCACATAGATATTTACTGTCTAGTAAAATATTAATTTGGGCGTAAACATTGCCCCCCAGCCTCGAAGTCGTGAATGTCAAGAACGACTAAAGAAGTTATGTTCATGTTGCTCTAAAACCACTGGTATTGACTCGGGTCATACATAAAATGAGTGTGAGTAGACAAGCCTGTGAATTGGCCTTGAAACCCTAGCACCCAGCAAAGCATTGTAGCGAAGCTGCTATACGGCTCGCCTAGTACCATATTAGACTGATAAACTTAACATAACTAGGCACCTTAGATTTGAACTTCGCATGAATTTCCCTGCATTCCTTCTGCATTCGTCTACTCTACTCAGAAGACATAGTACATTGCACATACCGCGAGCAGATGTGGCTCGCATAGATGTATCGAAAGGATGCACCTTAAGCAGACGTTTACTTTGACTAGATTCCAAAAAATGGCCCTTCGTGAGCTCTTGGCGATGGCAAACCAACTTTGTGATAAACATGGAATGACAATGGCCATGTACTTCGCTCCCCCCCCCAGCGCGGACCAATGAGAAGCAAATAAAAATGGTCGGTGAACAGCCACATAATCTTAAAATATTTTTGGCCATGCACTTCGCTGCCCCCCCCCAGTGCGAACCAATGAGAGGCAAACAAAAGGGCCGGCGAACGGCCGCATAAAGATGGCGAACCAACTTTGAAAATTTGCCACAAGGATTGGCCTAAATAATGACAAAGACACTTGAATAAGGTCTAAAATCTGAAATTACTGGAACACATATCCACCCAATGTGCCCCCCAGTTTTGATGTCTGCTCGCTGAGGCTTGAGAAGAATGAAGGACATCAAAACTTTAGCATGCCCCCAGGGAAGGAGTTGTGGTACCATGCCTCATTGAAAATGGCAAACACCGAGAAAGGTCGTGGATCGGCCTTGAGTAGGTCTTGGTGTATGAATGAAGATATACCAAACTTCTATGAATGCTGCCCAATGAGGAAAGCTTGCTACGAGACCATGAAAACACATTGAAAATGCACATTGCAAATCCGCGCGTATCCTGACCTATCTGCATTCAAACTGCTATAAGTCTCTCCAGGAATGTTGGAATGACAAACCGTAAAATCCTATGGAAAAAAGACATCTAGGGAGTTCCGGCTAATTCCTCCTGGATCATTCTAGTGGAGTTCGCGAAGTTGATTATTCAGTAGTGGTTGTTGCAACATTTCAGAATTGCAAACTAGTTGTATTGCCTCTTTGACTTGACTTCGCTGGCAGCAAATCAAGGTAAAGTTCAAGCTTGATATTGGCAAGAATGTTGTCTTGTATTTCAGCAAGACCAAAGATCTCTTTTTGTTTTTTTGCTATTTGATTTTTTTTATTTTCTTTTTTCAATGCGAAAAAGAGAGAAAAATGAAAGCAAACAGAAGTAAAAACTGGAATAAAGCTAAGAGCAAAGGAAAATAGAGTCTAGCATGGTAAGTTACCCTTCGTAAGGCCACGGGAGAGGCCACCGATGCTTCACTCCAAGTCTCGACGTTGTTATGTTTCTGGCTCAAGACTCTTGTCGTCGAGAATTTCCAAGTGTTGAGAAGAGCTGTTTCAGGTCAACCACTTGAAAATTTGAAGAAAGTAGCTTGTAGGGATTGCCTCGCTGCCCCTTAATCATCCTTGTCTTTTGACTAAACTTGATCTCTGACTGCATTCTCACGTACCATATGCTGTCAAAATCAGCCTTGTTGCCCACCATCATGTCACAATGCATGGTCTTATCAGGAATAGCCATGCATTGACCATGGAAGGAGACCATATCAAGAACTTCAACGGGGTTGAACTCTTGTGGAGTATGATTATGAGACAAGCGCACCAGCATATAGTCTTCATCATATTCATCATAAATTGGCGCTGTATCAAAATCAAATATGAAGTCATCACAACCCAGCGAATCTTCCTCTCCCTCTAATGCAGATATATGAAATACGTGAGCATCATCCTCTGATGCCGCCAAGCTCCTACTGCACACTATAGTGAAATAACAAATACTAAAGCCATATCCTGGCCTCTGAACTTGCATGCAGAGAGTCCAAGTATATTGAAATGTGAAAACACGAATTGGCCTAGGGATACCATCACACCATATATAGTGAAGCTTGTGATGACTTGGGGTAGTTTCTTGATAACGTCCAGTAATTGGACAAAACTTGAGTTGATCATGCCCTTGATCATGGTGGTGGATTAAAGAAAGAAGGCGAGTTATGCCTTGCCCCCCATGCAGCTGACCTATGTCCACATATACATCTCGCATGGGAAAGCTGGCTACTTGGAAGTTGTGGTTCACCATCATGCGAAGTTGTGGTTCACCATCATCATTGTTCGAACCACCTTCTTCTCCTAAGATGGACTGTTCTGTCCTATCTTCAAGTTCTTTTCCTGAGGCACACCGTCAAATTTTGAGAGAAGATTATTATCCATAATCTCGTCGACCCCGACCTCAGGTTCTTCGTCATTGATTGAAAAAATAATTTCTTCTTTGGACGTTGGCTCGTCCGAAGGAAAATCTTTGCCAACCGTATGCTGTACATTTTAGTGTTTTAAAGCTTTTTAGTTTTCTTCAACAGCCTCTCTGGCAGCCGCTTGCTCAACTTGTTGCTTGCGGATGACAGCCACTATTTCGGCAATTCTCCTTTAGATGGCATTTAAACATTCATTGAAGGCTGCTAAATTTTCATTGAAGGCCGCAAATTTTTCATTGGTGGCCGCTGATTTTTCTTGCCAATCCATAATTGCATCTTTGTTTCCGATCTCTGATCCCAATAAAGGAGACATCAGAGACTACCCTGGTCCCTATAATGAATTGCTTGTACTCCCTGTCCCACTCGGTGTGCCAATGTTTTGGCCACGATCCTCAGCGTGCGGGTGAGTGGTAACCAGCGAACAAAGAAAAGGAGATGTGTTGCGAGCGTGCCACCTCGCGGACGAGGAAAGTGTGATGCGAGATCTTGACTTCTGATCAGGCGGAGGGGGTTTCCAGGTGCCACCTCGCGGACGAGGAATTACAAGTAGAAGGCAATTTGATACTCACGGCGGGACTTGAGCAGAGCAACTATAGGGAATCAGAGTGATCGGGGGCGAGTCCAAGAAGGCTATGAACTAAGGCGGGGACACACTGAGGGTTAGGGTTTCGAGTAGCTCGAAGGTAACTGGGTTGCAATTTGTCTGTGTTGTAAAGATTGTGTGTCTTTTTGAGAGAGATTATAGAGCTTCAACGAGGAAGCAAATGCAAAGCTCCGGGGAGCGCTGGAGGTTCAACTAGGTTGAAAGGTTTCTATTGTAGCTTTGTTTAAGTTGTTGGGGTGTTATCCGCAAACTCTCGAGGCCTTTATATAGCAGCTCGACTTGCGGCGGAAGAAAGATGATTAGAATCTAAATCGGACTCTGAAACCTTAATAGCATAAGGGCACTGTTGCGCCCACGTGAACCAACCATCATGTGACACATGTCCAGTTCGCACATTTAATTCCACATAGGGCATTGCTTCTGCGCCGCCCAATTATAAACTCCTATGCGGACTGGAATTAGATGCATCTTTACCCCGTGGGGAGTCATAGTCTCGCGGAAAACTTATCTCGCGCGGGCCGTGGACTCAAACCATCCTGCAAGCTCCTGAAGCTTGCTTCCATCTCGCAGGCTATTGCAGCTCGGAGGCGTTAAAAGGGCCACAAGGATTGGCTCGAAATATGTTAAAGACTTGTAAGAGTCTTCAATGATTAATGTGATACACGCTGACTCCTCCTGTGGCTTCTTCGTCAAGTCTCCTACGCGAGCAAGTTTGCCAGCTCACCTCGATATACTCCGCCTGCCTCACCTACGTGAAATGTCAATCTCGCCTCTCCTACGCGGAGTTAACTACTAATTCCGCGCGCGAGCTCTGTGTTCGCGTAAAGTCCATTATGCATTCGAACTGTGTAGTTCAGCTCGCCTAGCCTCACTGGCGGGCCATTACTTGTAAACTTAAAGAACTTGGGCTCGCCGGTTGTGACGTGGACGAAGAATTTAATTAATATTCACATAAATGTTAACATTCAAGAAAAGACAGGAACCCTAAGGGGTGGCGAGCCAACATTCGCGCCAAAGCAGAAGCAGATTACTTAACCCTAAGGGGTGGCGACGTGACTTTACCCTAAGGGGTGGCGAGGTTACTTAACCCTAAGGGGTGGCGACGTGACTTTACTCTAAGGGGTGGTGAGGTTACTTAACCCTAAGGGGTGGCGACGTGACTTTAACCCTAAGGGGTGGCGAGGTTACTTAACCCTAAGGGGTGGCGACGTGACTTTATCCTAAGGGGTGGTGAGGTTACTTAACCCTAAGGGGTGGCGACGTGACTTTATCCTAAGGGGTGGCGAGGTGACTTAACCCTAAGGGGTGCCGAGGTGATTTTACATCGAAGCAGAAGCATAAGGGGTGACGAGCTAATATTCAGAAGCTCTAAGCCCTGGCGAGGCGAGATCCATTCATGCAAAAGATGAAGCAAGTCGCGGAGTCCGCTCAAAGGTGAATATGCGAAGTCCGCTTACAGATATACACGCGGAGCCCGCTCACAAATGAACACGCGAACCCCGCTCACAAGCGAACACGCGGAGTCCGCTCATAGACATACGCGAAGTCCGCTCACAGACATATACGCGGAGTCCGCTCACAAGTGAACACGCGGAGCCCGCTCACAGACATGCACAAGCAATCCGCTCACAGACATATACGCGTAGTTCGCTCACAAGTGAACACGCGGAGCCCGCTCACAGACATGCACAAGCAGTCCGCTCACAGGTGAATACGCGAAGTCCGCTTACAGAAATACACGCGGAGCCCGCTCACAGTCATACACGTGGAATCCGCATGAAGGAGCAGTCCACTTACAAGCACAGATCACCTACGCCACTATCAAGGGCTGTGGCCAAAACCATTCAAGCCTTTTTGTCACGCTGCTGCCTCACCTATTCCGGGTGCCTAAATCAAATCAACAGACACTCTACCAAATTGAGTGTCCACAAGAAACACAGTTAACGGACTCAAAATACATCTATTAAACCAAAAGCTGGCATTAAGCCATAAATCCTACAAACCTTCTTGCACTACGGTCGGTTTGATCCCACAAAGGGGTACGTAGGCAGTCTAGCAACCCATAGATGCAATCAAAATTCCAAACAGAATCCCTGACACCACTAGTCAAATTCTTCCAGTCCAAATAACTCTGGTCAAATTCCTAAAGCACCAGAGAATGAAATCCATACCCAAATCTTTCGAACTACATTGGTTTGATCCCTTTACAAGGGTATGTAGGCAGTCTGGACTTAAATCTGGATGCAACCACCAACCCAAATAAATTCCCAGATCGCCTGAAGCCAGAATCTGGCTCCAAAGCTCAAATGCATTCAGACACAAATCCAAACACATCCTAAAGTCAAAGCCCTCCAACGAGTCATTCACTTGTTGGAACCCTTGAACTACGAGTGACTTGATCCTCTCCAGGGTACGTAGGCAACCCATTCCCAAATGTGGGTGCAGTCACAAAAACAAACAAACCTACAATGGTCTCTTGGTAAACTGAATCAAAGGGTGTTCCCTTGTAACAAGGGATTGTAATTAAGAGACACATTCTGTCTTGAATGGGTTGAACCAGACATAAATTAAAACCCTATCTTAGTTAATAAGATAGGGTGAAGTTATGTTGGGTATATATATTTTTACAATTTTTGCCCAACATAGTTTTTGGTGACTCCACTGGGGAATTTATTTCAACCTCTCACAATGCCTGCAAGGAAGAGAAAGACGCTGCTATGCGATTGGGGGCAATTCAAACCCAAAAAGTGGTGGGGGCATTTCAAACTAAGACACAACAAGGAGCATCTCCCGTGTTTCAAGTCAAGCCAAGACCTTATACATGTCAGTTATGATGACCAACACGACAATATTAGAAGAACAAATGAAGCAGTTGCAAAGAAGACTAGCTGAAGCTGAAGCATGAGCTCTTTTATTACAAGCTGAAAAAGAAGTACAAGCTAAAAGGCGTGCTGATGCCGAGGCCAAAGCAGCTGAACAACTAGCTGAGAAAGATACTGAAATTGCTGAGCTAGTAGCAAAGTTTTCCTTCCTTACAAAGAAAGAGGCAGACGAGGAACCCAAAAAGACTCATTCAAATTCAGTCTCTCTACAAGACATCAAGACTATGATAGCTGACGGGATCAAAGAATTACAACTATCTTTAAATCCCCCAGTTTCCGGATACCTCAAGCCCTATCATTCCCACTATGATGCATTACCTTTCCCTAAAGGATATTTGAAGCCAACTTTTGACAAGTTCGACGGAGTAAATAGTTCTCCTCATGAACATTTGGCCCATTTCTACTCAGCTTGTGGGGAAGCGTCACAAGTCGATGCATTATTAGTAAGACAATTTGTTCAATCTCTCAAAGGAGCAGCTTTTACATGGTACACTAAATTACAACCCAACTCCATACTCACTTGGGATGACCTGCAAAAAGCATTCCTGGCACAATTTTTCACTTCAAGGAAGAGGGTCTCAATAATTGACTTGGTCGACACAAAGCAAAAGGATGACGAAGAAGCCAATGCGTTCATTTCTAGATGGAAGAGCTTACATGTTCAATGCTCGGATAAATTGACGGAGCAATCTGCAGTACAAATTTGCTCAAACAATCTCCTTCCAGAAATAGCAGTTTTCGTTAGTACTGTAGAACCTCAAACATTCGACGAACTTGTCTCAAATGCTAGTAATGTCGAAAGACATGTGGCTCGTAAGAAGATCCCAATAGAAATGCTCTTCAAAAGTGAGAGAGTAGACAATACTGGAGATTCACTAGCTACCTTTGTCAAAACTAGTGAAACATCAAATACATGTGACAGAGATGATATGTCAAGGGAACTCACTCTCAGGGAAAGGAAAAAAGTCAAATATTCTTTCGCTGACGAGGACGTAGAAGAAATTTTCAGTGTGCTCTACAAAGAAAATGTCATTGAACTTCCTAAGCTAAAACGTCCAAGTGAAGTCAACAAGACCAAGAATCCCAAATTCTGTCGCTTCCATCGTATTGTCAGTCATCCAACAAGCGATTGTTTCGTTTTGAAAAACGTAATATAAGACATGATCGATAGCAAGGAAATTGAGGTGGAGTCATCGCCAGCAAAGTGAAATCCAAATTTCTCGGTGAACTTTTCCGCGTCTCAAAAGGCGCATGGAAAAATGATGATGTATGTTGAACAAAAAACCCACAAAAGGGTCGTTCAAAAAAAAACTCGTTGGACTGAAAAGCCGGGAGGGCGGTCTAAGCAAAAATTAGAGCATAAATCTTCCCGAACTACGACGGCTTGATCCCCCGAAAGGGGTAACGTAGGCAGTCTAGTCCCAAAAGGCTAGATGCAGCCACCCCACAAAAAAAAAATCATCCTGAATCAATCAGGGGAACTACGTTTGGCTTGATTCCTTCACAGGATACGTAGGCAGTCTGGTGACAAAACTAGATCCAGCCATACTTTCAAACTAATCCTTTTCTTGTGATTGTAAACAGGTAAAAACAAGGGTGGTTTGACACATCCATTGTTGAGCATACACCAAGACATGCGAGCTCGAATAGATGACAGCCTAAGCATTCGGTTCATCAAAGTGACCGGCAGTCTACAAAAGCATTAAGTGCTTTTTGTATTACAAGTCCACAAGTCAAAAAAGGAGAAGAATACTGGCAGCAAGACACGCGGGCTCAAATGTCCCGCCCCGCCAAAACGTATTCCTTGCATACCTAACCATAGATTGCTCAAATGCATTATGGATTGAAGGCCAACAAAAGATCAACACAATACACTCTTTTGTCAAAAGTTGTTGTACGCAGACATGTTAAAAGGAAGCAGCAGAAAGTCAAGCTTCGCGCGCGGAAAGCATGTTCCACGCACAAAGCTTGAGGGGGCACTGTTGATCGCCAAAAAAATATTAAAAAAAAGAAAAAAAAAAGGATTACAAAAATAAAAATAATACTTTTCTTGTGCTACATACACAATGTTTTTGAGTTCAATTGTGACTCTTGCAAACAGCTGGACAACAGTCCAATACGAACTCAATCTTCCAAACCGTGCACTCTATATAAGGAGACACAGAGAAAAAGAAAAGCGGGGGCGGAAGACAGAAGGACAGAGCGCAACAGAGGGAGGCGAAGCAAAAAGCAGGAAACAAGAGAAAGGCAGGAGCAGGTGGAGTCAACACGGACAGAACACCTGGCCATGCCCAACCCCTAGTTTAAAGCCAGTCATCTCATATATACAACATGAGTGAATCGAGTAACAAAAGAGCTAAGTAAATGTTGCAGCGCTTAATCTATCGACAATGTATCGTGCCACTTTAAGTCTTTAACGTAATCTACGTACTCAACTTCATGCTCATGCTTTGTCTCTTTCTTTCTTCATGAATCTTACTATTCTTTCTAGGATACAAGAATGCAGGAACTACGGAACGTAACGTGTGTGTCTATATATATATATATATATATATATATATATATATATATATATATATATATATATATATATATATATGGGAGTGGTTCTAATGATGACCACTAAGTTGAGGACTTCTTCGTTTCACCCTGTTTTCGATCACATATTCATATATTGACCGTCTAGTTTGTTATATGAGCAGATAATTTCTACAAATTTTCATCCAAATTGAAAATTGTTAAGACAATTATAAATGTGATTTACCGATTATAAACTTGAACTCTTCATGTTTGATAGATTTGGATCGTCTATTGATTTGATTTAGTTTGATTCCTTAATGATCACAAATTTGACTAAAAATTCGTGGAAATGATCTTCTTATATAGACCTAAAAACTAAACGGTTGAGATAAAAAAATGTGATTGAAAAGTGAGTGTAATAAACCAATAAAAAAAAGTTTTCAACTAATCCTCAACAAAATGATCTTCATTATAACGTCTCCCACATATATATTGTCTAAGAAAAAAGGGATAACTAGGGAAATATATAAATTAAATCGTTAAGATATTAGAGTGACAATTATTTGATACAATGTCTTGTCTCAGCTGGAACTACAAACTAATTAGCCATCGGCAATTGTAATTGAAAGTTTATGGACCGCTCTAGCTACGTAATATCTTCTCTGTTGAATGAAGTCTGATTTCAACTATCATAAAGAACACTAATCGATAATTGAGCATTCGGATTCAACTCGACTTTTGTCAAAACTAGAGTATTTTGAAATCTCAACAGAAGATGGAAAACGTTAGAATGGATTCAAATGTAAAATGTAATGAATGAGTATGTAGACTAGGGCTAGGCATATAAAACCGATCCCCGAGATCCCGTCCCGATCCCGTTCCGAAAATAGACAGGACGAGACAGGCTTTATGTTGAAAATGTGCAATTTCGTCCCGGCCCATCCCGATATGAAAAAATGGGACGGGCTTCAGAATTAACATTTTGAATCCCGTAAAGGCCCGGCCCGTCCCGAAGCCCATATTCTTTTTTTATCGTTTATAATTATATAGATAGGTTCTCTGACTTCTCTCTGCACCTCCCACGCCTCTTGTGTTGACTGCTTCTTATCTTTCTCTCTCGTTGGTCCCCTGCCTCCCACACTCTCTCTCTCACTTCTATCATCTCTATCACTCTCACGACCTCTATCACTCTTTCTCAGTCCCCTCTCTCATGGTCTCACTCTCACTGATCACTTGGTGGTCAGATGGCTATTCTTTAATTGCAAAGACCATGTAGGGGTTCAAGATGCCAATATCGGTCGTAAGCAATCTACGATATCACCACCACACCAGCATTCTCGGCCAACCACCAACCTCAGTCGACCGAGAGTCCGAGACAGTCTCCCTATTGTCACACCACCCACAACGAACGACGACCTAGATCTACCCTTTGATTCTTATTTTCCTTTTAAATTTTAGGTGAATTTACATTTCAATTGTTTCTTGAGATCTATTGATATGAGTTTGTAAATTATAATTGTTGGATGGAAAAACTGGATATTCTTCATATATATTTTGAGAATCTAGAGCATGAATGTTTGTTGGTTTTGCTTAATTTTTGTGGTGTTGACTGTAAATCACGGTATAGGCGAGAAGGAATATGATCTCAGCAGATGCTCGAGGCCTCGATGACCTTTATTTTTTTAATTTTTTTAACAAGGTGATATCTTGGTCCCGTCCTGGTCCCGGCCCGATCCAGACTGGGATTCGGGCCTGCCGTGATCACTTCTGAAAATCCCTCATCCCGTCCCTGTTGAAAATTTCAGGATCGGGATCACGCTAATCCCGGCCCGTGTCCAGCCCTAAGACTCTCAAGCCCGTGCCCAGCCCTAAGACTCTCAAAACATAGGGTTTATGGTGGATTAGTGGGATTAATTCGGAGTGAAGTATCGTCAGCACCCTTTGTCGTGTCTCAAAGTGTACAACACAACAAACTAACTTTTTTTTTGTGAAATGTTGAAGAGTCTTGCAGTGAAGCCAAGAGTGTTGGTTATGGGATATGCCACGAAAACGGCAATTTGAGGAAAAACGCCAACAACTTTCCAAAATATTTGTCAACATTATCAAAGCATATTATTTTTTTGAAATTGTGTTTTTCATTAAAACAACTAGTGATTACAATTACTCAGAATCACATCCCTTATAAAATGAAGAGCAATAGTAAACCAACTTTGATTCTCATTCGAATGCAAATCATGGTTTGCAAGTACATGGGTTGTATGATTAGCCTCACGGTATATATGAGCTATTATGAAGTCAGCATGTCTGCTCAATATCTCCTTCCCCTCTGCAATTATAGCACCCAAACTGGAGAGATCTAAGGCCTATGTAAGTAGCATACAGTCAATTTCAAATATTATTCTATCATGGTGTAAGCTTTCAGCCAACCTTAGACCATCCAATAAGGTGTTCAACTCAGCATGAAAAGGAGAGGTCAATTGCACTTAGGCTTTGCTAGCACCAGCTTGAAATACTCCGTGTTCATTTCGCATAATAGCACCACTGCCTCCACGGTGTGAACTAGCCAAAAAAGCACCATCGCAGTTGCATTTTAACCATCCAGACACTGGAACTAACCAATTTTGTTGCCGATTGGCTGCCTGACTAGCAGGTGTCTCATTAGCTATTGTAAACTCTTGAAGCCATCCTAAACTAAGCATAGCTGCATCATTATTGACTCTTTCAAATGCTCATCATTCGTTTTGCAAAGCTTGCTCTTTAGTAAAAGTAGTATCGAGACCGTCTTATGCTAAAGATAACACCGATAACATTCCATTTCTACATCATATCCAAGGTGATATTTGTGGACCCATCCATCCAGAATGTGGACCATTTCGATACTTTATGGTTCTAGTGGATGCTTCAACGCGTTGGACTCATGTCGCGCTCTTGTTCACACGTAATGCTGCATTTCCAAAACTCCTAGCACAAATTATTAAACTCCGGGCTCACCACCCGGATTATCCAATTAAGTCAATTCGACTGGATAACGCTGAAAGACTTTTGATGACTATTGCATGTCTATCGGGATTGAAGTCCAGCATCATGTACCCCATGTTCATAAGCAAAATGGTCTCGCTGAAGCTACGATTAAACGGTTTCAGCTTATTGCTCGAGCGTTGGTAATGCGCACCAACCTCCCAATTGCGTCATGGGGCTATGCAATATTACATGCAACCTTACTTATTCGTTTCAGACCCACTACCAAACAACTATTTAGTGCATACCAGTTGGTCACTGGATATGAGCCTGACATTTCTCATCTACGCATTTTCGGTTGTTCAGTTTCTGTGCCAATTATGCCTCCACTGCGTTCTAAAATGGGTCCTCAGAGATGATTAGGTATCTACGTTGGTTATGAATCTCCAACGATTATCAGATACTTCGAGCCATTAACAGGTGATCTTTCTACTGCAAGATTTGCAGATTGTCACTTTGATGAGACATTCTTCCCGTCGTTAGGGGGAGATACGAACAAACATGTTCATGTGGAACGACATGAATTGTCGTGGTTTGTCCCCACCCTGTCTCATTACAATCCCCGCACCTCACAAACTGAAAGTGAAGTTAAACGTTTTCTCGAACTTCAGAAAGTAGCAGATACGATGCCTGAATCTTTCTCTGAGATTGCGAAAGTGACAAGATCAGATATACCAGCTGCGAATGTTTATGCTAGGCTCGAAGTCCCTAGAAAGGGCACGACTATCCCCGGGCTCTGTACTGTCGCCGGCGCCTCCCATAGTGGGGGGATGGAGGCCGTGGCTCCCCAAAGGAAAAGGGGGAGGCCACCTAGTTCGGTTGACACGCGTCCGAGAAAGAAACGGACTGACAAGGCACAAGTGAATCCTTTGATCATCGATGTTGAGAATCCTTCTCACGAGATCATCTCTGATTATAGTTATGTCCACGAATTGATGTTAGAATCCATGGGAGACGCCTCAGGATCAATTTCAATATCAAAGAACATAGAGATCTCCATGTGTTATGATAACACTTATGAATTGATGAACTGATCATCAACCCATGTCGATGATATATTTTCTTATTCCGTGGCTCATGAAATCATTGGGCACGATGACATCGAACCACGCTCTATTGCAGAATGTCAAAACAAAGCAGATTGGGCTAAATGGAAAGTTGCAATCTAGGCAGAATTATACTCTCTAACAAAGAGATAGGTCTTCGGCCCAGTAGTGCTAACTTCGCAGAGTGTAAAGCCTGTTGGACATAAATGAGTTTTTGTTAGAAAGCGTAATGAGAAAAATGAGGTACTTCGGTATAAGACCAGCCTTGTGGCGCAAGGTTTCTCACAATGCCCTGGGATTGATTACGAGGAGACTTACTCTCCAGTCATGGACGTCATAACTTTCCGCTACTTAGTCAGTTTGGTAGTGTCCAAAAAACTTAACATGCAGCTCATGAATGTGGTTACGGCATCTCTATGGGGATCTGGATTCAGAGATATATACGAAAGTGCCCGATGGCATTACGTTACCTAAATCAAGTGACTCTAAACCACAAAGTGCGTATGCTATAAGGTTGCAACGCTCACTTTACGGATTAAAGCAATCCGGACGAATATGGTATACTCGTCTAAGTGACTACTTGATTAGGGAGGGATATAAGAACGATGAACTATGCCCGTGCGTGTTCATAAAGAAGACAAGTTCCGGATTTGCAATAGTGGTTATTTATGTCGATGACATGAACATTAGCGGTACTCTTGATGAAATCAAAGAGATCGCGGCTTATCTGAAATCCGAGTTTGAGATGAAAGATCTTGGGAAGACTCGTTTCTGCCTAGGTCTTGAACTAGAGCACCGAGTCTGTGGAATTCTTATCCATTAGTCTGCATATGTCCAAAAGATGCTCAGGCGATTTATAATATGGACAAAATGCACCCTGTTAGCACTCCCATGATTGGTCGAAGTCTGGATATAACTAAAGATCTATTCCGTCCAAAAGAGGATGACCAAGAGGTCTTGAGCGCAGAGGTTCCATACCTTAGTGCAATAGGCGCATTATTGTACTTAGCTCAATGCACTCGACCAGACATTGCATTCTCAGTCAACTTGTTAGCTAAATTTAGCTCAGCGCCAACCCAACGTCATTGGACCGGAGTTAAGAACATCTTTCGATATCTTAAGGGTACCGTTGACTTAAGACTGTTCTTTCCCTACACTGATTCAAAAAGGACAGAAGATGGTCTTATGGCTCATGGAAGGCACGGCATAGATCCACCAGGGGACCGGACCGCCACCATGGACGCCGCCAGCACGACTGCTAGACACGGGTCTAATGCCGAGCACGCCACTGTCGCCTTGTCCTATGCCGAGACACTCAATAATACTTTGGTGGGTTTCGCCGACGCAGGATATTTATCTGATCCTCATAAAGGACGTTCTCAAACTGGTTATGTGTTCACCATTGGGAATACGGCGATATCTTGGAGGTCTACTAAGCAGACTTTAGTGGCGACATCTTCAAATCATGCAGAGATTATAGCTTTGCATGAAGCTGTTTGGGAATGTGTTTGGTTGAGATCAATCATTAAACACATTAGAGGGACTAGTGGATTAAATTCTACAACTTATAGACATACATGCATTTATGAGGACAATGCAGCTTGTATTGAGCAAATGAAGTTATGTTACATCAAGGGTGATAATACAAAGCACATTTCACCTAAGTTCTTCTACAACCAACAACAACAGGCGTTTCTTAACATTCAAGTGAACCAAGTTAGTTATGAAGAAAACGCAGCAGACTTATTTACTAAGTCCTTACCTAAGTCTACTTTTGAGAAACATGTAAGAGGTATAGGTATGCGTCGGCTATCAAGTCTCCCTGAATAATGTTCACATCAGGGGGGTATCATCTCAATGAAGTAGGCTGGTATGTTGTACTTTTTTTTCCTACGATCAAAGTTCAGTTTTTCTCCCACAGGGTTTTTGTGACTTGATGAGGTTTTTGACGAGGCAACAGATTAACACAATCGGCATATCAGCGCGCGGCACAAGAGGGAGTGTTCTAGGATATTTTATATCTTCCTAGATATTCCTTATGTGTGCCTTGGTCTTATGCCAATAGGATGTGTAGTTTGACTAAATCTATGCATTCTTTATTCTTATATAAAAAACTTTTATAAATAAATAATACACACATCTTTCAGGATTATCTATTCTTAAATTACTTTGATTGTTATTTAAAAAATGATAGTGAAATATTAACGAGGTGGACACCTTGTGTAACAAAACAATACAAGGAAAGAAATAACGAATCAGCGACCAATTTGCCCCTGCAAAACTGGTGCATGTCAGAACAGACCATATTTTCCAGTTTTCCACCATACTGGGAAGTGACCAAGTTTCCCATTTGAGCACACATCACACGGACTCAGTCGTCCTCCTCCACAAAAATACAGATAAACAATTCAACACCCAAAAACCAAAAGGCCATATTTGGTATGCTCTGAAAATATTGAATCTTTGGGGACCAAGGTCGCTGAAAGGTAGGACCTTTATATTCATCGTCTTCCCCGCTGTGTCTGCTACACTCCCAACACCGTTTATGAACACAACACGCTCTGTTTCGATACCGGTTGGTTTCCTATACATCGATCCTTGTACCCTTCTTGGAATTTCAAACTTCTCTCTTTGTTGTCTTTTGGGTTTTGTGGATTCTTATGCCCCTATCAAAGTTTGACTATTTATCCAATCATGCTTCTCAATCTGTTTTGTTTTAAGAACCGATTAGAACTGGTCATGTTTCTATCAGTTCATTTTGTATCTGATAGTTGTTGAATATTTTTCAGAAAATTGACAAATTTGCCTGATTGTTGTTTTACTTTGGTGGGCTTAGCAGCTGTTGGAGTAGGAAGAGGGTGTATGGATCCTACTCTGAAACTCTCTATCCTGCTGTTGCTTCTCGGATTCGGTATGCAATCTCTTTATCATTTCATTTGTATCCCCATGTCATTATACCTTTTTCTTGCTTCGGGTGATATAAAGTTTCATAATGTATGTAGATATGTATAGTATTGCTATTCAATTACTAGTTATTGGGAAATTACAAGTGATATTGGGTAGGCTGCTGATATTGTGGTTCTTCTTATGATTTGTCTACAGCTTATGTATCAGTGAATGCCTCGACTTTCAAGAATTATGGACATTGTGAAAGAGTTGTTAAAAGATGGGCATTCTCTTCACTTGAACAAGAAGTTAAAGAAGATAAACACACACTGAGGGATTTGCTGTTTTTCCTTCACATTCCCAGAACAGGCGGCCGCACATATTTTCACTGGTAATCAAATTGTTTCTTCACCCTAAAGATTCATATCTGGCGTTGTTGAGGCATATTGATCCATCTGGCTCACCTGGCTGTGTCTTCAACATGCAGTTTCTTGAGAAAGTTGTATTATAGCTCTCTGGAGTGCCCTCGATCTTATGATAAGCTGCGTTTTGACCCAAGGTAACATCTTGTCATCTTGTTTATGTTTATTTGGATTTCACTCGTCTGGCTAAACTTGCGGCTACAGTTTCTCTGACTTTAGAATCACCAGAGTTCAAGTAGTTTTAGTAACAGACAATCATAGTACTTGAGTTCATGTTTCTTTTATGTCGAATTGAGATATTAAATTTACAAGGATTTCTTTAGATTTAATGTTGTATGTACGCTAGAGTGATTTCAAGAAATGCTGCACAGATACGTTATAAGTTCATCCACATTATTGGGAGAGGGGAATGTTTATTAAGAATGCAGTGATGTGATTACAAAGTCAACTTACTAGTATTGTTAGACTGATGAACATTGTCTGCCTATTATGTTGCAAGCTAAGCTTTTGGACTTGAGTGTTGCCTAACATAGTATCTTAGCATTGAGTGGGAGAGGTTCTAGTTCTGGAATCTCCTATATCCAATTCCTACCTGCTTCCTGGTTGTTGAGTGCATGGTGCAGGGTAAGGGGCACCTGTATTTTGTTTTTCATCTCCTCCCTTTCTTTGCCTGTCAAGGTGCAGGTTGCGAACATTTAGTTAAATTGAGATAGATAATGAGCCATCGGTCGTTGTAAAAAGTATTTTTGCTGCTTAAAATGACATTAAGGCTTGAGTTTTATATCACCAACGTTTTTTTGTGGGAGGTAGACAGTAGCAGCTAAATTGGATGTCTTACAGAACTATGTTTTCTATCATCAATATATGTACCGTATACTATTCCTAGTTATCATCTTCAATCGGTGTTGGAATTTACTTGGTGCAGAAAAAAACAGTGCAGATTGCTGGTTACTCATGATGATTATAGCATGATGTCGAAACTTCCAAGGGAGAGAACTTCAGTAGTGACAATACTTAGGGATCCAGTTGACCGTGTTTTTAGTTCTTATGAATTTTCGGTAGAGGTAGCTGCTAGATTTTTGGTACATCCCAACTTAACTTCTGCAACACAAATGGCTAGACGTATGCGGTCAAAGACTAAAGGAGTAAACACATTGGACATTTGGCCGTGGAAATTCTTGGTTCCGTGGATGAGGGAAGACCTTTTTTCTCGGGTATGTATTCCTCTCAATTGCTTGACCAGTTAACCTTCGTGGTCCCGCAGCTTCTGTACTTTGTGATATTTCTGCTAAAACTATCCTTGAATTATTGCTGCAGTATTTCTCCATAATTATTTATATTGATATTTTTTGACAGAGAGAGGGTCGAAAGCTTAGTGGTACATTTGATGTTCAGAGCGATGACCCATACAACATGGAGGAAGTTGTGATGCCATTACATGAATACATCAATCACCTTATAGCTCAAGATATTGTTCACAACGGTGCAACATTCCAGGTAGTTCATTCTCTTGCGGCCTCTAGCAAATCTTTACTGTTTCTTATTTATTCAGTTAATCTCTTGGCTGCCCCACCAATGACCAACAAAAAATGCTAGAAAACTTTGATCCCATACTTGATGGTTCTGTCATTATGCTTATCCTCAAATTCTCACGGAGTGAAAGCAGACCATTGATTGAATTTACTTTTACAATGTTGACCGACTGAATGATCTTAAGCCTGGTGCAATGTTTGAATATTGGCCTGTATACTGAAATAACATCCAATATTGTGAATTTTGGGTGGTAGGGCTCGATTCTCAGATTATTGTGGAAGGTTTATCTTCCACTATGTCGCCCGAATTTCATCAATATTTCGTCAAAATTTCAGGATTTGAACTCTTAATTGTAAAATGTTTCAAAATGCTTTATTGACTTCATTTGGCATTGAATTCAGTTGATTTTGGCTTTGTTAGTGTTTACAGGCTTGTTAATTAAAATGGAATAATTGTATGAGAGTTACAAAGTGGAACTTATTTTCACCTTGCACATGATACTGTGTTGGGATGAGAAGATCACTAGTGACATTACTGATCCATATCCTCTTCCCAAGTATGTATGAGAGTTAAGAAATCGAAGTAATGAAATTGAGCGGGGAAGGGGATGGATATATAGTATATTATGATATCTGATAGGTGGATGTATCATTGATGGGTAATGTGTTACTCAAATTATCCATTGTATGCTTATTAGGGGTAGCTTGCTTCTTGAGTTTATATTCTTAGTTGATGTGTTATCGATACCTTTTTCCAAAGCTCTTATTATGTTTTCATTGTTTTTGTAATTTTATACGGGTTTTCTCCACAACCAGTGACATTTTCATGTTGGTTTGGTCATTTCTTGCAATTGGAAATAGTACTTTTGGAAATATGTTTAGGATATGTCAATTTCAGTCGCTTGGAATCAAAGGGGCATTATCAATTGCGACCAAACATCAATTTATCACAATGTGGATATACAATATTCATGGGAGTATCATAAAAATAAAAAATAAAAATAAAAATAAAAGTTGACAAGGGTAACAAGTGGTACATAGTATGTCCTCCAAAGTCCAAACATGCTACTAAAATAGTAGAGGTTAGGAAAGTATATTGGAAACTAAGAGATGGATGCTATTTCCAATCGCATAGTAATGCATATTCATGGAGAGAAAAGTAAGGCTTGTCTACTCCTTGCAATATGGTATATCATTATG
The DNA here is from genome assembly GCA_034370585.1 of Fragaria x ananassa. NCBI lineage: Eukaryota > Viridiplantae > Streptophyta > Magnoliopsida > Rosales > Rosaceae > Fragaria > Fragaria x ananassa. The sequence continues at coordinate 21,660,449 of CP139765.1, read as the reverse complement.
GTATATCATTATAACAAATAGATCTTTTAGTGCATATTATCTGGTTGTGCTGGGTACCAACTTATAATTATGAATGTAGAAGCTGCAAGCTATGTTTTTATTTTAATTTAAATAGTTTGGGAGGGAACTGTCCTAGAGGAAGATCTTACTTTACTTCTTTTTATCCGACTGACTTTTGAGTACTACCAATAAAGTCTATTCTTGGTAGTGCTCAAACTACCATTGTGGTTATCATTATTATTTTTTCTAGACTAAAAAAATTCTTTGGTCAGTTTCGGTTTTTCTACAATAATGTATGTGGATTCACCAGTGGGCTATATAATTGATTTAAACTGTTAAGTTAGCTTTATATTCAAGTATTTTTTGTGTCCAGTATTAATATTGATTTATCTGATTGACTTTCTTAATTTAAAAGGTTGCAGGATTGACAAACAACTCCTATCAAGCTGATTCACATGAAGTGCGCCATTGTGTACAGAAGTATAAGCTTCTTGGTAAATATGTTCTTCAAGTTGCAAAGGTAAAAAAACCAAATTTTCAAAGTTGTCCATATTGCTTTTCTTTGTAAATACTGTTTTTTGTATGATCTTCATTTCCATCTTATGCTTGTTAGTTTTTACCACGGTAGAGATTTGTAAATCTTGCAGAAGAGGTTGGATGATATGTTATATGTTGGTCTCACTGAGGAGCACAGAGAATCTGCAACAATGTTTGCAAATGTGGTTGGTGCCCAGGTGATTGCACAGCTGAGAGGATCAAATTCTAGTGGGGAGATTAATGCTGCTAACAATAAATCTGGTTAGTGTAGTGTCTGTTTAATCATTCTGACCTTTTTCAGGAGTACTATTGCATAACAATTAAATGGATTTCAGTGCCACAAACACAATAAATATGAGATACGCACTTAAACTTTTAAGTATGTGATGATTTAGACCTAGATGTTACTAGTTACCAAAGTCATGCTTTGGTAGGACTTTGGGTAACATGTCACGTTGTTTTCCATTCTTTTGATAATATAGTTAGGCTTGACTGAGGAATGAATCTGGTCTTTATCTTATTCTTCTACTTGTAATACAGAGCAGAGCTACCCAGTTTCAGATTCCAAGCCCAATAATGATGATCTTCAGGTAATTGGCGAAGGCCATGAAATGATTGACATATGGATATGGATTTTAGTAGCTTTACTGAACCTTTTCTGTATATGACAGAGCAGCACGCCAGATGGAAAGGAAAGTGAGATTGCTTCAACTGAAACTGGTGAGGCTGTGAAAGAAAATGTAAGCCATTTCACATATTGACATGAGAGTAGATCTGTTTTCCACTTGTAGAATTTTGACTTTGATTTTCTCTTCAACTTTAGATGACTGTGGGAGACCTTATGGAAGCTTATGGAGATTGCATCTCTAGTTTAAGGAAGGCCCAGACATGCAGGCGCACCGCATCTTTGAAGAGGATCTCCCCGGCAAACTTTACAAAGGAGGTAGAACTAATTTTTTTTTTAATTTTTCCAGACTAGCTACTTCCATCAATGATCTTTTGCAAATTTATAAGTGAGGCTGCAATTCTGCCTGCAAAGGATTTGTTTCTCTTTTCACCAAAATGTGCTCTTTTTGCCTTGCACTTGTTCTCTACTGGTATAGATGCAATGATGATTGGTTTTAATTATATCTAGAACATAGTTAGAAGCTATTGGTTTTTAGAATGTAATGATGATTTTACCTATTTCTCGTTTTTTCTTGTTGCCTTGTGACGTGCAGTTGAAGCACTTAAATGTGCTGCCATGTTGAGTAGTTGTAATTAACTCTTTTTCCATAAATCAGGTTCTGTCTTCCCTAGTTCTCTCTGACATTTTTACATTCAATTTATTACAGGCACGCCTCCAGGTTTCTGAAGTGGTTCTCGAGCAGATAAAGCAACTTAACCACCTTGATTTGGAGCTTTATAAATATGCGAAGGATACCTTTGCAAAGCAACACAACAATACAGTGCAAACATCTGGTAGCTCAGTAAGTCTCTTTATTCAAGGCTTGAAAATCAATAGATAAGTACCTTTATGTGTGGCATGATGTTTTTTAGACTAGTCTTGTTGTTTCTGATTGTCTTTCAATTGATAAATATACAAGTAACTAGGATTCTTTTATTTCAAAATTTTGCTTGGGAACTGAAAATGCCACTTTGAGGCTAAAGAAGCTGAGCCTTTGTTATATCAAATTATAATAACAAACAAGTAACAATCTCTGAGCGGTTGAATTCTTTGATGCATATTACTTTGCCAGATTTTTATTTATTTCCAAGTGTGGCATTACTGTTTACTAATATACACTATGCACATATGATGGTCAATTCATTGAGCACATTTTACTTCTGTATGCCTTTGTCACATCAATCAACATGTTTCAAAGCATAGGTGCTTCATCTTGTTACTTTTCATCAAGCTGATGGTGCAATATAACTTAATTCCTTTCATTAAAATGTATTTTAACCGCAGGACAGATGGGAGAGGATGTTGCAGAGTTCATATGGCACAGGGATAACGTTTTTGAAAGTGGTCTCAGTATGCGTGACTCTTGTTTTAATCCTTTCAGTCTTCTTTGTTTTTGTTAATGCACAAAGAAGAACGTTGAAAATCAAATTATGATTGTATCTTCTTAAACTGTATGATCACAGGATTTAAGATTGTTTGGAAAATATAGAAAGAACCCCAACTCCTTTAGTTAGTTTCATCCTTGGCTCTCATCTTATTTGATATCTGGGTATTAATGCCCAAGAGCATTAAGCATTTCATTGGTTCAAACTGTCTTCCATAAATCCAGAAGGATCTGATAGAAAACCCACTAAGGGGACTACAGGTTTTACATGAAGTTAATTTTTGTGATTTGGAGTTTGATAGGACTGTGCAAACCCACCTCATCTTTGCAATCTGATCCTGAATTTTCTCATCTCATGAGAGAATACACTATTACAGGGTACATTGCACATTTACACATTTTACCTTAGGATCTTCATTTTGGTCAAGCTAAATTGTTGTCTTGTCCGCATGTAGACATGCACTGACAATTTCTCAGTAGTGTCAACCTCTTAGATCTTAGTATGGTCACCATTTCTTCTTACTTTTCTGCACAGATAAAATCAGTGGCGGAACTAGAATTTGAGAAATCGGGGGCCAAACACATTAACAACTAAGTTTGGGGGTGCCACACCTAAAAATTTCCATTGTTTCCAACAAAGTTGATTAAAATTGGTAATAGTTTCAAATGTGTCAACATAGAAGTGGGGGGTGCCATGACACCCTTTGGTCTCTTCTTAGTTCCGCCAGTGGATAAAATGTCCTTGGCTAGCTTTTGATTCATCATCTAGAGGTGGCGATGGTCTTGAAGGTATAATACATAATGAGAAGTGGTCTTGAAATTCAAATTCTTTGATCGATTTGATACAGTTTTTCCGAGAAACAATTGCAGTTAGAGTGACAATAAAAGAAATAATGCAGGTAGAATTTCTTCAAAATGCACATTTGTTTTTCTTCGATGAGGAAAAGATGCAGTTAGAAATTCGCAGGTTTTATCACTTTTATGTACCCGTGTGCTTGCTGATAGAAGCGCTAAGCTTTTTGTACACAGTGACGATAAGTATGTCAAAGTATTTAGAAGTTTCAGATTATCACACGTCTTTACTTTATATTAATATAGCTTTGAGTTGATCGTGATTGCCGCAAATTTTCTTCTCGTTTTATTTGCCATCTGCATGCACGTGTCATAGTAAAGTCTTTGAGAATACCGTCGTTGATACTTTAAATAAAAATAAATAAATTATTAACTCATGAAAACAGTTTGATACGGAAAATCTTTTCATATATGACAATATTCGAAGAGGAGGACAACATTTGAGCAATCGAACCACTAGCGGAGCCAGCCTGGTCTTGAGTAGGCTGGAGCCTAGGTGAAGATTAGAAACCCTGAAAAAATACATGCATCACATCTAATCTATAGGTTTGCTTAGAAATAACCTAGGATTTGAACTCTAATTGACTCCATACTTCATCCCCAGCCTCAGAAACCGCCGAACTCATTATCACACAGTTGATGACTAAGGTTGCTCTGAACAATATCATTCGTGCTTAACACTAAATCAGTAAGTGATATTCCTCGAATCATATTAAGGTATGGATGAATATATAGGTCGTGAGTAGGATATGCGCACATAAATATAGCTCAAATTAATTTCCAAATTTCCGGCAGATTGATGGTCATATATTCATTCTAACATACTGTATAAAAGGATCCTTGAATATTTGTGGTCTTATTCAAGCTTTTCAGGTCAGGTTGTACTAGAGGTCTAACAAGTCACGTTTTGATGTGATTAAAAAGAATTTAACAGCATAAGACGATCAATAGTAATACAAAAAAAATTGAATCAAATTCAAATATCTAACGTAGGAAATGACGAGGAAACAAAGATACACTCTTAGGAAATTTATAAAAACAAAGATCCAATCGAAGATTCAGAAATTATTGTTTTCTCTCTACTTGTAATCATGATTTGAATTTGGTTACCTCGGGAAAAATACGACCAAAGAGAAAAGGAAATGGAAGAAAAAATAAAAAGAAAAAAAGAATGTTGGCCAATGATCGTCGGTGGAAGTGAGTGAGAGAGAGAGTGGAGGGAGAGAGGAGGATAATAAAGTAAGGAGAGACCCACATGTGAGACACTTCCCACTGTCACCCATTGAATCCGTATCATAACCACCGACGCTACTAATAATAGACTCTTGTGATCTCTCTCGATCTCTTTGTTTTCTCTTTTCTTTTTTCTTTTTTCATTTGATCATTATCGATACTAAATTACATTAGTGTTGATCAAAGCAGAGACACAATTTCAAACTATAAAGAGAGTAGATGCATGTAGTCATATTAGAGGTTTAATGAAACAATAATAATCATAAGACTGAAGAGGTAAAGTGAATTTAATTTTAAAATTTGATTTAAATTTGAAAGTAAATTTAGACATTCGTATTTCAGAGTTAATAGATTGATATCGCTTTTCGCCCCTTAGTCAGAGGGGATTTTGGCCCAACTCATAACCCGCTCTTACGCTACGAGGACTATAGGCTGTGCGGAAGAAAGAGAAAAGGAATGGATAGAAAAAGAAAAAAACAAACAAACCGCTAAACCACGTCGCGCACATATTTACAATGAATTCACATGGGTTAAGTTGCTTCAAAAATGTCGGTTATTCATGTTAACATTACAAGCAAATTAACATTTTATGAGTTTTATTAAGTGTTAACACGAGCTTATTTCAAAAAACCGCAGACACTTATATAACGAACAAAATCTTCATTTTTCTTTATAGAAACTTTATATAGGAGAAATAATGTAAGATATCATAGTCATCATACTCTATTTGTTACAAAATTAGCTTCTCTCTCCCCTCCGATCCTCATAGTCATCGTCCAAACTCCGAAAGATATCACATCTTTCTTAAATTCAAATTTCGTCAAATGTAAGGAAAGGATCAAGGCCTAATACTATTTTTATGTAGTGCACATTCTTAAACCTTCAAAATATTTATTTCTTTTTTTTAAAAAAAATATTAAAGAAAAAAGTAGGCACGTTGAGGAGCGTTGACTAAATCACACTAGTAGCAAACCGATCCAGTTTTTCTGAATCTGAATCAGATACACAAGTAACTGAGCCCTCACCGTAACCCCACCGCAGACGAACCCAACCCCCACTGAGAGAGAAAGAGAGAGAGAGAGAGAACGAAAACCTAAAATCTTTTAATCTCAGACAAAAGCCACAGAGAGAGCCATCTCCTCCTCCTCCTCCTCCACTTCTCTCTCCGCACCACCACCACCTCTCTCTCACTTCTGACCAAGACAATGACGGCCGTCTCCGCTGACGTCACCAAGCTCCCAAAGCGTGAGGTCCGACCCCTCCCTCTTCTCCTCTTATCATTTTTTTCTGTGAAATGTGAATGTTTGATTTTCTAGGGTTTTGAATCCCAAGATTCTGCTTTCAACATTCTCTAGTTTCGTTTCCGCATTCCGTTTCCGCCTGAAATTGAAATTCGCCGGAAAATTAATCGGAAATTTCAGTCGAATTGAAGTTTCCAATTGGTTGAAATGCGCCTCAATTTTTCTGGGTTTTCCACCATTTTCTCAATTTCCATCTTTTTCTGAGAAAAGAAAACTTTTTTTTTTTTCCGACCAGTTTCGTTTTTTTTTTTTTTTTTTTTTTTTTTTTTTTTTTTACATAGGGAGGGCGGTAAAGGAAGTTGCGCGTGTTTGTGGTTCGGTTCCAATTCAACATTGATGTTTGAAATTAAATTGGGGATAAATGATGGAATATTCAGACTCCTATTTACGGTAACTTTCAATTTATGACGTTTTTCCACCAATGGGAAAGCGTTTTCTTTCAATCTATGATTGAAAACCCCGCGTTTTTATACTTCAGTAATTTACGTCAATCCAATCCCATCAGATAACTTTTCCTTTTTAACTTCTTACTGTGATAAGGTCTTGCATTGTCTTTTTGAACCGTATATATTTACCACCGTGTTGTTCTTGTGGCTTGTCTACATCATATCCTAACTGTTTCTTTCTTTGCTTCCTTTGTTAAATCTATACTGTCTTTGAAACAGAGTACTACTATGGATGCTTTGCCTTTGGATGATAACATTAACCAACTGCTGGAGCACTTTTACGATGATAACATTAAGGCTCTTGATTTCCCCATGGAGGACATTGATGCCACCGACGAGGATTGGAAGACTCAACTCCAGGGACTTGAGCCGTACTATGAATCGAGTTTCCAGTACCTTTCCACTTCGGTGAGTTTGTTATTTTCCATCACAACAGTACTAGAGTTATTGTTGTGTTGTGTTTATAGGAAGTGTGTTTCTGGGACTAGGTAATGTTTTGTGTGCAGAGTGAAAGTAACTTTGAAAAGAAGATAATGAACATCATTTTCTAATCAGATTTTCTTTGCAATAGGACCCTCTGAACCGTTTTCTTGTTTCAGTAATTTTCTGGTTTGTACTACTGTTATTGATGGTTGAGTCCTACAATTGGTTTCAAATTATTTGCTACCATTGTATTTCTATATTGCTCGTCTCTTTGTTAATTCTTGTTTTTTTTTTGGGAGAATGATCTCTTTATCTATTTCCATCATGGTAATAAGCAAGGAACACTGATTAAATTATGTACTTGAGATTTTTGTTCTTGTGGGGTCCAAAAGTATGAATTACTATATACTAGGGAATTGTTGAAGAATGCTAGTGGCCCTTGAGCTTTTTTAAGTGGCAGAGTTTGAGGATAATGGACCCTCTGCATATTAGACATCCTTTGGATAGGGTTTCCCGTTAGTGGTCGAATTCTCAGATTTTGTCTAGTATTTCTACAACTTAAACTGCTTGTAAGCAAGTTGAACATGTTCTTGACTGAGGTAAATCATAAGGTGTTCCGGAAGAAGTGAAAGTGCTTTGAAGCACATATTTAGTTACTGCTACCACATGTTCTGGATAGTAGCTTAGCCATTCTGAACCTCTGAAGAGCATTTTTATTTACTCCTGTGCTCATTTTCTGGGAGATTTCTATGACACTAAGCAGAACTTGGTGAATCTGTGAGAAATTACTAGGTAGTGAAGTATTTCTTTCTGGTATGTGGGTGACAATTTTGGACAAAACGAAGAATCAGTTTTAATAGTTTGCATTCTAGATAGAACATATACTTTTTTCAAACCTGAGGTGCACGGCAGTATATTGTTCCTCATTCTGATAGAAGATCATAGAGTCTTTCTTAATGAGCACCATATACTTAGTTGGCGTTCATTTGTCATAGAACAGTACAGGAATCAGCCAGCAATCCCCACTTTTCTGTAATTTACAGAACATCTGCTTTTGTGAACTTTTAGGAATAAGGGGACTGTTAGGGTCTTTTATTGCGTTGAAGCATGTGAACGGTGTTCAATGTTTGCTTGATCTTAAGAACACAAGGCCTCTGGATAACGGATAGAAGGTTCTGATAAATATGTACGACCTTAATGCAGATGCTGCTGAAAGAGCATATTGTAATTAACTGACATATGTTTGTAAAAAGCTGACATAATACTTGGGAATGATCGGAGACCTCATAATTGTTTCTTCAATACCTCTAAATATGGTTTTTTTTTTGTTTTTTTTAAAGAAATTAGATTTTCAATTTTTCTCAAGAAGATTTTTTTGTGACAAAAGCAACATAGGCTTCCTCATCTCTCTCTTTTATTTCATTCTGATTGTTCTTTATTTACTGTCAGTATGAAGGTACTTCGGGTGTAACTGCTATAACCACCGGCGGCAGAAGCAGTCTCCAAAGCAATGATTTCTTTGATCAAAAGCACATGCACCTGATCCCAACCCATAGTCCAGTGTCTGTCCTTAAAAGCCAGAGTGAAAGCCAAAGTTCTGGCTCGGCTCAACACCTGAGACCCTTGGAGCCTAATTTCATGAATATCAGAGCCCCCGAACCCAGTTTCGTCAATCCGGTGAAGAAGAAGCGTACACAATGCAGGCGTGCACGCCCTGCTAATTTCAGTCACTGGTTCACCTTCCCATGTGCATCATCCAATTCCTCCGTGTCCGACAATTTTTATCGTTTTGAAACCTTTCTGACTGAGGAGATGTTGAATCCTGACAAGAGAAGACAGAAGAAAAAGAATCCCTCCTTTCATGAAACGGGTGAGATTAGTGAGACCAAAAGATGCGTGGAACCAGGCGAGAATCGAGAGACTAAAAGATGCACTCACTGTGCGGTTACGAAGACCCCACAGTGGAGGGAGGGGCCACTGGGGCCTAAGACCCTCTGCAATGCATGTGGAGTTCGTTACAGGTCTGGCCGCCTCTTTCCCGAGTACCGCCCTGCAGCAAGCCCTACATTCATTCCAGCGGTGCATTCAAACTCCCACAAGAAGGTTATAGAGTTGAGAAACAAGGGTTGTCATGCGAGCTAGTGTGAATATTTTGATCATCAGAGCAGTAGGATCTTGTAGGGTTAGTTTTTTTTTGTTTGTTTCGTGTTTGAAAATTAGAACAGTCTTCTTAGCTTAGACACCTTGGAGACCTCTCTTGTCTCTGTTCTTTTAATTCTATTCTATTCTGATTTAATTTATAAGTTCTTTATATGTACATTGATAGAATAAGAGATGTAGAACTGGAAGTAGAGAAGTCATTGATTGAAGGACCTGAAACCTTGTTTAGGATGTTTTCTTCTTTGATTAATGTATCCTTAGAGCAGATTTAGTCAAATGTTTGGGATTGATATCAAGCTAGCATCACATGGAGTTCCCCCTATTGGGTGACCAACCAGTACAGGATGTGGATCTATATGTTGAAAATAGGTCATGAGTCATGACTTTTCACCGAAAAGAAGAATTCATATCTGGCTCAGTATCGTCCTCAACTAATGTAACCAGCTTTGATGTAACTTGAGACGTAACATATTACAAAGCAGCTACTACATGTGCGCATTATTGAGCCGGGTTGAATTGAATTGATGCACAAACCACCATGTCTACCAATCCATTTGGTTGTAGCCGACACCTCTCGAGAAGAGGAGAGACACGCAGATCTCTCTCTGCCGTTGCACGGCGGAGCTCATCCCGCAACCGCCCCATGGTAACTGCTGCAAACAATATGAAGTGCTCAGTAAATCGTCTGCAAGATGCTTGAACAAGAACTGCACGATAAGGTGCAATGTGTTCGACGAATTGTCACACAAATGCTAATGTAATAACAGCCGAGCAAATGAAATAAGCTTTCAGAGATTTTAATCATTATGTCCACGTCTCGGCCTGCAAGTAATCTGAACTGGTCGACACATATGATCAGTCTAGTCTAAAGCACCAAGGCCCAAACAAATCTGGTTTTAATTACAGTGATGGGCTTGGATCAAACTGGGAGTTCTGATGAGATTGAGAGAGTTTCACAAACAAAATTTATTCAAAATTACTCAGTGTTCAACTCAATTGAAAGAGGCTGCGATTTGAAAGCTGAAGTGGTCCAAGTCTTCCTTAACTAGGCAAAAGCAATATAAATTTGTATTTATATATGGTTCAAAGATTTGAGTGAGACCAAATCAAAATGTCAACGAGAACCTAAAATGATAGCAACAGAGGATACATAAATTTTGACACGGAGGTAAGCACAGGAGATTCAAGCTCCAACGAAATGGCATAAGAGGAAGTCCAACAAATATATATATATATATATATATATATATATATATATGCTTTCTCTGCTATATCGGGGACCCTTTACAATGAGGTATATGTCTCATATATATACTATTACAAACACACAAATTAAGGAAGAAGAAAAAAAATTAAATAAAATAAAAATATTTCGGTCGGTCTTAATGACTGAATCAAAGATATGCTCCGTATTGCTTTCTCCTTAATCACACGTTTATTTCTTTCTTCTTGCAGTTTCGTTGAAATTGATTTGCTAATTATGTTGAAATTTTGGTCTTCAATTCTTCCAATTAGTCATAATGTTAATTGTTGTCATATATCGTTGTTGCTTCAATATTTGATATGAAGTTTTAATACCAAATATGAATCTTGATAAATCTTAATAATGGTGATGATAATGAGAAATTTTTAAATGCTAAAGGAGGACCACATGACAGCATGACGTGGTCCTACATTCTAATTAAATATTGACATGTGGATTTATTATAACTAAATTATAAAATAAGTTTTTCTATTTTTTGTGAAATGACATTCATGGGTCTTTGTTGAGTTTGGACTAGGGTTTAGGGTTTAGGGTTTGGGGTTAAGGGTTAGGGTTTAGAGGTTAAGGTTTTGAGTTTAAGATTAGGTTTAGGGTTAAAAAACAACAACAAACTCAAAATTGTCTTTGACAAAATAACTGATGTAATTTTTCCTTAATAAAATTCATATGTTAATATTTGATTGGAATATAAGACCACGTTATATTGTCACATGGTCATTCCGTAACGCTGAAATTTTTTTCAATGATCATTATATAAAATAATCATAATAATTATTATTAAATATTATAATCTTTCTTACAACCAACGGATTGGGCTGATGTGTAAAAAACAGGTACAAAACATGTAGTCATGTACTGTGAATTAAGAGCATATTGAGCGGTTTGTACATGACCGGTCCCCGACCATGATTTCCTACACTTGTTACCACAGGCGGTGTGTTGCCAGCTATACCCAACTAACGATTTGGTTAATGTCATGCCTCCCTGCGTTTTTAGGGACGCGAGCAGCCTTGCTAAACATGTAAGCGTCATTTTATTTTAACTAAACATGTAATTTTGTCCTACGTACTGTTACGGTCTCTATTATTATTTTCAATTTCTGTAGTTTCAAAACATTTGAACAATCTTTCAAACAATAGCTTATAACTTATGTGGTAAAATACCTTATTTAGTTTGCGATTTGATGTCTCAACAACATGTTGTATGCATACCTATATATATCCTTTTGAAAGGAAAAAAAATGTCAATTTCGGGATTGAAATACAAGAAAATGACAAATTTATTGATCCAAAGTGTGTAAATTAAAATTTTGTGTGGGATATTGTAGCTCTAATGGTAAAGCATTTAACCCCACAGCCATGACTCATGTGGTCAACCAAAGAAAGAATAAAGAACATTTGCACCCAACAAAATTTCTTAGGAGACTTAAAACTTAAAGAGTGTAAAAGAAACTCCTATACATCAATCACTCAAACAAGAGAGTTCTTGGTTAATTTCTTAACCTCATGGCTATCTTTATCCTGACTCAAAAGTGGAGCACCATCCTTAACGTCAGCTGCTTGTTTCTTTCTGTTCTCCTGTGCACAGAAATATGAATACAGTCCCATCCCAAAAATGGCCACCAGAATTCCGATTATGTTCCTCTCAGTGAAAGGGTCATGTAGTAATGTATAGCCGAACCCTAGAACAAGGCATGTCTTGAGGTGCCCTAGCACTTGATATGTCACTGGTGATGTTTTGCCAATCACCAAAAAGGTACTAAAGTTCACAGACACAGCTATTAGGCAAGAGAGTATGATGAATACCTACACAAATAGTCATTGAAAAATCATACAGGTAATTAGCCTAACGGAATCAATTAGCATCAAGTATATATGCGTTAATCGTGATCAGAATTTGGATATTAGTAAGTGAATTCTGATATAAGTGAATCTGCATTTGTGATTTATTCATTATGCACTAGTGTCCTATATATATATACAGTTGCAGTTAATTATGTAAATTAAGGAGACTATATATACCAGGACTATGGGGGAGTATTTGTGGGAAAAGACACTTTGCTTGGTGAGGAACTGATCGACCACAGGGCCAGAAACGAAAAGGATAGCTGCTTGGAAAGGTGCTGACTGGTAGAGTAGTTGAGTAGAAGAAACATTGAGCCTCTTCTGTATTGTGTTTGTTAGCTGAAATTGGACGCCCAGTTAAGAATCAACGTCTTTAATTTACAAGCAATCCATATATGGAGTCAAACCTACTGGAAAGAGATATGATAAAAAAAGAGTGGTTGGAAAAAGAAAAAAAATATTTTTCTTGTCAAAAAAGAAATAAAGAAAAAGAAAATATAATATTGAAAATAAAAGTAGGAAGGATACAATTTGGCCAACACAGGTTGTGATGATGGCTAGAAGCGAGAGAACTGTTCCAACAAAATTGAGCTGGAGGTCTGTCACAGAGGCAATGCCAACTCCGACGAGTAATAGGAAGAGAGAAAACTTTATCTGCTGGCTGTAAAAAGTAGATAAAAGAAACGGGTTATTGCATATTGAGAGGGATGAAATGAGATTAATTCATGTATGTTTTGAATAAAAGGCTGGGGATCGGATAAATTGAGAATGCATTACCTGAATTGCTTTTTAAGGAAAATAGTCTCTGCTAACACAGTAAATGGTATGATTGCAAGCTTGGTCATCTGTAAATTAAGCAAAGAGAATTATAACATAGATGGAAGAAATCCTACTTCGAATATGATTCTCTTTCAAGACAATTACATTAGAAAAGTGAGCATATTAGATAGAAGAGTAATACTGTGCTACTATGTAGCATATTTATTGATTAGAACTGCGATAATACATAGGTATAATGGCAAGTCATACCAAATTATTCAGGATGAAATCAGTGTATACCTGGTAGAACCCAACAGAATTGAATCCCAGACTCAAATTGAGCAGTCCAATTGAAACACCATTTAGAATGCCAAAGAGCATGACAGTCTTCATGTCAATTGATTTGCTCTCGAAGAAATTGAGACGATTTGCCACATGAAGTGTGCAGAAAGTTACCATGAGATGCCAACTGGTAAGTGTAGTCGCTGCCCAAAAAAAAAAATTGATAGATTTGTAAATTCATACAATAATGTATGCATTGGTGTATATTTGTCATCATAACAAAGGTGTAGTTAATTAAGTTTGAGAACGCTCAGCTGTTATTAACCAAAGTAAATGACTAAATCTTTTCCAAAAAAAGAAGAAAAGGAAACGAGTAAATGATTGAATATTTGAATAGAGAAAAAGAAAATGTTACCAAACGGGAAGCCAAGATTGCTCATCAAGGCTTTGTTGCATATAACAATGGAGACAGATGATGCCACTGAAAGAAACAGTGCACCAATAATGCCCAATTGGAAGCCGGTCATTTCTCCCATCTCCAATGATATGTATTGCTACCTGAAAAAGAAAGCAAGATCATATAGGTGCGAGTACTCGTACCCTACTTAATAGAATATTTTATGCCAAGCCATGCCAAATGCTAGTTCCAAATAATGCTTAGATAACAAAGCACCGGGGTGCTGGCTACTTGATAAAACTTAATTTTATATGGGAAGTTTTAAAACTTCTAGTTGGAATAATGCATAGTGATCAAATGTTGATTAAGTTGCTTCGGGACTATAGAATGACGATAGTGTTAATCATTTATCCAACTATTATGTTTTCAAAGATATGAATGGTTTCTGATTGGGGTGCTTTTCCGAAGGTAATTCGGAAAAACTGAAACTAGAACCTAAAAGATGTATGTTTTACGATGATGGAATGCATGACAATGCAGGTTGGTCGAGACGAAGAGAATGTCCTTGCTTGAAGCAGACTTCATCAATTTGTTGCTACACCCATTCTCCTACTCTTAGCTAAATTTTATAAATACATATTAAAAGACAAAGAAAAGGACGGCCGTCGGCCGGGGACGAACCTTTCAGAGAAACCAGAAATCTCTACCGGCAGTTTACAAGCCCTGAAGCTTTGAAAAGATCTTCACCGTTTATGATCGCAGAGAAAGAGATGAAATCCTTCAGTGAAACTCGATGACCGAATGTACGTATCAATACGTACGGCTTCAAGCTACAACTCCATGAAGCTAAATCACCAGAACTGCAGCGAGTTTTTGCTACAAAACGCAGGCTTCAGAGACTGGAGATGGGATTGGATTGAGAGAACAAAACTCAGATATGGTGAGAGGGAGAAAGAGAGAGATAGAGAAAGGTCGTGGCTTGTATGAGAATGTATGCATGTATTTACAAGGTTTTGGAGGCTTTTTATTAAGGTTTGCTCTAGCTAAATTTGATGGTTGGTGCCAAACGGCGTTTAGTTTTATAGAATGCTGGGTCCTGTTTACATCGCGTTGTTCCCTTTAAGATTCCAGAAGCAGGTTGACGGCCAATCTTAAGCAACAAGATTTACAGTTTAGCAGTACTGATTGATATTGTTTTGAATGCCTAAAACACCCTTCCCACTTCATGTAATGGAAAATGTCTTATTCTTAGGTTCACACTTCGTTTAACATGCAGATAACAAAGGAAATCACAGTTGCTTGCATCCTTTTTTCGTTTGAGTCCAAAAACTTGTTAGCATATGTGAAGTGGGAAATGTGCATGATAACACGCATTAAGCTAATCGATATGAACACGTATACGTATACTCTAGCAAGATAACACTAATTAAGAGAGTTAAATGTTTTCAAACAGATTTTTTCAAC
This sequence comes from Fragaria x ananassa, assembly GCA_034370585.1. Taxonomy (NCBI): domain Eukaryota; kingdom Viridiplantae; phylum Streptophyta; class Magnoliopsida; order Rosales; family Rosaceae; genus Fragaria; species Fragaria x ananassa. The sequence continues at coordinate 21,645,436 of CP139765.1, read as the reverse complement.
TAACACAAGAGAGTCGAATGTTAGAAATCAAGATGTTGTGCTAGAAATTAGGGTTGGGCATTTTCGGTTCGGATCGGTTTTAGGACGAAACCAAAATTAATCCGAATTATTCGGTTTAAGATTTTTTTCCAACCGAACTCGGATTTCAAAACCTTTGACCCGAATATTCGGCCCATCCGAATTTTCAGATCGGTTCAGGTCAGTTTCGATTTTGCTGGTCCATATTTGAAAAACTTTTTGCTCATCTACTATCTCACTGTAAAGTTGAACTTTAAGTTTTTAACTTGAGTAACATGTTTTATTTTGTAAGGAAAAATATAAACTCAAAGTACAACAAACAATCAAATTCACTCCTAATCTTTTCTAGATTAACAGATTTTTCCAAGAAATGAGTTGAATGAGAAATTATCTTTTTAAATGTGGGAAAGTACACTGTAAGTAGAGATGAATCAACTAATAATAATAACATTTCAGGTATATAAATTATGTATATTTACACATGCATTATATAATACGTATCGGTTCGGTTATTTTCTGTTTGTTTAAGAGCTTGAACCGGATCCAATCCGATCTAAACCAGTTCGGTTCGGTTCACTACTTGTTTTGACCCAAATGGTTTGGTTCGGTTATTCGATCTGGTTTTTCGGTTCAGTTCGGTCGGTTTTTTGCACACATTCGGTTAAATACCCAGCCCTACTAGAAATCGTCTAGGTAGGAGGACTTTTTGGTCCATGAATTAAGTCTTGACGGATCACTTACGTAATTTTTTATAACTAAGGTGAAAATACTAACCAAATTAAAAGAACAAACATGGAGGTATGAATCATGAGACTAACGTTGGTGTTATATCAATCAGTTTTAGCACACAAGCAGGAAAGAAGGTGATAGGTGAACCGTTTCTTTTAGGAGGGTGAGGTTTCTGCAAATACAAGCATATAGTTTGGCACCCTCAAGGTCAATTAATGTTTGGTGAAGAGACGACTTTAGCTCACTCCAATTGAAAAACAAAATAAAAGGTCTATAATTTCTACAAGTGATTGTACTCACTCTCTTGTTGATCTAATGCAAAAAACTGGCATTTAAGCTATATGCATAAGCTTTAAAGTTTGTTTGGCTAATGTTAAAATAGACCTTCAGAAGATTTTGTGTTGAAGATACTCACAAGACTCACAAGCTTTGACATGTGATGCGTGGTCCTCAAGACATCATAAAAGGAGAAAGAGATGGCTCGGGTTTAGTCACTTTCAGTCTGCTATGGCTCCTAGGTTTAGTCTCTTTCAACCTGCTCTACAACCTGCTCTAGATCCATTTTTTCCGGATGTTAACGTTGTAGTTGTCCTACTCTTAGGCGCTTGTATCTGATATCTCCATCTAGCCGTTGTTGTAGATAGAATATAAGGATGTAAATGCTGTAAATCAAGAACTCTTGAATTCAATTTTCATTAGTTCATTCTCAACACTTGTTCTTTCTTTTCTTCATGGTATCAGAGCAGTGATCCTCATAGGACCTGCTTCTGCCCATTAACTCTATAACTACATCCCAGTTTTCATAATGACTGGGGGAAACAACACTCAGTCATCTTCGGCTGAATCATCTGGCACAAAGTTCTCAGAAGACTTCGAGTCAAGCACCCACCAACGACTCACTTCCTCCCTCCTCAATGAGTACAACTACATATCACGGGCAAGTGCCATGACCCTGGCCATTGGTGGAAGGCAAAAGTTGAGCTTCATAAGCGAAACGGCCAAAGTCCCTGCTGCCACATCTCAAGAGTTCGAGTCATGGCTCTCACAAGATCAACTGGTGAGATCTTGGCTCATCAACTCCATGGAGCCAAAGCTTCAAAGGATTTTTCAATACTCCGATTCAGCTCTCAACATGTGGAAGGCTGTGAGAGAGCTCTATGGAGACCTCAACAACTCAGCTCGAGTGTTTCAAATCAAGAAAGACTTGGCTGAACTCAAGAAGGGTAACCATACCTTTATTGAGCACTTGGGGAATTTCAAGGCGAAGTGGAACGAGCTCGACCTCTATAGGCCTTACACTACTGATTCCAAAAGCATATTGAAGAGAGTTGAAGAAGACAAGATATTTCAGCTACTATACAGCCTTGGTCCTGACTATGAGGATCTTCAAAGTCACATACTCATGTCACCCGAGCTCCCTACCTTGACAGCAGTGTGTCAAACCATTCAAAGAGAAGAGACCAGAAGAAAGGTAATGTCAGCTGATGTTGCAGTTAGTGTAGCTGAGCCAACCATTACAGAGTCTAGAGCTTTTGTCAGCACAAGACCCTACAAGGGAAGAAGGCCTGATTTGAAGTGCTCTCATTGTGAGCGCATTGGTAGACATGGCATAGGCCATACCAAAGAAACTTGTTGGCTGCTGCATCCTGAGCTCATCAAGCCAAAGAGTCTTGGGGGTGAGAGAGGAAAAATAAGGGTTGCGTATGCTCCCAAAGCAAACATTGCATCAAACACTGTCTCAGAAGAAGTTGTAGATTACTCTACAAATCCCATAAATCTGATCAATGAGTTTGCAAGCTTCCTTCAGCAGAAGCAAGGGTCCTCAGCAGGTGGAAATGCAACAGCTATGCTCGAAAAATTTGCTGGTTTCTTAGCCGAGTCTCACCTAGCTGAACCGGATGACATACCAGGTATTATGTGTTGTCTATCTACTGCCTTGGATCTCAGCAAAACTGGTAATTTTTGGATTGTGGATTCTGACGCATCTGATCATATGTCCAATGATTCTTCTGTGTTAAATGACTTTCACTTATTTGATAAGCCATCATTTGTTTCCATAGCAAATGGAAATCGTGTCCCTGTGATTGGTACAGGAAAACTGTCTTTGTTTTCAAAAACCATTAACTCGAGTGTTATGTATGTGCCAGATTTCCCCTTCAAATTGCTATCTGTTGGAAAAATCACTCGTTTGCTTGATTGTCTTGCAATTTTCTCACCTCATAACATCATTTTTCAGGATCGAGTCACCAAGAAGATGATTGGTGAAGGTTTTTATCTCAATGGCTTGTACTACATTTCAACATCTTCAAGTTTCTCAAAGAGCCTCATAGCAGATTCACCAAGGTTCTTCCTATTGCTCAGCTTGAAAGGTTGTTAGGCAAGCTTGGATCAAGATCTTCTCTTGATACAAGCTTGAGGGGGAGTGTTGAAGATACTCACAAGACTCACAAGCTTTGACATGTGATGCGTGGTCCTCAAGACATCATAAAAGGAGAAAGAGATGGCTCGGGTTTAGTCACTTTCAGTCTGCTATGGCTCCTGGGTTTAGTCTCTTTCAACCTGCTCTACAACCTGCTCTAGATCCATTTTTTCCGGATGTTAACGTTGTAGTTGTCCTACTCTTAAGCTTGTATCTGATATCTCCATCTAGCCGTTGTTGTAGATAGAATATAAGGATGTAAATGCTGTAAATCAAGAACTCTTGAATTCAATTTTCATTAGTTCATTCTCAACACTTGTTCTTTCTTTTCTTCATGGTATCAGAGCAGTGATCCTCATAGGACCTGCTTCTGCCCATTAACTCTATAACTACATCCCAGTTTTCATAATGACTGGGGGAAACAACACTCAGTCATCTTCGGCTGAATCATCTGGCACAAAGTTCTCAGAAGACTTCGAGTCAAGCACCCACCAACGACTCACTTCCTCCCTCCTCAATGAGTACAACTACATATCACGGGCAAGTGCCATGACCCTGGCCATTGGTGGAAGGCAAAAGTTGAGCTTCATAAGCGAAACGGCCAAAGTCCCTGCTGCCACATCTCAAGAGTTCGAGTCATGGCTCTCACAAGATCAACTGGTGAGATCTTGGCTCATCAACTCCATGGAGCCAAAGCTTCAAAGGATTTTTCAATACTCCGATTCAGCTCTCAACATGTGGAAGGCTGTGAGAGAGCTCTATGGAGACCTCAACAACTCAGCTCGAGTGTTTCAAATCAAGAAAGACTTGGTTGAACTCAAGAAGGGTAACCAGACCTTTATTGAGCACTTGGGGAATTTCAAGGCGAAGTGGAACGAGCTCGACCTCTATAGGCCTTACACTACTGATTCCAAAAGCATATTGAAGAGAGTTGAAGAAGACAAGATATTTCAGCTACTATACAGCCTTGGTCCTGACTATGAGGATCTTCAAAGTCACATACTCATGTCACCCGAGCTCCCTACCTTGACAGCAGTGTGTCAAACCATTCAAAGAGAAGAGACCAGAAGAAAGGTAATGTCAGCTGATGTTGCAGTTAGTGTAGCTGAGCCAACCATTACAGAGTCTAGAGCTTTTGTCAGCACAAGACCCTACAAGGGAAGAAGGCCTGATTTGAAGTGCTCTCATTGTGAGCGCATTGGTAGACATGGCATAGGCCATACCAAAGAAACTTGTTGGCTGCTGCATCCTGAGCTCATCAAGCCAAAGAGTCTTGGGGGTGAGAGAGGAAAAATAAGGGTTGCGTATGCTCCCAAAGCAAACATTGCATCAAACACTGTCTCAGAAGAAGTTGTAGATTACTCTACAAATCCCATAAATCTGATCAATGAGTTTGCAAGCTTCCTTCAGCAGAAGCAAGGGTCCTCAGCAGGTGGAAATGCAACAGCTATGCTCGAAAAATTTGCTGGTTTCTTAGCCGAGTCTCACCTAGCTGAACCGGATGACATACCAGGTATTATGTGTTGTCTATCTACTGCCTTGGATCTCAGCAAAACTGGTAATTTTTGGATTGTGGATTCTGACGCATCTGATCATATGTCCAATGATTCTTCTGTGTTAAATGACTTTCACTTATTTGATAAGCCATCATTTGTTTCCATAGCAAATGGAAATCGTGTCCCTGTGATTGGTACAGGAAAACTGTCTTTGTTTTCAAAAACCATTAACTCGAGTGTTATGTATGTGCCAGATTTCCCCTTCAAATTGCTATCTGTTGGAAAAATCACTCGTTTGCTTGATTGTCTTGCAATTTTCTCACCTCATAACATCATTTTTCAGGATCGAGTCACCAAGAAGATGATTGGTGAAGGTTTTTATCTCAATGGCTTGTACTACATTTCAACATCTTCAAGTTTCTCAAAGAGCCTCATAGCAGATTCACCAAGGTTCTTCCTATTGCTCAGCTTGAAAGGTTGTTAGGCAAGCTTGGATCAAGATCTTCTCTTGATACAAGCTTGAGGGGGAGTGTTGAAGATACTCACAAGACTCACAAGCTTTGACATGTGATGCGTGGTCCTCAAGACATCATAAAAGGAGAAAGAGATGGCTCGGGTTTAGTCACTTTCAGTCTGCTATGGCTCCTGGGTTTAGTCTCTTTCAACCTGCTCTACAACCTGCTCTAGATCCATTTTTTCCGGATGTTAACGTTGTAGTTGTCCTACTCTTAAGCTTGTATCTGATATCTCCATCTAGCCGTTGTTGTAGATAGAATATAAGGATGTAAATGCTGTAAATCAAGAACTCTTGAATTCAATTTTCATTAGTTCATTCTCAACACTTGTTCTTTCTTTTCTTCATGGTATCAGAGCAGTGATCCTCATAGGACCTGCTTCTGCCCATTAACTCTATAACTACATCCCAGTTTTCATAATGACTGGGGGAAACAACACTCAGTCATCTTCGGCTGAATCATCTGGCACAAAGTTCTCAGAAGACTTCGAGTCAAGCACCCACCAACGACTCACTTCCTCCCTCCTCAATGAGTACAACTACATATCACGGGCAAGTGCCATGACCCTGGCCATTGGTGGAAGGCAAAAGTTGAGCTTCATAAGCGAAACGGCCAAAGTCCCTGCTGCCACATCTCAAGAGTTCGAGTCATGGCTCTCACAAGATCAACTGGTGAGATCTTGGCTCATCAACTCCATGGAGCCAAAGCTTCAAAGGATTTTTCAATACTCCGATTCAGCTCTCAACATGTGGAAGGCTGTGAGAGAGCTCTATGGAGACCTCAACAACTCAGCTCGAGTGTTTCAAATCAAGAAAGACTTGGTTGAACTCAAGAAGGGTAACCAGACCTTTATTGAGCACTTGGGGAATTTCAAGGCGAAGTGGAACGAGCTCGACCTCTATAGGCCTTACACTACTGATTCCAAAAGCATATTGAAGAGAGTTGAAGAAGACAAGATATTTCAGCTACTATACAGCCTTGGTCCTGACTATGAGGATCTTCAAAGTCACATACTCATGTCACCCGAGCTCCCTACCTTGACAGCAGTGTGTCAAACCATTCAAAGAGAAGAGACCAGAAGAAAGGTAATGTCAGCTGATGTTGCAGTTAGTGTAGCTGAGCCAACCATTACAGAGTCTAGAGCTTTTGTCAGCACAAGACCCTACAAGGGAAGAAGGCCTGATTTGAAGTGCTCTCATTGTGAGCGCATTGGTAGACATGGCATAGGCCATACCAAAGAAACTTGTTGGCTGCTGCATCCTGAGCTCATCAAGCCAAAGAGTCTTGGGGGTGAGAGAGGAAAAATAAGGGTTGCGTATGCTCCCAAAGCAAACATTGCATCAAACACTGTCTCAGAAGAAGTTGTAGATTACTCTACAAATCCCATAAATCTGATCAATGAGTTTGCAAGCTTCCTTCAGCAGAAGCAAGGGTCCTCAGCAGGTGGAAATGCAACAGCTATGCTCGAAAAATTTGCTGGTTTCTTAGCCGAGTCTCACCTAGCTGAACCGGATGACATACCAGGTATTATGTGTTGTCTATCTACTGCCTTGGATCTCAGCAAAACTGGTAATTTTTGGATTGTGGATTCTGACGCATCTGATCATATGTCCAATGATTCTTCTGTGTTAAATGACTTTCACTTATTTGATAAGCCATCATTTGTTTCCATAGCAAATGGAAATCGTGTCCCTGTGATTGGTACAGGAAAACTGTCTTTGTTTTCAAAAACCATTAACTCGAGTGTTATGTATGTGCCAGATTTCCCCTTCAAATTGCTATCTGTTGGAAAAATCACTCGTTTGCTTGATTGTCTTGCAATTTTCTCACCTCATAACATCATTTTTCAGGATCGAGTCACCAAGAAGATGATTGGTGAAGGTTTTTATCTCAATGGCTTGTACTACATTTCAACATCTTCAAGTTTCTCAAAGAGCCTCATAGCAGATTCACCAAGGTTCTTCCTATTGCTCAGCTTGAAAGGTTGTTAGGCAAGCTTGGATCAAGATCTTCTCTTGATACAAGCTTGAGGGGGAGTGTTGAAGATACTCACAAGACTCACAAGCTTTGACATGTGATGCGTGGTCCTCAAGACATCATAAAAGGAGAAAGAGATGGCTCGGGTTTAGTCACTTTCAGTCTGCTATGGCTCCTGGGTTTAGTCTCTTTCAACCTGCTCTACAACCTGCTCTAGATCCATTTTTTCCGGATGTTAACGTTGTAGTTGTCCTACTCTTAAGCTTGTATCTGATATCTCCATCTAGCCGTTGTTGTAGATAGAATATAAGGATGTAAATGCTGTAAATCAAGAACTCTTGAATTCAATTTTCATTAGTTCATTCTCAACACTTGTTCTTTCTTTTCTTCATGGTATCAGAGCAGTGATCCTCATAGGACCTGCTTCTGCCCATTAACTCTATAACTACATCCCAGTTTTCATAATGACTGGGGGAAACAACACTCAGTCATCTTCGGCTGAATCATCTGGCACAAAGTTCTCAGAAGACTTCGAGTCAAGCACCCACCAACGACTCACTTCCTCCCTCCTCAATGAGTACAACTACATATCACGGGCAAGTGCCATGACCCTGGCCATTGGTGGAAGGCAAAAGTTGAGCTTCATAAGCGAAACGGCCAAAGTCCCTGCTGCCACATCTCAAGAGTTCGAGTCATGGCTCTCACAAGATCAACTGGTGAGATCTTGGCTCATCAACTCCATGGAGCCAAAGCTTCAAAGGATTTTTCAATACTCCGATTCAGCTCTCAACATGTGGAAGGCTGTGAGAGAGCTCTATGGAGACCTCAACAACTCAGCTCGAGTGTTTCAAATCAAGAAAGACTTGGCTGAACTCAAGAAGGGTAACCAGACCTTTATTGAGCACTTGGGGAATTTCAAGGCGAAGTGGAACGAGCTCGACCTCTATAGGCCTTACACTACTGATTCCAAAAGCATATTGAAGAGAGTTGAAGAAGACAAGATATTTCAGCTACTATACAGCCTTGGTCCTGACTATGAGGATCTTCAAAGTCACATACTCATGTCACCCGAGCTCCCTACCTTGACAGCAGTGTGTCAAACCATTCAAAGAGAAGAGACCAGAAGAAAGGTAATGTCAGCTGATGTTGCAGTTAGTGTAGCTGAGCCAACCATTACAGAGTCTAGAGCTTTTGTCAGCACAAGACCCTACAAGGGAAGAAGGCCTGATTTGAAGTGCTCTCATTGTGAGCGCATTGGTAGACATGGCATAGGCCATACCAAAGAAACTTGTTGGCTGCTGCATCCTGAGCTCATCAAGCCAAAGAGTCTTGGGGGTGAGAGAGGAAAAATAAGGGTTGCGTATGCTCCCAAAGCAAACATTGCATCAAACACTGTCTCAGAAGAAGTTGTAGATTACTCTACAAATCCCATAAATCTGATCAATGAGTTTGCAAGCTTCCTTCAGCAGAAGCAAGGGTCCTCAGCAGGTGGAAATGCAACAGCTATGCTCGAAAAATTTGCTGGTTTCTTAGCCGAGTCTCACCTAGCTGAACCGGATGACATACCAGGTATTATGTGTTGTCTATCTACTGCCTTGGATCTCAGCAAAACTGGTAATTTTTGGATTGTGGATTCTGACGCATCTGATCATATGTCCAATGATTCTTCTGTGTTAAATGACTTTCACTTATTTGATAAGCCATCATTTGTTTCCATAGCAAATGGAAATCGTGTCCCTGTGATTGGTACAGGAAAACTGTCTTTGTTTTCAAAAACCATTAACTCGAGTGTTATGTATGTGCCAGATTTCCCCTTCAAATTGCTATCTGTTGGAAAAATCACTCGTTTGCTTGATTGTCTTGCAATTTTCTCACCTCATAACATCATTTTTCAGGATCGAGTCACCAAGAAGATGATTGGTGAAGGTTTTTATCTCAATGGCTTGTACTACATTTCAACATCTTCAAGTTTCTCAAAGAGCCTCATAGCAGATTCACCAAGGTTCTTCCTATTGCTCAGCTTGAAAGGTTGTTAGGCAAGCTTGGATCAAGATCTTCTCTTGATACAAGCTTGAGGGGGAGTGTTGAAGATACTCACAAGACTCACAAGCTTTGACATGTGATGCGTGGTCCTCAAGACATCATAAAAGGAGAAAGAGATGGCTCGGGTTTAGTCACTTTCAGTCTGCTATGGCTCCTGGGTTTAGTCTCTTTCAACCTGCTCTACAACCTGCTCTAGATCCATTTTTTCCGGATGTTAACGTTGTAGTTGTCCTACTCTTAAGCTTGTATCTGATATCTCCATCTAGCCGTTGTTGTAGATAGAATATAAGGATGTAAATGCTGTAAATCAAGAACTCTTGAATTCAATTTTCATTAGTTCATTCTCAACACTTGTTCTTTCTTTTCTTCATTTTGTCTAAAACCCTAGCCGCCTAACCCTCTAAGAACAGGTCTCCTCCCTTCTGCAAATTTGCTTGTCCGGTAGCACCATGATTGATCGGTGATGGCCTATGGCCTAGCTGGTCTTCGGGTTGCTGCCGGATAGGTATCCTAAATAGTTTCAAGGGTGCTTGATGCATGGTTGGTTTTAAGCTCGAAGTGTCAAAGCGGCTTCGGCGAGGTCTCTGGCTTCATCCATGTCCAGGGATGACTAATGGCTTCTTAGATAGGCGGCGACGCTTCAATCGATGGCCTGGGGAACGACGTTGGTTCAGAGGTGACGTCGTGTTACTAGGTTTTGTCGTTTGGATTCGCATCGGGACTGTTGACGGCGTAGTGCGCGGAAGTTTGAGTTGCAATTGTAACTTGAGTACTGGAAGCGGCTGGGTCACACCGGCTTCTGCCTTGCGACGGCGGCACATGAATGAGAGAAACACGACAAGTATTGGGCATGGTGGGTAGAGACCAAACCAGTCAATTGGGCTTGGTGTTGGACCAGTCTTTGGACCCTCTTGGGCTTGTTAAGTTGGCTAGGGTTTTGCTCTTGGCCCAACCACAATGTTTTTAGCTTTGTTAATTACAATAATTTCCTAGTCTTTTGGGAACTCTAGATAGGTCTTGAAACCTGTATATTATGATGTTTCTGTTACATCTAGATAGTGAAAACTTCTGACGCACCACAATTGAACGCATTAGCAACGAAAGATTTCATGCAAAATTATCTCTGTGTAAGGTAAGATTATAGTTTGCTAAGAAGAATTGTACAATGTAATGGTATGTGAATCACTTTTAGGGTCTGTATCGGTGTTATTCTAACTTGCAACTATTAATACAATGGGTTTGGTTATAAGCCTGCCTTTATTTCAAAAAAAAAAGAAGACCTTAAGAAGGTAGCTACTATATTCTTTTCTATCCATCATTTTCTCTTTGTTAGAAATAAAAATTGTCATTTCAATGATTTGTTTTGTTTTACCAAAAGAAAAGAAGGGTGTATTAGGTTTAAGCAGAGGGGATTGTTTCGAAATAATTACATTAGACAAAGTATTCAAGCGTGTCGTTATTAATAGACCAAACAAAAGCTTGGGCAGAAAGCTAGAAAAGATTATATATCAAGCTAACATGCCAGTCACTTAGGCCAGTCGACTGTGAAAGTTTCAGCTTAATGAGCCAAAAAGAGTCTGTCTGGATCGGTGAGAACGAGAGTACCGTACTCGATCGAGAATATATATACTATACGGAATACGGAACACGGAACAGCAGTTTGACATGCCAGTAATTCAGCATGTTCATCTGCGAAAGTGCGAATCTGGAAGCATGAACCCTAGCCGCCTTTTATGTAAGACCTACGTTGCATGGAATCGGAAGCGGAAGTGTGGAAGCGAAGCATTTGGAAACGCGGAAGCGTTTTTTTCTGAAAATAATTGGAAGCGGAAACGTTTTGGAAGCGTGAAATAATATAATATATAAATATATTATACTAAAATAATGTAAATATCTTAATAAACATTAATTGGCAAATATAAAAAGTTACTTAGTTGACTAAACATTAATCTTTCAGCCACTCTCACAGTATCATCTCCCATGTGTCTCTCAACATCCAATCAGACTATTTTTTAGTCCACCCCACTATGTACCTTACCCTAGTGAATCACCTCCCATTTTCCCATCTTTTTTTTTCGATTACCCATTCCTCATCCAAACGTCCGCCGTTTCTTCAATTGACTGTCTTTTTGGCTTTTCGCCCATTTCACCTCCCTCCTAATCTGGGTTCCCTCTTCCATTGCAACCATGGCACATCTCTCTTTCTCTAATCTGGATTCTCTCTCTCTCTCTCTCTCTCTCTCTCTCTCTCTCTCTCTCTCTCTCTCTCTCTCTCTTTCAAGAGCTATCGGCGAAATTGCTGTGGCGCTTCCTAACTAGACATTGGATTCGCGCTTCCTAACTGGAATCACACGATTCCAACTCGCTTCCAAATCTCCTTTTTCTGGAATCGCGATTCCACACGATTCCGAGCAATTCCAAAGCGATTCCGCTTCGCTGCCGCTTCGGAAGCGGGAATCGTAGGCATGTTGACGCTTCCGTGCTTCTTAGTGTAAGACTATCAAAAGCTTCATCCAAAAATTCATTTCATCCAAAAACATCGAGTCTGATTAATTGAATTCATCAATGCCACATTACGAGCTTCTAGGATTTAGCTCTCCCAGACCCCGACAGTCTCATTCGTTTAATGTCATTTGATATTAAATTTGATAATCGGTGACCGGAAAATGTTTTTGATCATGGATTCATGGGCGACCATTATAGTAAATGTTTTTGTAGAAGATTATGAAACCTCAACAAGTTGGAACGGGCTACTGAAAAATCGGTTGATAAACTTGGTGAACAAGATACAGTGTAAATTTCGAAACATGCAACTCAGCGCTGCAGTCTTTCGGCAGTTCGTATAAAATTAAAGAATTTGAGTAACGTGTTCGGAACATAATACAAATTTATGGCTCAAAACTCCAGGTACAATTTGAAACCAATTCTTTTCTGACTTCGGAATTAGCAATTACCTTGAAATGATGAAGCTGGTAAGATAAATTTCTCCGGTACCCTTAGAAAAACCGGATACACAAGGAAGATACTCAAAACATGATCATTGGCGGGTGTAAACTTCTCTTTTCCTATAAAACTACGAATGAGCGGATACATAAATTTGGCTCAGAAAAGTGAAAACTAATACAGAAGAAATCGGATTCTTCTGACACCCCCTTAATCGTCGAAGGAAAACATGTACAAGATGATGGAAAAGGGATCGATGGGGATGGGGGTGGTGGATGCTTTTGTTTAAAAGTAATAAACTCATACTCTACCCTCTTCCTCTCTGAGCAAGGTATGCCTTGTCTGCATCTAGTAAGCGAGATTGGAACTCAGCCCATTCATTTTTGCACCTTATTCTCACCTGCATGATGACCGTGCAAGAATAGAAATATTAGATCCAACTATGTATGAAAATTTATATCAGATTCAAAGAAAGTGAGGGAGGAGAATGTGTAGTAAGATCTTCATATACCATGTCACGTACTGATTCCCAGGGAGCTTTTCCATCCTCAGCCTGTCCCTGAACATTGATGATGGTATAAAGATGTATTAAGATCAAGGCTTATTATGTAAAGTACCATATTTACCTTATAAATTAGAGAATATGCATTTACATTTATCAAAGATAAGTACATAGGAGAGTTGCTATAATATGTGGTAATAACTAACTTTCATCACATGATATGTACATCTAGATAGAGGTATCCGTTTTTCTGGCCTATAACCAAAATTTGTAGAGATAGCCATCCCAATTTACAACTATATCACATGTATTGAGCTTTTTTTTGTATGTTGTTGAGTTATTTTAATGAAAACAAGGGAAGACACATAGGCATACTAGCTTTGATCTCTATGTACAATAAGGATATAACGATGATACACACACAAACACACACACACACACACGAGAGAGAAACCCATACATTTTTCAGCTACAAAGGAAGAGATCTAAACCTGGACCTTTTCTAATGTAACTTACTATCCACCCTCATACGTTAAACCCAACGGGAGATTAAATCTGGGAAACAATGTAAAACTAGAGAACACACGAGTAATGACTCACCTGGCTCCCAAGGGAAGGAATGACTTGATGAACAATCCACTGAGAATCAACTACGCCAATCTTTTCATGCGCAGGCTAGTGAGACAGTAAGAATAGAAAACATAAGTGTTACAGTTTTCTCAGAGGCCTACTTCATTTAATAGTTGCATTGCAACAAATGAACAGTAACACAGACAAATTAATACAGATAGCAAAACCGTTATGATTCTGGTGAATAGATATGATTTCTGTGCTCTTACGCTATATATACATGGTAACATGGAATATCTCTTTCAACTCAAGTATGGAAAACTAATAAAAAATTGCATAAAAAATGAATTCAAATATATTTAGTATTTATTTTTTAAAATAGAACAGGGTCGAACTTGTTCCCAAGTTCCTTGTTGCACTTGTTTTCGAGTTCTTTGGTATTGACATGCACAGTTCAGTAATAGCTATTGCTGCCTTACTGCCAACACATTATTTCCTGGGTTTTAGGAAGCTCGATTGCAAATATTAAATAAAGTAAAGCTGCAAAATTTCATGCAAGAGTATCTCTTGAAAGTATTTAACCTTCACATTGTTTTTGGTTTTAAATATTTTATTTTTTATTTTTTATAATTTTCTTTTTTTACAACACCTAGATAGGCCAATAGCAGGAGGGAAGTAATCGATAATGGGACAATTGAATTAATCGATGCATTTTCCCAAGCCTATACTACTAATCTTCCAATCGAGGCTAGAAAGTAAGAATTTCAAAGATAACCAACAATAGAAGGCATAACAGAAGAAAAAACATGACGAAGACAGAGAAGAATATGAACTGCTAACCTCTACACATCTTCGGAGAGCAAAATCCAATCCCCATCCATGCACCAAATCATTCTACAAGTATCATAGTAGATGTCAATACCAATTGCGCAAGATATTATGAAATAAATTGCTCAAATCATTCAAAAGTTGAAGTTCTCAAGTGTAAATAAACTGTCTAGAAAATCCAAACAACATAGTATACCTGAATCATATGCCAGACACAACGCCAAGCTTCCCGAGAAAATACAGGAGCCATTATTTCCACAAATCTGAAAGATGCTCACACAAAAGTGTTATTTGTTAGACGCGTTCCAACCATAGCTTGATCTCAGAAATTCAGAATTAAGCAGAAGAACAAAATTTCTAGCTGTACGTGACATTTAACGAATCTTCCTTCAAGATATTTTAAATTACTCTTGCAATATTGTAAGTAGACATTGGTAATGAAATTACCCTAGAATTCAAAAACTGCAAAGAGAAACTATAAATGGACACATTGTATCAAGTGAGATATATCCACTTTCTTAAAGAAGGAAACATTGATCAACATTGTGCATACATAATGAGAGAGAGAGAGAGAGAGAGCATACGCTGCACAAGGGGGTAAATGTGGGTCACTACACCAGCCCGGTTTTTCTTCTGTATCCCTGTTTATTAATCCAGGCATAACAAATGGTGAAATTTATTTCCACAACAACACACATCTCTAGCCATATAATGAGACAAGAGTTCGAGTCTTAGATGAACTATATGAGTATGAAAGTAGAAAGAGTACTTGTGGGCTTCTCTGTCGCCTCTCCTCTTTGTCATCTCCCATGTCAGCCCATTATTGGGCTCAAGACCAGGTTGAGAGATTTCCAAACCGTATTTCTTAACCAGCTCGATATACCTGAGGAATGACATGGATCATTGGGAGAATAAGGTACAAGAGATATGATTATTAAGACTAGAATGATAAAAAAACCAATGAAAAGGCTAGAAAATATGATCAATGAAAGAGAGACGTACTTATCGGCGTTGAAGTTTTTTACTCCTAAATCTTCATCCCAAATGAATATATACTCATAAGCTGACACAACATCAGGATGCAGAAATCTTTTTGCATACCACCTGCAATTCATTGAAAAATATCTAATGAAACAGGCTACGTTAAGTTGACTCTACATATGAATGCAAGCCAAGAATGAAGACTTTAACTATGTCTACAAAGCTTGCTCATCAGTGAAAGCTACTGATATGATAGCTTTACACTATGAAAGGCACCAATACTTACCACTTTGCTTGTCTCTTCGCACTAACATGAATTGCTTTCTTCGACCACTCAAATTCGTCCCATTCACTAGTCCGGCCATCATAGTGAAAAAGCAAGATTGTGAAATCCTCAGAGAACTACCAAAATGCAAGAATTAATCTCAGGATTGCAGAGTAACAATTAATCATATAAATGAAGTGAAATACAAAGAATGACACATTTTTAAACCTTTTTAACTGCTGCATCAATATTTTTCTTCTGATTAATACCAACGGTAAATGTTACCAAGTACTTTGGCTTCTTTTTTAGATCCTGCATATTCAAAGGTAAGATATTTTCAGAACCGTAAATAATAAAGGAGCATGGACAATTAAATTAAAGCCTCAAAGGTAGAGATATCAAACTAGGGTTTCCTTCTAAAGATCCCTATCCACTTCAAAAGTATAAAACTAATGAAACCTCTTTTATTCTGACATTTCAGACGCTACTTTTTTAAAATACAACGTAAGCTGCTACTTTCATTATAACAATCAAACATCATACCTCACTTGGTTCACCCCATAATCTGCGCATATACAAATCTGTTTGTGGAACAACAATTCCTGGAGGTAGTGTTTCAGCACCAGCAGGATTTGTTGGAACATATATCTGTACTCAAATGAAAAAACAACATTAATTAGACAATGAACATAAATTATGGTTGACACTGAGACTAGGAAAAAATTTTAGGACCTCTATAATTCAGTGTCACCACTCATGTCAATGTAAGATCTAACAAGAAAATGAGAAGGAAACATATTTGATCAGATGCAATGACAAACATAAGGACACATTTTAGATAGAGAAAGATTACATAAACTCCTAAACACAGAGTTATAAACTGGCCGCAATATATAAAGGGCATATCAGCTCATACCACCTAATAAAGACCGTTAACTTTTTACCAGAAATTTAAACATCTCCCATCTAATCACATCATATATTTTTCAACACTGTCTAAGTTTCAAGTTGAATCATTATAATTTAACTCCTTTATGACTATATAATGAGCCACTACTTTTGAAAGTTAAGCAAAATAAAAAATAAACAATAACCATAATATTCAGACAGTAGCAGTGATCAGTACCTTAGGAACACCCTCTGATCCTTCATCCTCAAGACTTTTGTTTGTGTTAGTTGTTCTACGCATGGCAAAGTGTACATCAAAAGATGGAAGTGAAAACCTAATCTGCGAAAAATTCCAAACACATTATATAAAGGCATCATCCCAATCCAACAAAAAAGAAAAACCCATTTTGGTGGGGAACCATAGTAAAAATACCTTTCCTAGAAAAGCATTCTGCAAAGATACACCAATAGCAAATCCAAATAGAACTCCCACAGTTGTATAGAAAATAGCCCTGGCACTGTCATTTGATTTTTTAACTCCACTGTAAAAACCAAAATTAACAATCAAACAAAACACACCAGAGGAACAGAAGAGAGAGAGAGAGAGAGAGTAACATATGAATGGTTTTGTCACCTGCGGTTTACAGTGCCCATTATTTATGTTGTTGTCCTTCAGACACTCAACTCAAAAGCTCATTCAACAACTTATTATATTGCATTTTTCAATCTACTCCCAGTCTTTTCTGTCAAAAGCCGTCACCTTTCACTCCTAATTCAACACGAAAATAACAATCCACAATCAATACCACGATTTCATCCCAATCCTCACATCCTTTATCAGCATGAACGAAAATTGCTGATAAAAATCAAATGAAATTGAAGAAGAACGTATGAATGAACGTAGTATAACGAATGGAAATCAAATAAAAAGACCAAATTGAATGACACTGCGGGGAGATTTCTAGGCTTTGAAACTTACGCAAGTTGACGATCGTATCCGGGGAGGGAGAGAATATGAAAATCACGGCTATAAGGAAATTTAGAGAGTTTAGTTTCTTCCCAGAAAAAAAAAAACGAAGACAGTTTAGTTTGGAATAGATTTCTAAATAACATCATTAACCCGGTATGTTTCTTCTGGGCTTCTGGCCCCAATTGTTCTGTATGACGAAATTGCCCCGCGCTCCATAGGTCTCTACTTTTGTCTTTTCTTCTATATGGAGGATATATATGGAAATAGAAAAAATATTATAAATGAAAATAATCAAATATTAATTGCAGTTTATATATGTTATTATTTATGCGTTAGGTATGAGCATAATGCTATTTATTGATCAGTTTGTAGAGAGTAATGTTCTATAATTACTAGAATTTATGGTTTCTCACTGTTGAATTTGAATCAAACTGATAAGAATGAAGAGAAGATTTTAAAAACGGAAAAGTCTTGTGTAGTTCACATATCGAAGATTCGATGATAATAAATTATGATTAAGGAACAAATTTTCTTTCAAAGGAAAGAAGATAGTACATTAAAAGTTCAAAATTATGTATCTTTTTGCTTTCCAGAAGAAAATTCTCTATCCTTATTGAGATTCATTCCCCGTTTTAATTTTTGAGCAATTATTATATTGTTGTGTGACCATTTGTTTTTTTTTAGTAAAATGTTATATTTCTTTCCAAACCGTAATGTACATATAATTAGGGCTGTCAATTCCGAAATGATCCAATAATACGATTCGAATCTCACACGATTAAAAAACAGGTTAGCAGCAAGTCAACCCGCTAACATGAAATAAGCTCGCACAATACGTTTATTAGAAAAAATATTCCAGCGTAGACAATTTTTTTTTTTTTTTGAGAATAACGTAGACAACTCATTTAATTAATAATATATATATTTAAAAAATAAATTATTAGATAACTCACGCACCCTTATCTATCACTGAGGATTGAACTCATGACTTTAAATTTGTTGGTTAAGCTACCTAACCAAACATGTCATAGCTCACACTAATAATATATCTCTATTAAAGGGATGAAGAGAGGGTAGACTGCTTACGTGATCAGTGTCCTAACGAATTTATCCCTTATTTGTTTCCTTTATTTTAGTTTTTCCTTTTAGCCCTTTATTTTAGTTTTTCCCCTCAGTCTTTCTTTTTATTTCAATTTTGTCCCTCAGTTTTTGAGTTTATTTCGGTTTTACCAGTCAGTTTTTTTAATGTTATACGTCAAGCTAAGAAATGAGTATCCATAATAGAATGATGTGGGCCCCGAAGAAACACTGCAGAAGCAGCCAACGTATTCGAATCTACAAAAGCAGACACCTATTCTATCAACAATTGTAGAAAGCAATCGTATTATTGACTTTTACGAAAGATACAACCAAAAGAGCTGCCAAAAAATGAAAGCCTTACCCAGTGCCTAGAATGAAACCAGTGTTTTGAGCCTCTAGACGCCTAAGACCTCAATTGGTGTCCATTTCGATAAAACAATCCTGTAAAACGGTTACGTTAAAAAGACCTGACTAGGGTAAGAAATAAGGCAGGCTGCCCTGACGAAGCCCAACTCAACGCAAATTAATGTGTAAGAGGAGACTGGGCCAGAAAGCTAGGCCCAAAATGGCCCAAGCCCACTGCCTGTATCTTCCTCCTCCCACCCTTTGGGTTCTGAATATTGGGGAGACTTCCTAGTGTTAAAATTCTATAAATTAATAGCCTTGGGACTAACAAAAAAGTGTTGTTAGAACTATTAAAAACAATTAATTGGCACTTCTGCCAAAAAGTAAAAATATAGCTACAAGGTAGCGCTTCTCTCTCTCTAGGTTTTACGGCCTAGGGTTCACAGATCCAACGAGCAACGAGGTCGGCGATGGAGGAGATCTCAGCGTCTGCCCTTGCACAGTCCCTCTTCGGTGGGGAGGCAAGAAACTTGGGTGCAGATGGCGACGTCGGGATCGAAGAGCGGTCTTGGTGGTGTGGTGAAGGTGGACGTACAACGTGAATCCACCTTTGACTGTGTCGATGGTTGGGTGGAAGTCGACAGGAGATCTAGTTCAAATTTGGTGTGCAGGGCTGCAGTTTTTGGCGACACCAGACCGGATTTGGTGTGGAGATGGATCTAGATCTAGACCGGGGCTTTCTCCATCACGAACGTTGCTTGATCAATTGGCCAGACCCGGAGCGGCAACGGGTGGCGAGGCTCAGCAGAAGGTCATGTTGATGATGGCGTGGTGGAGTCATGGTCGACCGCCGGAATCAACGACTAGGGTTGGGCACGGTCCCAGACCGGCACTACTTTGACATGGACTGGGAACGGGACCGGGACCGACATATGAAGTCTGGGTCGGGTTTGTACTGAAAAAAATTGAGACCGGTAGAAGACTTCGGCCCTAAACCCTAAACCCTTCGGCCTTTCGGGCACTGACTTGATCTCATCGCCGACCTATCTTAATCACCGCCGAATCCCATCTCAATCATTACCAAATCTCATCTCAATCACCACCAAATCTCATCTCAATCACCACCAAATCTGATATCGTGAAGCAAATTGGAACCCTTTCACAAACCCTATACTAGATTACAATACCATCTCAAAAACCCCAAATTCACAGAAAGAAAAGTGAACCCAGAAAGCCCCAAAATTCCCAATGACATCAATTTTGGAATAGAAAGAGAAGAAAGCACATGAATACAAACGTTTGCATAGTTCATGTGAACGCCATAACGCCATCAACGTCCTCGGAGCCATGGTGCTACAAGATATGCCAAGCCTCTCTTGAAGCCGACCTCGATGTCGTACGAGAACCTCTCCTCCCTTGAAGCAAACCTTGCCGCCGTCAAACCCATCCGCGTCAACATCATCGACACCATGACCCTCGCCGACGTCTGTCGCCAACGCGACCTTGTGCAGTTGTGCTTATCAACTACGCCATCAGCTCACCCTGAAGGCTCCAGCATCGACTTCTAGGAGACACCCATCTCGATTGACCAACTACTCCATCTTCGATTGAAACTGCTGCTCTAGTGATTGGGAAAAGAAAATTGAGTTGACTGAAAGAGATTGCGGGAGAAAATTGAGTCGACTGACTTGAATTGGGGCTTTATTCTTTAACATGTATTTACTCTCGGGCTTTCGGGCCGTACTTTTTTTCTAATATAAGGGACGGGCCCGGCCTGCACGCTTGAAGGACCGGCCCGATCTACGCATTTTCTATAACGAGCCTGGAAAAAAGACCGGCTCGACCCAGCCGATCCGGGTCGGTTTGTCGGTTTTTTTTTTCGACTGCGGACTTTATGCCCAACCCTATCAACGGCGGCAGTGGATGGTGTGGAATCTGGGTACCCCACCGGGGTGCCCAAAGTAGATGGACTTAGGTCCTATGCGTCTGGGCTCATTAGGCCTGGGCAATTTGGGCCAGTTCATGGTTCTAAGGTTTTTGGATATAAATTAACTCAGATAATTATGATAGTTCCGATTTATTGTTCGTAGTGTCTACTTTAGGGTTTGCAGTATTAAGACAACTTATGTCATATATGTTGTTTTGCATAGCTCTCTTCTATTGTTGCCTTTGCAGGTGTGTTATGGTTATGTTGTATTCTTATAAGTCGGTGATCAATAAAATAACTTATCATTTTTTTTAAAGTGTTGTTTAATCAAGATTATTACATTATTGAGATTAATTTTGTACTAAATCATTATTTCGGGATTGACAAAAAATATTATTTAATCAAGAATGTTAATTTTTATCGAGTATTAAATTATCAGTTTTAGTGTATCAATGTTTCTCACATTAGCCCATGGGGAACCACAAGCCCAATTATCTATTGGCTGATGGCTACTGCTCTATGGATCATGTTTTCGTTTCCTATCCCATTGGAATCGATTTGCTCGTATTGAACCAGAATCCTTACAGATTGCTCTATTGATAGTGATTGATGTAGATGTGTTGTGCTGGCAGTGCTGCACTGCTGCTATTGCTCTCCTATTGAAGAAACAAGTTTGATAGCATACAAAGAAATTCGAAGAAATGCAGTGCATGCCTCTGATCTCATTGAAACGTTTAAGAGAGAAATTTTCATTGATTGAACATTCCTTCCTTTTGCTTACAAAGTTACATGAACCACTTTGGTTGCTTACATAGTTCTGCGAACAACTTTAGGCTGCTGTACATCATTAGTGAGCAACAGAAACCAAAGTTTCTTAGCCAAAATCCTATCCTTCCCATCTTATCCAACTTTGTTCCTCGTTGTTCTCAGCACCAACCTCCCACATAAAAAAAAAAAATGAAGATACAGAACTATCTTTGTTTTAAAAATAAAGAATAATCAAGAACAATTCGATTCATCAGAACCTGGCACAGCGTGCTGGTAGACCAGTTTGATGATCAACCATGACTATCTCTGTGGCATTGTTGCATCCAATCACATCCTGCTCCAACTTGGCTCCAGCTGCCTTTAAGCCTTTAAGGGAAACTGGCATGTTGAAGAGGTTCAAAGATGGCAATCTTGAGGCCTGAGGCAATTTACCACCTGGCAAGAAATTTCGGAAGTCTTCCTTCAACAATGGCACTTCAAAATCTGACTTGTCATGCTTCACAACATTGTCCTTGGCGCTAATATGAGCCCCGGGTTCCATATGGTTTGTGGAAAAGCTTGCCTGGTTGGGAAAGTTTGGATAAAGACTCACATATCCTCTAAGGTACATCATGTCTATGAGGAACTTTTTCCATGATGCTTGCCAACCATTAGTCCTGGACTTTGGAATTTGAACTGGGTTTTTCTTAGCATCTTCGGTGAACCTCATATTCATATAGACATAGAACTCTCTCCATTGCTTGGGGAAGAAGACTGCTCCCCAACTGCATGGTAACTGGTGGAAATAAGGTGTGTTTGGATGGATGTTCTTGAAAAACTCTGTTGGGTTCCATTTAGGTCTTTCTTTCACCACCTCAACTATCCTAGGGGTGTAGAGAGAGATTGAGGACAATTCGGGGAGAGATACTTGAGGATCATAGTGGTAAGCTAAGAGGGCATATTTAATCCATAGGTAGTAGTAAGGTGAGACTTCGATATCATCTTCGAGTAGCAGACCAAAATCATCATCAGATGAAGGGTACCAACTCTCACTGACAGCTCGAATAAGTCCTCCTTGTATGATCCTCCTCTTGAGAGTTTTAGGGCCATGAGGCCACTCAAATGAGCTTACTAATCTAATAGTTGCTTCATCAACTTTGCTGTCCATGTTGAAGCTGATAGGTACCTCGTCCCCAAGATAGTATGCATCACTGAGAGATTTGAGAAGCCTCGTAAGGGAATGCACCCGGTTTTGGGTGATAATGTTGACAGAAATCCGCATTCTGTTCCAATCTGCAAAACAAAAATTAGTTGGTTAACAAGTGCTTGGTAAATACTTTGTAAAATGGTTCTGTACTTCTGTTAGCTTAAGGTACAAGAAATTTGAATAAAAGATAAAGTTGGGATTCTTACTTGGCAATGCTGTTGTTCGAAGATCAGCCATCCAAAGAACTTTCGATACTGAAGACCTTGGTAAAAGAACCAATGTTGTACCATTCCCATTAGTCTCTGTGGCCATTTTCAAAGTTTTCTTCACATTAGGATCAATATCAGCCACTGCGATCACTACACTCGGGTTGTGAATTTTGATCAAGCCTTTCATGCTAGCATACACTCCTTGCAGCACTACCACCTCGGAGTTTGATATATCCGAAAGAGCCCCCACAGCCAAATCAAAGATTTTAAACCTCCTCTCATTGCATACCAACTTAGGCCACCTCAGTGCAGTAGCTGCATCTTCACAAGGGCAGAAATTGCCTCCAGAGACGGCAATGTAAGCTTTCTTTCCAACAGTGGACCTGAATTTCGCAAGAAGGGGTGCAAGTGCTTTAACTTCATCAACAGAATGAGCATAGAAAAGGGCATCAATTTTTTGAGGATGCATTGCAGCCCACTGAGTGATATAACCAGTAGATAGTGCTTTCCACCATTGATCGTCTCGGACTTGAACAATGTCTTTGAAAATTACAGTGGTTTCAGATACATAAGCAAGTCTATGTTCACTGTCTCCCCAAGTTTCCTTATCCTTTGGGTCAACTGGAAGAACAAATGAGCCAGCATTTCTGTACTTTTGAAGCTGATAACTGCATTTTTATCAAGAAAGGAACATCTTTAGAGACTTGGAGACTTATGAACTTAAAAATGATAGTATCTAATTGAAAACAAAGTCTTCTGAACATAATTTTGACATCATTAACCTTTAAGCCCTCTTTATCTGACATATATTCCAATGTTTTGCAAGAAATAATTGATACTTCGTTTTTGGAATCCAAAGAATCCTTCTGCTGTGCTTAAAACCCTTTTCATGTACATATCCTTATTGGTGTTGGCCTAAATGTTTTTCTGGCCAATGGAGTGCAATAACAAGCCCCTAATGCTTTAGGGAATTTTAAAAAGAGAACCATCTTTCCAAGAAGGTTGTTGCTTAACCCAGAAAAATAAACATGTATAAGGTAGAGTAAATTAATCATGTACAAAAGACAAACAAGTGGATGCAGAAAATCAATATAGTGGTGGAAACAGTGCAGAAATAGGTATTTTAAACAGAAGGTATTATACTGCGTTTAAAAACAATAATTAGAAAGTCTTATATTCATCAGCTGCATATGAGACAAGTTGACTCCATTATTAGTGCAATGAGTTCAAGATTCCTTCAACCAAACTCATCATCTAAGAAAAGAAATCTAATTAAGTACATAATTAGAACTTCAAAGTCCAAAGGGTTTACGAGAATAGAGGATCAAGTTTGTTCCCTAGACAATTCTGTAAGCAATCCCAGAATTAATCCAACACCCCCCCCCCCCCCCCCCCCCCCCCAAAGGCATTCAAATCATAGTTTTAGAGTAACCAGTAAATATGGAGAATCAAATCTAGAACCCATATAATTTAAATACTTAATTATGACAACTTACTAAACTTTCAAGGTAACTCCTATTTACTACGTAGTTTTGTGCTCAAGGTAAAAACTTCAGTTCAGATAAAAATAAATGCAGAAGTTAAAGGGGTTGCAATCAAAATGAACACATACCTAAGGTGCAGGTCTTCGCCAGTCGAAAATGTGAAGGGTGTCTCAATGAAAAGTGTTTTAATCAGCTCTGCAGATAAGAACCAAGAGCTGGAAAGGAAGTCTACCTGCACAATTTTATCCAGAGTGATATCATAGGCAGGGTCAGGTAAATAAAGTCCAGCCTCCTTAGACCTGAACTTTCTATAGCTTGGAAAAGTGAAGTCTTTTTGTCTAAATGGCAAAATCCTTCCTATGCTGCCCAAAACAGAGTTCTTGTACTTCTCCGTTCCGGCTACATGTGACAAAATCTGCAGCATTTTCTTCCCAGGAATCATGTCATCATCAATAATGTACACAAGATCGGCTTCGGTTTGCAAAGCCATTTGGAACCTTCCATAGTACTTGAAGTCATAGCTTGAACTTATGAAGCTTATTCTTGAATCATTGTAGCTGTCGACGATTCTCTTCAAAGAGAGCTCATTTGGACTCCCAAAAGAAAGCACCCAAACATGGTGGAAAGGAAGGGTTTGTTGGAGCAAGGTATCAAGCTGAGAACACAATGTTTTTCTCTTGAAGTGGTTCAAGATCACTGTGACTTTTGGTCTGTTAGGACCTTTCAAATCCCACTTGGACTTCATTGCCATCAGCTGAGCAAGAGTTTCAGTACCAATGTTCTGGCTTTGGAAGTCCAACACCTCATGGTAAAGCTCTGTCTTCAGCTTGATCATCTGAGCATCACTGGACTTCTTCTGCTCGAAATCAATCTTTTCGTGCTCGCAGACCTCGGAGGGAGTGATGGGTTGGATTTCGGCCAATCTCACAAGCGAAGCAGAATCTTGATAGTGGCCAATGATGTGGGGTGGGATAATGTACTGTTTCCATTGCTGTGCAATCTTGGTAGCCCATGTGAAGTCTGGTTTGGTTCTCAAATCGATGGAAGGGCTCATATAGTAGAGAAGGAATGTTGCATAAACTGCAAAGGCAAATTGCAGACAAGTGAGAGCTGTGACAAGCCTAGCAGAAGTGCTCTTCTGAGGCTTCCCCTTGCCTTTTCCTCCAACATAATCACTCAGCATTCCTTCCAAGTAATCCCTACTTCTCGTATTCGTATTTCGATTAAGTCCTCCCATCATATGATGTTCAAGTACACAAAATTAGATCAGTGCTACACCTGCAAGCAGAAACATTAATAATCCATTAGTTCAGAACTTCTGGTAAACCTTAAAAGTATATACATGCATGTTCAACCTTGACACTTACCAAAAGATCGCAAAACCAAGAAACCAAACTGAAAAAAGCTATGAACGTTTAAGAGTAGTGATGATATCTCTTTTGAAACAAAGTAGAAGATGATATGTCTACAACTGTCTGGGAGGAATATGTTACGTAGAACACTTGAAGTTCACCAGCAGAAACTACGCAGCACAGGAATGAAGAACCACGTTTAGGAGGGTCAAGTTCACGATGAAAAGGAGGAGGAGGAGGTAGCAAAAGCCAAAAAGAGCTTTGAAACTAAGCTGGTCCTGATTTGGTTGACGAGCTAACGGAATGAGTGGGTTTTATATATACATAAAAGAAAAGGGTAAAGCACAAGAAGTGCAAGGGAAGCACCCCCATGGAGAATACATCAAAGCTCACATGGGATTAACGCTTATATTAAAAGAAAATGAGAATCAAACTGTGTGGTTTTTTTTTTTCTTAAAGAGATTACTAACGCGTTAACTTCACTACAAATCAAAGCCGACTTTGACGCCTCAGAAAAGGGCTTCCCCTGCGTTTTCGGCACTGCTGTGTTTAACCACAGCTCTCTTCTCTTTGACTCAAATTTACCCATTCTCTGCTGTGTCTTGAGATTAAGAAGGTTTATAATCATTGTTTAACGATGTTTAGAGAAACCCCATTGGCCAAATGGCCCCAAAACCCCATATATATATATATATTAAGCAGGGATCACAATAATATTAGTTTTGCCTAACAAGTTGAGTACGTACTTGAGTACATGTACCCAATTAAGAAAAGACCATATATGACTCAAAGGAAACAAAGACAACATAAGAGTCATATTACACACACTACCTTGAGGAGCAAGTAAAACTGAATCAAAGAAAGAACAAGGGGATCTCCAGCTTCTTTCTGCTTCAGCTAAGCAAGCTTAAAGCTAAACCTGAACTTCACACCACCCACCACAACTTATGTCGATGAAGAAGCCACGTCGGGGTCACATGGAATGAAAGTATATGCATTAGGGCATGAAGATTGAGTAGGGAAGAGATGATTACTTGAGAATAATGTGTTACTATATATTGAAATATATAGTTTGACCCTGTGCCTAAAGATGCCTAATTGAACGTTGCAGCAAGCTTAATCTTAAGTTTGTTTATGGGGCTTTGCCAAACTTTGACGACTTCATTGCTGCAAGAAACCTGTAGGCTGATGAATATAACCAAAAATAGATTTGGACTAATTTTAGCCATGGGAAAATAGAAATCAAAGGAAGCAAAGTATGAATATAAGAATGAAACACTCGCTGTTATCAAACAAGTTGATGAAGTCGTAGTTTTGTAGGTGAGTTGCCATTAGAGTTGCAGAACGTACCTAAGAACAGAAGAACGGAAGATTAGGTTGGTTAACACTTTTGAACAAAATGATCCCATTATCGATCACATTAAGTTGTTACAGTCTGAAAACATATGTGGAACAAACAGAATCATTGCTTCTAATTAATTAGAGATACGTATTTTAATTTGGTTCAAGTAATGATTGCAGAATGTAGACGCATGTTAATTGGATCATTTTGCATGTTTTACCTATAACGTACCTTGATAACTAAACTAGTCCGATACGGAGACTAGCTTAATACCAGGATAGACTAATATGAGAAAACTAAATCAAAGCTAATCTACTGATGCATGGAGTCAGCTTACCTCTATATCAAATCTGCTTAGCTCTAAATCTGATGTACTTGATAGTTTTGAACTTTTACCGTGAAATTTTCAATAATATATAGAATATTCTAGCTTCTACATTCTTCTTCCTTGTCGTAATTGATGAAGATATATTGAAAATCACAGCAATTGTCGAGTTGAGGGTACTTTACTGAGCATCTCATGCTTTCATCAAAAGTGTATGCACTACCATTAGAATTCCGTAGGTCCTTTTTACGAATGGATCCATCATCATATCATCATCATCATCAAGCAATTATCCACTTCTAGTTCTTGGACTCAAACTTTTGCTTCAATAATTAATATGAGGGAATCATGGACAACCAGTTATATGCCAAATTATAGAAGAAATATAAAAATAAATGGCTAACACGGTTTATAGCCGATTATTTGAAACTTCCATTGATCCTAAATATTTCAAAATTAAGATTATACATCATTTTTGAGAATCTCTTTCATTTCTTTAATTGCCCTATCCTCATCTTCAAATCCATATATATGAAAACAGAATGCGCTTCCATTATGTTCTTGTTTTCGGCCTTTACTTCAACCTAATTTGTTTTCGATCTTTTCTTAATTTTCATGAAACTTCATTGTTTTCATTTATAACATTGTAAAATATCAACGCGGCCTAATGAATCTGAACCCCATTCTCATTTTCTTGTTATATATTGTGCTTCTTTATCATCACTTGGTATAGATTATCCAGGTATCATTCTCCACTTGCATATTTACAATTGAGTTAATATATATAAGAAATTATTACTAAAATCTGCGTATACTAACTAGTTTTTCTCCCTCTCATAGTCATATATGCTTCCAAAATGCACGCACGACCAGCAAAAGCAAAATTGATAACAATAATGCTTCTAAAATGCCTCCCAGATCGAGTCCCACATGAAAATGGATCGTGGGAAGGGCCATGAGTCCACTGATCGATCGAAACGACATATTTACAAGTTTCATAGCACGCTTTGATCGATTTATATGTATGTATAAATATGCATATTCAACCCAATTAACCGATCGATTACATTATATAGTTATCTCCTGCAGTACGTAATTATTATTTTCACTGAAATAAGGATCTCAAACACATGCATATATGGGACTCTGCAGATCAAGATCTATCTTAACCTATAGAGAGCGAGAAGCCTTACACTATATCACTCTTCTTAATTACACCACACCAGTTACAGAGATATATTAATCCCATTCCAAGGTCAAAACCCTAAACGGCTAAACCCTTGTATACTTTGACAGAGAAAAAGTCAACGTTGATGGTCGACTTGGACGAGAGTATTGGGAATATCTTGAACATGAACCCAGCTAGTGGAAGCCACAGAAGCAGAAAGAATGTACGAAAAAGACGTATCTTGCTGTAGTTATATTATGCAATCGACCTAACAAAGAAAAATTCTGGGTTTGTACATATGACTCATCAATAATATCAAATTGTCTTAATATATGAAGTAGAGTCATGTGGCTTCTTTATAATTATACAAGCAATACGTACTCTGTACACACACACGTACATATATACAAATCGATCGTGTGGCTCTTGGTCAACTTGGAAGATCGATTTGTGGTCTTGTTTAGGGTGCTTTGGCTTTGATACATAGAATTCGAAGTGGAGCAACACCTAATGGGGATTTTCTCTCTCGAGGTATTTCACGTGGTATAGAGAGGCTTCTCTTCTATTACAGCAGGGAGATCTAAATCGAGTTCAGGGCCATCCCTCTGAGTCTTTTAAGATGTGCAAATGAATTTAGGCTTTCCTTCATTCGATCTATTAGAGTTGACTTAATTAATATCGTATACAGATTATTAGTATAGAGGCATGCATTTCAGGGCTAGCTAGATCTCCTTCACACGGGCATCTCAAATTTTTCAATACTCTCCGTATGTATCTCTAACGGAAGTCATAGACAATCTTTGTGACACAAAATTATAACATTTTAGTAAAACGGTGAAGGACTATGGTGAGGCCAAAATCAAGCTAAGTCGGGTCTTGGAACTATGTATAAATGAGCAAGAAGTGTGTGTTGGTGCAGAAATAATTCTCATTCTCATGCGTTGAGCGGAAGTGAAAGCTTTGTGAACACGAAATTGTTTAGGTACGAACTATGGTATTCGATTTCATGTTTCGCAAATCGAGCATAGAAGTGCATGATACCTTGAAAAGATATATACTTCGATGTCTATATTAGTAAAATTTAATAAGAGATGGGTGGTGAGTTCTCAGTTGTAACGGTCCCTTTCGGGGTAGAGTGGATGTTTTATCATCCAAAAGACTTATCGTCTAATCTTTGACAAAACAATTCAAAAAATAATAATAATAATAATAATACCTTGAGCTGTAACGAGTGAAGATGGGGTTGATTACTTAACTCGAAAGTTAACTAACTTCGCCAAGTATATTTTAGGCGAGTATAGGCGAGCTCGAGTGGGTAATTTGAGTAGCGTGCGTAATGTTGTACTTGGTCTGTAAGTTATGCGTTAGTGGATCCATGCCAAGATGCCACTCGCAGGACACTGAAGCGAGCTGCGAATTTGGATCATGAGCTGACTAAACCTGCTTAGTGATTCCGCCTCATCCGAATCCACCTCGAAGAGGTTACACCTCACTCGAATCTCACTTTGAACAAATCTACCCTCACTTAAATCTTCCTTACATATTTTGCCGTAACAAGATTTTCCTCGACGTGATATTTGTCATTAGACAAGAAATATGCTTCTCAACAACTCAACAAGATATTCCCCCTCATCGGGAAAGATCTCACTGACGAAACTCCCTCTCAATTATACTCTCTGACATGCGTTTTACTCTTTCTTTGGTTTAGGTCTTCAAGCGGTGGGACTGTGGGTGTGGTGTGCTTTGTGCGATCACTGCGATATCATATATATTGTTCCTTCAAATGGTAGTGAAAAAGACTCTGGTGCTTTGGGCACTGCGGTGGCAGAAGCCGCAGAACACAGATATATCAAGTTGTGAGCTTAACTAGCTTGTGGTGGATTGGTCTACATTGTTTAGGGGCTTAATTAGAGCATCAAGCTAGCTAGCTAGGGTTGGTTCCATATTTGGATGTTGAGCTGAAAGGATAGATTGTTTATTAACCAAGTTTCATTGTTGCAATTAGTGGTTCGCTGTGGGCTAGGATGGATCTAATTATTATGAAAATTCAGGTACGTGGGATGGTGGCTCACTTTCTCATCCTAAATATGGAACTAACTTTTGTAAACGCGGTTCATATAAGCAGAAATCAAAACATTTATAGGATATAGAGTTAGATGGTGGCTCACTTCTCATTCCTTTTTGGAGGGAACATGGTTACATAGCTTGAATCAGTATATCATGCATAGTTAATTAACATACAAACGCAACACACCAAAGAAGAAATTACAACAACTTGATCAATTATGCATCTGTCTTATAGAGAAATTTTTCAGTACAACCGTAGCACCACATGACATTGACTAATGGTGCTACGCGTCTATAAGAACTCGCTACATGGACATCAATGCTTAACGTTAGTTCGTCGTTACCGAAAAAAATCCCGAAATTTTCAGAAAACCCATGTTTCATATAATTTCTTGTTTTTGATTCAAACTCTCTTACAATGAAGATTTCAGAAATCATTGCCGAGTGGCATATGACATGGATTAAACGATCTTCCGAGCAATTTCGGTAAGGATTGATGAGTATAAGAAGTTCTTTTGAATCTGCAAGAAATTTCGATTAAGGATTCCTTGAGGTCTGGATCTTCCATGTCTCATTACCTATTACAAGAACAGAAGCACTGCGAATGCATACCTAATTACCTAATATTTTGATA
The DNA here is from genome assembly GCA_034370585.1 of Fragaria x ananassa. NCBI lineage: Eukaryota > Viridiplantae > Streptophyta > Magnoliopsida > Rosales > Rosaceae > Fragaria > Fragaria x ananassa. The sequence goes on along the minus strand of CP139765.1, from coordinate 21,614,405 downwards.
TATATAACCCTTTGGATCAGATTATGATAGATACAGTTCATGATAAGAGTGATGATGATGGGGTCTGGAGATCTTATTGAATAAGGCAATTAAATCATAAAAAGAGGGCTTTAATTAGAATCAATATAATACAAGCATCAAGAATTTGATTCTCGATGTGTTGAACAGAACCCAGACTCCAAGACTCATCCCAAAACTAAAATTTCATTATTATAAATGGATTTTCTTCTTTTTATTATAATATTTAACCACTTCCTAATACCCAGTTCAATCAAAGGTTATTCTTAGCTGATATATAAGATGATATTCATGTTTGCACAGAGCATGAAACACAGATGGATGTATTCATGTTTGTCTATCAACATTTTTGTTCATCCTTGACTAACACATACACACTCCGTTAAACTGATGTGTTTAAATTGTCCACGTGGCGAGTTCCTATAGACACGTAGCACCATTAGTCAATCACACGTGGTCATACGGTTGCATTGAAAAATTTCTCCCATCTTATATGAGTTAGAAGATGCCTTACTTCTCATTCTGTTGAGACCAAACCCATACCTAGGCCCAATCTACATCAGCAGCTCATTCACTCCACAAATATCTTAAGACAACTCCTGCTAAATAGTGATGATGCTTAACAACCACAACATCGTTCCAGCTACAGACTTGTCTTTTTCTCTGTTATGAAGCTCCAAGTTGTAACATTTGAACTAGTTTGACTTGTCTATGGTAGTGGCGGTCCATGTGCCTTGTGTTTACTTGTTGTTGCAAGAGAGAACTCTATATATGTTGTAGTTTCCTTTCCAGTTGGCTATCAGAAAATAAATATGAAAACTCTTTAATTTCTCTATTTTCTCTTTTCCTATAGTTGTAGCCTATTATCTAGTATTAGAGCCCAGTTCCAATGCGTGGCAACCAAGTCCGGCAACCTTTGCAGGCAACCACAGGTGGTGTTGTGCCTCCCCTACCCACCACCCCAAACCCAACCTACCCACCCCAAAACAACTCACAAAACTCATACACCATTACAACAGACCACCTCACAACCTTTCAAGCAGCTATTGATGGCCTCCAATCCCAGAATGAAACCCTCCAATCTCAAAACGAGGTGCTCTACAACACCATCGATGCCATCCACCGTAGCCAAACTCTCATGAGCCATCAGTTTGCCACCTTCAAAACCATGTCTTGAACCACTGGGGCTCTTAACCACCTGCTTCTACACCATCACACAACACTGCTGCAGGCCCCTCCACCACCCCCAACCCATCTCAACAATCCTAGGGTCCTCATTACTCTTCCCGTGGTTCTCCTAACACCAACTCTCTTGGCCCTCTTACACTCTATGAGCCCTATTACCCCCCATCACCCTCACCGATCTCGTTCGGGTCCCTTCCACCACTACAAAGCCCCACCACACCGCACTCTCAGCCTTCATTCCACATACAACCCAACTCACCACCACCACTCACGAGCCATAGAGGCCAGCCTCATCACCAACCACAACCACCACTACTATTACCCACCCCCACCTGAACCACCACACTACAGACCCCCCAAGCTTGACTTACCTCAATTTAATGGAGAGGATGTCATGGGTTGGCTAGCCATGGACAAGAGGTACTTGCGTGCCAATCACGTGCCATTCCATGACAGAGTTCAGACAGTAGCCACACACTTCAGGCCCGATGCATCAGTATGGATGAACGCCTTTGAGATGCGCTAACCCAATCCTACTTGGGATGAATTTGTCACCGCCCTCCTCGCTCGCTTCGCCGTCGGCAGCAACTCTGACTTCAAAGGCATGCTTGCCCATCAAGATTTCATTACAGCCTTCACCAAGCTCTCATGTCGCGCCCAGACTGGCCTGAGAGCGAACTGGTGCACATTTTTGTGGATGGCCTGCGCCCAGAGCTTCTCCATGATGTCAGAGCCATGCGGCCAACCACTCTTGCCGAAGCACAACGCTTAGCTCGGTGTTGCGAGACCCGCAACGCCACACTCCGACCTTCCAACCCCTTTCGACCCCGCACATTCCACTACTCCTCTAACCGACCCACCCTTCCTTACACCCCTTCTGCAAACTCCTCCTTTGTCTGACCTCCACCAATAAACAACACCCCTTCACGCCCTTATCCACCTCCTACCTCGGCCATTCAACCCCTAGGCTCCAATCCCTTTAGGCTCCTATCCACGCCGGAACAACGTGAGCGCCGTGCCAAAGGCCTTTGCTTTAATTACGATGACAAATGAGATCGATGAAAACCATGTATGTCACCGTCCTTTCATGGCCATCCTCGATTGTCAATTTTCCCCCGTCGAGACCCAACTGGAGAATCCCAACTCTGACACATTTTATGACACCATTGAAGAACCCCAAGAGGAACAAACCCATATGTACCCACTTCACACCATCACCAATACAAACCTCAATGAGATGATGCGAGTACAAGGGACCATTGGGAACATACCCATTGAGATTTTCATCGACTGTGGCTCCACGATGAACTTTTTGAACCCACCGGTGGTATCCCAATTAAGGCTTCCCATCGCTCTGCCTCCGACAGTGCAATTCATGGCAGCATCAAGTCACACTCTCAAACCTTCCGGCTTGGCTCACAATATCACAGTCACCGCCCAAGGCTGCAGTTTCACAAGCTCCTTCCTTCTCATACCAGTCATTGGTTGTGACTTGGTTCTTGGTGCTCAATCGTTAGACACTCTGGGATTCATAGGCTGACACTTCCTTGACAAGATTATGGTCTTTATCTCCAATGGGAAGTGGCATGTGCTGCGCGACATCACTAATCACCCACCCAGACAGAATTCTGATTCAGACATCCTTAATCTCATTCCTGCTGCCGATATGAATACTATTGGCTTTCTCTGTTATATCAAGCTCGACATCTCACACACAGTCGAGCACCCCCAAATAGCTGCCCTTTTATTGAGGTACTCCCATTTATTTGAGCAACCTATAGGCCTTCCCCCTTCTCGAGCCGTGGATCATCGCATTCCTCTACTGCCTAACTCAGGCCCAATCAGTGTGAGGCCTTACTACTATGCCCATTCCCAGAAAACATAATTAAAGGCCCAAGTCGCTGAACTGTTGCAGCAAGGTCTGATATAGCCTAGTTCCAACCCTTTTTCTTCGCCGGTCTTACTAGTGAGTAAGAAAGACAACAGTTGGTGATTTTGCGTCGATTATCGGGACTTGAATGCAGTTACTATCAAAGACCGTTTTCCAATTCCTGTGGTTGACGAATTGTTGGACAAGCTACATGGTGCAACCATATTCTCCAAGCTTGACCTCCGCTCTGACTATCACCAAATCCGGATGTGTGCCGAAGATGTTCCCAAAACTGCCTTCCGCACCCATGAGGGCCATTACAAGTTCTTGGTAATGGCCTTCGGACTTTCCAATGCCCCTGCCACCTTTCAAGCTCTTATGAATTATATTTTTCGTGCCTTGCTTCGAAAATGTGTGTTAGTATTCTTTGACGATATCTTGGTTTATAGCAATGATCTAGAGTCCCATTTGATTCATCTGGAGGAAGTGCTCAACTTGTTACACTTACATCAGTTGTATGTGAAGCTCTTACAGTGTACATTTGCTCAACCTACTATCCAAATCTTGGGCCATACTATCTCAGCACAAGGTGTTGCTATGGATGCTAGCAAAGTTCAATGCATATTGGATTGGCCACAACCCAAGTCAACAAAGGCTCTCCTTCGCTTCTTAGGTCTCATCGGGTACTACCGACGCTTTGTGAAGCATTATGGGATGATTGCTAAGCCTTTGAATTACATGCTCAAATCTAGGAATTTCATCTGGACACCCAAGTCTGAGTCTGCCTTCTTGAAACTGAAGCAAGCCATTACTTCTGCTCCTGTCCTGGCTCTTCCTAATTTTGATGAAGAGTTTTTTATTGAAATCGACGCTAGAGGTGTGGGAATCAGAGCAGTATTCACACAAAGCAAACATCATGTGGCATTTCTTAGCAAATGTTTGTCACCCAAGAATCAAGCCATGTCAACATATGAAAAAGAAATGTTGGCAATACTTTTTGCCGTGGAAAAATGGAGACCATACCTGCTTGGGCACCAATTCACCATCCTCACCGATCACCAGCACAAATTCTTCATGAGTTTCACTCAACCTTGGCTGAAGGCCATTCGAGTTACCTCAGAACCCTCAACCGCCTTGCCCACAACTTCGCTTGCCGGGGTGTGCGCCGGGATGTGAAACGCTTTGTAGCTTGTTGTGACTAATGTCAACGCAACAATTACGAGACTGTCCATCCTCTTGGTCTCCTACAACCCCTTCCGGTGCCAGATAATGTTTGGGTTGACATAGCTATGGACTTCATCGATGGACTACCACTTTCGGAGGGCAAATCCTCGATTCTAGTCGTGGTCGATTGACTTTCCAAGCAAGGCCACTTCATAGCCGTAGCCCATCCCTACACGGCAAGCGACATAGCGGAGATATTCACCAAAGAAGTCTTTCGCCTCCGCGGCATGCCTCGTTCCATTGTTAGTGATCGGGACAAAATCGTTCTTAGTCATTTTTGGGAGCACTTCTTCAAGCTCCAAGGTACTCAGCTTTGCCGTAGCTCTGCCTATCACCTACAAACCGATGGCCAATCGGAAGTGCTCAATCGTACCTTGGAACACTATTTGTGATGCTTCATTCAGGATAAACCAACCAATTGGGAAAATCTCCTACACTAGGCTGAATGGTGGTACAATTCCACTTATCACTCCACCATCAAAATGACCCCATTCCAGGTAGTATATGGCTACCCACCACATGTAATCTCAACCTACCATCCATGTTCGACCGTGGTGGCATCAGTGGACAAGTAATTGAAGGACAGAGACTCTCTGCTCACTTCTCTAAAGAGTCATATGCAATTGGCTCAAAATTGAGTGAAGTAACACTCTGACCGGAAACGCACTGAGCGCAAGTTTGCTGAGGGCGATTGGGTCTTTCTCAAACTCCATCCCTATCGCCAGCGATCGGTGGTTCGCCGGCCCTCTCAAAAATTGGCTCCCCGCTTCTATGGTCCCTTCCAGGTCGTTGCAAAAATTGGCAAAGTGGCCTACAAGCTACACCTCCCGGCTCTCTCCAGGATCCACCCTATCTTCCATGTCTCGCTGCTCAAGTCTATGGCACAAGCGGTTAATTAGGCCACGTAAGTGAGAAGGGATTGCAAGTTCTGGCAAAAAAGTCTCTTATTCCCTTTCCCAACACTTGAATCTTGTGATCATTGTTTATTTGGTAAGCAACATAAGGTTAGTTTTGCTAATACATTTACAAAGAAAGAGAATGTTTTAGACCTAGTACACTCGGATGTATGTGGTCCTATGGAAGTTGATTCACTAGGTCATAGTAAATATTTTGTCACTTTTATTGATGATGTTTCACGAAAGGTTTGGGTGTATTTGTTGAAATCAAAAGACCAGGTGTTCCAAACCTTCAAGGAGTTCCATGCCATGGTTGAGAGGGAGATGAGATGAACCCTCAAGTGTCTCCGCAGTGATAATGGAGGAGAGTACACTTCGAACAAGTTTAGAGATTATTGTTCGAAGCATGACATTAGACACATAAAGACAGTTTTTGGCACCCCACAACATAATGATGTAGCAGAGAGGATGAACCGCATCATCTTGGAGAAAGTGAGAAGCATGCTAAAGACAGCTAACCTGGCGAAAGAGTTTTGGGGCACAACAGTGACAACCGCATGTTACCTCATCAACTGAACACCATGTGTACCATTGGACTTGGAGACTCCAAAGAGTGTGTGGACTGATAGAAGCACTTTATATTCTCACTTGAAGGTATTTGGGTGCAAAACATTTGAACATGTTCCAAAGGAGAAAAGATTGAAGCTAGATGACAAGACCATACTGTGCATCTTTCTTGGGTACGGTAATGAAGAGATGGGCTACTGGTTGTGGAATCCAATAATCAAGAAGTTATTCAGAAGTAGAGATGTGGTGTTTATGAGGATCAGAATGTTGCAAATTTTGGCAAGAACATACTAGAAAATGCAGAGCGCCTCACTTATCACTCGTCTCCGCTCCAAGAATAGTCTAACAAACCTCAAGAAATGGTTAGTGAAGACGTCCCTAATATGGCAGAACCAGAAGCTGCAGGTGCTGCAAATGATGACCAAGAGAATCAGGTTCAAGATGATCATAATCAGGGGGAGTCTAATCAGGAAGAGTCTAATCAAGAGCAGCAACAAGAAAATGCCCAAGCACCAGTTTGAAGATCTCACAGAGTGCTGAAGCCGAGCACCAAGTATCTTTTTTCTCAATATATTTTGCCCACTAGTGATGGAGATAATCCATATTCCAAATACATTCTGTTGACTGGTGATGGAGAGCTTGAATGCTTTAAGGAGGTAAAGACTCATGTAGAAGGCGACAAGTGGACATTAGCTATGAAGTCTGAGATGGAGTCCTTGTTGAAAAATGACACCTACGAGTTGGTGGAGCTTACTAAAGGCAGAAAAGCACTAAAAAACAAATGGGTGTTCAAGTTGAAGAGGGACGAGAATGAACAGTTGACAAAGTTTAAGGCTCGCTTGGGTTTCAAAGGTTTCGGGCAGAAGAAAGGAATAGATTTTGATGAGATCTTCTCTCCAGTTGTCAAAATGACATCTATCAGAGTTATTTTGGGCATGGCAGCTAGCATGGATCTTGAGGTGGAGCAATTAGATGTAAAAATGGCATTCCTACATGGTGATTTGGAGGAAGAAATATACATGGAGCAACCGGAAGGTTTTGAGGTCGAGGGCAAGGAGCACATGGTTTGCAAGCTAAAGAAAAGTTTGTATGGGCTGAAGCAAGCACCAAGACAATGGTACAAGAAGTTTGACTCATTCATGGTGGGTCATGGATACAAAAGAACTGATGCAGACCCATGTGTGTACATTCAACGGTTCACTGGACGTAAATTTATAATTTTGTTGCTTTATGTTAATGATATGTTGATAGTGGGGCAAGACGTTTCTATGATCTGCAAGTTGAAGGCAGATTTATCAAAGTCTTTTGATATGAAAGACTTAGGTCCAGCTAAGCAGATTTTGGGCATGGAGATTACCCGTGACAAGAAGGCAAATAAATTATGGTTGTCACAGGAGAGGTATGTTGAACGGGTGTTTGAAAGGTTCAACATGAAAGAAGCCAAGTTAGTGAGCTCACCTCTAGGTAATCACTTTAAATTAAGCAGATTATGTATGCCATGGTATGTACTCGTCCAGATATTGCTCATGCAGTTGAAGTTGTTAGTAGATATTTATCTAACCCTGGCAGAGAGCATTGGAAAGCTGTTAAGTGGATACTCAAATATTTGAGAGGCACCTCAAAGTTGTGCTTGTCTTTTGGTGGATCCGAACCCGTTTTGGAGGGTTTCACAGATGAATATTTAGCTGGGGACCTTGATAACAGAAGGTCCACTTCTGGGTACTTATTTACATTTTATAGGGTAGTTGTATCATGGCAGTCTAAGTTATAGAAGTGTGTTGCCTTATCCACCACTGAGTCTGAGTACATAGCCGTAAACAAAGTAGGTAAGGAAATGATATGGCTGCAAAGGTTCATTCAGGAGTTGGGTGTGAAGCAAGAAAGGTATATGGTGCATTGTGATTGTCAGAATGCAATTCACTTGAGTAAAAATTCAGTTTATCACCCTCGCACTAAGCACATTGATCTATGTTATCATTGGATACGAGATATAGTGTCAAAAAAGCTTTTGCAGTTGAGAAAAATTCACACCAACAAGAATAATTCAAATATGTTGACTAAGGTTGTGCCACAACAGAAGTTGGAGTATTGCAGTAAGTCTGCTGGGATGGACTTCAAGTAGAAGTCTTGCCACGTATTTCCCCGGGTTGGTTTGGAGGGGGAGATTGTTATAATATCCAAACTAAAATAAATAAAATAGTAATGAAGATATGAAAAGTTTTATGAGTTACATAAATTACATGAGTTACACAAGGAACATGGATGATTTTGGAGTTATGGTCAATGTATGAGTTACAAGATTATTCATGAAGCACCATTTATTGGGAGAGCATTAATGAGAGGTCTAGATGGTTCCTCCTTATCCTATAAAAGGAGAGTCATTTGCTCTTTCCAAGCATCTCATCCATCTCAAGCATTTCTTTTAAGAGAGAAACATCCATCTTCCAAGTAGAGAAGAATATCCACTCCAAGTTGAGAGTGTAGAGTAGTTGATAGCAAAACAAGTGTGTGAGAGAGTTTCCTTCAAGTATTATTTTTGTAGTTGTGTATCTCGTGTATCCATTATTTTATAGTGGAAGTTCTTGTTATTGTTGCCCCGTGGACGTAGGCACATCGCCGAACCACATTATATTCGGTGTTCTCTTTCCTCTATCTTTTACATCTTTGCATATTTATCTTTTGTGTGGTTTTGAGTTGTTACTTTCATTATATTATTTTCTCAACAGTGGTATCAGAGCCCTTGGTTCGTAAGACGTGGGCGTTAAAACGGAAGGTTCAAGGAGTACGACCCAGAGAAATTCTATATAATTTTATTCAAAATAACAAAGCTGACTTACAAGACACTAAAAAGACCCAGGGTAATAACATACCCTAATAAAAACATGAACCTAAAAAGACTTAAGGAGCGAGAATAATAAAATATAATAAAGAAAATAATAAAAGATAATAAACACCTAATTAATTTAAGAATCATTGGATGCACCTGCATCAACTCCACCGGGTTAGGAAGAACTTGACTCCAACGAGAAAACTTCTAAAACTTGAGCATATATCTCTAGAGAAATCCGCTGTAACTCTTCTTCAGCAACCCAAGTACTCTCACTAGCATGCTTACCCATCACTTTACTAAGAATTGCCTATACTGGTTGCCCCACCTAGACTTGACCTCTTTGACATCCAACACATCTTCAACAACAATAGGTTGTGCTTGAGGAAGTTGGCGAACTTGTGTTTCTATAGAAACCGGTTCACCATTAAAACCAGCAAAGTCATACAAGTCTGACACATTGAAAATCGGGATGATTTGAAGCTCAGATGGCAACTCGATGCTGTGTAAGGGCAGCACTGATGGCAGTGGCAAAAACAACCAAATACAGATAAAGTACTTCTCCCGAGACTAGCTTGGAGAGTAGAGGGACCGCTGCAAGGTAGGCCTTTATACTGTTGAAGGCGTCGTCATGTTCCGGGCCCTATGTGATATCCTTTTTATGCTGTGCTTTGAGCAGTTGGAAGAAGGGATTGCACTTCTCCGTGAAGCGGGAGATTAAACGTGCTAGAGCTACCAAGCGTCCCGTAAGGCACTGGACCTCATTCCGGGAGGTCGGTACAGTCATGTCAAGTATGGCATGTACTTTTTCTAGGTTGGCCTCAATGCCTCTTTCACTGACTATGAAGCCTAAGAACTTACCGCCCCCAACGACTAGGATACACTTGTGGGTTGAGGCACATCCTGTGAGCCAGGAGCTTAGTGAATACTTTGCTAAGGTTGGCAATGTGGTCGTCTTCTGTCTTGCTCTTGACTAACATGTCGTCGACATATACTTTCATGGCTTCTCCAATTTCATCTTCAAACATGGCAATGACAAGCCTTTGGTAGGTTGCCCCTACATTCTTGAGGCCGAAAAACATGACCTCATAAAAATACAGTCCCTTGTCCATGACAAAGGTAGTGTGAGTCTGATCTGCGGGGTGCATTGCCTAAGTAGGCATCCAGGAAGATGAGCATCTTGTGAGCATCTGTGGAATCAACCAACTAGTCAATTAGTGGCAATGGGAAGCTGTCCATGGGGCATGCCTTATTGAGGTTTGTGTAGTCAACACACATTCGCCACTTTCCATTAGGCTTGGGGACCATGACTACATTAGAGACCCATGTTGGGTAAGAAACCTCACGTATGAACTTGATTTCTTTGAGCCGTTGGACCTCAGCTTGGATAGCTCGATACTTGTCTGGGTGGAAGGCACGTCTTTTTTGCTTGACAATGGGGTGGTCTTGAAGGATATTAAGCTTGTGGGTGATGATATCAGGGGAGATGCCTGGCATGTCGGTATAGGACCAAGCGAATACTGCTTGTTTTTCTTGGAGGAAGGCAATGAGCTTTTGGATTAGTTCTGGGCTGAGGTTCATGTCAATGTGAACTTTCCTTTCCAGGGCGGTAGGTGACAGGGATACCCATTTCGTGTCTTCCACTGGATTAGGTCATGGGGCCTTCTTTTTCCTGCTCCCTTCAGGGTCGTCCTGCGGGTCATCAATGGGCTTTGATGGGCTGAGGGGCAACATCTCATAGGCGCCCCACCTCTGCTGGATGGCATTAAGATGGCAATGCTCAATGGCTGCCCGATCACCCTGAATTGTCAGAATGCCTCCTGGGGTGGGTACCTTCATGAGTAGCATGTGGCCGGCGATAAAACACTGTAGCCCCCAAAGAATGTCCCGGCCTAAGATGAGGTTATAGGACGAGGGACAATCGACTATCAGGAAGCGAGCTGTTATGGAAGAGTGGCAAGGAGTGGTACCCACTGACAAGATTAGGCGGTCTGAGCCTAACGGCTGCACTATCTCCTTAGAGAAGCTGACAAAGGGATCATAGTTGTTGTACAATTTGGCTCGGTCCCGCCGGAGCCCTTTGTAACAGTCGGTAAACATGACATTGACTGCGACCCTCGTGTCTACCAATGCTCTATGGCACCTGTAATGATCCACCTACATATTGATTATGAATGGCTCACTATGGTGGCAATTTATTATAACCTCCCCTTTGCGAAATGTTACTTGATCCCACGCTGACGGGGTGATCGTGACACCTCGGTGGATGTCAAAGACTTCCAAGGGGGTCGTGCATTGCCTTTTTGCAGAAGGCTGGTGTGGGGAGAGCCGCGAGGCTCCATCGTGCAGGGTTAGGATCTGGCCATGCACCTCGATAGCATTAGCTCCCGTTGCAGGAGTGCAATATTGGAGGCCATGGCACTGCTCTGTTGTATGTTCATTATCATCATGATAAGCACAGTATTCATTGCTTGTTGCCCGCTGGGGCTTTTTTGGATACTTGCTCTTAGGAGGTGGGGGAATGAGATTTTTGTGCTTGGCCCATATGTCCGCATATGTGGTGGTCAGAGTAGTATGGACCTCGTAACGGGGTGGCGGGGAGGAATGGCGCTGTTGTTACGGAGGGCTTTGGTCCCTTGACCGATAAGGGTGGTTGCAGTTCCTCTGTCCCCCGTGATGACGGTCAGAACCGCGTCCCTGGTCCCGGGAGGAGCCAAATTTCTCATACTTCTGCTGAGATTGCTATTTTGGGGGAGGAGCGAAGATTGCAAATGTGGCTAGAGCAGAATGCCCAAAGGTGGCAAATTCAGTGCGTGCCCACCGGATAGCCAGGTCCATCAAGGCATCGTAGGAAGCTAGAGGGTTCTTGTTGATCTCCATTAAGAAATTGCCAAGGAGCAGGGTCTGGCGGAAAGCCTGCTCAGCAACCCGAGGCTCCAAGTTGTGGCATCGCGAAGTGGCAGATTGCCATCGGGATAGCAACTCATGGAACATAGCATCCACATTGCAATAAATGCTGGCATGAAGTATAAAGCAGTTGAGGAAGCGTTCCGAGAGTTGGTTAAAGTTATCAATGGAGTTGGGTGGCAGGTTGAGGAACGAGCTGAGTGCCTTGTCAGAGAGGGTCTCTTGGAAGGCATGGCAAGCCATGGCGTCTGTGTAGCGATTGGAGTTACATAGCGAGAGAAATGTCTATGTCTCGAGATGGAGATGAAGGTCCCTAGTGCCTTTATACTTGTCCACCTTGAAGGGCTTGGCCTCGGGTGGTAGCTTCTCCATTTGTACCCGTGGCGTGAAGGGACTTGGGCGATGTCTATAGCCAGAGAATATAGGTCACAGGATCCCGCGACTCTCGACCCCTTCAATCCGCGAAGCCAATTGAGTGACAGATTGGCTAAGCTGGAGCAGCAGGTGGGTTGCATGTCGAGAGGTGGGTTGGGGGCGTTGGCAGAGGTAGGAGTGGGGACAGGCGGAACATATGGGTCTAGTTGATTTAGCAAGAGAGAGGGTTCATTGGGGAGTGCAGATGGTTGAGAGGTTGGGTGCGGAAAGGATGGGTTTGTAAGTGGGTGGGTGATGTAGATGATCTGGTTAAGGCCTACCGGGACCATGAAACTGCTTTGGTCGTGGTTAGGAAGAGATGTGGTGGCGGGGTCTAGGGTACTAGTGACCCGTGCCACGCGGTCCAAGCTGTTGTTGTCCATGTTACGATGGTCTAACGTGGCGTGGAGCAAGAATTGTTCCTTTTCCAGTTCGGCAATGCGTACCTGGTACGCTTCAGCCTCCTCCATCTCTTTGGCCGCTTGCTCGCTAAACGAATGGAAGTCTCGCTTTAGAATTTTGAGGGCGATGGCGGGTTCGGGATGGCTAATGGAGGTTGTATTGTTGGTTTAGGGAAGGGATGCATCTCCAGATTGAAAATGTTCTTTCTATATCTGAGTGCCGGGGTCATTGGGGTCTTCTACGATTTCCACCATTGTCTCGAGTTAAATGGGAGTTCCATAAGAGTCCCCTCCTCTTAGCACCAATTGTTTCTACCTGTCCCGAGATCATGAGTCGGAAGGTCAAATCCTTGAGTCCGGGTCTTGCACCTACACAAGTAGCAAGGCATCAGGAGTCAGGACTGGGGTGGCCCAGTCTTTGACTCTGATGCTTAAGTTAGCGTTTAGTTGATACTTGCAGAGTACGGGAGTTTGGAAGGAGTTTTTTGTGGACTTACTTCTTTTGGGAGTTTGTGCCTTTTTATAGGCCAATGTTAGGCGCTATGGCCTCAGTCCTCGATATGGGACTGTCTGTGGTCCTCTGCGGCAACTCCCCTTTGGGGGTGTTTTGCTGCCGGAGGGTGGGTCTGGCAGGTGGATTGCTACTGGACCTTCACTCTTTGGATACCTGTGAAGGGCTCGTCGGTGCTGTCTTGCCCGAAATGATCTCCGACGACCGGGTAATTATGCCACATTCTCGGCTTGGCCAAGCATTTTGGCTATGTACTAATAGAATGAGTAGACCTTTTTTCTCTCATATTATCATATTCTACAACACTTTATGAGACTTAGTGCCCTAACCAAGAGATAATAGGCCAACCATCCCAAAAAAATCCTAAAACCTTCGAAAACCCAAACTTTTTCCCAAAACCCTAATATGCCTGTTTCGTTTTTCCAGATTTCAACCGGATTTTCTTTTGTCCACGATCGTAATTACATATCCGCAGAAAACCCTAGACGTCCTGGTTCCAACCCCATCGGTCTCAATCCGAGAACCGACCGTAATGTACCTAAACCGGCAGCCAGAATTTTCCAGACCGCCTCCGCCACCGACCACCGATTCACCGCCTTACCGTGCTCCAATCAACCTTATTTTTGGACAGGAGCTTCTATTTTGGCCATGATCCTTAGCATATGGAGCAGAGAGATGATAGCAGTTAATGCTTCTAGGGATGTGGGACGTGCCACTGCGCAGATGCGGAAAGTAGTAAGGTTGTTGTTGTAGTTCGCAGACCTGTACTTCTAATCAAACGATAGTAAGGCTCCGGTGCCACCTCGCAGAAGAGGATTTACAGTAGCTTCTCCGCCACTAATATCGATACTCGCGATTTTAATGAGCAAAGCAGCCAAAGGAAAGGAAAACTTCGCAAGTGAAGTCCGAGGAACTTGAAAGGAAAAAGGGTTCCTAAGGCGAGGACACGCATAGAACTAGGGTTTCGAGAGGCTCGAAAATTTGTTTGTATTGAGTTGTTGTATTTGTGTAGCGGGAATTGTTAGGGTTTCGATCCCCCTTATATAGTGACTTGACTTGTGGCAGAAGAAAGATAATCATAGTTCAAGTCGGATTCCGAAACCCTAATCCCACAAGGACACTATTTCGTACACGCGGACCAACTAACTTGTGACACATGCCCGGTTCGCACACTCAATTCCGTAAAGGGCACTGCCTCCGCGTTGCTCAATTAAAGACTCCTATGCAAACTGTAATTAGGTACATCCTTTCCCTGCGGGGTGTAAGCGCGGGCTGCAGATTCAAACCATTCTGCGAATCTCTAAAGCTTATCTCGCGCGCCCCTAAAGCTTGATTGGCTTTTTCAATAAAATGGCTACAAGGATTAACCCGAACCATGTCAAAGACTTGCAAGAGTCTTCAACGATAAAAGTGGTGCACGTGGACTCCACCTATCGCTTGTTCGAGTAGTCTCCTATGCGAGCCCGTTCGCCTCGCCTTCTTGGTGAAGTCCATTAAGCGCACGGGCTCTGTAATTTGCGCGAAATCCATTTCTCACGCGAACTATGTAATTCATCTCGCATGGCCTCACTGGCAGGCCATTACTTGTAAACCCAAAGAATTTGGGCTCGCCGATGTGACATGGATCAAGAATTTAATTAATATTCACATAGACATTTACTGTCCAGTAAAATATTAATTTGGGTGTAAACAATTTCCTCTTCCAGTGGTGCTCCTCCTATCAAAATTTCATCTCCAAACTCAAAGCAGAAGTAGGTGAAAATTTGTTTTCTCCTCTCGGCAGCCTCTAGAAACCAAAGATCTCAAGATTGCTCGTCTTCCAAGGAAAGCCAGAAAGGTTCCCAACCCTCGGTCGAAGCCTGCCATCGACTCAAACTCATCAGAGGTAAATGTTTAATTAAGGTTACTGTTTTCCGAATTTCAATTCATAGTTTGGGGTTAGTAGCCTTTCCATCTATCCCCTCTCTATGACGGGATTGGGTTTTTTTTTTAGGGGGGGGGGGGGTGGGGAATAGGGTTTGGGAGTTTTTTTGAGGCTCCCATCCTCTATTAAACTTTGTGACTGTGACATACGCGTCACCATATATTTGCGACTGCTATTACGCGTCACTGCGATAGTTGTGAGCGTCGCCTATAAGGGAAGAATCGATTATGACTACTCTAACGCGTCACCTACTTTTATTTGCATCGATTTTATGACCACATCCTTGGTTTATTGATTAATTCTAATCTCCTTATCTTTTGTAGATGAATGAGCCATCCAGGCCCGAGTTCAAGATCCTCGATAACCGAGGTAAGGAATATCACCGATGGGTGTCCGATGTGACAAATATGTTCATCGGTAAGCGGTTGACAACCAACATCTTTCCACCGCCGAATGGCCCTCTAGCAAGTGACAAGGCCAAGACACAAGCCCTCATGTTTCTGAAGCGCCACATTCATCCAACTCTGAAGAAACAATACCTGAAAAGGGAAGACCGCAAAGATCTATGGGATGTCTTGAAGCAACGCTTCAATAGCGTACATGATGTACTCATTCCAAAGTTGACTGCTCGTTGGGAATCCATTAGACTAATGGACTTTGCTAAAGTTGAGGATTACAACCAAGCTATGTTGGACCTTTAAGCAGAACTAAGCTTTTGTGACATCGACAAGACTGACAAAGATATGATTGAGAAGACTTTTTACACTTTTCCGACATCGATGAGCTTACTTAGCCATCAATATCACCTTTAGTATGAGCGGATCCGCGTTACGTCGTTCAGTGACCTCATGTGTGCTAGCAAAGAAAGAGCGGCACTAGGAGATTATCCTCACAACGCAAGGCTAGTTAGGACTAAGAAGATTCCTGAGTCTAACCAAACTAGTGGAGGTAAAGCACCAAGGAAACGAGGAAACAGAAAACTTGCACCATATGAACATGAGCAGAATCAGCCACATGGTCGCGGTAATGGCAATAATCGGCTTGGAAACAACCGCAGCAACACTTGGAGGCGTGATGACTGAAATTCTGCCCCTCCTAGGAACAATAACCTCGGTCGTGGCCGCAAAGGTGAGAAATCCGTCCAAGACCAAAATCCTCCCTCTAACCCGAACCAGAAGAGGCAATCTCCATGCTATTTTTGTAGATTTACCGCTCACTTGCATCATGATTGCCGTGCTAGCAAAGAAGCTATTGATACCTACAGAAGACACAAGTAGTACTTGGCTCAATAAGCTAACTTTACTGGGGGGAGATGACATTGGTGTTAGCCTTCAACCAATCTCACCATAGCAAAGTTCGAAGCTAAGAAAAAGGTTGGTCATGCGCACATGGATGCTATTAAACTCTTTTGATTAGATATTTTTTCTCTACTATTTTTTGTTTAGCACTTGTTTAGCCACAGTTATTTTTTATTTTTCTGTCAACTTTTATGGAATTAGACATCATTTGATGTAGTTTTGAGTTGGCATTAATAAAATCTATCCTTTACGTTTCACTATGTTCACTTGATTGAGAATTTATTCCTTTATGAATGGTTCAAATTGCACAAAGCTATAAGATTCATTACATGGCAAATATACTAAATCCACATGTTTTTGTGGTCTTACAATTGGTTATGACATAAAGAATGGCAAAACATATGCAAAAATGGTGAGCAATGGCGAAAAACACTAAGGTAGTAAACTGCCATGTTTTGGCATTGTCACAGCCCCCCTAAGGCGCCCCTGAGCGTCTCTGTCGTGCGCTAGGCGGCTGCCTGCGATCCTAGAGGGCCCCTGCCACAGCTTGCTAAGCCAATGTCGGTGGCAGGCCCCTGCTGCGCCCCTGCCCGCCGCCTTGCACTCTCGCGCCCCTAACCGCGCCGCTATGCATCTCAGGGCGAGGACAGGCCCTCGGATGTGTGCTGCCGCGCCCTGCCAAGCCCTTGTGAGCCCCTAGTGGGCTTCTGCCTTCTGCCAGAGCTGTAAGGCACACCCAGCGCCTTTTTTTGTTGCTACTGTCGAGCCTCTTGGCCGGCCGAATAGCTATAGCTTCATGAAATTAATTTTCATGCCGTGTGATTGCACTCATTCAGGATTTCAACTTGGTTCAATTCCCGATTAACCCCTCTATGTTTCATTAGAGTGTTCGCCTTGTCTTGATCCATGACTAATTATTTTCACACTTTTATGTAGATATCTCGTGACGAACATGAGTGTCTCACTGACAGTGGGACTACCCACACTATTCTATGGAATGGGATATTATTTACTGACTTTGTGCCTCACAAATCCTCAGTGACAACCATGATTGGTTCCTCACCTGTAATTCAAGGCAGAGGCAATGCGCATTTCTTATTGCCAAATGGCACAATGATGCATGTCACTGACGCTCTTTACGTGCCTAAGGTTAATCGAACCTTGTTATCATTTAGGGACATTCGTGCCAATGGATTTCACCTAGAAACATTCAATAAGAATGGACAAGATTTTTTTTTTATCACCACTAATGACTACGGCCGTAAACGCATCTTAGAAAAGCTCATGAGTCAAACTAGCGGTTTGTATCTTACAACCATCAGGATCATCGAAGCCTATGCAGTTTCTCACAACTTCTGTGACTCTGACTCATACAAGCTTTGGCATGATTGTTTGGGACATCCCAAACGTGACATGACGATACGAATTCTCAAGAATTCACATGGACATCCATTTTTCAGAGCACTGAAGCGTGTTGGAGCTCCTCCTTCCACCGAAATAGGTGATGTGGCCGTGCATGATGCACCTGCCATAAGCTCAGCCTGCAAGACCATTGCCGAGACTCCAAATGCCTCTATGGCTATCTCTAATGCTCACCATTCATTTTGCAAAGCTTGTTCACTAGCTAAACTGAATGCAAAACCATCTTTTGCTAGTGATTCTAAACAAAACATTTCATTCCTATAAAGAATCCAAGGTGATATTTGTGGACCTATCAAACCAGAGTGCGGACCATTTCGATATTTTATGGTTCTGGTTGATGCATCAACGCGTTGGTCACACGTTGCTTTGCTATCCACAAGAAACACTGTATTTGCTAAACTCCTAACTCAAATTATTAAGCTCCGGGCTCACCACCTTGATCATCCAATCAAGTCTATTCGATTGGACAAATGCTGGAGAGTTTACAACTAAGTCTTTTAACGACTATTGCATGTCTATTGGGATTGAAGTAAAACATCTCGTACCCCATATGCATTCACAAAACGGTCTTGCAGATGCTAGAATTAAGCGCTTACAATTGATTGCACGGGCCTTAGTGATGCGCACCAACTTGCCTGTTTTTGCCTAGGGTTATGCAATTTTGCATGCAGCTGCACTTATTCGTTTTAGACCCACTGCAACCCAACCATTTAGTGCGTGCCAATTGGTAACTGGATATGAGCCTGATATTTCACATTTACGCATATTTGGTTGTACGGTTTATGTGCCTTTTACACCTCTACTGTGTACTAAGATGGGTCCTCAAAGAGGATTAGGTATTTATGTTGGCTATCAACATCCTACGATTGTACGCTATTTAAAACGTTTGACAGGAGATCTCTTTACTGTGAGATTCGCAAATTGTCGCTTTGATGAGACATTTTTCCCGCCGTTTGGGGGAGACATGACCATTTCTGTTCTAATTGAACGTCTAGAATTAACATGGTCTGATCCTACTACATCTCATTATGATCCCCGAACTTCTAATAGTGATTTAGAAGTTCAATGTATTCTCGATCTTGAAAAAGTTGCAAATTCGATGCTTGACTCTTTTACCGATATCGCAAAAGTGACGAGATCAATTATACTTGCTGCAAATGTTCCTGCAAGGTTAGATGTCCCAAGTAAAGGGACATTACCAGCCACACCCGGGCTCGGCAATGTCGTCATTAACGCGTTAAATGCCCACGGTAGAGGTGTGGCCACGACCTCTGCTCTCACCAGGAAGAGGGGGAGACCTGTTAGTTCAACAGATACTGTGCCTAGAAAAAGGCATGACAGTATGACAATAAATGATCCACTCATCATCAACACTATGAATCCTTCACATGAGATTATCTCTGACTATAGTTATGTCCAAGAATCAATGTTAGCATATCTAGGGGACGCCTCAAATCCAATATTGATGTTGGAGAACAAAGAAATCTCACTAGAGTATACCGATGCGCACGGTATGATGTAAAGAACTTCCATGACTATTGATGATGTTTTTGCTTATTCTGTCACTCAAGATATTATCGACAATGATGAGATTGAACCACGCACTGTTGCAGAATGCCAACGTCGAGCATATTGGCCGAAATAGAAGGGTGCAATCCAAGCTGAACTAGACTCTCTAACAAGTAGCCAAATTTTTGGTCCGGTAGTGTCATGCCCACCGAATGTTAAGTCTGTTGGACATAATTGGTCTTTGTTCGAAAGCAAAACGAGAAACATGAAGTCATGCGATATAAATCGTGACTCGTGGCCTAAGGATTTTCACAACGCCCTTGAATTGACTACGAGGAGACATACTCTCCCGTTATGGACGTCATTACCTTTTGCTACTTAGTCAGTTTAGTAGTATCCGAAAAACTGAGCATGCAGCTTATGGATGTAGTTACTGCATATCTCTATGGGGACCTTGAGTTAGAGATATATATATATATATATATATATATATATATATATATATATATATATATGAAAGTGCCTAATGGACTTTCACTACCCAAGTCAAGTGACTCTAAGCCACGGAGTGCCTTTGCAATTAAATTGCGGCTTTCACTATATGGATTGAAACAATCCAGACAAATGTGGTATAATCATCTAAGTGACTAATTGATTAGGAAGGGATATAAGAATGACAATCTTTGCCCATGCATCTTCATTAAAAGAACAAGTACCGGATTTGCTATAGTAGCCATCTATGTTTATGACATGAACATCATCGGTAATCTCAAAGAAATTGATGAGACCGTGACCTCCTTGAAATCCAAGTTTGACATGAAAGATCTTGGGAAAACTCGATTTTGCCTAGGCCTAGAGCTAGAGCATCAAGAGACTGGAATATTAATTCATCAGTCAGCTTATGTCCAAAAGATGCTCAGGCGATTTAATATGGACAAACCTCACCCTCTTGGTACTCCTATGGTTACGCGAAGTCTGGATATCAAAAAGGACTCATTCCGTCTTAAAGAGGATGATGAGGAAGTCCTTGGAGCAAAAATTCCGTACCTAAGTGCTATCGGAGCTCTATTATACTTGGCTCAATGCACAAGACTAGACATTACATTCTCAGTAAACTTGTTAGCTAGGTTTAGCTCTGCACCTACGCAATGTCATTAGACCGGTGTTAAACACATCTTCAGCTACTTGAAGGGTTCAATTGATTTGAGCTTGTTTTTTCCCTTACAAAACTAAAGTAGAAAACATGAATGTCGATGTTCTTGTTGATGGCAACATTGCCGGCATATTGGTTGAGCCCCTAAGGGCCCCTGTCGTGCCCAGCAGTGCCTCAGTAGCACTAGGTAGCACGCCCATACCACAATCTGCCTCGGTCGGCAGCATGTAGCGCTCCCCTAGGGCACCCTTGTCACACCCTGCCGAGCCTACCGCTCTTCAGCGCGCCCCTAAGCGCTCCTGTCGATGCTGCAGCGCTGCAGCCGAGCCCCTGCCACACACGGTCGCGCCCCTGCGCGTCCTCGAGAGCTTCCAATGCCACAAATGAGCAGATTTTGTTTCCCAACCAAAATCAAGCTTCCGAAGCTCCTTCTAGCTCAAAATTGACGCAATGCAGTATTGTCCCCTATTTTGAAACACCGAATAATGTGTTAGTTAGATTTCCTGATGCTAGGTCTTTCTGATCCACACAAAGGACGTTCTCAAACTGGTTATGTGTTCACCATTGGGACTACGGTGATTTCTTGGAGATCTACCAAGAAAACCCTTATTGCTACTTGCTCGAATCATTCAGAGATTATTACACTACATGAAACAGTCAAAGAAAGTGTTTGGCTTCCCTCTGTCGTAGTCATATTCGAGAGTCAAGTGGGTTGATATCTACCACTGATGCACCAACTTGTATCTATGAAGGGCATGCATTGAACAAATGAAGTTGGGATTCATCGAGGGTGATAATACTAAGCATATCTCGCCTAAGTTCTTCTACAATCAGCAACAGTAACAGCTTTTGAATATCCAAGTTAACCAAGTGAGTTCCGAGGATAATGTAGCAGATTTTTTCACCAAGTATCTACCCAAATATACTCTTGAGAAGCATATGTGAAGTATTGGTATGCGTCGTTTATCTGAACTCCATAATTAATTTAATTATCATGGGGAGTTGATTGTGTAGACATCAGGGGGAGTCTACGTGACACAAGTGGGAATGTTGAAGGAATTTACATTCTTATCCTTGATGATGTGTCTTAACCGAATCTTCTCCTTATTAGACTAGAATATCTCTTATATATCTATCCCTGATTTACAAGGATTCTCTATGTAATGTCTATATAAAGATCAATCTATCAATGAATAAGTAGATCTTTTTTCTCTCGTATTCTCATAATCTACAACAATTTTATATTTATGGCTACTATTGTAGTCTTTCTCACACACACACACACACACACACACACACACACATTCATAATCATAATGAAAGAGATCGAGGAGAACATGGATGTGGTTTGAGAAGAATGGAGGTCTGCGTCAAATATATCGATGAAATATTTATATATATTTTTAGATTTATCACTTTTATAATTGTAAGTTAAAATAAAGAAAATAAAAATAAGGGTAGAATAAGAACTTTAAAAGTAAAAAATAAGATGTGAGGTGAACTAAGCATTTAAGGGGATGAAAATAGCCGCACCCATTAGTTTTATTGATAAAACTTGTCCGGGCAAAACGGCTTTTTCAGTTAAGCTACTAGTTGTTCAAAATAAAATATTTTGGCAATAGAATTTGAGTTCCTAAAAGGAACGGCCATATAAATTTTGGCCATCAAAGAAAAACAGAAGTTGGGCCCAAATCCAGCTTTGTGAACTTACCGTATGCAATAAGCATTTGCATCCCTCACAAGTCTCACAACCAAATTTTGCTTTGCTAGATGTATGTTGATGACCCGAATACCTGGTACTGCATTTGTACTCCACTCTTCTAAGCCGAGCAATTTTAAAGTCTAAATTTGAAGAACAAAATCCAAGAGAAACAAAAGGCACATTTACTAACTTGGAATTAAAATTATCATGAATCGGTATCAACAAAAATCGGTATAAAAATATTTCATTACATTCTATTGTTTACTTACCGTAAGGAATCAAAACAAGAATGAAACCAATTATGATTGATGTTGTTTACTTATCATATGGAATCAGAATTAAAACTAGTTTGATTACCAAAATACCCCTACAAGAAAGGAAGCTAGAATGTTTGCAATTTGTTAGGGTTGTTCTAGGATATTCTGCATCATTTTAGGATATTCCTTATGTGTGTCTTGGTCTTATGTCATCAGAATATGTAGTTAGAATAGGACTATGTATTCCTTATCATTACCATATTGGTACTTTCTAATTCTCTATCAATGAATAAGATGATGATTCTCTATTCTCTTACTATCTCTCTTTGTCTTTACACTTTATACTTCATCAGGTTATCATGCACTTTATTCTAACCATAGAGCAAATAGCCTACCATTTGTTTTCCAAAACCCTAAAAAGCATTTTTTTCGGCTCCTTTGTCCAACCGCCGCCGCCGCCCGTTTTCCCGGCCGCCGTCCGACATCATCGACTACCAATTCCTTGGCTGTTGCCCGCCGACGATTCTTTGTTTCATCCAACTATAATTTTTGACTTCTTCAAGCGTTTGAAGTTTCGAAAGGTATGTTTTGAAACCTTAAACTTTTCCAAGTTCAATAACTTGGGGAGAATAAAATCATTTCCTCTCTTCTCCATCTTCATTCTATGCTTGGGATTTTGTGCATGCAGATACCAAAATCCCAGAATTTTATTCATGGGTCAAGAGTATTTTTGATCACTCTTGTTTCCTTGTCAGGGTTATATATGATCAACCCTGACCTTTCTCTGGATTGTGTTTGATCAATCCGAGGCCTTTTTCCGAATTGTGTTTGATCAATTTGTGGCTTTTCCGGATTGTGTGTGATCAATCCTAAGGACAATCCATTAAAAGCATCATTTGTGACCTCTATCGAGTCTCATAACAGCTTGGTTTTGTATGCAAGAGCAATATAACATTCTGCTCCTTTGAGTTTTGACGTACTCGATGCCTAAGCCAACTCTTTGCTTGGTATCTATGGAACCTTTCATTGGAAAGGATTAAACCACATGTTTTGACCCTAGGCCAACAAGCCTAGATGCCGAGATTTCCCATCTCATGTGCTCAAAGTCTTTGACCCGCCACATCGACAAAAGTCTTCAATGACAATATGTGCAAAAAGTAATGACCACAAAGTACTATGGAATGCACTCATGGAGCATTTATTGAAACGTCCATTCTAACTCAACTTGTTGAGTTATTAGTCAAGTGGATTGCTTACCACTTCAAAAGACTACATATTGTCGATGATCTTTTGTGGCATCATGATCCATAATCTTTAGCGGATTTGATCATCATCAAGTTCTCTAGGTCCTCCAAGTTGTTTTAGAATTACCAACGAGAATTGATTTTGATCATTATGTTGCAAACGGGAATTGCATATACGGTAATGCGATAAACGTATTTGGGATTATCTCCTGATCTAGACACCAATTTGTCAAAACTTCTCATGTTAGGTCATGGCAATGCAACCTCAAATCTTGAATGCATACAAAAAGGTAAGGAAAATCAATATGAGGACAATAACGTCATCCTCATGATTGCGGATTTCAAATATTCGGATCCTGCTCTAGCTACCCATGACTTTGACGTCATTGACTAGACATTGATTTTCTTTCCAAGCTATATGTAATAAGACGTCGTATCGATGTCCTTATATTACTCGAGACCTCGATGTACTCACATTAGCAATAATGAATGCCATGAAAATTTTTTCAAAGTTATGAAACTATTCTCCTCTTATGGTTCGTATTGATTTACAAACAAGATGTACATTTTTACATCGTCCTTAGAAGCATGACATATTTATAATCTACATGGTTAGATTGTGTAATTTTGGTCTCTTCCAAGTGAAGATGACGCATGGCCTTGCATCCTCAAAGAGGATCGCCAACGTGTTTCCTGTTAAGTCTTCTACCCTATAGCGGGTTTGCCATCATCAATTGTTCAACTAGGCTCATCCAAGCTCAGTGTGATGTCTTAGAATTGTCCAAAATTAAGGAGATAGTGGTTTCAGGTGTGCCTCGCACTACCGATCCTCCATGGACATGCCTGGTCATACTAACTTGGAGTTACCGAAAGCTTTTGATTTTGGATCCCCCTACGCTATTGAACCAATTGTTATCTTGCAAAAGAATTTGAAGACTTATCAAAACCGGATAATCATCATGTTCAAATCCTCTAGGTCCTCTGAGTTAGTTTATGTTCATGTCAGGGAGCTTTTGATAACTAGTCATGGAGTTTACGACCTTGGAACGACCAAAAGGACTTGGTTCTGATCATACACACGTCATTTTTGGCTAAGGCAAAAGCCTACACGCCACCTGCAAGCTTCACAGCTTCTCACATGCCAATTCTGCGAAAAACAGCAATTTGTCCCTTCTGGAAAGTCAACTTTGTTTAAGCTTTTTGAAGAGCTCCAAAAGAACCAGATAGTGACCTTTATATCATTGTAAAGCTCTACGAGTCTAGCTTTCAGAACATTTTGCGGTTCGTCCATATCTATTGTAATGAAGAAGTTATGGCTGTTTTAGTGCGCAAAGGTCATTCTGCTCGGAAATTTTTATGCACTCTCCGGATTGCAGCTTTTTGTAGCTTCTTTCAATCCTTCTAAATGGTTCAAGTTGAGCTATTTACTCTCCTATCTACTCTATTTTATAGATCTATCTCATAGAGACATTGAGTGTCTCGCAGATAGTGGAACTATCCACAACATTCTAAGGAACCAACAACTATTTTTGGATTTTGTATCTTTGTATACCTTCTATGACTACAATACTTACATCATATCGGTCATTTAGGGATGCAGTTTAGCTTGCATCTTGATGCCTTATGGCCATGATCAACGTCATAGATGCCCTCTATGCATTGTGAGGCAACTAAACCTTATTGAGCTTTAAAAACATTCATGTTAATAGTTTTCATTTGAAAACACATTGTGAGAATGAATAAGAATTCTTTTGTTATACATTCTCATGAATGCAGACTGAAATGCATCTTAGAGAAGTTTATGAGTCAATCTAGTAGACTGTATGTCACTATGATTCGAATATCGAATTATATATTGTCGCCAAACATGATATTTGGGACACCGTCTCATATAGGCTTTGTTTTGACCAATTCAAATCATCTTGGAAAAGATATAATGGTCCATATTTTGAGAAATTCTCATGGACATCCATTCTTCTGCTCAAAACGAAGACGTTTGGGATCTAGCTTCTCCATGAAGCATGATAGTGACGCCATGGCTATATATGGCGGCACCCGGGGGACATTGACTTCACCCGAACACGACTCCAACTTCCTGGAGGTCGTCTAGTCAATTCCTTAAGCAATTGAGGTGCACCAGCCTTCCCTCGATGTTGCATTGGACCCCTACAATGCTCATTGCTCGTTTTGAAAGTCTATTCTTTAGCTAAATTAGGAGTGAGACCCTCCTACGCTAAATGACACAAAAGAGAATACTTCATTCTTACATCAAACTATGTAGATAGATACAGCCAACTTACGGACACCTTTTTATGCTTTATTGTGTTGGTTGAAGTGTTAACACACTGGTCACGTGTTACACTATTATCTACTGTTTATGCTGCTTATACTTCTACAGGCTCACTACCCATTCTTTAAAGAAGTTTATCGGGATATAAGTTGAAGTGTACCCCACATTCATACGCAATACGGTATCAACTATGCCTTCGTTAGATAGTGTAGTGAGAACAAGAGCTTAGACTCACCTTATGGCGCAAGATCTCTCACTAACACGCATTGAGATCAACTACGATAAGATATGCTCTCGTAATGGATGTCATTGCACTCCACTACTTTGTCAATTTGGTAGTTTTTGAATAACTAAACGTGCAGTCTATGAATGTGGTCATAATAACATCTCTACGGGATCAGAGATATACATGAAGATCTTAAACGGACTTCATTGATCTGAATTAAGTGGCTCCAGACCACAAGAGCATGCGTTTGCTAAAGTTATTGAAATGCATATGGACTCTATTTGATTTGAAAGGGATATGATGAATTATGCCTTTGCGTGTTCATTCCGGATTTACATGGACTCTTGATAGATCAAGAGATGCCAATATGTATCAACATCCAAAGAAAAAGATCTTAGGAAGACATGGTCTCGATAAGGCACTCGATGACTGTATTGATGATAATTCTCCATCAATCAGCTTAGGCGCTCTATAACTAGTGAGGCCTACATATACTCGCATGATTAGTCAAAGTCTTTGCTCTATAGGGAGATCCATTGTTTTGTCTAAAGCAAGATGACAAATACATGTTAAAAGATGGAGTTCCTATCAAAGTACAATAAGACACATCAATGTACTCAACACAATACGAAAGACTTGACATCTCATTCGCTATGAAAAGTTATAAAGCTAAGTGTAGCTATGCACCCACGCAATGCCAATATAATAGCAGTAACTCCCTTTTTCAATACTTAATGGTATGAAAGGTTGATGCTTATTCTATCCCTACATAAGAAAAACACATCAATAGCGAAATCAGAATCTACTATATTTCGTAGGTTAAATTCCACGAGGCCTACAGGGAATCTCACTCACTGGAAAATAGTGAAATTGATACCATTGGAAAGGTCTAAGTGTCTACTTTCCAGGGACATCAACCATTTGATCATACCTATCATATTGAGTGAGTTATGGCCGTTTTCGTAAAGTAAGACGAATCTATCCAAGAATCTGATTTTGGCAAAACAGTCAACTTCGACTGGACTTTGTGAACAGCTTCTGATGAACCAGAATGTGTGTAATATACGGTTGGAAGGCTGAATGAGTCTATTTTCCAAAACCGTTTACGGTTAATTTATATTTATTTCCTAGAGAAAGTTACAGTTATTCTAATAACTGAAGGTCATGCTGCGCGGCAATCTAATTTCCTGCACGAACTTATGTTTTGAGTTCACAAGCGGCCTTCTCCTCAAGATCTAAAGTGTAAAAGATCATTTGAGGACAATAAGGCATGATCAAGATAATCATTGTCCAATGCCATATTTGAAGACATGTTAATGAGTCACGCGAAGTTGTTGAAACTTCTGTGATTAGTAAGAATCAGGAAGAGCCCTATGATTGATGTAAAGATCAGGGGGAGGTGCAAACTTCAAGGAGAGTCTAGCACATACATACATGTCACTATCAAATTTGAATGGTGTGTTGTACTCTTTTTCTCCTACGATCAAGGTTCAATTTTTCTCCCACAGAGTTTTTGTGACTTGACGAGGTTTTTGACGAGGCAACATATCAGCACCACCGGCATAGCAGCGCGTGGCACAAGAGGGAGTATTCTAGGATATTCTGCATCCTTCTAGGATATTCCTTATGTGTGTCTTGGCCTTATGCCATCAAGATATGTAGTTAGAATAAGACTATGTATTTTTTATCATTATCATATTGGTACTTTATAATTCTCTATAAAAATGGCTCCTATCAATGAATAAGATGATGATTATCTATTCTCTTACTATCTCTCTTTGTCTTTACATTACTTCATCAAGGGTTGAGTAATTTAGAAATATTATAATTATGTGAAGATATTTTAGGAAGAAAAAGTTGATTCTATACGCTTGATTCTAATACTCATCTCCCCCCTTGGGTATCAAATTATGAGGCTCATAAATCATAAGAAATCGATTCGTGATAAGCAAATAAGACTCACACTCATTCTAATATCTTGACATGTTAGTAAACGTTAGAATTCACCCATTCGGAATCAATTTCGCCACTCAATTCAATTCCAGATTAGTAAACATGCCAAAAATAAAGTTATTTAGTCTCCAACTCCGATTTTGTACCATATCGATCTACGGAATGATACAGGAAAATTTTAGTTGAGAGTTAGGTCCAACACCAGCTCAACCGTCAAAATATCAGTATCACATTCTTCATGACATGATGGAAATCCCCACGATTACACCTTAGCCCTCTTTTATATTTTGGCTCAGATGCTAATAACTTGCCTCAGCTACACTGTCCTGCTAAATTTTCTTCAAAGTGCGACGAGCAGTTGTACATTCCTATCACTATCTAGTGTTACAAACAAATAATCAAACAATTATATCAAGGCATTCCTGACTTCTGCTTTTGTTTTGTGTGCTGATATGATGTTCTATACAAGACCTTGTTGATAGCCACATCAACAATATCAATACAGAAAACATAAGCAGGGGCTATGCTACTATATTCCATCTCCAACTTGTATCAGTTCTCCAATCATTCCTCATCTACAGAAAAATCAGGCTCTGCAGGCTTCTGTAATGAACTTACAACCCCAGAATCTGACCCAGGATGCTTCTTGGCACCCCTCCTAGTACTTGCTGCAAGCCTTGCTGCATAAGTAGCCAAGCCTGAGACTGGTGGGGGTTGCACAGGTGCCGCGAGCATGTGGTTTTCTTTAGCCTTGAGCGCCGCTGCTTCCCTGCGCTTCTTATACCGACGCCAAGCAGCCTGTATGAAACATGCAGCCCATAACCGCCACTGGTGTGAATAGAACCGGAACTTGTGCCTAAGTTGCTTGCTATGAAGTCTTCTAAACTGTGATGCAACAAATTTCAAGTCCTCTGCTACTAGAGCAAATGCTTCTACTTCAGAAAGCGCTTTGACTGTGCGTGTTGAAGATGGGAGAATGACACTCGGACGAGGGACTAAGGCCCACGTCAGTAGTTCTTCTCCGCAGAAGTCACCGGGGCCAAGATGGCACGAGTTAAAGAATCCTGTCCGGCCACCGTTGGTGGTGTAGGAATCAAGGTGGCCTCGAACTATGAAGAGCATTTCATTGACAGGATCACCTTCACGCACTAGAAATGTGCCATCAGTACCCAAAGCAGGTTTAAGCCTGTCACATATTGCATCTAGCATTCTTTCGTCCATTTGATCAAACAAAGGAACCTGCTCATTTAATAAAAGACAAAATTCAATAGCTCAAGCCAAAAGTTAAGAGCATCATAAGGTAGTCAACATAATGTAATTGTAGTTACAGATTATCGAGCTGCCCTGTTAATCTTTACTAAGATATATATTTATGGAGTGGCTATTAATTAACATAGTGCTTACAACATAGCTAACAATAACTTACCCGACGAACAAGGTCAAGGCAAAGGTGGCGTTTAATGTCTCTTCGTAGATCCATAGGTAGTCCTTTAAGAAGACTTTCTTCATCGACTCCTCGAGTAGCCAGCCACTTATACTGATCATACTTCCTTACAGACAGTCTTAATTCTGGAGGTAGCTGCCTGTGCCGCATCCATTGCTCTGTATCAGTTCTCTTGATCCTCCACTCTTCTAGTCGGACAGTTGTCGATTGGAGGTAGGTCTGCCGTTATAATGTGTGATCAGAATTTTCTCCATATACATAGAGTAGTAAAACAGTTGCAGGCAGTGCTCATATGCTTGGTTATCATGTGAAGCATAAAACAAACTCCTAATTATCATGTACCTAATAACTTTTGCCATCAGAAAATTTTCTCATGTTTTCTTCTCTAGACTACTAGATGTGGATGTTTAAGTCTCAAACAATTTTTAAGTATTGAGATTACTTGAGGACTTACTTGCATATTACCGATCAGCAATGCAAAGAGAACCAGTCCAAGAGTCGCAATAATAATAGCAAAGATTATTTCTCCAACATAAGTGCTGGTCGAAAGATTCTGTCCCAAGGAACTGCATAATATTTATTTAGAAAACATAAGCAAAACAGATGATATTTCAATGATGGACATGGAATGAGATGGGCTAGAACTTTTTTTCCTTCTCATATAGAAAATCAAACAAAATCAAATCAGAACTTATGATTGGTTTAAAATTGGTAGAGCTATGATTGTCATGTGAAAACAAATCTTGGTAAGACTAAACCATGAGAGCACAAGATTTGAAAAAGGTCTAAATCTACAAGGAACAGATGATTACAATTTACAACCTTAATTGTGTGGAACATCAAACCATAAACAGAGATTTGTAGAAATCAATTACCTGAGGTTTCTTAGACCCCACCAAAGACAGTAGAAGTACTTGTTGAAGAATGATGAGGTTGTAACGCCATATGTTACGGCATCACCGTATATTCCAAATTCATAGGAGTTTCCCTCTGGATCACATATTTGTGTGACAT
This sequence comes from Fragaria x ananassa, assembly GCA_034370585.1. Lineage (NCBI taxonomy): Eukaryota > Viridiplantae > Streptophyta > Magnoliopsida > Rosales > Rosaceae > Fragaria > Fragaria x ananassa. The sequence goes on along the minus strand of CP139765.1, from coordinate 21,584,149 downwards.
TACTTGACTGGAACCAGGAGATACGTTTGGGGTCGTGCTCCATTTTGCAATCTAAATAACTATATTCACAAAATGAATTGTCTTGCTCACAAACTTGTCTCCAGCATGCTTCTTGCCGCTCTATTGAAAGAAGATACCAACAAGCTCCTAAAACCTTTTGTAAAGAAAACATGAAAATCAGGTAGGTGCATGAGGCTACAGTTTGTATTACATATTAGATGGTTAAGTTCAATTAAATGAAAATTTAAAAAAAAAATACAACTTTTTACTTACATGACTTGCCAGCATGTATAACATCAGGTTATATGCAGCACCTGCCCATGCTGTCTCTGTCACAACACCAGTGGCCTTAACAATTTGTGATGATAGCGGAAAGATAAGAAAGAGCCTTGGTATGTACTGAAAGATTATGATGAACCGAAGAAAGTTCTTGGTGTTTGTCATAGTTGAACCATTAAGGTTGGGAATTACAATCCAAATTAGTACCTAAAAAGTGGATGAAAAATAAGGACCAATTTCACAGCAAACATATTTATCTCAAGAGGACAAGTACTAGAACAAGACTTGAGTAGCATACCTGAGGAAGGGGCAGAGCAGCAATGAGGTCAATCCAGAAACCAAACCGGAGGTACCTCAATGCGATCTTTGAAGAGTCTATAACAAGCTCTCCTCTACCAATTACTCGAGAGGAAGGTGCAATATAAGCTTTACGAAATCTTATATAAATCTGAATTATGTAAAAAACATCGGCCACTGATCGAAGAATGGTAAGAACAACTTCAAGTGGTATGCCAATATCAATACAGACTTGGTCTTTAACCTCTGGCAAGTAAAAGAATAAAGGGTCTACAAACAAAGAAATCAAACAAGTTATTAGGAAAATCTTGTTCCATCGTCTAATTGTTGGTCCTCGAGGATCCAATATCTTCTTCTTTACTCTTTCATAGTCCTCAGAAAAGACTCTGGACAGTACTTTAGCTTTTAGAGATTTCCCAGACTTTCCAGGCAGCTCCTTATCTGTTCTCTTGGTGCTGGTCTCTTGTACTTGTGTCCCATCAATCTTGTACTTAAACTTAACAACACCAACTCCATTGACTGAAGGCAGCTTTGCTAATTCAACATCATCTTCAAATCTAAAATTTCAAAGTTTTAAAGGCGAAAAAGTTTCAGAAGCAGTTATGGTAACAAAAACTATGACACTATCAGAAAGACAAATACTTTGAAACCAAATGAGAATTAAGAAAGGAAATTCACCTGACAGATCTTGAGTTACCATACCCCATTGCATGAATCTTCTATCACTATGTTTCAACAAACAGAAATGATGAGGAGCTGAATGATACCAAAGAATTGAATTTAACATGAGGTTGTGATCAATCTATTTGTAATGTAAATATTAGGGGTCTTTAAAAATATCAAAGTGAGTATGACCCATAATGAGCTGAAAGCCACAAGATCAAAGGAGTATCCCAATAGTACCATTCACCAGGAATCATGTGAACATATGAAATGAAGATGGCTTCAAGTTGGTTAGTTGGGGAAGAAGCAAGACTTTACCCCTTCTTAGGTTCCAAAATGCAGGTCTAAGTCCAACATGTGACTAATTTCCTTTAATACCTAAACTGAAGAAAACCAATATTATTTTTTTCCAAGTTTCTTATAAAATAAAAAATCCAATGCTCATATGAAACTTTTTTATATTGTATTGAATGTGTCAAACTTGAATAACAAGCAGTCTCTCAGATTGTGATTATTTTGTTTGCAGAAATACGACCGACTGTTCACTCCATTAAGTTCTTGAGCAAGCAGAATTTAAATAACCAACAATGATGAAAACTGAACACATTAGCAGGGTTGAAATGGAAATTGAAGAAGTAAAATTCAACAGTTCAGCAATCTGACTTCTGGGTTCTGTTTAAATTCACAAGAATAAAGAGCTTTGTAGACTCACAACTCATGAGAAACTTGAAAAAGCAACCATAGTTTCTTACACAAATCAACAATCAACTGGAAATTCAAAACTTACAAATAGAGGGAGAGACAGACTTACAAGCACTTCTCTTTGTCAAGCTTAAGCTTCACCAAACCATAAACTCATTCTCTTTCAGTGGGATGTCTCTGCTTTCCGGCTTCTTACAAATTCTAACCTGAAGACCCAACAATGACTCGTCCCAGGAACAATAAAGAAAACTCCAAATTAGGAACAGAATAAGAATTGAGCAAAAACTGGAAAGTCAATCATATGGGTGGGGGAAGAGGTTCAGAGTTGGAGCTTGAAGAGCCTCTCCATTGTTCTTGTCGCCTCAAAAACAGAGGGAACTTTGGAATTTTCCGAAAGTGACACAGGGATTAATATAAGAAGAAACTAATAATTTCGACTCTCATTACTATATTACCAAAAGAGAAATAAATATCAAATAATCTTCCGGAGGGTCCATTACTCCATTGGAAAATTGAAACACTGCACCAATAAAAGGACAGAGAGGCAGAGCCAGAAGAGTCGGTCCAAAACTGCAAACAAGGGAGAAGGTCCGTTAAAGACAGGAAGATGCTTCTGTTGCTCATTTTGATTCTGTTATTTTTGTTTCATGTAATCAATTTGGAGGGTCAGATGTTAATAACTTTGACTATTTTAACATGTTTTTGTAAAGATCCAAAGGAGGGGTTGACTCTCACTAGATTTTTCAAGCATATGGAATCTTGACACGTGTTTTTCCTTTTGTCTATAACGTGGTTTTAAAGTTGTCTGGCGTAAATTACTTCCCCATTTAGTAGTTTCTTAAGATAAATGCGGTTATTAGAATCCTTAAATTTATTAAATATACTTCTCATTCTCTCTACACCTTTTTTTTACTTTTCAATATAAGTATTTTCTCACTAGACCTCATTTGAAATTCTTAACCTAACTTTAGTTATTTATTAATATAGATTTCAATTAATTACTTACTTTACATCTTATTCACTCAATAGACCTTTTATTTTTTTACCTTTCTATTTTTGAAAATCCATTATCCCTACCTTCATTTTTTTATTATTTTTTTTCATGCAAGAAAATGTTTTATCATGAACTATTCTATATATATTTCTAACTTTTGTTTTTCTCTTTTGTATGTGTTATTTTTTCTTTATTTTTTTATTTTGAATAATTTGATCTCTATTTTATACCTCATAATAAATTATTTTAAAAAAATATATATTTTCTATAATCAATTTTTTATTATGGTATAAAATAGGTATAACTTTTTTATACAATAATTTTTTATTGTAAAAATATTTATGCACTTGCAAGTATATACGTTCAACATATATGATTGTAAAAATATTTATGCACTAGCAAGTATATGCGTTCAACATATATGATAATACAAAATTTTATGTCACATAATCGATATTTTATCATTGTTTTAGCTCTTATGAAATATATATATATATATATGCTTTAATAAAAAATTGGAAAACGAAAATATATAAGAAAAATAATAAAGAATGTAATCAATTATTATTGAATAGGAAAGTCTAGAGAGAATAAATACAATATTTTCTTTTGTATAATTATCATCCTTAATAGTTATTGTGTATATATATGTCATTTAATAATTCACAATAGAGTGAGGTCTAATAAGCAAATTTAGAGGTTCCAATAACTGCACTTTTTTAAGATATAGGATATAGCGTAAATTAGCTAACATAGTGTGACATAACCGGTAAGATAAAACTATTGAGTCATTATTCCATCATTTCTCATAGATGTTAGTTTGGAATTTCTTCTTCATTAGAAGTAGTTTCATTGGAAGGTTAGGAATAACGAGTTTCATCATAATAGTTTTTCTCACATACGAAAATATTATGTGAGTGCATAACGGGAAAACATATATATACATGCATATATATATATATAGAGGCCCAATTAAAAGCGAACGTCTACACTGAAGAAAAAGTGTGGGCATCGGCTCAAGGGGGCGTCAATGGCAGCTCTGATTTTGTCCTTGAAGACATCAGACATCCCAAACATCGTCATCATCAAGGTGAAAGCCGAGGTGAGCTAGATCGATGGTCCGGCTGGGAAGTTTACCAGAAAACTTCAAGCACCTCATTCTCGACTTCGAACTCATTGTCGGAGAGTCCACCAGTAAGGAGAAAGACAGGATGGAGGTCTGCTTTAGAGACATCAAGGTCGTTGACGCCATTAGCACCGCCTAGAGCCTTCTTGAGCCAGCTTCCACACTTTTTCACCTTTACAGATGTCCGCCTCTGATCCTTTATACACACACACACAAAATTATTATCGGGTTCAAAACATCCTTATTTATTCAAAAAAATATAGATTTCCTTAATTGACCCACTTTTCGATCATATTTTCTTATCTTAACTGTTCAACTTTTAGGTATATATAAGTATATCATCTCTACAAACTTTTCAGCCAAATTGATAATCATTAAAGCATTCAAAATTATGATTTAGAACTAAGAACACGAACGGTTCAAATTGAACAGTTTCAGTTTGTTCATTGATTTAATTTATTTTCGATGCCTTAATGATCACGAAATTAGCTAAAAATTTGTAAATATAATCTACTCGTATATACTTTCTATTTGAATGGTTAAGATGAGAAATTATGATCCAAAAGTGGATCAAATTAAGAAAATCTGTACATTTTAAATAAATAAAGAGGTTTGTTTCTAAAACAGCATGTGTGTGTGTGTAGTCTGAATATTAGAAAAGCTTATTGAGAAAATATTACATTTTTTCGAGACTAAGGCTCAATCATGTTCAAGGAGTGCATTTTACGTTCTACCCATACTCAAAAAATCTTATCAGACAACAATCTCATAAGATAGAAACTAGCCCTCAAATTCTATGTACACCAACTAGAGTTTTGTTTTCTTTTTCTTTTTTTAGGACTAAATTCAGTTTAACCCCCTGAACTTTAAGGTTAAAATTAGTTTGGTCTCTAACTTTTTATTTTAATCACGTTGGTCATTGTACTCTCAAACATCATCAACTAAGTCCAAAATTTTAATATGGCTCTAAAAATAATGTATTTGTTGATTTGGAGCTAGCATGAGGATCCACGTATGAGCTTTTCAACCAACAAAAATAGCAAATAAACATTATAACGATGAAAATACGTCATTTTTCAAGAACCAAACTCAGCTATTTTCGGACTAAAATTCAAATTGTGGACTTAGATGATGTCGTTTGAGAGTACAAGGACCAATGTGATTTTAAGAAAAAAAAATAAACAACTAAACTGATTTTAGCCTTAATGTTTGAGGGGGTAAAATGAATTTAATCATTTTTTTAAACTGTTATTTGATCGGCCGGAAGACTATAATATAAAGAGAGATTACACATGATTGCCCGATAGTTTTAGGGCCATAGTAGATTTGAAAGGCAATGTATTTTCTTCTTTATCTACCATCTTTGTCAATTCTTTAGTCTCCTGCGACATCACTGGTTCTGCTTTTATAAACACTTTGAAGTTTGAAAAATTCAGATTGGCATCCAAGATGATGATTACTATGAGCATTAGTGCATTACCATATTAATGCCAGGAATTAACATAAAAGAGAAACAGAGAAACACGTTAATTTTCCGTCGATTTTTAGTTATTAGTCGTTACAACACCCGTGCGAAGGGGAATCAAGAGCCCTATGTACGGCACCACCTATAAACTGGTGGTTGAATCCGACGGTGACCCATTCTTTCGACTATTGAAAAAACTGAAGTGACGAGAGTGATCGACAGCGACCCATGCACCGTCGACGAAGTCACAGAAAGGTTGGACCAGACCAGATCAAAACCTGGTGATCGGTGATGGATCATGAACGCCGGCGGTGTGTTTTGTGTCGTATGTTACCAACCAAAGTGGACTTTTTTTCTGGAATTATTTGACCCAACTGTGATTACTATAGCTTTTCCAGTTGCATTGAAAATTGACCTTCTTGCTTCAGCAGGACGGCAGCTCCATCTGGCTTCTCTTTCTTCATACGAAGAATCCATTTTATCTAAACTTGAGTACTCTGAGAAGTGAGAGCTTCAACTAACTATAGCTGCATGTCCTTCACTCCTTGTAGCTTAGAATATTGACTGCTACGTACTCTGCTCTATATGTAAGTACGGATACCCCTGCATATTAGCTAGGGTTTGGTTGCATCTATCTAGATAGCTAGGGCACGAGAACTCCACCAGGTTGCCGTCTCAATCAAAATGTACGTACATTACATTACATTCAATCCTAGCTAACCTTTGATGGGAACTAAGAATGGACAAGAGTTGGCAGCCTCTAGCTTAGTAACCTTTTCGTATTAGTTGCCATCCGCTTCTTATCGTGCAGTATGGCAATATCGATATCATCATCAATTTTTTTAAACATAACAAGAAAAATATTAACCATATATTGATAATATCTAGAACGGAAATGAGAAATTCTAACAATATGATAATATATCTAAATTGCATGCATATGAAGAAAAATATGAAAAAGAGAGACCAAAACCAAAACCTTTACACTAAACAGTGATATGGGAAGTGAAAAAAATGTAAACAACAATCATTAGAAACGATTTTATTTGTAAACGTACCTTTATTTCAGATAATTTGGTGATCGTTAAGTCATTCAAAACTTTGATTTATTTTAATGATCTTAAACGGTCCAGGTTTGATATAAAGTGTGAAACATTTTGTTTTAATTTTAGTAATCCAAACTCATTAAATGACAGATCCATTAGTGTGGGTCTATACCTAAAAGTGGCCAAAAATAGAGATCCCTCAATAGAAAGGTAATATATATATATATATATATATATAATATAAGAAGGATTACATACAAATATATTTACTTAAGGATTTGTACCATAAGTTAAAGTAAATGAGAGTAAGTTTAACAAAACATGCATAAATGAATTTTTGATTTGGACAAGAAATCTACTCGACGACGAGGATATGCTCACAAATTACTTGAGATGATGCACTTCATTAACCGAAATTCAAAACCTTGAATGTATATGCAAGGCTTGGAGAAAACTGAAGGGAAACACTCAAATGAAAGGAAACTAGAAATGTTACTGTAAACACGAAAAATCTGCCACAAACTACAGAACAACACGTGTACAAAATAAAATATTTGTATTGATGAATTTATGGGTTACAATCTCTGTGGGTATTCTTTTAGAAGAATTTCCTCTTATTCGATCTCCGACGTCGATTTGATTCAAGGGCAACGAGTGCTTAATCTTGAATCGAATTGTTGTAGTTTAGACTTCTTGTCGTGTTGACGATTTGTAGAAGTTGATTGACCAAGGGTCATAGAGGCTTGTTCTTCATTGGACTTAGACCATAAGCAGTGTCACATGGTGCATGTTCTTCGACTTTGACGGGGAATAAATCGGCACGTGTGTTCGGTGCTTGTTGATTTTCCACGAGTTTGTTGATGATGAACATAGTAGAGGTTTTGATTTGTTGAAGACTTGAAGACGAGGGTTGATCAAGGGCCATGGAGCCTTGATGTTGATCGGGTTTGATCCACGAGCGGTTTCACGTGGTGGTTTGTTCTTTGTCTTGAAGTTGGTGAAGATGTCGGCTGTTTGGTGACTCTTCAGAGTTTGACAACTTCTAAGCCTTCAATTAGTGAAGGAACAGGCTATTTGGAATCTTGGTAGTTCTTCACAAAGTGTTTTGAGACTTCTGAGCTTTCGGGAATAATTTTTTCTCTCTTGCCTCGCACCCCCACCTCTTGATATGAGAGGGGATATTTATAATGTCAACATACCTCTATTTATGGCATGTAATAAAGACACCGAATTAATTGTATTTCCTTAATGGTAATAATGAAATCAATCAATTTTGATTAATTGACTTAATTATTAATTTTAACATAATCAAATCAATCAGTCTTAATTTATTGATTTAGTTACAACTGATAAGTCCTCAGTAAGGGGCGTGCCACCTCACGGACGAGGAAAGAGAGTGCGGAGAATCTTGACTTCCAAACAAGCGGGGAGTTCCAGTGCGGCCACCTCGCGAACGAGGAATTACGACTCATCATACACCTCCGCGTGCATACGGACTCCGCCTCTCGCTTCTTCACGAAGTCTCCTATACGGAGCCATCTCACCTCACGTTAGGGTTCCACTTCTAAGCGAAGTTCGTTTCTTGATTCCATGTGAAGCCCTTTTCGCATGGGAACTCTGCTATCCAGCTCACATGATCTCTGACAGGTCATCACTTGTAAACCCAATTATTTTGGGCTCGCCGGTGTGACGTGGATCAAGAATTTAATTAATATTCACTTAGACATTTACTGTCCAGTAAAATATTAATTTGGGTGTAAACATGTCCGACTTCCTTTTTCGATAATCAATTTAATTTAATTGATAACTGATTATCGATCGACATTTAATAATTGATTTTAGTCGGGATTTAAGATTTTGTTATTGACTGACCATTCACACGTCACCACGTGTCATTTTGAAGACTTTTCAACTTTGCCAGCTCATCATGAGCCACATGTGCAATTTGTCGGTTCTACGTGTTGCTTGATTCATTCAACAATTATTATTATCGTTAAATTTTATATGTCTACAGTTACAAACTAGCTTAGCACATGAGCACTTACTCTGTTCTCTCTAGAAAAAGCCTCCTATTAGATGAAAGGATGCCTCACTTTATATAGGTACATAGATGGGTATATAGATCAATATATATATCAGGTCATATTCATTCATCTCTAGATATGATATTAATTAGTTTGTCTGACCTACCTTTATTTTTTTTTATCAAATAATTGTTGGAAAATATGTAATAATATCCAATATAAATGAAAATAAAATTACTCATGACCTTTTTATTTGAAAGGGTGTGTCTTTTTCAATATGTGTCTTTAGGAATAAGTGTGTCTCTTCAAGGAGATAAGTGAATGGACATGTTGGTTCACTTGAAGTTCTATATAAACCCATACTCATATCTCCTTAAATAAGAAAAACAATCCTCAATTCTTCTAGCAGTCTTGTTCGTGTCAAAAAAGTACAAGATACAATTTATGTTTTGTTAGAGTCCAAAATTGCGGTGATTCTATTTTGGATCATCAATTGTTGTATTCTACAAGACAGACGCCCATCGAACTACAAGCACAAGGGTAGGGACAAAATATGTCTTTAGTCAAGTACATTTATGCATGCCTCAATCGGAATATCAAGTCAATTCTTTATTTCCTTGTACTACTTTTATAAGATTCTTACACTATTTTACTCATATACTAGGATTCATTCATTACTTTCAATCCTAGACGAATATTGTTATGTTTCTTATATTCTTTATTGAAATTTCTAACATATTTATAATCAAATATATGATTGTTCCCCAACCATCTAAAAATAGATAATATAATAGAACAATCATGTTTGACGATAAGTCCTATCCAAACCAAGAAGCATTTGTAAGAGAAAAATGCTATGGCCTTTTACTGCGATTGATTCCTTATCTTAATAATACAAGGAGTAGTGTGGCATTGGTTAGATGGAAGATAATGAGTAGTCTATGATGTATATAAAGTATATATACAAGATGAAAGTTAAAAATCGATGATGAAAGATGTCAGGACCCACCTCGAATTTCACCCTGAAATTCAAAGTAAACCATGCAGGGACCACATCAAAAGGAGATTCTACAAAAAAATTTGATATAACCTCCCATGAAAGCGGACAACCCTTTCTAAAAACACATGCAAGAGCTTCTGAAAAATCTATATCCAACCTTAACTCATAGGTTCAGAGCAATTCTAATAGTGAAGAAAAAGAGACACAAACATAAAAATGAGCGGAAGCTATACTATTGATTATGCCTCATCTTCATATATGTTCGACCTCAACTATGCAATCCTGCAAACTGGGCATTTTTAAAACGAAGAGCCCAGGGAAAAACATTCGAAAACGTTAAAGTGAGTGGAAAAAATAAATTTAAAAGAAATGAGCAATAAACATCTTTATGTTTTCTTAAATTAATTTCCAATGAAAACACGTTGCATGGGACAACTTAAAACCTTTAACTCAAAATTTCTTAATACGTGACTAGCCTTGCCAGTCTCCCAAACTTAATAAAAATGTCTCTTAGGCTAAATTATATAAATATAAGTATGTATTTACACTCGTCATACTCCTTGTACGATTTCTTATGAAGAACTATAAGAAAAATAGAAATTCATACAAGGCTACTACGCTTACGTCTAACGCTCACGTCACATCATTATGGCGGAAAAGCATGTATAGCTAGCTAGCATTTATTTATATACATATTATCCTCATAGTCATCATGTTTATCGGCAAAAAAAGAAAAAAAAAAGATAAAAAAAGAAAAGGGATTTAAAAAAGATATAATATAAATATTTTTCTTGTGCTACATGCACAATGCTTTAGAGTTCAATTGTGACTCTTGCAAAAAGCTCGACAACAAAGTCCAATGCAAACTCAATCTTCCAAACCGTGCACTCTATATAAAGAGACACATAGAAGAAGAAGAAGAAGAAGAAGAAGAAGAAGGACAGACAGAGCTCGGGGGACGACGGAGGCGAAGCAAAACGCAGGGAACAAGAGAAAGGCAGAAGCAGGTGGAGTCAAGACAGAAAAGAACAAAAGAGGAGAAGAAGGAGAAGAAGAGAACAAGCGAAAAAAAGCAGAAGGAGAGAGGAAAAGAAGCGGTGAGCCAACAAGAAGGTGGAGCCCACACTCTAACTCTCTTTATTTTTTTTTTGCAGTATCTCTATCCTTCGACCTCGTTCCTTACTCTGCCGGAAGCCCGCAAGCCATCTCCCCCTAAGGTGAGACGACCACGCGAGGTAGTCAACAAAAAGAAGACGAGATGACCTCGCCCCCGCCTCCTCTCGTTGCGATAATTATGTGGCCGCTCGGCCTTTACTCTTGTACACATGGCTATGCGTTTTGCATAACAAGTCGTACAAGAGAAGAAAACAAGCATTCCAGCTAAAATATTATCATGCGAGCTAGATAGCAGTCCGCATGCAAGATGACCTCGCAGGGAAGCTGAAAACTTAAGGCAAAAGCCCTAAGGCGAGGTGTCTTTGAGGTCCAGGCGAGGCGAACTAGGATGGCCTCACAAGACTGGAAGTCCAGGCGTGCCAGGTGACCTCACATCGAAGCATGAGCCCTAAGGGGTGGCGAGTCAACATTCACGCCAAGGCAGGAACCCTAAAGGGTGGCGAGCTAACATTCACGCCAAGGCAGGAACCCTAAGGAGTGGCAATAGCCGACATTCACACCAAGGCAGGAACCCTAAGGGGTGGCGAGCCAACATTCATGCCAAGGCAAGAACCCTAAGGGGTGGCGAGGTGACTTCACATCAAAGCAGAGAGACCCTAAGGGGTGGCGAGGTCGCATTCGTGTCAAAGTAGGAACCCTAAGGGGTGGCGAGCCAACATTCACACCAAGGCAGGAACCCTAAGTGGTGGCGAGGTGACTTCACGTCAAAGCGGAAACCCTAAGGGGTGGCAAGCCAACATTCAAGCCAAGGCAGGAACCCTAAGGGGTGGTGAGCCAACATTCATGCGAAGGCAGGAACCCTAAGGGGTGGCGAGGTCGCATTCGTGTCAAAGCATGAACCCTAAGGGATGGCGAGGTGACTTCAAGCTAAGGTAGAGACCCTAAGAGATGGCGAGGTCGCATTTGTGTCAAAGCAGGAACCCTAAGGGGTGGCGAGCCATCATTCAAGCCAAGACAGGAACCCTAAGGGGTGGCGAGCCAACATTCGTTCCAAAGCAGGAACCCTAAGGGGTGGCGAGGTGAATTCACATCAAGAGACCCTAAGGGGTGGCGGAGCAGAGGCCCTAAGGGGTGACGAGCTAATATTCAGAAGACCTAAGCCTAGGCGAGGCGAGATGACGTCACAGGGAAGGCAAGATCCATTCATGCAAAAGATGAAGCAAGTCAGGGAGTCCGCTCACAGACATACACACGGAGTCCGCTCACAATTGTACACGTGGAGCCCGCTCACAGACATACACACGGAGCCCGCTCACAGTCATACACGCGGAGTCCGCTCACAATTGTACACGCGGATCCCGCTCACCGACATACGCGCAGAGTCCGCATGAAGGGGCAGTCCGCTTACACACGGAGATCACCTACGCCACTATCAAGAGCTGTGGCCAAAACCATTCAATCCTTTTTGTCACACTGCTGCATCACCCAATCTGGGTGCCCAAGTCAAATTAACAAACACTCTACCAAATTCGGTGTCCACAAGAAATACAGTTAACGGATTCAAAATATATCTGGTAAACCAAAAGCCGGCATTAAGTCATAAAGCCTACAAACCTCTTAATAAGTACAATGGTTTGATCCCTTTAAAAGGGTATGTAGGCAGTCTGGGTTCAAATCTGGATACAACCACACCTAAAACCAAATCCTTGGTCCTTTCAAAGCCAAGTTCCCCTCCGGAAACACACATGCTCCATTTGTTACTTTGTATTTAAAATCAAAGGGTCTTCCCTTGGAAACGAGGGTTGTAATTAAAGAATTTACTTTATTCTGAATGAATAGAACCAGACATAATTAAAACCCTATCTTAGTTAATAAGATAAGGTGAAGTTATGTTGGGTAGATATTTATTTACAATTTTTACCCAACATAGTTTTTGGCGACTCTGCTGAGGACCCATTTTCTTTTTCATCTCTTTTATAAAGTCACTAAACTTGTTGTGTGTGTTTCAGGAAAAACAAAACAATGGCACCACAAGTAACTGTTTTCTTCCACAAGCTCCCAGCAACTGCTGCTCACCCAAATCAAACTGGTCATCGCATGACATTCGTGATCGGCCACGTTTCTGTCACTTGTGTAAAGGCGAAGCTTGAAGCAAAACAAGACAAGCTAGGCATGAGTAGCGGAAAGACTCAGACTTTCAAAGCTGCCTCCAAGAATGCTTTGAGAAATCAGAGGAAGTGAGTAGCAAGAGCTCAGAGGAAGAGAAATGCCCAAGCTAAGGCAGTGGAAGCCATCCTGGCAGAAATTGCTCAATCAAAACCTGATAAGGAGGAAGTAAAGACCCTCCTACAAAGCCATATTATGGAAGGCACCATGCGGGTCAATCTTCCAAATGTGGAGACTGTGATGGTGATTTCCACCAAGGGAGTGGATGAGCATGAACCTCAACTTCCCCTCCAGGGCTCACAAAGCTCCACAACGTCCTCACAGTCAACAACAGCTAGTCAAGAACTTGACCCAAAGAAGCTGGCGGAGGAAATTTTAAAAACTCTTGATGCACCAACAGGAGGACCAGCAAGGCCAAGGGGGTCCAAGGCAAAAGAGTATCCTGTTTATGGAGATGATTCCTACACAGGACCAATTACTCGCAATATGGCTAGAAGGAGGATGCTCGAAGCATCATCAGCAAGTGCTATGCAAGAAGAAGGGTATTCGTCTCTAAAAGATAATCCTTCATTTGTCTCATTGAAGGGTAATCCCTTATATGAGACTTCGGCCCCAACTGAAGGTTCTTTACATGCATCAGTCGCCAGGTCTAGCGAAAGTTGTGACTCCGATTTTGACAATGTTCAAGTTCTCATGGCAAGCTCATCAAGCCCAGAAGAGCAGTTGAAACAGCAAATGGAGGAGCTGACAAAGAAATTAGCTCAACTTGAACGCGATGCTCTACAAAGGCAAGTAGAAAGAGAGATGGAAGCCAAGAGGATAGCGGATATCGAAAGTGAGTCGAGAAGGATAGTGGCTGAAAAAGAGGTCAAGGTTGCTGAGCTTGTAGCAAAATGTGCTACACTCATGGAAAATAGGCATCCTGAACCTTTATTCGTTAAGGATAACAAGAATTCACTCTCACCTGAAGGGATTAGGAACATGATCGCCGAAGGGATCAGAGACTTCCAGTTGTCTCTATCTACACCAGTCCTCGGGTACCGCAAACCATATCCAGATCACTATGACGCGATACCTTTCCCCAAGGGATATCAAAGGCCAACATTCGACAAATTTGATGGAATAAATAGCTCCCCTCGAGAGCATTTAGCTCACTTCTATTCAACTTGTGGTGAGACTTCACAAGTTGATGTCTTCTTGGTCAGACAGTTTGTACAATCCCTCAAAGGTGCTGCATTTACATGGTACACCCAACTAGAGCCAGGTTCCATTCAGACTTAGGATTATATGCAAAGGGCATTTTTGGCACAATTTGTCAGCTCTAAGAAGTAAGTCTTCATTATTGACTTGGCAGACACAAGACAAAGAGTTGGAGAAAGTTCCACTAAATTCATCACAAGGTGGAGAAGCCTCAATCTCCAATGTCCTGACAAGTTATCCGAGACCTCTGCTGTTCAAATGTGTGCTAATAACCTCCTCCCAGAGATCACAACGTATGTTGGCACAGCAGAGCCTCAAACTTTCGATGCTCTGGTCTCAAAGGCAAGCAATGTGGAAAGGCAAGTTGCTCGCCAAAAGTCATCTGCAAAAATTCAAGTTGCAGATAAAAAGAGCGATTCCAAGAAGACGGTTATCAAGAAAGGAGAGACAATGGCGACATTCGTCAGGAATGAAAGGAAAAACGACACTGTCCAAAATAACCAAAGGAAAAATGACAGTGTCAAAAGCAAAAATGACAACAACAGGGGGCAAAGCGATCGACCTCGCAAACTCACACTTAATGAAAGGAAAAACGTCACTTATTCATTTGATGATGAGGATGTTCAGGTGATTTTCGATGAACTCATTGCATCAGAAAGTATTAAGCTTCCTGAATCAAAACGACCGGCCGAAATGAACAAGACCAACGATCCAAAATACTGTCGATATCACTGCCTAGTCAGTCATACATTGAAGGATTGCTACGTTCTTAAGGAAAAAATTCAATATATGATTAACAAAAATGAGATTGGGACAACAACCACAAATGTAACAACCACTGATTCATCTAGACCAGATGGTGCTATATCGGTTGCCTTCAAGGTCGATGATGAGGTCACAATTGTCGAGGCACATCCAGACATGCCTCGCCCTGGATACCCTAATATTCAATCCTTATACGAGCTCATGACAGCACCAAGCTTTGATGTATGGGAAGATTCTGACGGGTTGGAAGACTCAGATGAAGAATGGAGCATAGTAGAGAGCAATACAAGGCAACTTCGCCCCTCTACTTTGAAGACCCCTCCGCCTTCCTCAAACAAATACCGGCGCCAAGAACTCCAATCACCCTTGCGGAATTCTTACCTAAAAAATTCTTTGAAAAGGGCGCGGAATCCGCACACACGCGCAGCCCACACTCAGGCGGAGTCCGCACTCATGAAAGCGAGGAAGAGGGGGACACGCTTCAATGTTGCATGGTAACCATTAATACCATCTCGCCTCCCAACACAGATACAGAGGTTGAGAGTGTATAAGAAGTCCAGCTACGTTCTAGCTTACCACTAGCTCAAAAGAAGAAAGAATCACAGCCCATGAAGTATAGGGTAAAAGACGACGCAAAGAAGGTCACTGACAAGGTAAAAGCTGCTCCTCAAAAGAGCAAATGTGATGTGTTGTCACACTTGAAACGTATCCCCTCACCTTCAAGTGTGTATAACGTCCTGTGTATGACAAGGGAGTTAAGGGAAGCATTGATTGAGACATTGCTAAGCCCAGAGTTGTATAAAGAAGACGTTGTCGAAGTCAATACAACTATTACAAGAGTTTGTCCTCATTGCAGGAATTGCATCTCGTTCTTGGAGAATGATTTGCTGTTAAAAGGAGAGCACCATAACAGACCTCTCTATGTCACAGGGCTTATGGGTAATATGATGATCAATAGAATACTACTCGACTGTGGCTCGACTGTGAATTTGTTACCTCTCAAAACGCTACATATCATGGGAATGAACGCTAAGCAGCTCACCCCGCCAATGCTCACCATCCAAGGTTTCAACCAAGCTGGTCAAAAAGCAATGGGCACAATTGTCCTACAAATGGAGATTGGAGAGCTGCTCTCAACCGCTTTGTTTCACGTGATTGATGTTCCTACCACTTACAATGTATTGTTAGGGCGCCCATGGCTCCATAATTATGGTATCGTCCCTTCCACACTACACCAATGCTTTAAGTGGTTGGAAAATGGAGAGGTCAAAACAGTCATGGCAGACACAGATCCTTTCAAAGGCAAAGAGGTAAATTCTCAGATGCTAAATTCTACAATTCATCGGATGGCCCTGGCGTAAAAGAAACTTCCAGACCTGTTCTAGAAGCAAGAAAGCAAGAAGTGCCAAAGCCATTAAGATCCCGGGTCAGAGTAACTCCCCAAACATTGTCCTCAAAAGAAAAGGCTACAAGCTCAGAAGTATCAAAGCCGAAGATGGTCTTCAGGTATGTGAAAAAAGACCAGCGAGAACCCGGGCAAAAGGTAATGACACGTATCAAGGACATAATGGAGACACTCATGACGAGCTATGCGCGACCTCTTCGTAAAATTCACCAGTCTATCCTAAAGAGTGGTATTATGATCTCTATAACACTTGATAATGGGCATAATAGGTATAAACGGTTTATTTCTTTCAAAAGCAGAAATCAGAAGCAAGCATCAAGCCTTCTAAAGATTAACCTCGGGAGTAGAAAGGCGGCTTCAAAAGCCATTCCCCTTAATATCATGGTTAAGCAGGTAAATGGCATGCTTAAGGTAGAAGTTCCTGAGTCATATTCCTCTGAGACAGGTGTCCTTACAGATCTTGAGAAAACTATGTTCCGTAATGAAGACATGACACAAGAAAGTCGGCCTCATCTATCTATCTTTCAACGCCTTACAAAAGAGCCCCAACCTCAAGTTTCTGTGTTTCAACGATTGGGCGAAATTCATCCAAAATCACAAAAGAACAGAAAGTGGAAGCTCAAACGACAAAGGGTGCTCATGGCTAACAAGTGGACGAGAGTGTAGAGGGATTTGCATCAACAAACTGCACTTCCATCGAAGAAGATCAAGATGAAGACGAAGAATATGAATTCATCGATAATGCCCAACATGCCCCGCCCCAGATAGAAGATGGAGGACAAGAGACAGTTGATGAACTCCAAGAGATAAATTTAGGCACCAATGAAGACCCAAAACCTATATTTGTAAGCGCTCTTTTGACTCCAGAAGAATTTCAAGACTACAAGAATCTTCTAGAAGAATACAAAGACACGTTTGCATGGGGCTATCAAGACATGTCTGGCTTGGACCCTAGTTTAGCTGTCCATAAGCTTGTCGTTTCAAAGGGAAAACCATGAGTGAAACAAGCTCCCTGACGCTTCCGCTCAGAGCTTGCTATTCAAATCGAATATGAGGTCAACAAACTCATCGATGTCGGTTTCATTCGAGAAGTTAAATACCCCACGTGGCTCGCTAGTATCGTACCTGTTAAAAAGAAAAACGGATAGATTCGTATTTGTGTCGACTATAGGGATCTCAATAACGCTTGTCCAAAAGATGAGTTCCCTCTTCCAATCACGGAGTTATTGGTTGATGCTACAACATGATACGGCGCTTTGTCCTTCATGGACGGTTTCTCAAGTTATAATCAAATCAAGATGGCACCCGAGGACAAGGAGCTTACAGCCTTTCGTACACTAAAAGGAGTATACTGCTACACAATAATGACATTCGGCTTGAAAAATGCAGGTGCAACTTATCAAAGAGCAATAACTCACTTCTTCAACGATATGCTACACAACACTGTTGAATGTTATGTCAATGACTTGGTGGTTAAAACAAGAAAAAGGCAACACCATCTAGCTGACCTGAGGAGAGTCTTTGAAAGGCTTCGGAAATACCAGCTGAAGATGAACCCTTTAAAATGTGCCTTCGGGGTCACGTCTGGAAAATTACTTGGTTTTGTTGTTAGATACCGAGGAATCGAGGTCGACCCTACTAAAATCACGGCAATAAGAGAAATGCCAACGCCAAAAAATCTTCAAGAGTTTAGAGGATTGCAAGTAAGACTCGCCTACATAAGAAGGTTTATATCAAATCTTTCTGGAATGTGCCAGCCATTTTCAAGACTAATGAAGAAAGACGTACATTTCGTCTGGGATCAAGTATGTCAAAATGCATTCGATAGTATCAAGCAATACTTGCTCAACCCACCGGTCCTAATGGCGCCTATAAAGGGGAAACCTTTAATCCTCTACATAGCAGCTCGTAATCACTCCTTGGGGGCATTGCTGGCACAAAATAATAATGAGGGGAAAGAAAACGCTCTCTACTATTTAAGTCAGACATTGGTAGGAGCTGAACATAATTATACGCTAATAGAGAAGATCTGCTTAGCTTTAGTCTTCGCCGTTCAAAAATTACGGCATTATATGCTTGCTCATAGTGTCACCTTGATATCTAAAGCTGATCCTTTAAAGTATTTGATGACAAAGCCCATGCCCTCGGGTAGACTTGCTAAATGGTCTCTGATCCTCTCAGAGTTCGAATAAAGTATATACCCCAAAAAGCAATAAAGGGGCAGGCACTTGCAGACTTCTTGGCAGCACACCCAGTGCCAGATGATCATGAATTACCAAAAACTTGCCAGATGAAAACGTCTTCTCAACCGAGACTCCCTCATGGTAGTTGTACTTCGACGGGGCAGCTAGAAAACAAGGAGCTGGAGCTGGCATCGTGTTCATCACGCCTTTTGGCGGTATAATCCCCTACTCATTCTTTCTAATGGCTTTATGTTCAAATAATGTTGCAGAATATGAAGCACTCATGATTGGCCTCGAGATCGCCTTGGAGATGAGGATTGACTCCTTACAAGTTTCGGTGACTCCCAACTAATCATCAGACAAGTAAATGACGAATATGCGGTCAAGAATGAGAGCCTTGTCTCATACCACCGACGGGTCAAGTACCTTATGGGAAAATTTCAAAGCATAAATGTTAGCCACATTCCCAAATCAGAGAATGACAAAGATGATGCATTGGCTAACCTGGCAGCTTCTCTAATCTAACCAGATGAAAGGGACATCCAGAGTACGGTTGGGGAACGACGATTGCTGCCTACACTACTTGAACGAATGGAGGGCGTCAACAAAGTATATGTGGTTTCCGTGTTCGAAGTCGAAGAAGAATCCGATTGGCGAATGGACATGATCAAGTATTGTCAATCAGGCATGCTACCTACAGATCCAAATAAAAGAGTCTACGTCAGGCGGACTGCACCTCGATACACATACCTTAGTGACACTTTGTATAGGATGTCCTTCGACCGGATACTCTTAAGGTGTCTCTCAAAAGAAGAGGGAGCGGAAGCTCTTAAAGAAGCCCATGCTGGAATATACGGAGTCCACCAGGCTGGTCCAAAATTAGCAGCCCGGTTAAAGAGAATAGGCTATTATTGGCCATCGATAGTACAAAACTCAGTAATTACGCACGGTTATGCAAGGCCTGCCAGCTACATGGGGATTTTATACATCGGCCGCCATTACCTCTTCATCCCATGTCTCTCTCATATCCCTTCAAAACATGAGGGTTGGACGTTGTGAGAATCATAGCTCCTAAATCCTCACGCCTGCATCAATACATATTGGCTGCAACAAATTACTTTTCTAAATGGAGCGAGGCAATTCCTCTCAAATTAGTAAAAGCAGAGGACGTGGCAAAATTCATCAAGACTCACATCATCTATCGCTTCGGAGTTCCCTCTAAAATAATATCTGACAACGCCTCATAATTCAAGTGCAGAGCCATGGTTACAACGTGTGAAAAGTATAAAATTCAACCTGCATTTTCATCTAGCTATAACCCGACAGCTAATGGCCAGGCAGAGGCCTTAAATAAGGTGCTTTGCAACATCCTAAAGAAGATGGTCTCAACAAATAAGAGAGACTGGCATGATCACCTCCCCGAGGCATTATGGGCATATCAAACCACTGTTCGTACAACAACCGGTTGTACTCCATTCAACCTGGTTTACGGCTCTGAAGCAGTACTGCCTTTAGAAGTCCAACTACCTTCTTTAAGAATAGCTACAAGGTTGACAAATCCAGATGAAAACACACAAATTAGGCTTGCAGAGCTTGAAACCCTGGATGAGAAAAGACTTGCAGTGCAACAAAGACTCGAGATTTACTAGGCTCAAATTGCAGGGGCTTTCAACAAGAGAGTTAAGTTCAGGTCATTCAAAATAGGCGACTTGGTCTTAACAGTCCGAAGGCCCATCATCGTCACCAGGAAGTGAAATGGAAAGTTTGGGCCCAAATGGGAAGGTCTATATGTAGTCACCAAAGTCTTCACCAAAGGCGCATAAGAGCTTTCAAATGCAAACGGAGACTGCATCTATCCCTGTGTTAATGGGAAGTTAGTAAAAAAGTTCTACGCCTTCTAAATCTCGCTGGATTGATAAGCCGAAAGGGCGGTCCAGGCAAAAGTTAGAGCCTAAAACTTCCTGAACTACGACGGCTTGATCCCCCGAAAGGGGGTACGTAGGCAGTCTAGTCCCAAGATGCTAGATGCAGCCACCCCACAAAAAAAAATCATCCTTAATCAATCAGGCGAACTACGTATAGCTTGATCTCTTCATAGGGCACGTAGGCAATCTAGTTTAAAAACTGGATCCAGCTGCGAAAAAAAAGTTTTCAAAAAAAATCTTTGCCCAAAATCAAGTGGGTGAACTACGTTTGGCTTGATTCTTTCACAAGATACGTAGGCAGTATGGTGACAAACTAGATCCAGCCATATTTTCAAACTAACCCTTTTCTCTCTTGTGATTGTAAACAGGTAAAAGAGGATAGTTTGACAAATCCATTATCATTGAATAATGGTATCAAAAGTTTAGCATACACCAAGTACAAGTCCGCAACACAAAAAATAAAAAAATACTGGCAGCAAGACATGCGGGCTCAAATATCCCGCCCTGCCAAGACGTATTCCTTGTAGACGAGTACACATGATAAATAAAAGTTGTTGTTCAAAACAAATTCTCTTGCATCTTACCAAATTTTCCAAGGGAAGTAACAAAGAAATAACAAAGCAAGACAAGAAGGAAAAAAAATAACACATGAAGGCCAAATGACTTCGCAAGACAAAATAGTCATGCAAAGGGAAGACAACGAGGCAAGATGCGCAGACCGCACACGGACTCATGCTTACACCTCGCCAAAGGTCCTTAAAGAATTGACTAGCCGTTTGAACTCCTCTTCCTGAGCTTCGTGTGAACTTTTGAGGAGCTCGAACTCTACAAGCTGGTTTTCCTTCCCTTCCATCCTTGCCTGGAGAAGTTCTTCATCCCGCCTGTTTTGTTGAGCAGCAGTGTCTTTCAAGAATGCAATTCTCTCTTCAATATGTTCCTTTTCCAGCTCATATTTTTGACGCAATTGCTGTGCTTAATGCTCTGCCTTTATAACATGCTTTTCGCTGGCCCTCAAAACCTCAAATTCTTGGTTAAGGCCCGACAATTCCGAGTCTAACATTGCCTTGGTGCGATGACATTCTTCATGGCTACATATCATGGAGGTGTTCAACATCTATTTTGGAACACTCCTCAACAACACGCGAGCTCTTGGAAATCATATCCGCCAATTCAAATGTTTTGCTTACATTTTCAACAAACCTTTCAAATCTGTCCTGACCAGATCCATAAGACCTAATCACTGGTCCTAACATCTCATGTGACTTCTGGACCTCGCCGCGACAATCAGTAAAGAGTTCCAGTGGTTGAGACAAGCTCATCTTACGCAAAATGTCTTCCACCTCTGAGATAATAAAATCACCCCAGCGCTCATTCGGGCCTGAGTTGAAGATCATACTTAAGATAGATGAATTTTCATTTGGCTGACAAATACCTTCATCTCTAGGCTCGCATGCATCAGGATCCACTGGCTCTGTACTACCACTTTTAGAGTCAGAATGATCTCTTAGTGATATGCTAAAACTCTCTGCTTCCAGTCCTGACTCCCTCGACTAAGTTGGTTCTTTCCATGTTAGCAAAAGTAATCCTGGCTTTGTCCCAATCAATGACGGCTCCAAATCATGATGAGCCTTCTCACAAATTGATTCCAAGTTTTTAGGTTCAGGTGCTGGTAACCTCAATACCAAATCCTTCATAGGCGGCTTTGGTACGTTTTGAGGAAACCCCAAAGCATTCTCCTGCGAGGTGGACCTGCGTGGATTCTCATATGAAGTGGACTAGCGCGGATTCTGTTGAGAAATGGACTTACGCGGGTTTTGATCTACTTCTTTCAAGGAGGGTCTAATGCTATGCTCTTTCTGCAATAGTTTCTTCCTCTTTGATTCAGGAACATATGGCTTGCATCCCGCATCCTTACGCTCGGTTTCTACTTGCTTCGACGTAGACCTTGGCTTCTGCAAGTCCTTTAAACTTGGTTCAGGACTTCGCGGCCTTGAAATCAAGTCATGTTGACCCCGCGACTTTGAAATCAGGTCATGTACCACCACTGATTTCAACTTCGAAACAGCGGTCTTGTCGCTATTTCACGAGGCATGATTAGTCAGCGGTGATCCAATTTCATCCGCGAGATCATCATACCGAGCTCGCTTGTTGCCCCGACTATCCTCATCAAGTTTTGTTCTATGAATTTTCTTGCTCATAAAAGGAGAACTACTTCCGGGATAAACAGCTGGATCTCTTTCCTCAAAGTCAGAAAAAAGTATTTTTCCTGGTCCGCCAGCGGATACACCTTTAAGGGATTCTGGCGGGAAAATACTATTCTGCTTGGCGAGAACACGTTTCTTCAGGGTCTCGTAAACAAAAGACACAGACCGACCAAGATAGGGGGCACATGCTGACATCCACCACCTGCAATAAGTCCAGGTACACATCCCCTCATAAGAAGAACGGGGAATATAAAAACGGGAACATGTATCAGTTCTAAGGAGTTTAAATTGCGCTTTCGCTAAATCTTCAACGCCACATTTGCTCCTCTGCTCAATTTTGAATTGAAGTTTGTTGGCCGGAATCCCTTGATCAAAGCCAAATTGACGAGCGAATCTATTGGGATAGTATGGCTCTAACCAAAGCTCATCACCAATTCATACAAGAAGTAATGAAGAATGTACACAAATCAGCCAGTCAAAATGTTCTTCAGACAAGTTCCCATCGTCAATCAAAAAGTAACCCTTTGATTCAATAAAGGGACTAGGACGATACTCTATAGAGTTTTTGATCCTAAAAACAAGCCGAGCTCTTGTGATATTGAAATATTGAGCTTTAATTCCTGCATATCTCTTTAGCTGGGGATAGTTTTTAGGAAAATCGTTTTCGGCATGACGTCTATATAAACAGTCGAAGTGTTCTCCCAACCAACCAATCACATATTGAACAGGGAAGCAACTTCGCGACTCTCCAAGCCCTCGTGGATCAGTCACGATTTTCCCAAGACTATGATAAATATGGCCCAACACTGCTGGTGCAAGAGACACTCTAATTTCTTCAGCCATTAAACATGCCATGTGAAAGGTTTCAGGTCTAATTATATAATGATAAGAAGGAAAACCAAACCTGCTGAGCCAATAAGCTAAGAACGCAGCCAACTCCCCTTCTTTTGAAATTATCAAAGTAGGCCGAAAACCCATGAATTTTTCACGTTGCAAATGATTTATGCACTGTGTGTCTTCTCTGTAGCCTGAGTATAGCAGTTGCCCTCTATAAAAATGTCTAACCCAATCTCCTCAACAGACAAATTTCTGCTTGCTCAAGATGCATAGTCGGGAATGTACGCACAAAATCTCAGAAAGCATAGCAGGGTATGGACCGTCTCGCTGCAACCTTTTATTTTCAGGAATAAATTCATCAAAGGGAATCCCTAAAATCGGCAAGCCACCAAGCATCTTCAGATCCCATAATGATATACTTATTTCTCCATTTCCATGGTGTAAAGTGTTCGTCAAAGGACTCCATAATTTCAGGAATGCTTTCCATACGTTGGAGCAATAATGATAAGGATATTGAGAGACGCCAACGGCACCATATATTTCAGCTTGATTCAAGACATCTTCAAAATTGGCTAGAACGAATTCCGTCCACTCCATGATGCCTATCTCAAATGTAGCACAACCTCAGAAACAAAGGCTCGATGACCAATCCTCTTTGGTACTTAGCATCTTGTAAAGTACCAGATAGAATTTCTCTTCAAAGACGAAAGGGACTTCATCATGTTGATTATTCACCTTCTCTAAAGAATGCCCTTTAAATACAGGGGAAAAGTTACGGGTTGTTCTTATCACTTGATCCTCTAGATCCTGACGAAATGTAAGGGAGCCTGAGTTCATTTCAACTTCTGTTACCAAGGTAATGATGTCTCTAGGAGCGTCATCAACACGGATGGAATTCAAAGGCCGTGATCTCATGTATTCTATGCTCTTTCCTACCATCTTGCCATATTTGTCCAAAGCTGCTTCGCAAGAGATATGGCCATATGCATCCATTACCTGAGATTACAACATCAAAAAAAAATATGTTAGAAGAAAGCAATTTCAGGTCAAGTTTTGTGCACGGAAAGCAGGTTCCACACACAAAACTTGAGGGGGCACTGTTGATCGGCAAAACAAAAAAAGAAAAAAAAAGGGATTTAAAAAATATATAATATAAATACTTTTTTTTGCTACATGCACAATGCTTTAGAGTTCAATTGTGACTTTTGCAAACAGCTGGACAACAAAGTCCAATGCAAACTTAATCTTCCAAACAGTGCACTCTATATAAAGAGACACAGAGAAGAAGAAGAAGGACGAACAGAGCGCGAGGGACGACGGAGGCGAAGCAAAAAGCAGGGAACAAGAGAAAGGTAGAAGCAGGCGGAGTCAAGACAGAAAAGAACAAAAAAGGAGAAGAATGAGAAGAGAACAAG
Source organism: Fragaria x ananassa (assembly GCA_034370585.1). Taxonomy (NCBI): domain Eukaryota; kingdom Viridiplantae; phylum Streptophyta; class Magnoliopsida; order Rosales; family Rosaceae; genus Fragaria; species Fragaria x ananassa. Next base: position 21,559,337 of record CP139765.1, on the reverse strand, counting down.
CGAAGAAAAGAAGCGGCGAGCCAACAAGAAGGTGGAGCCCACACTCTAACTCTCTTTATTTCTTTTTGTAGTATCTCTATCCTTCGACCTCGTTCCTTACTCTGCCGGAAGCTCGCAAGCCATCTCCCCCTAAGGCGAGACGACCACGCGAGGTAGTCAACAAAAAGAAGGCGAGATGACCTCGCCTCGCCTCCTCTCATTGCGATAATTATATGGCCGCTCGGCCTTTACTCTTGTACACATGGCCAAGCCGTACAAGAAAAGGAAACAAGCATTCCAGGCGAGTTTGAAGACCAGGGCACTCGGCCCTTACTCTCGTACACAAGGCCATATGTTTCGCATAACAAGCCGTACAAGAAAATGAAACAAGCATTCCTACTAAAATATTATCAAGCGAGCTAGATAGCAGTCCGCATGCAACATGACCTCGCAAGGAAGCTGAAAACTTAAGGCAAACGCCCTAAGGCTAGGTGTCTTTGAGGTCCAAGCTAGGCGAACTAGGATGACCTCACAAGACTGGAAGTCCAGGTGAGCCAGGTGACCTCACATCAAAGCATGAGCCCTAAGGGGGTGGCGACTCAACATTCACGCCAAGGCAGGAACCCTAAGGGGTGGCGAGCCGACATTCACGCCAAGGCAGGAACCCTAGGGGTGGCGAGCCGACATTCACGTAAAGGCAGGAACCCTAAGGGGTGGCGAGCTGACATTCATGCCAAGGAAGGAACCCTAAGGGGTGGCGAGCCGACATTCGTGCCAAGGTAGGAACCCTAAGGGGTGGCGAGGTGACTTCACATCAAAGTAGAGACCCTAAGGGGTGGCGAGGTCGCATTCGTGTCAAAGCAGGAACCCTAAGGGGTGGCGAGCCAACATTCACGCCAAGGCAGGAACCCTAAGGGGTGGCGAGGTGACTTCACATCAAAGCGGAAACCCTAAGGGGTGGCGAGCCAACATTCAAGCCAAGGCAGGAACCCTAAGGGGTGGCGAGCCAACATTCGTGCTAAGGTAGGAACCCTAAGGGGTGGCGAGGTCGCATTCGTGTCAAAGTAGGAACCTTAAGGGATGGCAAGGTAACTTCAAGCCAAGGCAGAGACCCTAAGCGGTGGCGAGGTCGCATTCGTGTCAAAGCAGGAACCCTAAGGGGTGGCGAGCCAACATTCAAGCCAAGGCAGGAACCCTAAGGGGTGGCGAGCCAACATTCGTGCCAAGGCAGGAACCCTAAGGGGTGGCGAGCTGACTTCACATCAAGAGACCCTAAAGGGTGGCGGAGCAAAGGCCCTAAGGGGTGACGAGCTAATATTCAAAAGACTTAAGCCCAGGCGAGGTGAGATGACGTCACAGGCGAGGCGAGGCGAGATGACTTCACAAGAGAGGCGAGATCCATTCATTCAAAAGATGAAGCAAGTCGGGGAGCCCGCTCACAGACATACACGCGGAGCCCGCTCACAGACATACACGCATAGTCCGCTCACAAGCATACGCACGGAGTCCGCTCACAGTCATACACGCGGAGTCCACTCACAATTATACACGCAGAGCCCGCTCACCCATATACGTGCGGAGTCCGCATGAAGGGGCAGTCCGCTTATACACGGAGATCACATACGCCACTATCAAGGGCTGTGGCCAAAACCATTCAATCTTTGTTGTCACACTACTGCATCACCTAATCTGGGTGCCCAAGTCAAATTAATAAACACTCTACCAAATTGGCTGTCCACAAGAAATACAGTTAATGGATTCAAAATACATCTGTTAAACCAAAAGTCGGCATTAAACCATAAAGCATACAAACCTCTTAAGAACTACAATGGTTTGATCCCTTTACAAGGGTATGTAGGCAGTCTAGATTCAAATCTGGATACAACCACACCTAAAACAAATCCTTGGTCCTTTCAAAGCCAAGTTCCCCTCCGGAAACACACATGCTCCGTTTGTTACTTTGTATTTAGAATCAAAGGGTCTTCCTTTGGAAACGAGCATTGTAATTAAGGAATTTACTTTATTCTGAATGGATAGAACCAGACATAATTAAAACTCTATCTTAGTTAATAAGATAGGGTGAAGTTATGTTGGTTACATATTTATTTACAATTTTTACCCAACACATCCTTATATGAATATAAATCCACCGAAATTCTCAATTTTGATTATTTTCCAACAAAAAAAATTACTCATCAATAAATTAGTTGCATGGACATTATTTAAAATAAAATTTCACTCACAACTTAGGCCAAAGTCTGATGTCGATCTGAGATCTCTTCTGCTTGAACCTCCTCCGTCATGTTCCAAATGTATAATTAAACTCCCAACCAAAATCCAATAATTATACAAAATAGGAAAAATTAATTGTGATCCTTAACCACACTCATCATTCCCCAACTTCGTCATTGTTAACTCACTATGATCCAAACTTCACTAAAAAAAATAACGGCAGCCTTAACACAACCTTCCGCAGTCTAAACCACATTAATCCAATAGCCGGATTCTACCTTATTAATCCGCCAAAATTACGAAACTTTAAAAATTCCCAAACCTATCCAATACTCCTCCAAAAAAAATCCAAAATTCACACCATTAAACTCCCCTTAAGATTACACATTTAAAACCATGAAAATTCCCCTAACAACAGCGGCCGGCGGCCGACTCTGGTGACCTCATTTACCTACCAAAATTTGACAGTATCTTCCTCTCAACCTCCTCTACAACTTTCCTAACTATCACAAACATCAATTTCAAACCTAACTATGCCAATCGAACGAAAACATCACGAAAAACCTTAGAACTTCCACTCACCGGTTCTCCTCACCTAAAGCAAACTGGACAGAGTCCTTCTAGGGCAAGGCAACTGGGTTGAAGACCTTCAAAACCATATAAGTCTTGCTCGGATTGGTGGCCGGAGGAGGAAGTTTCGGAGACGGAGAGCTTTGAGCTGTCGGAACCTTCGGGCTTGATTTCTCCTTCATGGCAGCGCTAGAAAGGCTGCCACTGGTCTAGGAAGGAAGAGAAGGAGATGGCCGACCGTTTGGGACTGGTGCGGCGGCGAACGGTGGCCGGACGACAGCAGACAGGCTCGGGATGTTTTCAGGGCAGAGGGAGAGGGAGAGAGAATCGGGAGGGAGGAAAGAGAAAAAAGAGAAGGAAAAGGTTTGGGTTGTTGCCCAACCCGGTCCATCATACCAAATATAAACTCAACTCTAAAATTTAACACCTTCAAATAATACCCTAATAAAAATTACATTTTAATAGCTAAAATTCACTATTTTTACCTTCGTCACATTTTTCTCCTACGAATAATTCCTTCAAAATAACCATCCCCCAAAACCCCTCTAGGAACCAATTAAATTATAAACTCATTGACGAATAAGGTAAATATCTTATTAACACCATGCTAGTAAATAAGGTAAAAATTTAAAAGTCGGAACGTGACAAAAAAATATGTTTAGGACTGCTACGTACTAAAGTGCAATCATAATAATATAAGATTTTGCTTATATGTTATGCAACAGAAAACTTGGTCTAATGCTAAGTGTATGTATGCGTATGCATGATATCTACAATTATAGAAGTTGATATGGAAGATGCAAAGCAAAAGATTTAATATATTTGGATAATTGTATAAGCATGTGCTTGTGTTGATATGCATAATCTGCATGAAAATACTTGAAGTACCAGTACCCGGCTGTTTTGAATGGCTTTGTCTAGATTTCGATAGTATTTATTTATGGGCATAAGATTCAATAAAGATAACTGTTACTGCATTTAGTGGTTGTAATTGCTTGCAAACGCTTGTAAGTTTTACAGTACAGGACCTTACAGTACAGTATGTGAACAGGCACCAAAAGAAGAAGTTTTGATACATACTAATTTATAAACTGTCGAAAAGGTGTCTAAACTCAGATGCAACCTTATGTCATAATTGAAAAGGTGTCTTTCTATCTGTTGAGTGCTGGTCTTTCTGTATATAGATATATCTTGATCATCTATCAATTGATGAATATATGAAACTATGATTTAGTTATGTATCAGTTAGTCAAGTTTCATGTATATATGTTTAATAACCTTATATCATTTTTAATATGAGTCTTGTGAATGTCACAAGAGAAGAACAACTATTGTATATGTGGGGATTAGAGTTCCCAGATTCGATATCATCATATGCCAACAAGGTTTGATTCGTTAATGTTCATTGAATTTCATGGAATGTACTTCTCTGTTGTAGAAGATTCCTTTTACTAAATGTTGTAATGAACATGAGATACCAAATTAGTTTTGAATCTCTATTTTCAAGAGAGATTACAAGAAAACTACGGGTGAGAATTTGGAACAAATGACGGGTAAGAATGATCGCTGTTTCATACAATCATACCAACTTGTTGATGCATGTGTTCTAGATGCATGATTCAAGTGAGATATATGGATGAGTTACTGTACACTTATATTTGAAACAAAAGGGACAGTCGAAAGAAATAGTCATACTTCCTCTCGTGGTTTACATATGAAATCATGCTACCATCAACAGAGCATGATTGATGCAGTAAACTAGAGCGGAGTTTTGTATGCTTTTATAGTTAATCTAGAAAGCATATATAGAAGTCACGGAGGTCCCTTTTTTTAGTATTTTGATATGGTATTGTTGCGATATGGTTAACTATGTTTATCGATCCCATAAAGATCAAAGAACAATGAATTTGATTTCTAATGCGATAGTCCCAATTATGATGTTATCATTAAAAGATTTAAGATCTTTATGATCATATATAAATGAGAAACATTTTACAAATGTTAGTAAGACTCTTGTTTTACGAACAAAACCAAGAGAAATATGTTTGATGAGTAATGCTTCAATCACTAAATAGACATCCCAAGTTGGAGAAGTGCATGAAAAAAGATAGCGTAATTATTCCATAAACGAATGTGCTCCTAAATGAGGTTTGTGGGAATATATATTACTATCTTAATTGTATTACAAGAACCTATGTATTTATAATGTCTATAAATTGTATGTAATACAATTGAAGAGATAGTGTTGGAATGCTTTGGCATTTACATATCTATGTCAAATAAAAGGATATGAACAACTACTCTCAAGTGAAATTTGATTCGATTCTCAACCATATGGATCCAAATTATTTAAAGGTTTGACTAGAGAGGTAGTTGATGATCAAGGGGAATGAGTTAAAACCAATAATACAATGAGTCATTACTTGGCGGAAACCTAACCTAGCAACATTGGAGATCCCATAGTCTAAGTTCAATAGGCAAACTAGTTGGGGAAGATTAAGATGCATAACACACAACTCACTCATTCCTATGATCAATGTGTGTTTTTCGCAGCCATAATAAGGTTATGTTTTTGCATTTAATGATACTAATATCTTGTTATCAAGTGGAATCTGGCGGAATATTCTTAATTAGTGTGATCACCTATATAAGAGTAGAAGTTGGGTCGCTTTTATGAGAATGATATGGCTTAGTTCTCTAAAGCTTTCATGAATGTGGAAATTGTTCAGGACCAAAATAAACACAACTGTAAGAACCATAATGTATTAGAATAAGAGATGTGTGAGGCTTATTGTCTTGGTTTACAAAAACGGTGGATAGTTCAAAGATCTTCTATATCTACTATTTCACCAAGTAAATCCGATAGGTCTTCACTATGAAAGGTTCAAGTCCAAAAAACATATTTTCAAATGCATCTCTTGTTCGCTTGTACTATCTAATTCCATGTCATTCAATGTTGTTATTTTCATTCATGTGGGGGGGATTGTTGGAAAATATGTAATAATATCCAATATGAATGAAAATAAAATTACTCATGACATTTGCATTTGAAAGGGTGTGTCTTTTTCAATATGTGTCTGTATGAATAAGTGTGTCTCTTCAAGGAGATAAGTGGACAGACATGTTGGTTCACTTGGGGTTCTATATAAACTCATACTCATATCTTCTTAAATAAGAAAAAGAACCCTCAATTCTTCAAGAAGTCTTGTTCGTGTCAAAAAAAGTACTAGATACAAATTATGGTTCACTAGAGTCCAAAATTGCGATGCTTCTATTTTAGATCATCAATTGTTGTATTCTACAAGGCGGACACCCTTCGAACTACAAGCACAAGGGTTGGGGTGAAATATGTCTTTAGTCAAGTGCATTTATGCATGTCTCAATTTGAATATCAAGTCAGTTCTTTCTTTCCTTGTACTACTTTTATAAAATTCTTACACTATTTTACTCTTATATTAGGATTGATTCACTACTTTCAATCCTAGACGAATATTGTTATGTTTCTTATATTCTTTATTGAAATTTCTATCATATTTATAATCAAATATATGATTGTTCCCCAACAATAATAACTTCATTCATTAAGAACGGGTTACAAAGAGAGACGGATGCAAACACACCCAGACTTCGGATTGGAAATCTATACCGAAAAGAAACAAATAGACGCTAAGACACAAAACAAACACAACAACGGCAATTATACTGTGTCGAATCAAGACATAGTCATACTTAAGTCCACATGTGACCATTTCGCTAGAACTCCTGAATTCGGAACAAACATCAGACCAACCTACATAAACTACAAGAGACACAGAAGACCCAACCAGCCAGGCCCAACCGAAAACAAGAAGGAAAGCCCAAAAGGGGTGCCGCTCCACCACCATTAGCGACCACACAGTCTTCAAGAAAGCCACAATCGCCGATCGATCAAAAGGCCAACAACGATAAGAGCAACAAAGGGCAATGGGTCAAGCATGACCTATAAGGTTCTAAAAAACGGCTTAGCTAGGCGCTCGGAGAGGTGTTGCCATCCTGATTTCAGGAAGATCGGCGAGTGTAGGCGGTCAGCCGTTTTTTGGCTGCCTGGGCGGCGCCTAGTTGGCTGGGCTGTTAGGTGGCTTGGAGTTTTTTTTTTAAATGAAAACCATAAAAAAATAAAAAATAAAACCTTGTTGGAGGAGTAGGCTTGCAATAATGTATTTTTCTTTATTTGAATTATTTTTGGACATTGTTGTCTAGTTGGTGAATTGTGTTTTTATTTTTAGATTTTCCTAAGGACATTGCTTTTTACTTGCGTTTCTTACTTGCTTCAATGACATTGTTGTTGAAATGTTGAATTGCATTTCTTATTTTCCTAAAAACATTATTGTTAGTGTTGTAGAGTATGAGAATACGAGAGAAAAAATGTCTACTCATTCATTAATAGATTGACCTTTATATAGATATTACATAAAGAATTCTTATAAATCAAGGATAGATATCTAAGAGATATTCTAGTCTAATAAGGAGAAGATTCGGTCAAGACATATCATCAAAGATATGAATGTAAATTCCTTCAACACTCCCCCTTGTGTTGCGTATCAGAATCACATGGCGCATGAACGTTGCCTCGGTACAAAACTTTGTCAAGTAAAACAAAAACCTCTTGGGTAAAAACAAAAGACTTGGTCGAAGGGAAAAAGAGCACAACGCGTTAACTACAATTTGAATGTAAAATATGTGGTTATCACTAAGACACTCAAACTCGATTAAACCAATGGATCAACATAATTCTGTCGAACTTGAACCGTTCATGTTTATAACAGAAAAACGCAGTTTTGAGTGCCTTAATGATAAGTAAATTGGCTAAAATTTTACAGAGATGATCTATATATTAGTATCTAAATACTAGACCGTAGAGATGTGAAAATTCGATTGAAAAGTGAGTGTAAAGTGGAAATCCACTCCGTAAGAATAAATGCAGACGTCCGTAGCTGAGAAGACTGTATATATATATATACATGTATATATATACATGTATATATATATGTATATACATGTATATATATATGTATATATATATACATGTATATATATATACATGTATATATATATGTATATACATGTGTATATACAGTCTTTCTCAGGTGCAGAGGTCCGTACCAATGGTTTTGGTGCGGATTTCCATTTTTGCACCACTTTTTGATCGAATTTCCTCATCTCCACCGTGTAACATCTAGATAATATTGTGTAGATCATCTCTGTAAAATTTCAACCAATTTGGAAATCGTTAAGGCCCTCAAACTCGAAAAACAAATTGACGGACTGAATTTTGTCAAACATGAACCGTTCATGTTTATAACAGAAAAACAAAATTTTGAGGACCTTAATGATTACCAAATTGGCTGAAATTTTATAGAGATGATCTACACAATATTATCTAGATACTAAACGGTGGAGATGAAAAAATTCGATCGAAAAGTGGTGCAAAAATAGAAATCCGCACCAAAACCATTAGTGCGGACCTCCGCTATATATATATATATATATATTGCATGCATATGAGAGACTGTCAAGATCAAAGTTGAGTAAAAACAACAATAAAGAGAAGAGAGATAGACCGAAACCGAATACAAATTTACCGACCACCCTTATTTGCCTACCAAAGTGTTCACCCTCTTAGCAGTAGCGGATCCAGGATTTAAAGATCGAATAGGCTTGAATTTTTTTTTTTGTTGACAAAAACGGTAAGATAAAAAATTTAAAACAATGTCGCATGTTTATCACAAATACAAATATACACGTTAAGATGCGAAAATTAAGAACCCATCCAAAACTACTGTTTATGATCAGAAGAATTATATTTTTGAAACTATCTATAATTGAACCAAAATAAATAAAATAGGTTGTGGAAAAAATAATCAAACCAAAATTGACCAAACATCTTACAAAAGAAGTGTCATGCCCTAAAAAAAAGTAAAAACTATGACCCTAAGGACTAAAAAGATCTATTTTGGTCAGAGAAGAGGAGATAGTTCCAACACCACGATATAGGAAGACGAAATATAGCCAACACCTCTTGTTGTTCAATGAAGAAAAAGAAGAAAAGAGGGGAGAATCAAACTTGGGTTGGCTTGATAATAGTTTAAATACTTAGCCAAGCCTGCAAAACCGTCATCCTTGCTAGTTTTACATATGTTAGTTTACTTATTCAATAATTCTCGGTTGGGCTTCTGCCCTACCAAGCTCTCATGTAGATCCGATCCAGCCTGTTAGTCTATTGACATATATCTCTTTAAATATTTTAACATTATTTTTTATAATAAAATAGACATGTGTCAATAGACTAAGAGGGTTGACACTTTGGTTTGGTGGACAAATGAAGGTGGTCGGCAAATATATATCAAACAAAAACCCAAACCTTTACACCAAAAAATAATATGGGTGGTGAAAAAATATAAACAACAATCACTAAAAATGACTTTAATTTCATTTCACAGCGAAACTTCATTCTAGATAAGAATTAATATACATATATCTTACATACGCATAAATACGTGACATAATAAATATGGTAGATCTTCATTGTAATATATTTATTCTTAGTAAAATATTTTTTAAGAGTTAATTATTATTTTTCAATGAGTAAAGAGTTCATTATTTAAAAGCATTCCTTTCTCAAAAAAAAATAAAAAAATAAAACCATTCCTTTGAAACACAACACTTGGTTTTAATTGGAAATATATTAATGATGAGAATTACTTATTAATTTCGAATAATATGATATTTGTACATCGATTAACGCAACAAGTCAGCGAGATCCCGGTCCGTACCTGCGCAGCCTGCAGTTTATCAGCTATCACCCAACATTAAACATTGATTTTCATTTTAACTATGATTGTGTTTCTCACTTCAACTAATTTCATAGGCCGGCAGCGTTTCTTCAACTAATTTATATGGATATGCTAAATTGAACATCACAGTACAAAAAATTCATATTATCATCCATCCATGAAGTTTGTCTTATAATGAAGTTTAGCTATAAGTACTAATTTTATTTCAGAAGAATAGATTTTATAGTATTACTGTACTTATAAGTAGGTAGGACTTGGTTTCAGGATTTTCAACATAGGTCATGCTCGATCCATTGCCCTTTGTTACTCGTATCGTTGTTGGTCTTTCGATTGATCGATTGGCGATTGTGGCTGAATGCGGTGTGGTCGTTGGTGGTGGTGGATCGGCAACCCTTTTGGGTTTCCCCTCTTGTGTTCGGTCGGGCCTGGTTGGTTAGGCATTTGTGTCTCTTATAGTTTATGTGGGTTGGCCTGATGTTTAATTCAAATTTAGAAGTTCCAGCGGAACCATCACATGTACACCTAAATTATGATTGTGTCTTGATTCGGTGCAATATATTTGTCGTTGTTGTGTTTATTTTGTGTCTTAATGTTTATTTGGTTTTCTTCTTGATGCAAGTCATTACATGATGGAGGAATTGGATGAAAAATGACATGCCTCACCCCGGATATCATCCTGAAATCCGTGGTAAATCCTGCGGGGTCCACCTCCAAGAAAAATTTACCTAAAATTCGGTTAAACCTTCTTTGAAAATGGACAACCCTTACTTGAAAATCCAACTTGACATTTCTAAACCAAACAACAAGGACAACATAAAATTTCTAGCGAGTTATCAGAGCACATCTAAGCAGGAACTGATGACCATGAATAAAGATGAAGCGGAATCAGCCTCTAACAACTAGACTAAGTCTTGACCCCATGTACGCTCGACCTCAAATTAACTTAGCCTGCAAACTGGGCATTTGAAAACAAAGGGCCCAGGGGAAAGTAATTTAAAACGTCAGAGTGAGTGGACAAAAATAAATAAGCTAATTAATTTAACAAAACGTAACTTTCAATACTTTCCCAATTTTTCGATAAGCAATAATCCATTGCATGCAAGTGTTGATAACGCCTTCAAAAGAAAAATCCCGAGTACAAGGACTAGCCCCGCTAGTCAAAATATTGACAAAGATAAATAATAACCTTCATTGAAGAAAGTGTCAAAGATAATGGGCTAGCCTCGCTAGTCAAAACCACAATAAAGACCTTTGCAAAAAGGAATATACACCTCTCATATGGGAATCTCCCAAAATAAAGGACTAGCCCCGCTAGTCAAAATAACAACTCAAATAAGGAAACCTATATGGCCATATAAGTGAGTCTCCCAGACTCTATTGCCTCCCAGGCATAGTACTCCCATACTCCCTGTACCTTCACGTCGAGTTGACGGATAGGGTACAAGGCTTGCGTGATGCCGCCGGCAACATCACATCACCCGAAGGCAGAAAGGGCTTGCGTGACCCCACTTGAAACATGAGTGTCACATCACCTCGAAAGGTGGAACGACATACTAGCATTGACATCATATATATTCTAAGAATATGGCATAAGGAAAATATAAATCATATGAGTTTCCCCGAAACTCATAAATAAAATATAAGTACGATTCCCAACCGTACTTGGAAAAATTCTAAGAGCAGTATAGTTAATTAAATTCAACGTGTCTCACACGTTAACATGCTTAAAAAATAGAATAACTCAAATCATTTTCAAGATCCCTTCAAAGGAGAAATAATAATTTCAACTCAGAAAAATAATGATGATTTTCTAAACAAATCATGCATGCATACTTCTTTAAAAATAAAATGTCCACTCACCGTATTAGGCGTAAGTTTTCCATTGCTCAGGACACTCCTGGAGTGCCGCCTCCAAATATCCAAGTCTTTGAGTCAATCCCACACCTGACCATAAGCTGTAGGACAAACCGGTCAGACCGAACTTTAAAAATAACCCACTCTCACGTCTTCTTTCCTAGTTTGACTAGGGTTTCCTAGGTCGACCAAGTTTGACCAACTATTTCCCAACATTTTCCAATTCAACCTTTTACTTAACAATTCGATTCAAATTCCACTATACGTTCTATTAACCGGTAGACACTTACGCCTCGCTTAAATTGGTTAACTTAAAACATAAGAACTACTTTAATCTGGAAACCACCAAATTACTAAGGACACCCAAAATTTTTTCCATAAATGGAAGGTTTCCAAAAACAGAAAGTTCCCCAAAACAGAAATTTTCCTAACTCGGTAATTTTTCCGATACAACCCAAACTTTCATATTTCCGAGGTAACATAAAACAGAAAGGAAACTTCGATCACTACCTCCATCGCTTCTGCCATATCCGCCCCTTGCCAGATTCCGGCGACTTGCCGGAATGTTCTGCCGCATTTCGGTCACTTGCCAAAAAAAATGGCCATAACCTCCCTAAAATCTCCAATTCTCCGAGTTATCGACATATAAGGCACAACAACACTATTCCGTTCCAAACAACATCAACACAACAACCATTTGAGATCAAGTCTTACCATCTGCTCAGCCAACACCCGAACCAGGAGCTACTCCGTGCTATACTCAACTTGCAGGATTTCCAAACACCCCCAGCTGCTGCCTTAGCAGCCACCTTCACCGAACAACAACACCTCACCTCGGGTCCTCTCTAACCAACACACCGAGCCTCTGCCTTGGTCCAAATCGGTGACTGCAGCTCCACAAGACACTCCAAGGTCTCACCAGACTCCCTAGTAGGCTTCTAAGACTCACCAAAACACGAAGTAATTGCCGGAAACCATCGGACGCCGGCCGCCGGAGCTAGGAGTTCATAATCCAGAAAAAGGGATTTCCAATTTAGAGCTCGGTTCAAGAAGAGAAAGGCACTGGAATGTAAAGAAGGAAGAGAGGAAGCTAACCCTACCATTAATTCATCAAGCCGTGGCCGGAAATCTTGAGACTCGCCGGAAACAGTCGAGTTTTCCCTTCGATCGATCACCACTAAATCGAGCTGCGAATGATGATCTATGGGCTGGGTTTTGAAGAGAAGAATGAGAGGAAAAGATTGGTGGTAATTTCGTGACCAGAGGTGGCCGGAATCGGCGACACCGTGCCGGAGAGAGCAGAGGCAGGCGGAGAAGAAAAGAGGGAGAGCTGGCTCGGGTCAACGCCCAATTGCGGGTTTGACAAAGTCAACCCGTTTGTTTTCCTTTTATACCTGAACCAACGGTCAAGATCGAAACCCTACTCGATCAAACGGCCATAATTAAATGAGCTATTCTAATTTCAGAAAATTAATTTCTTTTACCATACCTACCATAAATCGTAGAAAATACTTCAAAATTCCGACAATAGACTGAAAACACCGGATAACCCGTGTCGACGCGAACTACGACACCAAGACCTTAAAAGAAGAATTTGACATTTCCAGAAGAACTCGCAAATAAACTAGAGTGTTAACTTACTTAGTTACCGAGCACGGTTAAATCCCTCAGTAACTCGTAGAATACCCAGTAAATAGGTAAAATTGGGTACGGGACGTTACAATCTCCCCTCCTTATAAAAATTTCGTCCTCGAAATTTCAAACTGAACAAGCCAAGGCAGACAATCATTGATTGACAACATAATACACTTTGTTTCGTTAAGAAACTTAAGAGCTTGACTCTACCCATCTAAACGTGGCGTCACCACAATTAAAACATTGGACTCTACTTCACCAACCCCTCGCTCGGCGCGAGTAAAATATTTGTCAGGGATCTAAGTCTTCACAATTCCCGTACTTCCGCTAGCATGTAGCATTTTTCTCGTATGACTACGAACCTATAGCATACCGCGAAGTTACTTTGGAAAATAGTTCCACGGTGCCTAGACCAAAATATAAATACCAACATGTAAGCTCACACTTTTCCATACAATGAAAAAAAATAGTTATCTCCCTCGAAGAACAGAGTTCGATTTCAACGTTGGTGAAAATATTCAAATTCCATGCATCAACTTGCCAATACGCTGGTCACGAACTCGACGTCGAAACCCACTTATTAGGAAACTAAAATTCACGCATTCCCACATGAGCATAGAGATCAAAATTAGGACTCGCTAAGAGAATAGATTCAAAGACGTGTACACTGCAGAAATTGTAACAATCACTTCTAATACTGAGATACTACGCAGAGTCAAAGTTGCCATACCACAAGACAACCCTTCTTCGCCTAAGCGATTTGTCCAACAGGAGCATCACCTCAATTATCGAAATGAAATTATGCAATGATTAATAACTACACCACTTAGTCCTTTCCACACAAACGATAGCAATACAAATTTATGCATACAAACTGGCAACTTACCGGAATTCAAGTTCTCTCATGGCTCTGTTATCCCCATAAATCTCTTCACCACAATCCAGGTGATAATCTGAATCATAATTCATGTGAAAACGAGATATTCCTTCTTGATTGCTACAAATGAAACTGACTAAAAATGTCCATGACAAATTAGCATAGACAATTCAGGTCGTCTGGCTTAACATTGAAAATCACCTCCCTTAAGCATTGGCAACCAATGCATCTTCAGCCATGCTACTTATTCGGGTTCAATCGCGACCCCAAATTCAATAGTTAATTAAAATCACACGATTCTCCTTAATCGTTCCATAAGAAAGATTCTAAATGCCAAAGCCTTTGAACCCGACAAACACACTTCTTTTTCTACCACCAATTACAATTAATCTGATAGCAGAGTACGATCTGAAAATCAGATCTGCTCAATTCTCCTACACCTCTCAGGCTCCACGATTTCCCACCAAAAAAAAATTTCTCCAATAACCGAGCTTGCAGCTCCAAGTTAACCATCGAATATTAAAATTTATTTCCATAACCGGCCCACTATTACACTTTGTGGTTCATTAACCAACGAAACTATAAATTCAAGCAAAAGTCAAAAATCAGGGCAGACTTCCACTCAAGCTTCAGAAAAACTAGCTTATAAAACTTGAGGACGAGTCCCATGATTCCGAGTTCAAGAGCTCCACAATTCACAGACGTCCTCTAGAACTCATTTCGAAAACACACTAGAAATCAACATTCAAATGTGGTTTCAACTAATCACCTTAACACCAATGGATGACCACACAACCAAAAAGCAAAGACCTCTCAAATCAAACTTGGATCAATAAGTGGTCCCACCACAATACGATCCCGAGAAGAGACGTCGTTCAACCTATCCATATATCTACTATTCACCATATTAAATTTCTTAATAAACCTTAACTCGAAATGTTTCTTTAGTCAACAAGGGAAAACCTTCTTCCATAAGGCTACACATAAAATATACTTACAACGACACAACCATTTATTCAACATTTCCACACGACTCTCAAGCTATCACGCAAAACTTACGGCTCCCTGATTCATCGCCTAATTTAACTCCAGCTCACTTAGGATCACCACTGGATTTATCCCTAATTCAAGTCTATGACACAATAACCAATTCATTATTTACCTCGAAACTTCGACAAACTAACTAGAATTTCTAACCTTTAAATCATAGAGCTTGAATTCGCACTCCATAATTTCAAGCTCTGAGGATATTACTCAAAACTACAACATAAATAATTTATATACTTCCACTACACCACAACTAAAACTCTGATCCACTTCACCGAAATAGATAAAAGGGGAGTGAACAGATCCTCCCATTGATGTGTCATAACTAGCCACCAATTGCCAACGAAGTGATGCTAATAAACCAACTTCGATAACAAATTCAATACTTATCTCAACCACTCGGAACGTCACTGCTTGAAACTACTATGGACACCCATACTCTTACTCCACGATTCGGTGGGCTTTATTCCATCCCTGCCTCAACCACCAACTCTACGCAACTATTTTTGAATACCCTTAACAACACATATTAAATTCACCATGTGTTGTCATAAGACCGGAGTGACCACAACCATCTCGCTCTCACTCCTCTATTTCAAACTTGCTTGAAACTCAAAACATGTAGTGCCACCATTCAACTTCTAAAATTCCCTGAGTGTGGCACAATGAGGAGTTGTCACAACACACTGACTAATGACTTTCGTGACACCAACAACCCTAAATGAATCCAAGTCATTATACTTAGTTCTTTAACCAACTTCAACTTACCCACAATAGAGACCAAAAATCATCAGAAATTATACTTTTTATCGACTACTATTATCCATCATTTTCGAAATATAAAACCACTACCATCTTAATAAGAAGTACTAAGGATAAAAACATATCCATAGTTAAAGTTATAGGAACCAAAACGCGCTACCATAACCAGATCTATGCCAAAATGTTCCCAACCAATTTCTTCTGTAGTTAAAGTAGCCGATAAAATTGGCATTCAGTCAAGACTTCCCCAAATTGATATTTAGCTTTTTCTGTAGCAACTTTCTGCAACACCAACACTAGCCACAAATTCCCCGTGAATTATTAACTCAAGACTAGGGTCCTCAAAAACTTGTTAAAAATTACCTCTGGAATTTCTATGGGTATCTCACCAAAACTTTAACTAAATTTAATATCCATAAAAGAATACACAACTACTTCGAACTTTCCCTCTAAACTTTTCTCTCCCAAAAATCACATAATTGATTTCGAGATCTCCCATCAGTCTACTTGGACTCCAATCCTGTCCATTGAACATGGAAAGCTCCAAGGCATGAATCAAACATTTCACCTACTGCATAAACAAGAAAATTAACTGCCCAACCTAGCATCTTAAACATAAACCAAGCAATTGTTGGACAAAGAAAGAAATGTTATCAAGCTTTTGAATTCCCAACTCGCAACTGAACTCTAACAAATTACGATATTAAATCCATGACCCTTGAAAAGTGATATTCTAAACACATTTTCATCACTCAAATTAGGATGGTCACTTACGAGGCCGGCGTACAGAGGCATAGTCCTAGAGATGTAAATATTTATGGCACCATAATGTCCATAAATAAGATAAGAACAACTACCTCACATACTTAATAAACACTTAGCATCCTAGCATAAAATGCTAATGGATCCGCCACGGTCGGACCATCACTCTGTAGATGCTAAGTATTACCAAATATATGAGGTAGTGTTAGGTAATCGGATAACCTAAGGCTCTGATACCAAATTGACAGGACCCACCCCGGATTTCACCCTAAAACCCGTGGTAAATCCTGCGGGGTCCACCTCTAAGGAAAATTTACCTAAAATTCGGTTAAACCTTCCTTGAAAATGGACAACCCTTACTTGAAAATCCAACTTGACATTTCTAAACCAAACAACAAGGACAACATAAAATTTCCAGCGGGTTATCAGAGCACATCTAAGCAGGAACTGATGACCATGAATAAAGATGAAGCGGAATCAGCCTCTGACTACTAGACTAAGCCTTGACCCCATGTACGCTCGACCTCAAATTAACTTAGCCTGCAAACTGGGCATTTGAAAACAAAGGGCCCAGGGGGAAAGTAATTTAAAACGTCAGAGTGAGTGGACAAAAATAAATAAGCTAATTAATTTAACAAAACGTAACTTTCAATACTTTCCCAATTTTTCGATAAGCAATAATCCATTGCATGCAAGTGTTGATAACGCCTTCAAAAGAAAAATCCCGAGTACAAGGACTAGCCCCGCTAGTCAAAATATTGACAAAGATAAATAATAACCTTCATTGAAGAAAGTGTCAAAGATAATGGGCTAGCCTCGCTAGTCAAAACCACAATAAAGACTTTTGCAAAAAGGAATATACACCTCTCATATGGGAATCTCCCAAAATAAAGGACTAGCCCCGCTAGTCAAAATAACAACTCAAATAAGGAAACCTATATGGCCATATAAGTGAGTCTCCCAGACTCTATTGCCTCCCAGGCATAGTACTCCCATACTCCCTGTACCTTCACGTCGAGTTGACGGATAGGGTACAGGGCTTGCGTGATGCCGCCGGCAACATCACATCACCCGAAGGCGGAAAGGGCTTGCGTGACCCCACTTGAAACATGGGTGTCACATCACCTCGAAAGGTGGAACGACATACTAGCATTGACATCATATATATTCCAAGAATATGGCATAAGGAAAATATAAATCATATGAGTTTCCCCGAAACTCATAAATAAAATATAAGTACGATTCCCAACCGTACTTGGAAAAATTCTAAAAGCAGTATAGTTAATTAAATTCAACGTGTCTCACACGTTAACATGCTTAAAAAATAGAATAACTCAAATCATTTTCAAGATCCCTTCAAAGGAGAAATAATAATTTCAACTCAGAAAAATAATGATGATTTTCTAAACAAATCATGCATGCATACTTCTTTAAAGAAGGAAGAGAGGAAGCTAACCCTACCATTAATTCATCAAGCCGTGGCCGGAAATCTTGAGACTCGCCGGAAACAGTCGAGTTTTCCCTTCGATCGATCACCACTAAATCGAGCTGCGAATGATGATCTATGGGCTGGGTTTTGAAGAGAAGAATGAGAGGAAAAGATTGGTGGTAATTTCGTGACCAGTGGTGGCCGGATCGGCGACACCGTGCCGGAGAGAGCAGAGGCAGGCGGAGAAGAAAAGAGGGAGAGCTGGCTCGGGTCAACGCCCAATTGCGGGTTTGACAAAGTCAAGCCGTTTGTTTTCCTTTTATACCTGAACCAACGGTCAAGATCGAAACCCTACTCGATCAAACGGCCATAATTAAATGAGCTATTCTAATTTCAGAAAATTAATTTCTTTTACTATACCTTCCATAAATCGTAGAAAATACTTCAAAATTCTGACAATAGACTGAAAAACACCAGATAACCCGTGTCGACGCGAACTACGACACCAAGACCTTAAAAGAAGAATTTGACATTTCTAGAAGAACTCGCAAATAAACTAGAGTGTTAACTTACTTAGTTACCGAGCACGGTTAAATTCCTCAGTAACTCGTAGAATACCCAGTAAATAGGTAAAATTGCGTACGGGACGTTACAAAAAACATATGTTTGGACACGGCTGATGAAAATTAAAAGTTGAGGGGTTTTTTTGATGAAATTGAAAGAAAATGGACTAACATGATGATCGACCTAATGTTGATGGGGGTAAACTGAAATTAGTCCTTTAAAATATATAACTTCTTCACTAAATACACAACTTATTCACTAAATACACATATTTTCTAGATCTATTACTCAATTTACTAAAATAATTCACATTAGTGAGATCTCTTATGTCACGAGTGTTTACGCCCAAATTAATATTTTACTGGACAATAATTGTCTATGTAAATATTAATTAAATTCTTGGTCTATGTTAGCCGGCGAGCTCAAGTTCTTTAAAGTTTACAAATAATGGCCCGCCAGCAAGACCACGCGAGATGAATTGTAAAGTTTGTCCGCGGAATGACTCTGCGCGGACTAACAGATCTTGCACGCTTTCAGACAAAAACAGAGCTCGCGCGCGAAATGATCTCGCACGTAGTGAGGATCACGCGAGCTCGCGCGTCTCCTGCGGAACACACAGTTCGCGCGGAATAATTTTGGCATCGGGCGAGGCGGAATGCATCTAGGCGAGCTGGTGAATTGATTCGCTAGTTCGCGAGGTAGACATACGCGGAGTCCGCTCGTTTGCTTATAATAGTTTCTGACTTTTTACAGTTTTTGACACGCTTTGGGCCAATCTCTGTGGCCCTTATTAATTAAAAAGTCTTGTTTTGGCCTGCGAGCTGCAATAACTCGCGAGGTGAAATTGAGCTACAGAAGTCCGCGGTTCGCGCGAGTTAGTTTTCTACATGGACTGTGGCACCCCGCGGGATAAGATTGTTCTTAATTTCAGTTCGCATAGGACTCTACAGTTGAGAGGCGCACCGGAAGCAATGTCCTATTCTAAATGGACTGTGCAAGCTGGATATGTGTCACATAAGGATTGGTCTGCATGGGAGGAATAATGTCCTTATGCTTTACGTTGCAGAGTCCAACACGCTTCTGATTGTCTTTCTTTCGCGGCAAGGATTGCTCCCACTATATGAAGAAGCTCGACGGCTTGCAGACATCTCTCTACCTCTCTTTCACAAAACACAACTTATTCAAACAGAACAACCTTTCAACCTTGTTGAAACCCTCGACCCAGTCAAATTTCCAACGCTCCCAAGAGCTTTGTTTCCGCTTCCCCGTTGAAGCGAACAATCTCTAACTCTCTCTCACAACTCAATCAAACACAATCAATCACAAACAATACAAAATAAGCTGCAACCCAGTTCCCTTCGAAGCCACTTCGAAACCCCGATTCTAAGCGCACCGCCGCCTAGAATTCTTCAGAGCTCTCCAAATCTTCCCTGTAGTTGCTCTGCTCACGCCGCCGTGAGTATCGACCGCCTTGTGCTCATAAATTCCTCATCTGAGGTGGCACCTGGAACTCCTCTCGCCTGATCAAGAAGTCAAGCGCACGCAATCAACCTTTTCTTCATCCGCGTGGTCGCACGCCCGCAACTCCCCCTTTCTCTTTGTTCGCTATTCACCTCCGCTCCGCACGCTGAGGATCATGGCCAAAACAAGTAGGGCACCAATTTTGCTTGAGATCTCTCTCATTGAGTTAGATCAATAGCAAGCAAACAAGAAGAGTATATATATATATAATTATATATAACACCATCCCAAGTTCTAGTTTGGTGTTCAAACGTAAATGTTTATTAACGACCTAGCATGTGTGAACAGTAAAATCTAATTTTTAAACTTCAATTTATACTATCTAATCAAACAACAAACCCTAAAATCTAAATTTTGTAGAAGAACAATTTTAATCAAAGATAAAGAAGTCATACCTCGCTTAGGGGTTGAGAAATACCACTGGAATCTATTACGTTGTCTTTAGTTTTTGCTTAAAACAATGGTTGTCGCTAGCTATTTCTGATTAGAGTTTGGTATCTTCACATACTTTGTTCTTATAGAAGAGAATAATAGTCTTAAACGGGATAAAAAAAATTCAACAATGTTTCTTTACTTTTGAGATAAATGTCTCTTTTATTAATTTTATGTACCTACAAAGTCTTATTTAATTTGTATAAAAAATAATGTGTATCTAACATTTAAAGATACAAATACGAAGACTTGCATATATGTTAGGAACCGCAAAATTGGGCAAGTCTTGTGGGAGCATTAATCACTTGCAATCTAACCATAAACTACTCATTCAGTGTCGGTGTCTGTTCGACACTTCGACTACATATAAGATGAACGTACAGACTGGAATTTCTCACCAAACAGACAGACTGGAACTCCATGCATGTATATATTTCTGGTGACCCCAAGGATGGAGGATCTGAAACTACACGTGTGTGTGTAACCCACTCCTAACTATATATATCTGGATTCTGAATCATATATGCATGCACGCAAGACTAGACACATTTTGTTTTGCATATCATGCCAGAATTTCAAGTTTTTTATATATCCCCAAGTTCTTTGTATAATATAGACTTTTTTACTATATGAAGGATCAAACGGTTTCGGCTTGATGTATGCTCTATAAATGTGTATAGCAACCAAACCAGTACAATAGAGACAAAAGACCTCAAAAGGAAATAACTACATCGAAACAACTTAAAGTATCAGACTCAAATCTATGTTTCTTTTTCATGCCATGCCATGCCAGAATTTCAAGCTTTTTATATATCCCCAAGTTCTTTGTATAATATGGACTTTTCTACTATATGGAGGATCAAACGGTTCACGGTTTGATATATGTCATACAAATGTGTATAACAACCAAACCCGTACAATGGAGACAAAAGAGCCCTGAAGGAAATAACTGCATTGAAACAGTTTGAAGTATCAGACTCATATCTATGTTTCTTTTTCTTTTTCTGGTTGAAGAGTCTGATCTATGACCAATTTATTTCGTCTTCTACTAGGGAAGTGAAATTTACACACCACAAATTGTATCCACACTCTCTTTAATTTTACGACATGTTTATTTACTTAGAATGAAATTTATCAGGAATAAAATATTGAATGAATGGAAGACGGAATGGAATAGTATGTGAAGATTTCAATTTCATTGAGCTATTTACTTACCACATGGAATTAGAATAAGAATGTAATTACTTATTATTTTAATTACTAATATACCCATGAAAAAAATGTACACTTTTCGATCACTCTCAAAACATTTTTTTTCCCTATATGTTGATTTAGTTTTGTTTGTCATTTTGATTGTCTCAGTTGATAAGTTATGTATAATAAACAAACCAGATGAACTATTTTGATTCAGTATATTGATTGTGATCATGTGGTTACATATTAATAATATAATACAAATGCTATATAGTTATATTACAATCTCGTCCTTGCATAAAGTCTCTTCTACCATGATTTATCAAAATCAGTTGGACCTAGTACTAGGGTGTATCTTAAACCATAAGTTGCAAGGGTTGAACAATAAAGTTAAGACACCATACTTTTATACATTTTAGTAATATTATATTCAAATCAAGCAAGCAATTTTATAAATAAAAAAAATTAAACAACTTCCACAAATAATATATTATTAGCATATAAAAAAGAAGCCTTTAAGAAAAAAAAATTGAAAATATTAGCATCTTAAATAAATTTCTCAATATTATTAGCATAATAAAATTAAAGAGGGTATTTTCAGTATAAAAGTTAATTCCTTATAATATCATTCCTAATCTCACCTCCCTCTCTTAGTATTACAATTCAGGGTTATCAATGAACCGATTCCTTATTAAGAGGTGGAACTCATATCCATTCCAATTCCATTATGTATAAGTAAACACTGTAATTCTACTCTGCCAGAATCATTCCCTCACTTTTTAATTTCATTCCATGTAAGTAAACGTATCCTTATAGTCAATATTTTCATAAAAAGACAAAATTTAAACTACTAAGGATAATATTCTTAAAAAAAATTATCAAGGACAAAAATTAATCAATAAAAAAGTAAATATGGTGTGTGAATTATAAAATGATCGAGAAATGAGAGGATTTCACTACCCTTCTGTTAATGTCCAACTTTCTCACAACTTGAAGGCTTAAACCAATCTAGATCAAACATGCCACCACAAAGTCTAGCTAGATCAACCCTAGAAAAAGATATCGGAGGACTGTTAACGTATTACTAAGTTCTACCCTCCCCTCATCCACACGCACTGCTAAAGCCATTTTAGAGCTGGAAGCTTTCACATGTGAGTGCAGATGCTGGACTTGGAAGTTTGTGGTATCACAGTTCAGACGAAGCACATTCAGATTTCACCCACGGCAGTTGCAAACATGGGCTGCATGTGTCATACAAGCAGCTTGGCGCATGTATAAGAGGATCAAACAAGCGGCTAAAGTTCAAGATGGTCATCACTCTCATAGCACAAATGCACCATCTGTGTCTTTCTGGAAATACTATGGAGAGAAGGTTGCGCACAGTACTAGAAATAACACGTTTACGAGCAGTACTGCTTTGAATTCCAGAGTATAGTCAACTTTTGATACAGAAGCTTGGCGGAAGATCTGCCGTGGATTAAAAATCCCAAATAGTCGTTTGTTACAATACTCCACCTTTAAATCACCATGATTCCCAGTTAAACTGGGATGAATCTGTATCCAAAACCGGACCAAATAATACACAAGCAAAACTTGGCCAAATGTCAAACAGAAAGAAAATCAAATATTCGAAAGTAATTAGGACCTAACCAGTATAGTTAGTCAAACAACTTTTTCTACTCTTCCAAACCAGAATCAGGCCCCTTTAAGCATTCCCTCATGATTGTTGCAAGCTTTGCACAGGCATCCAGACATATCTGCATTCCCTGGTTTGTAAAAAGCATGTTAGTATTACAACCCACATCTACCGTAATTAGCCAAACTATGGTAAACTTCCCGACATCGAATAGGCCTATTGAGATAACCTCCCAACAGACACTGCAACTTTGACAAGCATGTCAACCTAGTTGACTTCACATCAAAGTGATTTATTAACTACAAAGATGATCTCTATATCTATATCAATACCCATGTAGCTGAGCTTGCAAGAATTAAACAACACACAAGTCGAAGATGACCTTGGTGAAAAACAATGCTGTTCATTAAATGGTTCCTTCTGAATGATAATAACAAAGCAGAGAAAATTTCTTTACTGAAACAAAATATAACAGAGCAAGGAATAAATCTAATGATGGCATACCTCGTTAACTTTTGGGGTTGACCATTCCCCTGTTATAGTTAGCTGAGTAACCTCATAGAGTGAAGGCATACAAGTAAGCATTAAGCTTCCATCTTGGTAGCTTTCCTCCTCCAAAACAGGATCAATAACAAGGTTTTTTCCCAGACAAGACTAGGCAACAAACCGAAAAATAACATGTCAGGAAAATCCACAAAAGTATTAAACCTACAAAAATGGACTTTCATATGACAGTCATTTTTAGCACCTAAATTCATCTCTAGATCCGAAATAACACAACGCTATTTTACTTCATATGATATAAGCTGTTGACACATTTACAGAAGTACTTAAAAAGAAATTAATCAATTATGCAGTAATTATTTAAGTAGCACACTATTTCTCCTACTAGTACTGAGTATGAACAGAGTAAGTCAAGCATTTTAGACCGCCTGATACCATATATAAACGGAACTACAGTAGAACAATATAATATTTCTCCTCTGAGTAATTTTATCACTGCTGAGTTAAAGGAGGCAACATGGTGGTAAGCTTAATATTCACTTGACAAGTACGCAATAAAATGATCAGAAGTCACATTTGGCACTTCATGTGTAATGTGCTCGTTTCAAATTTTCTCAGTATTCTTTATCAGGTTATGCACAAAAAATATCATGTTTGTACACAACGATGTCAAGAAATATATTTCATATATAATAAATAAAGAGAAATTTTAAAAAGCTGAACTAGTTACATACCACAGAGACTGAGGCAACAAGGTCGTACATCATTATTCCTGCATCTGCTAAAGCAAGGCTGGCACATGATATCACTACAGAAAGATCACCTGAAACCAACAATATTACTGCCTTGCATAACATAGTATGAGTGTATGACATAAACAAAGAGATGATCAGTGGCACACAAATGCACCAGAAATGCTACAACATCATTGTACATAAAACTGGCTTTTATTCTCAGTTGACTTCTGTGTTTAGTAATAATGTTTAACTTCTTTTTCTATCTAATTACATCATAACACTCATTTTAATAAAAACAAAGCTCTGTAGCTCAAAAGATGATTAAAGGTCAGCATAAAACATAATTCTTCAGCATAAAGCCTCAAAAGAAATTCATAGTTTGCCAAATTCGAGTCTAAGGAATGCCAAGAGTTTGAAACAATTCCATTTCTCTACAAAACCTGATTGGCGAAAGTGTTCTTGTATATAGGAGAAAATCTACACCCAAACACCCAAAAGTTCCACAAAAACAGTTAATGGGATCCTTTGGAAGCACCAACGCAAGAAATACATATACATTGACTGAGCAGGAGGATATTCTTACATGCCCCAATTAAGTTCTATTCTATGGACTTACCATTTTTTTTCCTTTCAATATTCTCTTTTCTTGGCAACTTACTGCTCACACGTGCAATAGTTGAAATAACATGTGTTTACATATTACAATTGAAAATGAAAACTTACTGCCCCCAGATTCCAACACCAAAGCAAAAACATCCACAGTAGTCTTGGGGAAATTTTCCAATATTATTGCACCCTCCAAAACTTTATGAAGCATTGAAGAAAACTCTTTGTGGTCTGACCCCTAAGAGAAGGTAGTCCTAAATTAGTCATAATGATTTCCCTGAGCAAAAAGACTAAGAAGAGAAAAATGGGAAGAAGCATTAATATACCTGTCCACGAACTGGAGTGGAAAAAGTTGTATAGCTAACATTGCAATTCAACCGGCCTATATCACTGTATAACATTGCCTTCTTACTCTCTCTTGGCCCAAATCTAAACAAGCCAAGTTAAGTAAAATTTGAAATACGTTTCACATTCGCATCATGAAACAAAATTAAACAACAAAAACAGTGGAAAAGAAACTCAACAAAATATCATGTTAATTCACTACTATAATGGACTGATGAGGTCATTGAATGTATAAACTTCTAAAAGATACTCACACAGAAACAATGACCTTGGTATTTCCAAATTCCGCATATGCAGATCCCGCAGCAGCGTTTACAGCACCCGTCTTGAAAACTGTAGATTACCAACAAACTTGAGTTTCTTTATGTGCGTAATAATATAACCACACAACATCAAAGACTTAGTAGATTTTACAGTAAATCATTTATGTCAGAGAACAAGGATCTGTACAATTCCATTGAGTTTCATAACAGAGTCTGTTTCTGAACATCTATCATCTCACAATTATAGAGACATACTCTAGACAGAAGGGATAAGACAATATGAACAAGGTCCATAATCACATTATTGTAAAGAGCTCACGAGAAGGAAGAACCTACAGGTACTCACTTTATAAGGAACACCTATTTCAAATGTAGGCAAGCTTATAACTATCCAATTCAAGTTTATAGTACAGGGATTCTCACCATTATTTTCCTATTCAAACCATATTTATCTAATTACAAGCACGTAGTGCTATTCTCTCTCTCTTCTTATCACATATTCTCATAGTAGACTCCATAACAAAGTATTCGTAAGAATTACACTTCTTCGGGTTTCATAAAGGAGATCTAGCAACCTACCATCAACAATCAAACAGCGAATCATTCCAAACCCGTATAATGTTCAAGGCAAAAGGACACTCAACAGCCAATGTAACCCAGTAAAATAACATCAAAGCAGAACTCTGTAACAAAGTTGTAAGCACATTGATTGATGCAGTTCAAATCAAATAAAAACCCAACAAAGAAAGCTCAGTTCTTTACATTCAAAACAATAGCTAAGCTGAGCTGATTAACCAATTTGACCAACTCCATACTCAACAAGCAAAATCAACAGTATTAAACTACAAAAAGTAGAAACAAAGAATAAAGGAAGTAACATTGAAGCATATATATATATATAGAGAGAGAGAGAGAAGGGGTTACAGGCAGGTCTGCAATGGTGGAAATCACGGCCGTCGGTTCGAACCCAATCGACGTCGTCGTTTCGAAAGATGAGTGATTTGGATTTCCGGGTTGTAGGGGACGGCGAGTAGGTTGTCGAAGTTGCTCCAGCCATTTGTGGGTCGCAGAGAAATCGAAAAGAGAAGGAAGAGCTAGAGAGGGAGGCGACAACTCTTTTGCAGAAGACAGAGCAAGTCACAAACAAACGACGTTTAGTTTTTGCTTTACTTTACTTTCTTTTTTGATTTTTTTGGTCCTTTCGATTGTCGGCCTCTAGGGTTTTTTAACTAGCGTAGGAGAGACTGACATTTACATGATCTAATATTTAGTAGACCCTCTAATTTAAGTTTTTAATATAAATTTTTAATTATTTTTTAGAACATGTTTAGTTTTTTATCAAAAAATATATCAATGTTTAAAGGTCTGAGAGTATCTTTTTATATATCAAAAACACTACTAGTGTCCTCGTAATCTCCTGACAGCTGATTTAAGATGTACAGACAAGAGTCTCTTCTTAAAACAACCATGCAACTTATGTGACTAAATAGGATATAAAGCAACTAAGCAAGGTGATGCGATGCGATGCTTAATCCAAGTATCAATGGTTTCTCTACGAAAGTTTTTGTACGCACCAAAGTCAATGATTCTTAGGTCTTCCTAGAATAAGGTTTTGAAACATCAATCCAAAAATGTGATTCACCATATTAATTCCTTTCTAAAAGGATTATTATGGAAAAGCACCCAAACCTAAAAACCTTAAGGCATTCTCTCTCTTCCAAAGCACGGCCACCAAACCTAAAAAGCTTTGTCTTGCACCAAATCTCTTTGTTTTCAATCATTCTCATGGCCTCTGCGCACTCAAACCTTGATCTCTCACCCTCTTTGAAAGGATCGAAGAACAAATTTTCCATCACTCCATGATATGTGCATATTATACATTATTTGTATCAAAATCCTCTGTACTTTCTTTGTTTGTTTGGTGTGTTTTCTAGTTATTTAATTTGTTTATTTGTTTTCTAGGCATTTTGAAGCAAATAAGAAGAAAAGAAGGAAAAGAGGGAGTGGAAGACAAAATTTGGAAATCTGCCTATGAAAGTCAGCCAACTTCGACAGGATACTGAGGGCAGCTCGAGAAGAATCAGATAATGAGTCTTATATCAACGGAAAGTTACAGATGTAACTATTCCATCACATTTTACGGTTCATGAATAGTATTTTCCTAGAATAAGTTACGATCAATCTGCGCGTAAATGTGACTCTTGACGGGAATTTATGTTTTGAGGCCCAAATCACACCGCGAGGCCCATGGACGAGTTTGCACTTCATATTACGACTTCTAACCCCGATGTGAAGCTGATTTTGAAGAATTAAATGAGTTGGCATTTTTCCATTTGTCTAACAGATGTGCATCATTCAGAATATCAAAGGAAACCTAAATCAAGAGGGATTGGTTAAAGGAAGCAATATAAAAGCCTTGTGCTATCAACTTTTGCGGCTTCTTCTCCTCTTCTTCTTCTCTTCTCCTCCTTGTTCTTCTGTGTTTTCTTGTTATTATGTTTATTTAAGTTTTCTTAGTTAGGGGGCTGCTTGAAGCCCTAGACATGAACAACAAGATGATTTGAGTTTTAGTTTTAGTTTTTTTTAATTCAAGATGAGATTTTGTTTACTATTTTTGCGTTGATGAATTCTTTTCATGGTTGCTTTGAGTGCATGCTTAGTGTGCGTGTTAGAGTTTTATAGCTTTGATAGTTTGATGACAATGTCAATATCGGACACCTCAAACTATCTAGAGAAGCAATTGTTAGTTTTCGTTAGCAAGTAAACTAAGTCCTAGGTTTAGCAAGGCACTGTTTATTGCGATGCCTTGTGATGTCTCAAACCCTTTTAGAACGTAAATATCTCTGCGTGTTTAATCTAATAAGCGTACCTTTAGGTTGCATTGCTTGAGAATAGTTTAGGTGTAGAGCACTTCCTGCCTAGCGTACGAAGTAAGAAAGGGTAATAGGTTGTGTTTCAAGCGTACCATACCAATCTGAGCATCTTCATCTAGATTAATTGAACTATAACTAAACAAATTGTCTTGTTTGTGATTGTCGGGGCGGATTGCATCTTCCCTAGCTAGTTTTATTTCATTGTTTCCCAAAACCAAAACCAAAAACTAGTTTTCGTCACTTTTTGTCCTCTATTTTCTTATATTTATTTGACATATCAAATGATATCCAATTAATCTGAAATTTTGTGTTTGCGTCCGTCTATATGTATAGTTTTTGTTGGTAAAGTGTCGTAGTTTTTTGACTAGTTTAGGTTAGGTAACTGATTAGGTTATCGACTGCTGGTCGTTAGGATCAGTAGTCGCTTTTGTGATATCGTTTGAGTAGTTAGATTCATTTAGTCATCTGCGGGATGACTCTTATTTGTCCATACTATAAACGACGATCAAGTTGTGAATAAGAAAAATAAATTGGTTTGGAAAAAAACTGATCACTCCATCGCCATCTTTTGGCAAAAACCCTAGCATAGCCAATATGCTAGCATCCTCACTCTTTGGGTATTCAAAACCGTAGTCAAGCATCTGCGGCCTCCTTGGCCTTGGCTATCTCAAGGGTTGTCAATCTCTCAGATCGTGTATTTGCTCATATCCCAAGAAGAAGAGAAGATGCCCTATTGGTTCACGAAACATAAAAGGTCAGAAGAAGATGCAAGAGGAAGAGAAGCCTCCCACCATCACCCCTTGAACCAATTGAGATGGCATTGGTTGCAATTGACGGCCAAAAGAAGAAGTGTGGGCATCCTATCAGTTACAAAAACACGAAGCCAAAAAGAAGTGTTAATCAGGAAGATCTGACTCCTACAATGAGTCCACATGTAGCGCCCCCGAGCCCTAACTTAAGGGTAAGGAGGTTCTTTGAAGTTTTTTCTATTTTCCTTTATGCTATTTCAATTTTGTTCTTGTTTATTTCAGAAAATTGCTCTTTTGCTATATCAATTTTTTTTTCTTGTTTATTTATGAACAATTGCTCTTGGTCCATGTTTTTCATACAGGGGAGTTTTATTTTCTTGCTTTTAGTTTGTTCAGAAACAATTACCTATGATATATTTGCTATTAGATTGTAGGCTCCTTATGAGCAGAAATTTGTAATGTGGATACAACCTTCATACAAATCAGATGATCTTACTTGTCCTCTGTACGCATGACAACGGATCGATTAATATTGTACCCTCTAATTGAGTATAAATGACAAAATTGTATTGTCAGTGAGCTGTGGCTTGGTTGGTTAAGGTGTTTAACTGACAACTTTGAGGTCATGGGTTCAAACCTCACGACATATATAGGGTGTGTGAGTTATTAATAAAAGTTTTAAAAAAAAATGACAAAATTGTATTTGAGTTCAAAAAAAAAGGGGGATTATTATGGATCTTAAGTTCTTAACCCAAATACTTCGGTTTTGATTTTCTCAAATGCTTAAGTAGAAAAAAATATTACATAATAGCATATGACCAAATTTAAAAACACAAAAACCTCACTTTCAATATTTTCTATATAAATTAGGACATAAGCTCAGACCCAAACTAATAGTATCAGATCTGATCTAGACTTTCACAGGTAAAATGACTAAAATACCCCTTTTTCAAATAAATTTACGTAAAATGACATGGTAGTAGTACGTCTCTCATCGACACGGCAGTAGCACGTCTCCGGTCGACACGACAGTAAAAAGTCTCGTGTCGACATGGTAGTGGCACGTCTCGCGTCGACACGACTGTCAAGACCCGCCCCGAATTTCACCCCGAAACCCGAGATGAGTCCTGCGGGGACCACCTCCAAGGAAAATTTACCGAGGACTCGGCAAACCTCCCTCGAAAATGGACAACCCTAACTTAAAAACTTACGAATCACCTTTTAATCCAAAACAAATAAATCTTCAGCTACACTCCAAAAGTAGCCAGAATACAAACATAAGAATTCCAATAGTATTCAGAGCTACTAAAAATAAAATAAAATGCAACGGAAGCTAACAAACTCCTAGTAGATTAAACAAGTAACCTACTAGCGAAATGTAGCTGATAGCTGGGTCACTATGCCTCGACGTCTCCTGCTGGACCTCACGCGAACTCTGCAGACTGGGCATTTTAAAAACGAAGAGCCCAGGGGAAAATATTTAACACGTCAGAGTGAGTGGACAAAACTGATCTGACAACAAATCAATATTTCCCCAAAAGAAATGCTTTCCACAGTGGCAAAAACACGAACATCACTGGAACGATTCTAAACTGGGGTCCAGCCTGGCTAGAACCCCCAAACTTTAAGAAACTGCCTCTCAGGCCTGGATATTATATATATAGTATGTATGCACACTCGCCTGACTCTTGGCATGATATCTATGAACAATTTGAATAAAGTAGATATCATACGAAGCTACTATGCTCGCGTCTAACGCTCACATCACCCCACACCGGAATTGTACCTCGCATATGGGGGAAAGCGGCCGAGTGGTAATATATACGTGCTGACTCCTTGTACGACATCTTTGAATAAATAAATGCAAGAATAAGAAGTCGCACAGGGCTACGACACTCGCGTCTAACGCTCATGTCACCCATACCGGAATTGTACCTCGCGTATGGGGGAAATCACGTATAGCTAGCTAGCATTTAATCATATACATACTATTTTCGGAATTGTACCTCGAGTATAATCCACCGAAATTCTCAATTTCGGGAAATATCCAAAAACAGAAAAATCAATCAAATGATAAAGCATTTCAGATATAATATTCAAAACAAAGGTCCACTCACAACTTAGGCCTAAGCCTGACGTCGGTCGGAGGTCTCCTCAGCTCGAGCCTCCTCGCGTCTTGTTCCATATACATAAAACCTTAAATGAAACATCGACGTTTAAATGCAAAACATGCATAATTAAATATGCTTCGCACTCAACCAATTCTAACACTCCAAAATCTTAAATTCACTGCCAACCTCAAAACTCCACAAATTTTACCGACAACCTCGAAAAACACTTTTCACCAAATAAAATCCAATGGCCGGATTATTAATTAATAATCCGCCAAAAATACTTAACTTCAACAAATCTCAAACCTATCCAAAACTCTTCCAAAAATTCTAAAACTGATTCCATTAAACTCCTCACATTTTTCTCCACCAAAAATATTTTCTCGGCGGCGGCTCCGCCGGAGGCGGCGACCGGCAGCTATTTTCCGGCGACCTCCAATGGTCACCAAATTTTGACAGAATCTTCCTCTCTACCTCCTCTACAACAATCCTAACTACCACAAACTCCAATTCTAAGCCTAAGCACATCAATCGAACGGAAATACACAAAAAGCCCTAGAAATTTCAAATTCCGATTTCTCCTTACCTAGCTCACGACGGAGCGAGCCCTTTGGAGGGATTGAAGCACGGGAGGAGGGCTTCCTTTTGGGCTATGGCTCGCCGGATATGGCGGCCGGAGGAGGGAGTTCCGGCGAGAAAACCGGTTCGGCAGCCTGGCTTTCGGGCGGCGTTTCTCCCTCACGGCGGCGCTAGGGAAGCTGCCACCGGTCTAGAAATGTAGCTGGGAGGGAGACCGTTCGAATGGGACCGGTCCGGCGGCGAACGGAGGTCGGACGGCGGCGGACGGTCGGCCGGAAATTTTCTGGGTGTAGAGAGGAGGAAATCGGGTGAGAAGAGAAAATCGGGAGGGAGAGGGAAAATGGACTTGGGCCTTCAGCCCACCCGGTCTACAACTCCTTTAAACCCAAAAAAATTCTAAAATTCAACACCCCGAAATAATACCCCAATAAAATTACCTTTTACTAGCAAAAATTACCATTTTTTACCGTCGTCAAAATTTCTTCCTTATAATCATTCCCTCAAAATATTAGTCCCTCAACACCCTCTGGGGACTAATTAAATTACACACTTAGTGACGAACACGGTAAAAACTCTTATTACCACTATGCCAGTAATAAAGGTAAAAATTAAGGTTCGGGGCGTGACACGACAGTAGCACATCTCACGTCGACACGACAGTCGCACGTCTCCGGTCGACACGATAGTAACACATCTCGCGTCGACACGACAGTAGCACGTCTCGCGTCAACACTGCAGAAGCACGTCTCGCATCGACACGACAGTAGCATGTCTCTCGCCGACACGATAGTAGCATGTTTTCGGTCGACACAGCAGTAGCACGTCTCCGGTCGACACAGCAGTAGCACGTCTTCAGTCGACAAGGCAGTAGCACACCTCATGTCGACACGGAAGTAGCACGCCTTGCATCGACACGGCAGTAGCATGTCTCTGTGGCAGTAGCACGTCTCTAGTCGACATGGTAGTAGCACATCTTCGTGCGGTCGACACGGTAGTAGCACGACGTCTCTCGTCAACACGACAGTAGCACTTCTCTCGTCGACACGACAGTATCATGTCTCTCGTCGACATGACAGTATCATGTCTCTCGTCGACACGACAATATCACGTCTCACATCGACACAGCATGTCTCTCATCGACACGGCAGTAGCACGTTTCCAGTCGACACAGCAGTAGCACGTCTCCGGTCGACACAGCAGTAGCATGTCTCATGTCGACACTGTAGTAACATGTCTCTCGTCGACACGGCAATAGCACGTCTTCGGTCAACACGGCAATAACACATCTTCGGTCGACACGGCAGTAGCACGTCTCCGGTTAACACTGCAGTCGACACTGCAGTCGACACGGCAGTAGCACATCTCTCGTCGACACGGCAGTAGAACGTCTCTTATCGACATGGCAGTAACACTTCTCTCGTCGGCATTGCAGTAGCACATAGTAGCACGTCTCTCGTCAACACGGCAGTAGCACGTCTCTCGTCGATACAATAGTAGCATGTCTTTGGTCGACACGGTAGTGGCACGTCTCATGTCGACACAACAGTAGCACGTCTCTTGTCAACACGGCAGTAGTACGCTCATAGTAGCAGTAGCGTCTCCGATCGACACAGCAGTAGCACGTCTCATGTCGACATAACAATAACATGTCTCTCGTAGCAGTAGCGTCTCCGGTCGACACAGCAATAACACGTCTCATATCGACACAGTAGTAGAACGTCTCATGTCGACACGGCAATAGCACGTCTCATGTCGACACAGCAATAGTACGTCTCATGTTGACACGGCAGTAACATGTCTCTCATCGACACGGCAGTAGTACGTCCATAGTAGCAGTAGAATATGTAGTGAAGGGTAGTTTGGTAAAATATGTAGTGACAGATGACATGTGGATATTAGTTTGTCCTAATTTGTTAATTTTTGTCCTTAAATGTATAAGATAATGTGTAAAGGATGTATTTGTAAACTGAAATTTGGTCAGTAACTAATATGTAGTTTACTAAAAAAAAATTAGAAAATTGTGATTCACCACATTTATTCCTTTCTTAAGAGATTTACTATAAATAAATTAGAAACATATAATGATTTGTCAGGTCTAATTGCTGGTCTTTATTACTATCATTACTACTGCTATGATCGGATCAATATATAAGTTCACATTCTTAATCACGTCTTGTTGAATTAGAAATCAAAGAGAACCGTGAGAATATCCAAGTTATCCGTCTCCATTCTCTCTTTCTTTTGTAAATCTTTAAATGTTTATTAACTTGTAGAACTATCAACCAAGAATTATCGACAATATATTAATGCAAATTTATAAGTGATGAAGTGAAAGTAATTTAAGAATAGAGAATCGTGAAAGATGTGTGTATTATTCATTGATATGAGTCCTTTATATATGGAATTACACAATACCAAATATGTAAGAATAAGGAATACATAGATCTAGTCAAACTACATATCCTATTGGCATAAGGTCAAAGGCACGCATAAGGAATATCTAAAAAGAAATAGAATATCCTAGAACACTCCCCCTTGTGTCGCGCGCTGATATGCCGATGGTGTTGATCTGTTGCCTTGCCAAAAACCTAGTCAAGTCACAAAAACCCTGTAGGAGAAAAACTGAACCTTGATCGTAGGAGAAAAAGAGTACAACGCATCAGCCTACTTCATTAAGATAATACTCCCCCTGATGTGAACATTATTCAAGGCAATCTCTGAACCGCAATCTCTCAACGCATATTTCTATTTAGGCCAATCTGCTCTGTTTTGACATTCTGCAACAGAGCGTGGTTCGATGTCATAATGTTCAATGATTTCATGAGCCACGAAATAAGCAAATATATCATCGACATGGGTTGATGACCGGTTCATCAATTCATAAGTGTTATCATAACACATGGAGATCTCTATGTTCTCTGATATTGACATTGATCCTAAGGCGTCCCTCATGGATTCTAACATCAATTTGTGGACATAACTATAATCAAAGATGATCTCGTGAGAAGGATTCTCAACATTGATGATCAAAGGATTGACTTGTGTCTTGTCAGTCCGTTTCTTTCTCGGACACGTGTCAACCGAACCAGGTGGCCTCCCCCTTTTCCTTTGGGGAGTCACGGCCTCCATCCCCCACTGTGGGCACCGGCGGCATTACTGAGCTCGGGGATGGCCGTGCTCTTTCTAGGGACTTCGAGCCTAGCAGGAACATTTGCAACTGATATATCTGATCTTGTCACTTTCACAATCTCGGAGAAAGAGTCAGGCATCGTATCTGCTACTTTCTGAAGTTCGAGAATACGTTTAACTTCACTTTCAATTTGTGAGGTGCGGGGATCATAATGAGACAAAGTGGGGACAAACCACGACAATTCATGTCATTCCACATGAACATGTTTGTTCGTATCTCCCCCTAACGACGAGAAGAATGTCTCATCAAAGTGACAATCAAAAAATATTGCGGTAAAAAGATCACATGTTAATGGCTCGAGGTATCTGATAATCGTTGGAGATTCATAACTAACGTAGATACCTAATCGTCTCTGAGGACCCATTTTAGAATGCAGTGGAGGCGTAATTGGCACATAAACCGAACAACCGAAAATGCGTAGATGTGAATCAATTCGAACCATGTAGAGACAAGAAGAACCGATACGATGCTTTTATTTTTGGTTTGTCTCTCTAGGGTTGATCAGACACAACCCTAAGTATCCAGAGTCGATCAAACACGACCCGAAAAACTTGTGTGAAGGTGATCAAACACACCTTCAAAAAGAAATAACCAAAGTTGATCAAACACAACTTTGGACCCGAAGAGGACAACCAAGATTTTAAACCTGCAAATACACCGACCCAAACATAGAATGGAGTAGAAGAAAAAGGAACACTTTATCTCCCCCGAGATTATTGAACTTTGAAGAGTTTTAGGGTTGTAAGGTAAACATACTGTAAAAAAAAACTTGAATGCTTGATCGGATGAGAAGAAAGAACTGGAGCGGACGACCGGGAAGCGGCGGCCGAAAAGTGACTGCGGCGGCAGCAGCGGTGGCGGCCGAGGCAGGGACGAGAGCTTCGGTTTTGGTTTTAGGGTTTGGAAAAAATATTAGCTCAAGGGTTGAGCCAAGTGTTGATAACGTGATGAAGTGAAAGTAATTTAAGAATAGAGAATCATGAAAGATATGTGTATTATTCATTGATAGGAGCCCTTTATATAGGGAATTACACAATACCAATTAGGTAAGAATAAGGAATACATAGATTTGGTCAAACTACATATCCTATTGGCATAAGACCAAAGACAGACATAAGGAATATTTAGAAGGATATAAAATATCCTAGAACAATAAGAGACTTTTTACACTTTGAAAATGCGAGTGGTTCTTACACAATTCATAGCAAAAGAAGTTGTTTTGAATGATGCAGAGATGCTGAGATTTCTAGTCCTAATCTTGATC
Organism: Fragaria x ananassa; assembly: GCA_034370585.1. Lineage (NCBI taxonomy): Eukaryota > Viridiplantae > Streptophyta > Magnoliopsida > Rosales > Rosaceae > Fragaria > Fragaria x ananassa. The sequence continues at coordinate 21,522,789 of CP139765.1, read as the reverse complement.
CTCCTCCTCCAGAAACACAGTGTCCTCTAACTTGTAAGACAAAGGAAACTTGTGTGGACCAGTGTAGTTGTCCCATCGGACGCCGCCTAAGAAGTGCAGTATGTTTACGTAATAAATCAACAACTGATGGTTGTTGTATCTGCGGTTGTATCTGAGAGCTCAGAATAATGAAAGAAAGAGTAATAATAATAAGAGAAAATTATATAAAAACTTAAAATACTAGACATTTTTAAAGATAATTTCATACATAATTTTCTTTCATTTTACACACACTCCACATAAGCAAACTTACTGTATAGAGCATATGTCTATATCACTACCAGAAGAAAGGTTATAGCCGACGAAAAAAAAAACCAGGCCGACGAAGCATTTTTTCGTCGGCTATAGTGGGCTTTAGCCGACGAAATTTTCTTTCGCCGGCTATTTTAAATTTTCGTCGGCTATGGCAAACTTCAGCCGACGAAAAACAATTTCGTCGGCTAAAGAATTTATTTCGTCGGCTAAAGTTCACAAACCATGGCCGACGAAATATTAAAAAGTTTAGCCGACGAAATTCATAGTCGTCGGCTAAAGTGCTTTATATTTGCAGATCTGGGCAGCAGCAGCTCATTTCGAAAAAAACGGGAAAAAAAACGGGAGAAGAAAAAAGGGGAGAAAAAGTTTGGGTGTTGTCGAAATCTGTCCATAATCAGTTTGTGGAGCCATATATAGGTACGTATATGTATATATATGTTGATTAATTGAGTTTTATTTGAGTTGATCGATTTTAATTAGTGTGATTAATTGAGTTTATTGATTTTGATTGTGATTGAGTTGATTAATTTTGAGTACGTTGGATGTATATATATGTGTTGATCGATTTGGTTGATGATTTGAATTGATAATATATATGAATTAATTTGTTGTTAATAAATAGTAGATATATATATATATGTTAATATTAATTTATAATATTATTGTGTTGATATGGTATGAAGTTGTTGATGATATATATGAGTTCATGATGATAATTTTGTAATTAATTAGTTGTAGTACGTACGTAGAATATATACTAAATGAATTGAGATTTTATATATGGCATGAAATTTTATTAATAATTAGCTAGCAGCGTTATAAATATATATATATATTGTTATATTTTCAGGATATAGATAAGAGTTGGATTTCGCTTCCAAAATGGGACAAAAGATACGGTGCAGGAGTTATGAGTTTTATAGAATATGCGCTGGATAATGCTAACGGGAATACAATTTTCTATTGCCCGTGCACGAAATGTCAGTGTCGCAGCGATATGTATCGATTTCCCATTGACAAAGTATGGCAGCACCTGAGGAGTAACGGGTTTTGGGAGAAGTACACATGTTGGTTATATCACGGTGAAACATCATCAGGGGGTCCGCATGATCATGGCCAATTTTCCGAGACGGGCAGTGCTAGTACATCGAACGATCCAACAACGACATTCATCAACGACATGTTTCCTTATGAGAGCGGTGTATGCGCTCAAGGACAGTATATGCCTGACCCGGTGCAGCCCTTCCCTAGAGCTGTGAACACTGCTGGTATTGAAAAGTACAACAAACTGCTTGCTTTCCAACAGACCCCTGTGTACCCCGGTTGTCAGAAAACCGTTCTTGAAAGTGTGATGGACGTAATGAGGATTAAAGTTGAGACAAAATCGACCGTGAAGGCTGTTGATGAGTATCTACAGTACACTGCTTCGATGCTGCCCAACGGTCATCGTCTTCCTACCACTCATCGGAAGGTCCGATGTATCCTGAAAGATCTTGGGCTTTCCTACATCAAGATCCATGCATGCAGATATGACTGCGTTCTCTTTTGGGGTAAAGATCCAGAAGGGAATGACCTTGGTGGCCTTGACGCATGTCCGGTATGTCACACTGACAGATATAAGCTGACTCCTGCAGGCAACAGGAAACCTGTAAAGGTACTTCGGTATTTCCCTTTGACGGATAGGTTGGAGCGGTTGTACATGTCTTCACACACGGCCGAAGCGATGAGATGGCACGCTGATAGGGAATTGCATGACGAAGATACCCTTATACACCCTTCTGACGGGGAGGCTTGGAAGCATATAGACAGGAAGTTTCCTCATTTTGCGTCAGAGGTCCGAAATGTGAGGCTCGGGCTCTCATCCGACGGGTTCAACCCTTTTGGCAACATGAGTCTGTAATACAGTATATGGCCGGTGATTTTGATACCGTACAACCTTCCCCCATGGATGTGCATGAAGAAGGAATACAATATGTTGAGTTTGTTGATTCCGGGGCCCGGTTATCCGGGGAAGTGTCTCGATGTGTACTTGAGACCTTTGATTGAAGAGCTTAAATTTTTGTGGGACGTTGGTCATCCCACTTATGACAAGTACACGCACGAGATGTTCCAGATGCATGTCATGGTTGTTGGCACCATTAGTGATTTTCCTGCCCGTGGGATGTTGTCGGGCAACGTTGTTAGGGGATACAAGGCTTGTCCAGAGTGCCTTAGCGATGAGGGGAGCAGCAGTCATTGCAACAAGATATGCAGATTGGGTCACCGTGCTTTCCTTCCATATGATCACGAATGGCGGTTCGATGACAAGGCATTTGATGGGACCGTAGAACACGGCGTGCCTCTCAGAAGATGGACGAGGGAAGAAATTTTAGCGGTGCTTAATGAGTATGAGTTTGGGCAGCTCAGCAATCATCCCAACATTGTGGCAGCAATACCTGAAAGACCCGACAGGTACAAATTCTGGACACATAAGAGCATATTCTGGGAACTCCCATACTGGAGTAAGTTGTTGATCAGGCACTACCTGGATGTGATGCACATAGAAAAGAATGTGTGCGACAGTGTGGTGGGCACAGTGCTGAACTTGGAGGGGAAGACGAAAGACGGTCCTAAGGCACGCATTGATCTAAAAAAATGCGGAATAAGATGACATTTGTGGTTGAAAGAAGGGAAGAAAAAAATGCCTCAAGCTCCTTACACCGTGAAGCCTGACCAGAAGAACCTAATTTTCAGGTGGATGAGTTGTGTGAAGTATCCTTCAGGCTATGCAGGAAATATTGCCCGGTGTGTGAACTTCCGGGACAATAAGATGTACGGGTTGAAGAGTCATGACTGTCATATCCTGCTACAACGTCTCTTCCCTGTTTTCATTCGACCATTCCTTCCCCGTCAGGTGGTGGAGCCGTTAGTAGCGTTGGGAAGATTTTTCCAGAAGTTATGCACACGGGAAGTGTCTCGATGTGACCTTCGGGAAATGCAAATGGACATCATTTATATCATGTGTAAATTTGAGAGGATATTTCCTCCAAATTTTTTTGACATCATGCCTCACCTGATGATCCATCTTCCCGAGCAATTGTTGCTTACCGGTCCAGTACACTACACTTGGATGTATCCCATAGAAAGGTACGTTTTTTACTTTCATGAATTCCTCAATATATATACATGTTCAATAATCATAACATTTTGCAACTTGATTTACAGGCAACTTGGAGACTACAAAGATTATGTGGCTAATAAATCCGCTCCTGAAGGATGTATAGCTGAAGCATATATTGCGCACGAGTGCGTCACCTACATGAAGTTGTATTTAGGAGCGTTGAAGGAAACTCCGCAAACCATGTCGGTAGATGTACCGAAGTTCAATCTTTCCATAGTCTCTAGTGATGTTGAAGTGTATGGAATTTTGCCAGACTCCTACAAGTTGCAACCACATGAGCTAGTCATTGCCCACTGGTGGGTATTGATTAACTGTCCAGAAGTTGAATACTGGAAAGACATCCATCTCAATAATCCCAACATTCAAGGTGATCTCGAGTACCGCAACAGGGAGTTCGCAGATTATTTTGGCGGTTGGGTACGTAATTTAATTTTTCTCTACGGGTTTATGTTTATTGCATAATTATCCATATTTACAGTTGAGATGGTTGGTTGCAGATGAATCATATTCAATCTGATGGTCACCCAAATTGGTCGCACGAACTAAGACTTCTAGCCATGAAGCCGATAGCCTCAAGAGTTTATCCGATGTGCAAGGTGAATGGCGTGCAATTTATATGCGAACAAAGAGACAGCAGAAAGAGAACACAGAATTCTAGGGTCATGGCACATGGTGGGCGGAATGGAGTTGACTATTACGGTGTTCTTGATTCAGTGGTGGAACTCGTTTACGGTGAAGGCATGACAGTGCACCTCTTCAAGTGTAGATGGTTTGATACTAGGCCGCAGAGCATGAAGACCGATCAGTACGGAATATTATCGGTGAACACTGCTACAAGTTCTTACGAGGATGACCCCTTCGTTTTTGCCACATCGGTAAAACAAGTGTTTTATCTTGATGACCTTGCTAAGGGTGACGTGTGGAAAGTAGTCAACCTTGTGCACCCTCGAAACATTTATCGGGCGGCTGCACTTGGAGAGGCCGAAGACGAGGAAGAGGATGTTGCGTATCAAGAGCCCAACGCAATAGGTATTCCTAACTCCTCTACCATTCGCCTTAATAATTTTAAAGCGGGTCGTTCGGTGCGAATTCGTGATGAAGAGCCAAGGCTTGTTGATGTTGATCCAAATCAAGAAACAGACGAAGACTCTGGCGATGAGGAAATACATATATTACCAGAAATTAATTCTGACACCGAAGAAGACTCATCGGATGATTCCGATTACGAGCCTTAGTTTTAATGTATGATTCCGATTAATTTGTATAATTTTTCAAAGACTTTTTCCTTTATAGTTTACATATGTTGAATTCATATTTCAGTTATTTTATATGAATTTTGGTGATACATGATGAACAGGGTTTTTTTAATGTATGGTTTATGAATATCGTCTGTTTTTTTTCCCTGTTTTTTTACTTTAGCCGACGAAATACACTATAATTCGTCGGCTAAGATGTTTTTTACCGACGAAAAAAGCCTTAATTCGTCGGCCATAGATGTTTTTTATTTTTTTTATTACACACTTTAGCCGACGAAATACACTATAATTCGTCGGCTAAGAGAGTTTAGCCGACGAAAAACGCCTTAATTTCGTCGGCCATAGATGTTTTTTATTTTTTTTATTACACACTTTAGCCGACGAAATACACTGTAATTCGTCGGCTAAGAGAGTTTAGCCGACGAAAAACGCCTTAAATTCGTCGGCCATAGATGTTTTTTATTTTTTTTATTACACACTTTAGCCGACGAAATACACTGTAATTCGTCGGCTAAGAGAGTTTAGCCGACGAAAAACGCCTTAATTTCGTCGGCCATAGATGTTTTTTATTTTTTTTTATTACACACTTTAGCCGACGAAATACACTGTGATTCGTCGGCTAATATAGTTTTGGCTGACGAATAACCTAATATTTCGTCGGCTATAGTTATTTTTTTAATTTTTTAATTACATACTATAGCCGACGAATACGTTAGGGTATTCGTCGGGTAAACCCTAAAATATTTCTATTACCTACTATAGCCCTATGTTCGGTGGTTATTTTGCGTAAAATTTTTATACGACTTGTTGCGTGTCATCGGTTTAAAACTATTTTCAGTTGGAGGTCAACCCAAAATACGTAATTTAGACGGTCGAACGACCTTTTCCGTGTGTTTAGGGGTTTGACTTACGAGATTGACCGTCTGGATCGAGCCCTTATTCTTTTCGGATCAAGTTGAATTTTTTCCCATACATGTATTTTATCATGATGGTCAGATCTAACGGCTGGATTTGTGTTTCTCAAGTTTGATCATCACGATCACAACATGTGTACTAATGTTGTATAACTTGTTTACCAAGTGTTATGTAAATGTTCCGTTTCAAAAACAAACTATACGTAGATCCTTCAAACGTAAAAAAGTCGTGAAATAAGACATGACTAGAATGGTGAAATACGTCTACGGTTGAAAAATCACGGTATTCCGGTCATGTCTCGGTGCCGATAGTTGCGGTCAATGCAATTTTCCATTTTTTCTCCCTATGGGTACGTAGCCCCGGGTTTGGTGGTTATTTTGCGTAAAATTTTTATACGACTTGTTGCTTGTCATCGGTTTAAAACTATTTTCAGTTGGAGGTCAACCCAAAATACGTAATTTAGACGGTCGAACGACCTTTTCCGTGCGTTTAAGGGTTTGACTTACGAGATTGACCGTCCGGATCGAGCCCTTATTCTTTTCGGATCAAGTTGAATTTTTTCGCATACATGTATTTTATCATGATGGTCAGATCTGACGGCTGGATTTGTGTTTCTCAAGTTTGATCATCACGATCACAACATGTGTACTAATGTTGTATGACTTGTTTACCTAGTGTTATGTAAATGTTCCGTTTCAAAAACAAACTATACGTAGATCCTTCAAACGTAAAAAAGTCGTGAAATAAGACATGACTAGAATGGTGAACTACGTCTACGGTTGAAAAATCACAGTATTCCGGTCATGTCTCGGTGCCGATAGTTGCGGTCAATGCAATTTTCCATTCTTTCTCCCTATGGGTTGCCCCGGGTTTGATGGTTATTTTGCGTAAAATTTTTATACGACTTGTTGCGTGTCATCAGTTTAAAACTATAATATGTTAGAGGTCCGGCCAAAATACGTAATTTAGACGGTCGAACGACCTTTTCCGTGCGTTTAGGGGTTTGACTTACGAGATTGACCGTCCGGATCGAGCCCTTATTCTTTTCGGATCAAGTTGAATTTTTTCCCATACATGTATTTTATCATGATGGTCAGATCTGACGGCTGGATTTGTGTTTCTCAAGTTTGATCATCACGATCACAACATGTGTACTAATGTTGTATGACTTGTTTACCTAGTGTTATGTAAATGTTCCGTTTCAAAAACAAACTATACGTAGATCCTTCAAACGTAAAAAAGTCGTGAAATAAGACATGACTAGAATGGTGAACTACGTCTACGGTTGAAAAATCACAGTATTCCGGTCATGTCTCGGTGCCGATAGTTGCGGTCAATGCAATTTTCCATTCTTTCTCCCTATGGGTAGCCCCGGGTTTGATGGTTATTTTGCGTAAAATTTTTATACGACTTGTTGCGTGTCATCAGTTTAAAACTATAATATGTTAGAGGTCCGGCCAAAATACGTAATTTAGACGGTCGAACGACCTTTTCCGTGCGTTTAGGGGTTTGACTTACAAGATTGACCGTCCGGATCGAGCCCTTATTCTTTTCGGATCAAGTTGAATTTTTTCCCATACATGTATTTTATCATGATGGTCAGATCTGATGGCTGGATTTGTGTTTCTCAAGTTTGATCATCACGATCACAACATGCCAAATGTATAAAGGTTTAGCCGACGAATTTCAAAGGTTTAGCCGACGAATTTCAAAGGTTTAGCCGACGAAATTCAAATGTTTAGCCGACGAATTTAAAATGTTTAGCCGACGAATTTCAAAGGTTTAGCCGACGAATTTTTGTATAGCCGACGAAATTTTAATCTTTAGCCGACGAACAAATTATTTCGTCGGCTAAAGTCTTCGGGTTTTAATTGCGAATCCCTAGCCTCCTCCCTCATTTCCGCAGTTTTTCCCTCCTCCCTCCTCCCTCCCTCTCTCGTCGCCACCTCCTCCCTCTTCCCTGCCTCCCGGTCTCTTCCCTCCCTCCTCCCTGCCCTCCGCCCTCCGCCCTCCGCCCTCCTCCCTGCCTCCCGCCCTATTCTCAGGTTCGGTGCTTAATTTTGTTGTTGTTTCTTAATTTTGTTGTTGTTGATATATTGGTGCTTAATTTTGTTGTTGTTGATAAATTGATGCTCATTGTTATCGTTTGGTTTAATTTGTCTTAATTAAATTTATGTTAATTTAATTTGTGTTAATTTAATTTGTGTTAATTTAATTATGTTAGTTTATGTGTTTATTTTTGAATATATGTGTTAATTTATTTTTGATTTCGAATTTAGTATTATGATATGTTAGTTAATTTATGATGATGTTGATATATATAATATTGTTATGTAAGTAAAATATATATATATCTATATATATATTGGTATGTGTATCTATTTATTGAATAAGTATAATTTTAAATATGTATAATTTTTTATAAAATAAAGACAAAATAATCTAAAGCCTTAGATTAATATTTTAAATAGGATGAGCAGCTTTTTTCGATCGAAGAAGAGTTCGAAGGGCCAAAGGTCCGAATCGTCTGAGGGAACCTCTAGCAACCCTCAAACGACGTTTCAGGGCCACATGACAGCCAGACGTGCGAGCCTTCTGGAGACGGCGCCGGAGGTGCCCCTTTCATCGAGGCAGGCGGCCGTCCCTCGTTCCCCGAGGCCCTTGTGGCCTCAGACGGAGGTGTCTGCACCTCGTATGCCCGAGATACACCGGGCGCCCACTCCGGGTCCTACTTCTTCGGATAGTGGGTCATCTGGGGTACAGATGTCGCCGCCTCATCTGTTCCTTCCGCGGTTGATACCGGCGTTACCTGTAGTCGATGACTCAGGGACGCCGATTTATCCACTGCTCCATCAGCGGCGTACCGGTTCATGCCTTTTGATACGCCTCTTATTTCTGCGAGGGTATCATCATCGGCGACAGAGCTGGAATCCGTCGCGAGCTCCTCAGGTAATCAGTGATGCATGATTACTTTTAAAGGGTCATATATATTTTAATAATCAATTTGGCCGAATCATGTCATAGGCACAAAGAAGAAGAGAGGCCCCGTCACAGGGAAAGCTCTCGAGAAGATGGTGAGTACCTTGGGGAGGATCGCCCTCGATATTGACGGGGATGGCCACGTAGTATCGGGCGGGAAGTCGAGGACGTATTCCGGCCGCGTGGGAGCTCTCATTAGGGATAGAGTCCCTATGTTGTGGTCCGACTAGGGCGAGGTCCCGCAGGAGGTTAAGGACATGGTCCACAACGCGATGTCGGTGAGTTTATAAAATAATATTATGTATTAAATTGTTGATTTCTCGAAAAGCTAAACTAATAATAAACGGTTAAATGCAGGTGTGGTTTGAGGTTCCCGAGCACCTGAGGGACAGCTGGGCCGACGTTGTGCATGGGGGAAGGTACGTTGAGCCGGTAATGAAAAACAAAATTGTATGTGATATTAATAATATTTCTAATATTTTTGTTGTATCTGTAGGTACAAGGAGTGGAAGAACGAGCTGCGGACCCATTGGACTACGCACGGGAACGCACGTTCTGGTACCCCTGCTGAGTTGCAGTACAGGGAGTACGAGTGGCGTTGGCTTCAGACATCAGAATTCAACAACTCTCGTAAACAGGTATTTAAATAAATTAGACCTTTAATTTAAAAATAAGTATGTGCGTTTTAAAATATTCTACTAATAGTTTACTTTTTTCTTTGAAGGCGGTTTCCCTGGTGAACGCTCAGAACCGGCAACGCAACACAAGGAACCATCATGCCGGTTCTAGACCGTTCGGTGTCTTAATGGACGAGGCGGCCAAGGAACATCCAGAAGTCAACCCGTACGTCTATACGTACGAGAAGGCATATCCTGACTCCCAGGAGGATATTGTAAGTTACCTTACGTTTTTAAATTTTTAAATTTATGTAAAAATTTTAATTAATAATTTTTTTCCTATCTATATAGGCGAGGGTGAGGGAGGCTACTGACGAGGTCATGAGTACCGTAGTGAGGGAGGCATGGCCGGACACGCAGGACGAAGACATGTCCGAAGCCATGTCCCGGATCAACACTTCGGATCAGACGATTGGGGCGAGGATCATGGGCACAGCCTTCCCACCGAGAGGAAACAACTTCTACTGCCGAGGTCTAGGAAAGAGAGGCGAGAGGGTCCTGAAGACCACTCCAGGATTTTAACGAAAGGCAGCCTCGACCAGCAGCAGGACCACGTCCACGATGAACAGGACGACTCAGTTAGAGTCGGAAGTTCAGAGACTACGAGATTTCCGTGCTGCTCAGGCTGCCTATAATGCCGCGCAGGCAGCCTTTAATGCCGCGCAGACAGCCTATGCTGCCGAGTTACAGACCCAGCTGTTACAGTACATGCAGGACTTTACAGCTGCCCAGATTCAGGGACTTCCGCCTCCGCCCATGCCTCCGCTACCCCAGCCGCCACAAGCTCCGCAGCAACCCCTAGAAGAGGACTTTAATTTAGACGATATAGACTTTACGTAGTTGATATATACTTTTATGTAATTGATACTTTTATGTAGTTCGTATATTCTTTTATGTGTTTGTTGTTGGTTATATGAAATTGTTAAATATGTTTTTTGCAGCTTGCTTGGAATGGTAATTCAGAAATTTCGGGGTTTTTTTTTTACTGGAATTCACTTATAGCCGACGAAAAAAGCCTTAATTCGTCGGCTAAACTTTAAAAAAAAAAAAAAAAAAGTTTAGCCGACGAAATATGCTTTAATTCGTCGGCTAAATGCCTATAAAGCCGACGAAAAACACTATATTTCGTCGGCCATAGATGTTTTATATTTTTTTTATTACAAACTTTAGCCGACGAATATGTGAAATTATTCGTCGGCTAAAGTTTGGAAGATAACCGACATTTCTAATGTACCTACATTTCTTAACTACTTACATTTCTAATGTACCTATTAAGTAGGGCATGATATGATAATATACATAAAACGAAAAAACTTAAAATAGGGTTTAGGTTATAGGGTTAGGGTTAGGGTTAGGGTATAGGGTATAGGGTTAGGGTTTAAGGTATAGGGTATAGGGTTAGGGTTAGGGTATAGGGTATAGGGTTAGGGTATAGGGTATAGGGTTAGGGTTTAGGGTATAGGGTTTGGGGTATAGGGTTAGGGTTTAGGGTTTAGGGTTTAGGATATAGGGTTTCAGATTTGAATGGAATAGAGGATCACGTCAAGCAGCCACATGGTCCTACGGTAATACTGTAAAATTTCTTCATTTTACTTTAATAATCATATATCTTATTTATATTATATTATACCTTATGTATAGATCAAAAAATGAATTCTTTTCATCTAAATTTTTTCATAAAAATAAAGAAAAGTGCATGATTCTTGCAAATTGATTGAAAAATGCTAGTGTTAGAAGAAAAACTCATAATCGAGGTATTTAAGACAACATCAATTAAACTTATTTATTATGTTTATATGTTATAATTGAATGGTGACAATTATGTAAAATTTAGAAAAAATAGGAGATAATATGTATCATAATTGATATATTTTAGATGTCTATCAGAAAGAAATATTATATATGTGGGTTTTATTTAAAACCACTCTTTAAAATTGGGTGTATATAGAAATTCCCCTAATAATAATAATACTTAACTTGTTGATTTGATTCTTGCTGTGTATTCATAAGGTTTGTTTTTCTTGTAATAAGATCCTTGAAATAGTCAATCTGAACCATTATCAAGGGTTAAAGACCAATCCAGACATTGAAAGAGGTCAGAAAACTACATGATATGTGAAGGCCATCATGAATAGAGAAGATAAATGGTAAGGATCCAAATTGTAATTTTATGGTTGGTAACGGCTTTGATTTGAACTGTTATTGCTTGTAAAGATTAAACCAGATGAAGTATTTCAATTTCTGTAATAATCTCTTCATCAAAATATTGAAAAGAGCAAGGATCTAAGAGTAATGTACTTGAATTACAAATGCTACAATTGTCGGAACCTCTCAAGCCCTTAAACCCCAGGAAGTGAACTGCTTCACTTTGATCAACTATGATTCTATGAATATGTTTGGAATTACTTCTGAGTGCTTTTAAAAATTTGAAACATGTTTTCTTAACCTTTTTTAACAAGGAAGCACTTGCCAAAGTTTCTCCAAGCACTTTCAAGTGCTCATTCCATTGTATGACCAGATAAAAATGGACGCTCTCTCAAGACTATCTGCAAAGCAAATAGCGAAAGAGCCTGTACATTGCCTTCCAAAACCACAAGATCTTTCGACTTAGCACAAGTTCATGATAACAATTGCAAAATATTTCATACACTAAATTAAGAATAATACTGAGTGAACTACCTTTCTGCATCCCACCTAAATTAATTAGCGTATCTCCAGAAAGTATGCTGGTGCTGCCATTCAACATGTCATTTCAGTAGAAGAAGGGAAGAAAAGAAAGAAAATCACAGTACTGTCTGCACAAGAAGACACTAAGCAGTTGCAATTCCATTGGCATTACAATATGAAGACTACAGAATTGAGAAAGAAACTATAGATCAATGTACAAATTACCAACCGAAATAGATAATACAGTCTCACAAACGCCTACATATTAACGGGTGGTTACATCAGAGACCACTCAACCAAATTGGAATACTGAGATCAGATAACGATGATCAAGCTACATCTCGTCACACTACCACAATATGGAGCAAAGACCACACATCTTATGTGGGCAATAGGGTTGTTGCAATCCCATAGAATCTCATATATGTGGCAATTTTCCTTCATTCTTCACTAATACCCTCATTTCCCACACTTCCAGAAAATTGACACCTCTATTGCCCACACAAGATGTGTGGCCTTTGCTTCATATTGTGGTTGTGTCACTCGCACAATGTTTGACCCATAGAAAAGTGAGTTAGATAGAAAAAGCAACACCATAGCTAGGGTGGGGGAGGCCCGGACTCAAAGAGTGGAGGGCAGCAACATTTAAACATACCACAGCAGCACAGAAGCCACAAGCTGCAGAAATTAAAGTTCGACCAAATTACTCAAGTTCAGTACATTATTTGGTTTTTCATGCATGGTTTCTTCACTTTCATGTAAACTTCGAAAGAAGAAAGAATCATTGAAATGAAGAAGTCTCACCAGAATTCCAAGCATCCGGCTCGATGGTAGGGAGGAGCCGGGGCCAGCAACGGCTCGCCAGCAGGCGGTGGATCCAGCTCCGGCATTAGTAATATTATCTGGTAAGGGGACTAGTGATCTAACAAGGCTAATGAGATTGTAGACAGATGGTAAGTTGTTAAATGGATCATGCTATATACCTTCAATTCTACTCCCCCATCTACCATTCAAACCAATGCAAGTACTGCTAAGTCTTCGCATCATGTTGCCTATGTTCTCAACAAACGAAACACATGCTAAGCTCAAGTGTGGGAATGGATGTGCATGTGGACAACTAATCAGTTACAAAACTTGAAAGAATAACCAACAACAATTCATTGTCCCTTAAAAAAAAAGAAAAAAAAAGGATTAAATTTAGTTTACTCTCCTCGAGTTTGAGGTTATCATTTCAGTTCCCATATTTTTAATTTTGAAAATTTACCCCCTAAAGTTTCCAATTTTCATCAATCATGTCTAATTGTTGAAATTCTGCTTAATTTAGACGTTAATCTTTACTTCATAACTCACTAAAAAGGCTAACATAGTCATATAATAACATAAATCGTTTTTTATAACCTTTTTCCTAAGATTTCAGAGAAATTTTCAGAAATAACCATATTTTGGTTACAAAATTGATTTTTGACCATGTTTTGTAAAAAAATTGGAAATTAAGTAACCATATGGAAGAACACAAAGTCTGTTTCACCCTTAATGACTTTGATTCCTTGTGCTTCTAAGAATAAGTATGCATGAGACCATTGTTTAGCATATGGAAACAAGAATACAACATCACTAGTCCACCCAGTATAGAAAGTCACAACCTTTCTATCAAATTACAAGATACAATTCAGAACTTCCACATACCTCAAAGATTCAAGACTACACACAAAAAAATTAAAAAAAAAATACCACAGCCTAGGGTATCTCTCTCTCTCTCTCTCTCTATTAGGGTCAGGGTTTCTCAGCTGAGCGGCAAGTCCCACATCCATGGCAACGACCTCCATGGCGCTCAAAACTGCAGCAGCCTCTACTGCTTCAGTAACGGCAAGCCTCATCTCAAAGCTCTCTCTGAGCAACCAAAAAGAATCGGTAGATCTGGGTAATCTCCGATGCCCTAAGAGTGGTTTCGTGGCTCCACGTTTCTATCTCAGTGGACGTTTGAACACCACCCATGCAATTATCTTCGATGCATTTAGGAGCGCAATCCGCTTCATGTGGAGGCTTCCAACTTCGGTGGAAGTGCAGGCAAGAGGAGACTGATTTTTGGTCACGTTCTCGTCTGAGAAAGATGTGAACATAGTGAAGAGAGGAGGACAGTGGGTGTACTAGAGAGTTATCATCATCCTCAACTACTATGATGGCTTCTCGAACATCATGTATATGCCATTAGATTTTGTGTGGATCTGGGTTGGGATCGAAGGACTCCCAACAGCTCTTTCAACGACAACGAGGTTGGTGGCGGAGACTATTGGAGCGGTTCTGCAAGTTGATCATGTGGGTTTCCAGCGAGGACTTGCCCTAGTCCATATTACCTTACCTCTGAACCAACCGGTGGGTTTGTCCCCTGAACCAACCAGTGGATCACTGTATTAGGTTTCGCCTACGGATGTTCTTCAAGTGATCTACAGGTATGAGAGATTGGTTGGAAGATGTCACACTTGTTCTATGTTGAATCACGGGGGTGAGGCTTGTCCCCAAGAGACTGAAGAGGTTCTTGACCTGGGTTCAGAGGCGCCTAGGGCACTAGTGCCTCCACCGATAGTGTTTAGGGCCCAAACCCTCACTGTGCCTAACTCGCCCTCCCTGGCTTCCCTCTTCCCAAAAGCGAAGAGATCTGTGCAAATTCGAGAGGTTCCTGCGTTCCCGTTGCCAAATAAAGCCGTCGGTGTGCGGCGAGGCAAGGAAGAAGAGACAAGTCTTGATGGAAAATGTGCACGTCATATACTGACCTTTGCTCCTTTGCCTCTGAACCCAGAGGAGTTGGGTTTCTTTGTGGCTGATGGAGGCGCGCTGGGTATCAAGAAGACAGGTAAGTCTCCTAAGAAACGAGGAAAAGGTAGGCCGAGGGGAAGTCGAACCAAGAAGAATTTGCAGCTGGGAGAGTGCTCGGACTCTATGGAACCAAGCTTGCGAGAGAATGCATATGTGGTCTCAGGCCTCAAATTAGAGGCTGAGGAGGAGTAGTCTCCTGACTAGGAAAAGATCCATGTTGTTACCTTCTTCGTGATGCTTCCTTTCTGTTACGATGAAAGGTACATCATTGGGTCTTAGGCCTCTAATCAGGAAAGGCAGTGTTGTTGTTAGGGTGTGACAGGTTATTATGCTTTTTAATGTTTCATCATCCACCTTTTTGGATGAAGCTTTGATGTTGTTATTTCAATTCTTAGTCGTAGTTTAATTTAGCGTAGCTATGCATATATATAGTCTTCGGACTATTCATACTTGACCTTTCGGTCGTCAGATCTCTGATAAATGGATATTTCTCCTTTTCCCTAAAAAAAAAAGACTACACACAAAAAAGGGATATTTAACAGTTACTCTCACAATTTTTTTTTTGGAAACTTCATAAAAACCTAATCATATAATAAAGCAAAATTAAAAGGGTTTGCGCAATTAAGTTAGAAGATTATTGGGATCCTACACTTTTATAAACAAAACTCTCAGCTTGCAGAAAGCTTAAAGCTTTTGGTAGCACAAAATTGGATTAGAAACTCAAACATCTAGTAGGGTAGGAATAAAAGCTTGGAGATCTAGATTACGTATCAAAATTAGTAAGAGCCTAGGCCAAACTAACTCTTCTATATTGAACCTTGCTTTCGACCAAACATTTGCAAGTGTAGAAAAACTAAACACCGGACTGGTTTGGTTTATGAAAACCAAATAACTTGGACATTGAAGGAAGAACACCATGCAACATCATATGGACTTTCTGAAATTTTAATTGTTTTCAAGGGTATTGTAGTCTAATTCACTCTTAAATTGGTTAGATTTCAATGAGTAAAAAAAACATGGTTAATTTTCAATTTGGTGACCAAAATTTGGTCATTTTCCAAAATTTCTCAAGATTTCATGATAGCAATTAACCTCCAAACTGGATGAAATTTTAGTAATTGAGCTTGATTTATGAAAATTAAAACTTTAAGGGGTAAACTTTCAAAATTAAAATTATGAGGACTGAAATGATGTTAACCTCAAACCTCAGGAGATAAACTGAAATTAATCCAAAATAGAATTACAATTTGACAATGGAATTCAAGCATGAACACGATAATCAAATGATAGTCGAAATTAAAGCTTTTAGACTATCACAGAAAATAATTCTTATGAAAGTTGTGAGTATGAATTAAACAACCTTTCATGATTTAAGGTCACATTTATTTCATGGCTAATCTACAGCGAGGAATGTGAATATGTGATGAGTATTGATCACAACATTTGCATGAAAATTGGATTGAAGTATTGGCTCTAAAATACTGAAAACATTTGCAATAAGCAATGATTTTAAACTTGAAAAAGCATTCGATAACCATATATAAAAGGTGAGAAACATAAATGGTCATTAGAGTCGACAATTTAAGAATAATCTTGAAGTTGAAATGTTGGAAGAAAACAAGTGTAATTAAAGATAAGTGAATTCAAAAAATCTTTCTTAGTTTGATAAGAAATATTTATACATCAATCTCTAGACTGAAATTGCTCATAATCTAATTCTCGAGCAACATTTGTATCAAGTCTTAGAGGACATGACCATGCAATTGACTGGCACAATAACCGGCACAACTAGGTAGCGACCGTAGCTTTGTAGTTTTGTAGGGGTATGTGTTAGAGTTTGGCATTCAAGCCTGACCAAGCTTGCGGGCATTCAAGCCTGACCATTCTGCAAGACCTAATTTGAGACCATGGAACAATGACCACCTGCTGGTTATGTGAAGCATCATTGTTCTCAATTTTGACTAGTTTAGGGTAAAAATGGGCAATAAGCATTCTTCTCTATAGCACACTCGAGTTTGGGTAATATAACATATCAAGTGGAGAGAATATTGGAATTGGTATCGCATGGCATGATCATAAACATCTTTTATGTAAGGAGCTTTGCTAACCAGAACATAGAGCATTTCCCGAGTTCTCATGGAATATCATACAGCTGGAGCTCAACTCATCTGCACTAAATTTTCTTATACCTAGTACTCAATAGCTGATTACAATGAAACACAAAAGTCAATAAATATCATTTCAATACTATTTCTCGTCTCTCATTTTTTTGTCGCACAAGACTGAGTTACAACCATTGGTTCATCTCCTAATGTATTTCGAGTTTTTCTATGACTTCTGTACAAGATAGAATATGCTCAACTCATCAGCATATCATCTAAAGAATATCAAAGGTAACTATATAATGAAGTGACAGAGTAGCCTATGATTTTCTTCCCTTTTCATTTCCAAAGAACAAAAGATATAGAGGAACAAGTCTTCGGAAACATCTTTATTCCTCATGATTTCTTTGACAAACCTATTGCAAAGCATCACAAACAAACCTATTGCTTCACCCATCTTCGGTTCTCTTCCATTTTTTTGGGTGTCACAAGGATCTAGCATTTGCTATGGAAAATGACTCAAACCTGGGCTCAGTCAAGTCCACTGTTTCATCATCAGAGGCACGCCAACTCCTAGTGTTTGAGGTCAAGAGGATCAATTTTTCCATAAAGTTATCTGTAGCTGTATCTTCACTTCTTTCAATGCCGAGGTTGCGGTCAATATCTAGTGGCAGTGAACACCGATGTGAACATTTTCCCGATTTGTCTCTCCTTAGCTCCTCAGCTTCTTTAAGACCCATGTGCTGCCCAAGAAAGAGTGTTCATTTTAAGAAGATTGTAAAGTGCATGTACTCACATTTTAAATTTCAGAAGATAAACTCCCCATGATAATAAAAAGTTAAGTTTCTGCCTTGCATAGATTCCATTTTATTGTGATGCAAATAATCAAACATCCAAGTTGATAATAGTTGTTTTCCACAAGACTAAAGCAGAAAAGCAATGACATGTCACTGTGCAAAAGCAAGCAGTCATATGATCAGTGTCTCAAGACTACTAGGAATCATGACATAGTTGACGTGAAGGAATTACCTGAAACAAATTTAAAGGCATGCCTCTCCTTTTAGATCTCTCTGGTGCAATAGTTGAAAGGATTTGGACAACCTCACTCATGGTTGGTCTAGAATCTGGATCCAAGAGTAGGCATTCCTTTGCTAAGTAAGCCATTATGTGCAAATCTTCTTCTGGGAAGTTCCCATTCAAATCAGGATCAGGCAACTCTGCGATTACTCGCTTACTATCCTGTAAACGAGGGGTAGCCTAAAGCAAAGACAAACAAATTGCAAATGCTACATCAATATTTGTACTATATGAGATCTATGAATTCCTATGAAAGAAACATAAATGAATGCCTAGAAACATGTCATCATTAAACCTGATCATGAAGTCTACATCTTAACAAATTCTTATGAAGGAAATCAAATGATATTAGAAATAAAGCAAAGCAACAAGGCAACATAGGGACCAGGAAAGAGATTGGCCTTCTAAAATTAAAATTAATAAAATCATACCATCATCCATAATGTTGCAAGTAAGATTCAATGGATTAAGATTAACATACGTTAAACATGATCTGTTAAAAACAACTGATGAAAAAAAATCATTAAGAGAATCACTACACCTGTAGCATGCAGTTATCAAAAGGTACATATTCACAGAAGAAGTAGTTACCATGTAAAATTGTCAAACTTCACAGAGGGCAGAAGAAATACATACTACAAGTTAAAGAATATATATTTTGTAGTAATAAAGCCTACAATTTCTTTACCCATATGACAAGGCTTTCTTCTAGCTTGTTGGTTGATCTGTGTATGGGCTTCCAGCCAGTGATAAGCTCAAGAAGAACTACCCCAAAACTGAAAACGTCTGACTTGAGAGATGCTCTTCCAACAGTTGCATTCTCCGGTGCAAAATAACCAAATGTACCTTGCATTCTTGCTGGAGAACTAGATGCACTAGGAAGACCATCAGCTTTTAAGCGTTTCGCCATACCAAGATCAGTTATCTGCACATGTTTAAATACACTCAAATTCTATTGATGTCCACTAAAATCCAAGTCATACTTTCTAACATGACAGACAACAATATTCTAGCTATCCATTGTCAATACATGTTATAGTTTTTTTTTTTCCTTCTTTTGTACAATTACTACAATCTGAAACAATCAAATCTTACTTTTGCTTGCCAATTTTCATCCAGAAGAATGTTTGTGGATTTGACATCTCTATGCAGTATTCTTGGAGCAGCTGCATCATGGAGATATTCCAAACCCCTTGCAGCTCCAATGGCAATTGCTACTCGAGTACCCCAATCCATGTTTTTCCCTTCAGACCCATCCAGACAATCTCTCAGATTACCATTATTCATGTACTCAAATACCAAGAGCCTCTCAGTATCTTTGCCATGGGTTTCGAAGCAGTAGCCGAGCAAAGGTACCACGTGACAATGATGAAGTCTGGATAACAGATCAATCTAAGCAAAATAACAGATAGCAATTAACTTTACTTTTTCCTATTTGAAATACAATAAAAAGAACAGTGAGATGCTAAGTTGAGGTATTACCTCAGTTATAAAGACAGAATCCATATCAGGCCCTTTCTGAGTCTTGAGGCGCTTAACTGCCAGAATACTTCCATCTTTGAGTTGACCACGATAAACATAACTACTTCCTCCAAGTCCAATTAGATTGGAATCTGAAAACTTATTGGTTGCATTTTCCAGATCCAAGTATGAAAATTGAATAATTGCTCCAGGTGAAGGTCCTGTCTTGCTTCCAAATAAGCAAGAGGTAAAGCACCCTATGAACAAAAGATGATTACAGGTTAATACTTAATATAATTTTGAGAAACTTTAACAAAAAGATAACAGACGAGAACAAATCCGGCCTACAGGTTAGTACTGAGAACGGAACGTGCAATATATGGTTTAGAAAGCACACTTTGCTGAAGCTCCTTAGAGTAATTACCTATACCATGATTGATGGGGGAGTTTATATAAAGTTTGGTCTCAAGCATTGAGGAACTTCTATGGCTAATTAAGTCGGTACCACTGTTGCAACTCGTTTCCTTATCTGATGAAAATATTGGCGGGTGAACAGTGCACTTGTCTCTTCGATAGAAGCAGCATGCCACCGAAGCCAGGAAAGCGAAAGTTGTAAGTACAACACATAGTAATAGAACAAAGACAACAACTTTGCTTGAAGAGCGCTTTTTTGAAGATTGTGCTGCATCAAGAGATCCTGTCACAAAACAGATCAAATGACTTGGTACATAGACACAATTTCATTGTGGAATAGTGGACGACAATACTTCTAAGTCCGATAAAAAAAACGCAAGGGACCACTTATACAAATCAATTAAAACTCACAAAATCAATCTGTTTTTCAATGTATATAATTAATTTTATCATTATCTTTTCTGAAGTTATTTGCTTTGATCACACATATAATGCAAACAACAACGTCATCCAGTTGCCCTGTTGCACATAACATCTGTTCAACACAAATTCAAAATCCACTTTATACCACAGAAACAACTCAAAACCTAGTAAAGAAACATGAGTGCGTGAATGCAAGAGAGAAAGAGAGAGTACCAGAAGTGCAGATGCAGGCGGTAAAGCAATTAGTATCGTGACCATCAGCTGCCACTTTAGGAAGGCCGTTGGCATCACATACACATGTCCATTTGCTATCACCACTTCCATCATCTATAATAGAAACAAAGGAAACTTAGCATCTAGTCTCCGTGAAAATTCATCTCAGCAGAAATGCAGCAAGTATATACGAGAAAAAGGGATGGTCATTGTCAAAAGGGAAGAAGATCTAATATCTTATCAGCATAATGAACCTTTGACATGCATAGTTAAAGCAGAAGGATTTTCTAAAGATAAGCATATGCCTTTCAATGCGATTCTACTTAAATGTTTGTGGATACTGATTCCTTTCAATTGTACAACACATGAAGAATGTCTTATTGCCTCTACAATTTGAAAGTGCATTCTTCCAAGAAGATACTTCAATTGGAATAGTTGAAAAATGAAACTTTGGATAATATACTAATGAGTTATGAGTTTAGGACCAATAATTTTCTTATCTGTTTATAGGCTTAGAGATATAAACACAGACATGTAAAGACCCAAAAAGAGAACAATACATTCCAATACTCGGTAACAAATTTTTAACAAAAGCAGTGTAAAGATTTTGGGTATTATACCATAAAGATTAGCAGCATACCCTGACTGCAATTACAGGATGCTGAACAGTTAGATTCAAGTGTGTAGCTCCGGTTTCCATCGAACGAAACAGAACATCTACATGTCCAATCTGTTACATCAGAAGGACCAGAAACCTCATCTGCAAAATATATTATGAAAATAAAAAGATAAGATTTTTAATTTAAGACCTACTTATACTATTTATTGCTTAATTTACAAACATATCAGATGTCATGTATAACAAACAAACAAGTTGAGTGATATTCAACATGTAAAGAAAGTATCAATACTTACAACAAAGTGGTCATTAAATAAGAATATTAATACTAACCACAGAGACTTTGCTGAATCAAAATCAAACTTATAAAACAAGAAACGGCAACTTCCACTTGGATCTTCATCTACTGTGACCTGTATAGCAGACAATACGAAAAGAATATGGAATCAATTCACCTGAGTCTTTCTGGTACAGAGTGATCTATTGAAGTAATAATTGACATAAAAACTTGGAAATTCAGTTCTTGGTAATACAGAGCTTATGTTAAAATGTCAGCACCTTAGATTCCAAAATACATAGAACACCTGATTATAAGGTTGAATGAGCATAACAAACTTTATTCATAGCGATTCAAGCGTGAGCAAAACCAGATACGTTCAAACAGATTGCAAGTAATGCTGAAAAGTAAAGTTGAAGATGACACCATCCAAACTCTGAAGTTGAGCTCAAAACTTAAAGCTTGTAACCAAGTACTCAACTACAAGCGAAGTGATTCAAATCATTTACAATTTTTCAAAAGATCTCAGGTGACAAAGTAAACTGAACTCAGGCCAGAGATTAGATATGATATACTCGTAGATCTGAAGACGCACTTTACATGAAAGAGAAATGATAGAAAGTCAGGACATGCGAGCAATACAAAAGTAGGAGTGACTAATCATGGCTGGCCAACAACTTAACCACGAAAGAGAAATGATGGAAATTCAGGCACATGAGCAATAAGATAAGTAGGAATGTCTAATTCATGGTTGTCCAACAAATTTGAAGCTATCAATTAAGTGCAAGCCCTATACCATGTACTCAAGCAAGATCGAAAGTACAACAATAACTTCGACTAAACTAGCTTATGGTAAAGTCAACACAGAAATTTGCTTAAATAACCCCACAAGATTATTGATAGCTACTGGTAATAACGCACAACTAAACCCCTGAATACAGAACTAAGTATCACAACAACCAAATTGCATTAGCCATTAAAAGCTGTAACTACTATATGGTTTCTTCAGAACTAATACAAATGGAAAATGCAGGCCTTGGGTTTGGTGCAAGAGCACATGTGGACTGACTGCCATCATCTATGATTAATGCATTACTTCTTCTAGCTGTCATAGGTGTCTCATCTGGAGTTTGAATAGTTCTGTGATACTACATGAGCTCTACTAGACGTAAAACTATGAAAAGCGACCTCACTACAAACAAATTTAAAGTTTTTCCACAGTAACTCCATAAGACTTTAAACTGACATTGTATCCATACAGAAAGAAACTCCAGTTTACAGAATTTCAGGATAATCACATTACCTGAGAAAGTACAGAACCACAGCAGGAACAGCAAAACACGAACTTGTGCTTGACCTTACAACACACATAAAAAGTGAAAAGCTTAAATCAAACCAGCTCCAGGTGCTCAAAACGATCAAACCCCACACTCACCACTATTCTTTAAGAGTTTAAACACGACTATGAAGAAAGATGTTGCTACCTATCAGAAATAAATGCAGTGAATCTTAAATGGACTCCAGAAAGGACACATATGACAGATTGACAGCAAATACAAACTTGACAAAATAGGAATAGCTCTAATAACAAACCCATCAACCCCACCTCTCTGTAAGCAACCCTTCTGCAAATCCGAAAGAGACCCCTCAGCTGTAACGATATCAAATCAACATCATCGATTGAAACCCTGAAAATCTGTTGTCCTTTACCCCAGCAAATCCCATAGAAAATAGAAAACTTGGTCAAATACCAATAATTCAATTTTCTATATACTTTCAAAAATTAAGACAACCCAACGGTTGAAAACTTTAATCTTTTCTTATTTTTCTTCCAAGGGAAATAACGGTTATATAAGACTTTCCTTCAAAGACAAACAATCAAAACCAACATCACTGCATATGTACATACTGCTCTACAAAGCTACCGACTGGCCGAAGCTCAAACTGGGCCGGTCCTACCTCTCTGTCGGCTGAAGAAAATGGGCCCACTATTACACCAAATAGGCCCCAGTCAATTAACAACGTGATTACCTCATACAATGGAGGCTTTCTAACTCTAAAATACGTACTGAATCACCAAACTCATCCCAGTTGAACATAAACAATGAAACTTGGTCAAAGAGTGAACAACACTTTTTCTAAATCAATTAAAGTTGGATTAAGAAATTGTTTACTTAAAGTGTGGTGAATTCTTTACATAAAGATCAAAGCTTTGGCCATTCAAAACAAAGAAAGAAACAAAAGATCACAGCTTTTGGATACTGGAGCATCCAAAGAATTAAGCTTTTGAACGATACGCAAGTAGCTTAATCATTCATTTATTACTGAAACACCCGTAACAACCCGATTAAACACA
Organism: Fragaria x ananassa; assembly: GCA_034370585.1. NCBI lineage: Eukaryota > Viridiplantae > Streptophyta > Magnoliopsida > Rosales > Rosaceae > Fragaria > Fragaria x ananassa. The sequence continues at coordinate 21,499,085 of CP139765.1, read as the reverse complement.
ATCGTGTCCAGACGTTGGAACACAGTCCGCTAGATCCGTATTCAAATTTACAAACACGCAAAAGAAGGAAAATAAATCAATCAACTGTAGGAGCTGCGATTTCGGAGCTTACCTTGAACAAAAGTGAGCGAGGATTTTAGCTTCTGCAATAAACCCACACACAAAAAATGATCGGAAAAAAAAAATCGGGTTTTGAGATGAGTTGATCTGACATACAACAGCTTCACAATCGAATACCAGAAAGAAACTCACACATTTTCAGAATGGCCATAGTGGGCAAGAGAAGAGAATGTGTTTAAGGTCAACATTTAATTAGAGTGAGAGAAGGTATGGAGGCTTGGGGTGGTGTGGACTGTGGAGTGGAGGAGAGTGGAAGAGAAGAGAAGAGAAGAGAAGAGAAGAGAGAGTGAGAGATGGGGGAATGTGATGAGAAGAATGAGAGCTGATATGCAGCAGAGCCGAGGTGGCGAAACTCCCGCTTACCGAGGTGTGTGTGCAGCGGGGACCTCACTTCTGTTTTATATATTTCGTTGTCATCATTCAAGAACGAGCGTCTTAGGTGGCACCAGTCCCACGTCTTTCCTCCTGTCCAGCTCCAAGATTTTGATGAGTTTTCCTTTTTCATTTAATTTTGATTTTGAAATGAGGTAACGAATCATATGTACTGCCTACGTAGTGTGGAGCGGATTCAATACAGCACGGTACACGTGCACTTGAACCATATAAAAAAAAAATTAACAGCAGTAAAAACCTGAGAAACAACGATTTTATCTGCCTCTCTCCATCATCTCCAAAACCAGCTTCTCCAGCCATATGCCTCCCAAGTTCGACTCCTCCCAGGTCGTCAAAGTCTACGTCGGCGTCACCGGAGGCGGGTCAGCACCGCCAGTTCCCTCGCACCCAAGACCGGAGAAGACATCACCAAGGAAGTTAAGGTTTTCGTTGTCCGCTCGGCCGCCGCCGTGGTCATCAAGGTAGGAGCCCAGAACATCAAGAACAGCGGAAACATCAAGCTCGATGACGTCATTGAGGTTGCTAGGATCATGATTCATATATGAAGAACACCAGATCCGTTCTTGGGAAATTTTGGATTTGGTGGATGTAGATGGACGAACGAGTGAGGTCTGTTGGCCCTTATGGGATGTTGGTGAATGGTGAATCTTCTGGATGTTAAATTACGAAGAAGAATCGAAACAAGATTGTGAAAAAATTTTGAATGGAAAACCCAGATTCTGTAAGTTGAATAAGAACTAAACCCAGATTTTGAAGGTTGAATATGAACCAGCAAAACTCTTGGTTTTTACTATTATATACACCATTCCCAAATCTGCTTCCTCCCCCAACCTTCATTGCTTCCAGTTACTTTTATTGTTTAGTAAACTCAGAAGGATAGTAATACAGTCAGATCCAACCACGGCTCATCCCCGCCGTTTATGTGATTCCGGATAGCCGATCGAAGAGATTCGAATTCTCCATTTCAAACCCACGATAACCGGGTCGTAATCCTCCTCTCAACCGGATTGAAATACTCCACCTGGAATAAGATCCATTTCGATTTCATTCCACCATTTTGATGGAGATTTGGAAATAAAAAACTTATTAGTTCTTTTTGACGAAGTTTAATTATATTGACTTATTTTTTTTATATATTGTCTATCTCAAATAAATGACTGAGATTAAATTTTAACATCCGATTTAAGTAAACTTTAGTGTATACAAAAATTTTCTTGATGATTGCATGGTGCTTCATATCGAAAAACAAACTTAGAAACAAGATAGAAGATGAGTTTCTTGATGATTGCATGGTGCTTCGTATCGAAAAAGAATTTGTTGAAGCGGTTGACAATGAGATGGTGATTAAAGATTTTGAAGCTTTAGGGCCTCGTAGAGTACAGTTTAGTTAGTTTTTAATTGTATTTCTTGTATTGTATTGTGTATACCTTTTGTTAATGTAAATGCGTTTAAAGATAAAACTTGTTACGTCCCCTTATGTATGTATGTTCTTTTTCAATGAACCGAAATTTATCTTGTTGGTTAATTTTTTTTTTTTGAGTTACATTTAGCCATGTGAGATTTTCATCCTGATTCGCCAGCTTGAGGCCATTGTCGAACCTGCAAACCAGTTGCAACGCACCATCTTCTTGATGGATTTGAAGGCAACAATCCGACGCGTCCACTCTTGTGATGTTCTTGAGGAGGAAATCATAGTAAGACGACGTCCGGATCATCGAGAACCAAGACTCCGTTGAACTCCATTAGAACCCCAATGACAACTTCCTTCGAGAGCTTCAAGGTGTTGCCCTATCCAAGAAGCTTCAAGAGCTGCAAGTTCCGATTGAGGCTCGTGGCTCGTTGGTGGATACAATAATGTTCAGGGCATCTGACCTTGAATGGAAGTATGAAGCTAGCCGCAAGATTTTGCGAATCAGGGTAGAAGTTGATCTTTATGTTATTGATGATGACACAGATGGTGAGGATTATGTTGTGCCTAGGTTTGTGCCGGCCGGCAAACCACTGCCTATTGAGAAACATGGGAGGGCTACAGCCGAAGTGTCATCAAGAGTTGGTTCGGCAGCAAATTTCATGCCGTTTTCCCATCTTTACTATGGTGGCTGCGTCGTATAGTGGCTGCAGAATAGTCGGTGGTATATTGATAATCCTCTGAATGATTTGACACAGATGATGATCACGGTGACACAGGAGTTTAGGGTTTTTAATGGATTTGATGACTAATTGTAGACAATGTTTTAGCTTGGATGTATTTCTACTCATATAATTGATATACCTTATTCTTCCAAACTTCCATGTTCATTTTTATTTTGTTATTTTCAAGTCCTTGTTTCTCTATGAACTTATGCGCAATTGAATGAATACCCAACACAGAATGCAACAAATGTGTAACTGCAATCTTGATCAAGTGACTCAAAGAAAAATATTATAGCTAGTGGAAACAATCAGAATCAGGAGTAATAAACTAATAATACCATTTCATATATTCAAGTGAAGAATTCACTCCAGTATCCCAAACAATTACAAGGCTTTACACCCTTCTATTCTCCGATACAGTAGCAAATAAACCAGAAAGAGAAAAGGAAAACCCAGCTACTCGCAGCGACCTAAAATAGATGAGGGTCCTTCTCCAATAGATTAGGCTTCTCTATCATCTGGAGGTGTAAAGAAGTGTTCTTGATTTATAGAGTAGTTAGACAATAAATTCATACTATTGTCATAATAGGAGTTAGATTCATTCTTTATCTGTGAGTGTGATGGTGGTGTTCTTTTTCTTTGAGGAGCCAGATCTAAGGAGTAAAGGTTAAGTTGATTTAACCAGACATTGGTAAAAGAATGCCCAGTATTTGAAGTTTGTTTATTGTTTTATTTTTCTCACTAAAAAAGCAGAAAAATTATACAAACGTTAAAACTATTGACAATATTTGATGCAAATATGGAGGAAGAGTACATGATTTGGAAAATGCATGTATGATTTGGTATGTGTAGTTTACCCAAAAAGCTTTTAAGGGAGTAGATGCTTTCTTCTTTGACAATTAAAGGAAGTTTAACTTCAATCTGAATTTGAAGTTGTTTACAATGCCAGGATATAGTACTTTTAACATTGTTATGGCACTTAATAGTGACTTTGTTTTCATTCTCAAAAAAAAAAAAAATAGTGACTTTGTTTTGGCAGGTTCACTAATGAACTGAAGGTTGCTGTTGCTCATTATTTTAATTACTAAATTGCAGTAGAACCCTGCAAGAGAACAGGTAACAAATAAACTGTGTTGTCAACTCTGCAAAATGTGTACAATCAATGAGTCAAATTCATTACTAAATTGCAGGAGAACCCTTCAAGAGAAAAGCCTGATTTGCATCTTTTGATATAAAAGGTCTTGTAGCTTCTATGAGGTTAAGGGTTTAGGATTGCAAAGTTGTATGCAAAAGGTGATTACATGAGTATTGTGTGAATGGAGTCCTTTTTTTATATTTGAATTTGAGTGTGTTATTATTTATTTACATAACCTTAGCAAAATTGGAATTTCGAAATTGAGTGTCGAAAAGACAATAAAGTAGACGTGGGAAAGGTTTTGTGGGTTTTGTCAAGTGAATATAACACACTCATGGCGCATGGCTGTAGATCTTGCCTATTGAGTTCGCTGCGAGTAGCTGCTGGGTGGCGCCGTTCCTATGCTAAGTTGGCCTCTTCGACTTATGCCCAAGGGAAGAGGGAAGTTGAAGCAGATGAAGATGAAGATAAAGATTTCCCTTTCAGCTCCGGAATCAGCAGATCCCTCTCTGAAATCCTCAAGCAAATCAATAAGAAAGTCCCTGATACCCTCGTCAAATCCCGCCATGAAAATGGGTTTACATCCAAATACATCCCCTGGTATCATTCAAAATCCTTTTTGTTTCTTTGTTTGTTTGTTTTTTTGTTTTTGTTTCAAAACAAGTTCTCCGATTCAGCGATTGTGGTGTTGTATTTCCATTGCAGGCACATTGTTAATCGAATTATGAACTTGCATGCTCCAGGTACTGTTTTTACACTCAGTCCCAATGATGATTTCCCATTCTTTATTTTGATAGTAAATTCCTTCATTTCGTAGAATGGTCTGGTGAGGTCCGAAGCATCACATACTCAGCTGATGCCAAGTCTGTTTCAGTTGTTTATCGTGTCACGCTCTACGGAACTGATGCTGAGGTATGCATCCTTTCGTTTATTTTCTTCTGATGTAGATGAAACTAGTCAATGTCTAAACAATACGAATAATCCAATATATGTTCTTAGTATGTATGGTATTCGCATATCTGCGTGCTAGATACAAATGAATGAGTAAAAACACGTCACTTGCTTTGTGACTACTGTATTGAGCTGTAAGTACTCAGGAGTCTGGTCTCCACTAACTGTTTTCCAGTGAATCTAGAGAATTCAGTTGTATTTTAGAAAACCCTTTCTGGTAGCATAATCGTAGTGTTGTGTTCTTCCTCTAAAAGAATATGCATTCGTAGGGTATTCTCTGATTTTGTTGTTCATCAAAAAGCAATACATGGATTTTGTACTTTGTAGAAATGAACAATAAACAGATGAATGGATGGTATGCATGATAATTCCTTCTGTGATTGTGTCTGTCTGGTAGCATTGTCATGGATGTTGTTGATCACTAAAAACTATATATAGGTGCTTCTATTCTATGTTTATTTTGCTGTTAGCACAATTATCTGTTCTGATTTAAGATATTAGGGTCAGACATTCCATTGCTATCCTTACGATTGAATTAAGGAACAACAAAGAGAACTGTTTAGAAACCCACAAAATCTTCAATATTAGTTTTCATTTTTCTTTGAGATATGAGAAAGGGGTTGAATTAAGGAAGAGAGATATATGAAGGACAATATAATGATCTATAGAACAGAAACTATATAAGTTGTTTACTCTCCTTTTTATGGGCCATTCAATTCAATCTCTATATGCTTTCTTTCCCTTCCTCCCTCCTCTCCATATAGTTCTTCATACATCTACACCTGCAAAAATGAAAGCCAAAAACGAATAATAAAAGTGGAAGCAAACAGTCCTTGAGATACACACACACACACACACACACACACACACACACACACACATATATATTAACTTTGTTCTAGACTTCTAGTAGTCGAAGCTAGAAGGGGTCCCTCGTTCAATGAATTAAAATGTTTGCTGAAGATTTGGTTGATGCTCCTTTAAGTGCACTCAGATTGGCTTGTATAACAAAGAAAGGACCTGACACTTACCCCACTGTTTGTTTCATGTTTCTACCAGATTTTTAGGGAGTCTATAGGCACTGCTTCAGTAGATGACACAAGTTATGGGGATCCAGTGCAGAAGGCTGAAGCAATGGCATTCCGTCGAGCTTGTGCGCGCTTTGGGCTTGGTCTTCATCTTTACCATGAAGATTTATCTTAGTGGGACGTAGTGCTTTGAAGTTTATGGGCTTCTTTGCAGTTTTGGTGGACGGATGATGCTTGTGGCTTATTATGTTTTTTTGAACTGATGCGACCTAATACCTTGAAATGGAACTCGGGTGTTGTATGTAACTGTCATTAAGCCTCAATCCATGTAAGTAAGCTATCCTATCAAGTAATTTGCGGTGAAATAGTAGTATTTCGGTTTTGTGTTTAAGTTCTAGTTGTACATTCTCAAATATAATCTCCTCTTTATACCAAAAAACAAATATAATCTCCTCTCCACTTTTAAATTACGGATGGGAGTATTTCCTTCTGTGTAAAAGGACCAGAATGTGGTGAAGTATCTAGTATCAAATTTTCTGTCTGGATTTGTTTGTGGTCTGCTTGTAGTGCAGCCACAAAAATTAGAACTTTGTCTGTATTTCATAGGCTTTGTGAAGAGAAGGTAACTGTGTTTAAAATGGGCATCCGAACGCCAGCAAAGCTGCTGTTTACCCAAGTTTGATGTACTATTCATCCAGCATTATGAGATGCAGGAGTTTCATGCAATGCAGCTGGATTTCTCGAGACTTAACTCGGCAATTGATTGATCTTCTTTCTGCTATAACGATGAATCTAGTCTGCAGCAAGTGATCAATATGCTACAAAATGAGTGGTGCCGATCTTGTCTTTTGCTTGGAGGCCTTAGGGGTGACCGAAATATCACACAGCAGAAGGTAGGGATGGTAATTTTCAAGCTCGGTGTGTTATTTGTGGTAGGAGGCTACCTAAATCAAAACGCAGGCTCAATAATCAGCTTCCGAAGACAGGAGACAAATAAAGTAAACCATGATCGATCACTTGTGCTACTAACTGAGTGAAGCTATCATATAGATACGGGTGTATCCTTTAGCTTTTAGGAATTAGTGATTCCTTTTCCAAGTTAGTTAAATACATAGTTTTCAAGCTTAAAAAGGAATAATTGTCTAACTTAGTTAAGAAGTAATTTCCAAGTTAAATAAGGATTTGTAGAGTTATCAACTCTATAAATAGAGGTCTTAGCATAGTTCTAGGGACCAAAGAGTGAAACAGTTAGAGAAATATTTGTTTAGAGTGTTATTGTGAGAGAAGACATTAGACAATAATCATTGTACACTTTTGCACAATAATAAGAGAAGAACACATTCTCTTCGAACTACATTGCTTGTGTGTTTTAGTACTGTTAGCAATTCCGTTGTTAGCAGTATCACTTGAGTAATACGTATCAAGTTGGTATCAGAACTAACCATATCCTTGAAGAGTCCTGTGGTGCATGGTCCTGACTCGTTCACTTTACAGAAAGCTAGGAAAAGCTCTTGTGTCTTTGGAAAATACCACAAGATCACGAGGAAAAAAGATGGATGGTGAGAAACCACAGAAAGAAAGACTTGTTGCGTTGGAGAAGCAGATGGCTGCTTCAAACACTGCGATTGCAGAATTGACCGGTCACGTCAAACAGTTACTATTGAAGGAATCACCGGAGAAGCCGAAGGAAACAAATTCGGAGTCGGAAGAAGAACAAGAAAAGACAGGATCAGATGAAGAGTCTGACATTGCCAGCAAAACCTCGCAACAAGAAAGAAGGAGTTCTTTTCGAAACTTGAAGATTGATTTCAAGATTGAAGTTCCGATATACGAGGGCAGCGTTAATGTTGACAAGTTGGAAGACTGGATTGAGCGGCTTGACACATATTTTACGTTCCCTCGTTTTACATCGAAAGAGAAGATCACATGTGCGACTCTGAAGCTATCATCTCACGCTTTAACTTGGTGGAAGTCCTACCGGAGGAATAGTAATGAGGAGGTAGTGTCGTGGAAGCAGTTCAAAGAATTGCTTAGAAAGCATTTCTATCCAGTAGGGTTTTTGGTGGAACGATGGCACAAGTGGCATAACTTGCGTCAGAAAGTCAATTAGTATGTGCATGATTACACTACCGAATTCCAGAATCAAGCTATGGTTCTAGATATATCCTTGAAGTAGTATTCAATATTTATGAAGTACGAAGCAGGACTGAATGAGTACCTCCAAAGGGGGTTGAGTTTGTTCATGGTACAATCTTTTGAAGAAGCTAGCGTGAAAGCCATCACCATTGAAAAGAAGTTCAAGAGGAACAAAACCAAAGGAGATGGAAAACAGACTGGGGGTAAGTCGAATGTTTTCTATGCCAAAAAGGAGGAGCAGAAGAAAGGCGAATTGGATGGTAAATCTTGCATTCACTACAAGGGAACATGACACATGGTAGATAAATGTTGGGTGAAGTTTCCTCACCTTAAACCAAGAGTGTTACGACACAAGGAGGAGAGGAAGAAGGCAACATTAATCACAAACGAGGCAAAAGAAGTACCAGGAATTAATGACAGAACCAAATACGAAGCTCAACCTTATGGCAGGAACACAGTTAGGGAACGATGACGAGAACCGCAAGGAGCAACATTTTGTTGTAAAGCTGCAGGTGAAGACCAGTTTATTTGATGCCATTATGGATCCAGAAAGTCAGAAAAACCTTATCTCGGAAGCTCTGATTCAAAAGTTAGGTCTTTAAACGGTCGAACATCCGAAGCCATATCCATTAGGATGGATTCAAAAGGACACATGACTAAGTATGACCAGTCAATGCACATTCAAGTTTGCTCTTCATGAATCTTACATCAACGAAGTGACATGCGATGTGGTGCCATTGGATGTTTGTCAGGTGATTCTGGGAAATCCTTACTTATGGGATAGAGATGCTATCTACGAAAGGAAGGCTTAGAAGTACTCATTTACGAAAGATGGACAACGATTCATTATCCAGGCGGCGTCCCTCCCACCAGAGGCAAGCTTAGTTACAACAACTCAGGCTAAACGGTTAGTTAATGCATGTGGAAAATTTGTCTTGTTGATGATTCGGCCAAAGGAGGAGTTTTCGAGTCAAGTATGCTTAACTTCGTTAACCGGGCAGCAGAATCAAGATGTGGAAAGGCTGAAATTGAAGTTTGCCAATTTATTTCGAGATAATCTGGGTCTATTGCCAAAGAGGAGTGTGGAACACGAGATCATGCTGATAGAAGAGAGTCCTTTACCGAATTCAGGGTTATACCACACAACTATGCAAGAATCTAAGGAAATCAAGACACAAGTACAGGAACTTCTCGAGAAGGGAATTATAATGCCAAGTAGTTCACCTTATGGATCGGCAGTCTTGTTAGTTCCTAAGAAAGATGGAGGTTGGCGCATGTGTGTCGACTATCGTGCATTCAACAAGATAACCATCAAGAATCGGTATCCATTACCGAGAATAGACGACTTGTTGGATCAATTAGAGAGTGCTAAGTATTTTACCAAGCTAGATTTGAAATCTGGGTACCACCAAGTCCAAGTTCGAGAAGAAGATACATGGAAAACAACTTTTAAGACGAAGCAAGGCCTATTCGAATGGTTAGTGATGTCGTTTGGATTGTGTAACGCCCTGGCTACGTTCATGCGGTTGATTTACTAAGATCTTACATGGAGGACTTTGTGATCGTTTACTTGGATGACATTCTGATTTATAGCATGACATGGGAGGAGCACTTGGTTATATCGAAAAGGTTTTTGAGGTCTTAAGAGGCAGCCAACTACGGCTGAATGCGAAGAAGTGCGAGTTTGCTCAGGAGGAGCTAGTGTATCTCGGATTTGTGGTTGGTGGTGGACACCGAAAAATTGATCCAACGAAAGTAGAGGTCATCACCAAGTGGCTTGATTTGCCACCATACTTAGGAATGTATTCGGTCATCAATGCCAAGTACTTGAAGTTGTTTGAACCAGCATTACTTGATGATGATAGCGACGACAAGACAGTCTTACCATCAGTTGAAGACTTGTGGTTTGACCGAGAGGATCTATTAGTTGAAGATTGCATTTTGGAGCGCAAACTGACTACAACACGTAAAAGGGAGTGGACGACGTTTTTTATTGGGCGTGCGGGTCAAGTTCCAAGCAAAGCTAAATGGTTCAGCAAAGAGAAGGGAACTCTCGAGTTTCCTAGTCTCCGGTTTTAACTTCAACATGAATTTAAGTTCCTCAAAAGAGGAACCATGATACGGGTGTATCCTTTAGCTTTTAGGAATTAGTGATTCATTTTCTAAGTTAGTTAAGTACATAGTTTTCAAGCTTGAAAATGAATAGTTGTCTAACTTAGTTAAAGAGCAGTTTCCAAGTTAGATAAGGATTTGTAGAGTTATCAACTCTATAAATAGAGGTCTTAGCATAGTTTTAGGGACAAAACAGTTAGAGAGATATCTGTTTAGAGTGTTATTGTGAAAAAATACATTAGACAATAATCATTGTACCTTTTTACATAATAATAAGAGAAGAATCCATTCTCTTTGAACTACATTACTTGTGCGTTTTAGTAATATTAGCAATTCCGCTGTCAGATGAATACGTATAACATATTTCGTTAAAATGACAATAAATTCTATCCAGCCACGGCAGAGCAGCCTAAAATGAAAACGACCGGGGAGATCAAGGGAGCAGACAAAAACAGCAGCCTTCATTCCACCATGTTTGGTTGGCTTACAGCAGAGTCTGCCTCTCCAATCAACAGAGATATCCGCAGCCTCAGTGGTGGACATGGATTCTCCTCTCAGTTCCACTCTATCTCTCTCCTACTTAACAGTGGCTAGCTAGGCTAAGCTAGCCAGCTATAAAACTACGTATGTATCTTTAATTTGTGAATTCAAAGACTGGCCTCGATCACTTCCTTAAACAAACTTGTTTTGTGATTTTCTTTGAGACAATCCAACAAGAGGATGAGAAATATCAAGCTAGCAAGATTTTGCGAATGAGGGTAGAAGTTCATCTTTATGTTATTGATGATGGCACAGATGGTGGTGATGGTGTGCCTAGGACGTTTATGCCGGCAAGTACACTGCCTAATGAGAAACTTGTGATGGCTGGAGTCGAAGTGTCATCGAGGAGAAGGTTCGGAAGCAACTCTCATCAGTCTCATGCCTTTTTCACATCTTTACCATGGAGGCTGCAGAAGAGTCCTTGGTATTTGGTAACAAATATTGATAATCTGAAAGTCTCAACACAGATAATGATGGACGGTGACACGTGAGTTTAGGGTAAATAATGGGATTTGATGAGTAATTGTAGACAATGGTTTTAACTTTTGGATGTATTTCTACGCAGAGCTGAAATATCTGATTTTCCAACTTTCATGTATATATTTTTGTTTTTCTTCAAGTCCTTGTTTCTCTATGAACTTATGTGCAATTGAATGAATACCCAACACAAAATACAACAAACGTGTAACTGCAATCTTGATCGAGTGACTCAAAGAAAAACACTATAGCTAGTGAAAATAATCAGAATCAGGAGTAATAATACCATTTCATATATTGAAGTGAAGAATTCACTCCATATGTATTCCCACAATTACAAGGCTATCCCCTTTCTATTCTCCGATACAGTAGCAAATAAACCAGGAAGAGAAAAAGAAAAACCTTCTACGTGTACATCACCCAAAATCACACTTACAGATCCTAACCCCGCACGCCATTTTCCTTTTCACAGTTGTTCTGAAGAGCCCGTTTACTCACCTTTCACCAATTCTTATTCATATACGTGACAAACAAAGAAATATACCACCACCCAGTTAAAACACCCAAAACTCCGTTGTTTCCCAGTTAACCCAAACCACAGGAAGAAAAATTGAAGAAATAGAAAAGGTCCATTAATAAAGGATATGCGGAGTGTGTAGCAGTTCCATCACTGTTGGTTAATGTGGCCGTGAATTGGCCGGAAATGACTTAACACTGCTGAGGGTTCGTCGAGGTGATGGATTCCCTAGTAGCATAGTTTGCGACCGGGTCACCATGTCTACCATTGATGGGGTTTGGTATGATTGCAGAAGGCTTGTGCTATCAGTGGAATCACCTCGAGCAGTTGCCCTCTGCCATGAGTGTGAACTCAATCCTGATAAAACGTAAGCCCTCCCTGTTTCTTTGTATGCACGATGGTTTCCCATTCTTTCTTGCATCTCCTTTAACTCGGCTGAAAGTGCAACACACAAGCGTTCACCTGCTCGTGCAGAAGGAGTTTCAGACAATACCCGACGACAGCTCTCCAGGAGGGAAACTGCACCAGCCAAGTCACCATTCTCAGCTGCTACTCTGGCCTCGGCCATTGCTTCAGCTGCATGAAGCCTGTTGCGTTGCTTGTCTACTTCCATCGACACTAGTAGTTGGCCAACTACTTCGGGCCTTTTGATTGTGACTTCACCGGCTTCATTCAAATTGACCATTTCTTTTGTAATGGGGTCTCTGTAAAGACATCTAACCTTTACTAGTGACATCACATTACTGGATTCATCAACTGGAATATTCATTGTCACCAAAAAATCCCTCTCTTCTTCAGCATATAGGTCTCCAACATCAATAGATCCCATTCTTGCATCAGTCATCATGCTGGTTTTATAACTCCCAGCTTTTATTGAACCCAATTGCAAACTTTGGTGAACACACTCGATTGTGACATTCAGCTCTTGCACCACTACACTCAGAAGACCCCCAATGCACTGTGCAAATGCATCCTGAATCACGTTTTCAGCTTCTATGAAAGAAAATGTCCCCCCAGAAACCTCAGAGATTGAATGCATCAAAGCAGCATCATGGTCTGCACCAAATCCAAATGTGTGAACTGGAATATGCAAGCCTGCTGCATTATTGCAACGGATAGAGATTGGGAGAAGTGATTGGTAATCTGTACGGGGATGAATCCCACCGGGACTAGAAACAGTATATGTATCCTGCCCATCAGATAATAGTATGATACTGCAAACAGCATTTTTCGAATTGCGGTCTACTAAAACCTTGGCACCTTTCCTAAGAGCCTCAGCAATGTTTGTCCCACCATTTGACACAAGAGAGTTTACAGCCTGCAATGCTTGCTGGCGTCCAGTGTCAGTCATGCGACGAAGGGGAAAGAGCCGACGGGCAGTAGAGGAGAAGGCAATAACAGAAAGCCGATCGGAGGGACCAAGGTTCTGCACCACAAATCCCATGGCTCGCTTTAGTAAAGCCAGCTTTGTACCTGCCATGCTGCCACTAACATCAAGGATTGTAACAAGGTCTACTGAAGCCCGAGAATTTTGAGATACTGGGATTCTACTGCAATTCTGTCTTGCACTTGTAAGAGGAGCCTTGAGATGAACCAAAACAATGAAGTTATCATGAGAGCTTGATCTTTTAACAGCTGGAACTTCGGGATATGTTTTGACCTCTATGATTCCAATACAATTGTTGTTAGAAGTCTGATCTTCAACAGATGTCTTATTCATAGAAATGTCAGGTTGGTTATCTAAGATTTCATCATCGTCAAAAATTGCTGGTTCAGGAGTGTGAAAGAGTGATGTAATAGGCCGGCTCACGTCAACTCGGGGTGGAGGAATTTGGCGTAGAACAGTCATCCATGCATCATCTTGGGGCCAATTCACAGGGTTAATTCTTGGAATACCCCGTGAAAGATCAGAAGCAGGATTCTGAAAGGGAACTTCTTTCCACTTTGCCCTGCAAACTGGGCAAATTTGGTTCCCATGTTTTACATTAGAAGTAATGCAGTGGAAATGAAAAGAGTGTGAGCACTCTGCAGTAAAAATGGCATGCCCGTGTCCAGGTTTCATGGTAGTTAAACATATTGCGCAAGTTCTCTGCAATTAAGGACAAGCTTGTTAGAACAATGTATCGGACTGGTTGCATTGAGAAGTACAAATTTCAAATTATTGAGACGAGAAATATATTAATTGTAATAGTTAAATTTCTATTTCATCATCTCATATGCAATTTGCAATATACTTGTTAAAATAAAACAGGAAGACAAATTGTAACAGATGAATTAATTTAACCACATTCTAACCTCAGATTCTGTTTTGGGATACAGAGTTATATGATTTCTTAGTTTTCTGGGTCTACAGATTTTTTATAACAAGCATGGAAGTCTTCCAACAATCCTGCATTTGGTCCTCATTGAAAAACAAATAAAAACCCTTTGATTCAGAGAATCTGGTGACTATTATAATATTCAAGTTTCTTTGATACATGTGAAGATTTCAAAGGTTCATCTCGATACAAATGGATCTTAAGCTGATACTTTTACCCATACATTTCCACTGGTATAACTACAGCATAAAAAGATGAACTAGATAGCATCGTATCTACAGCACAGTACAGTTGTCAATTTCAAGGTTCTTTTATTCAATTAAAAACTGAGATTAAACAATTAAAGCCATCCCTTGTAAATCAGCCAGCCAACAAGAAAGAGAAGTCAATGAGAAATGGTCAAAAAAATGGCGGAGGACACAATGGGAAATTAAGATCAATCAAGAGGATGACTTTTCGAAAGTAAGAATATACAAGCAACTTGCTGCCTAAGGACGAACCTTTCATTCTTTCAAGACAGTAAGAAACTCTTTTATACGATTCTCATCAAAAGAACGATTTTTTTCCTTGTGTAATATGACAAATTGCTCTAGGACTTGCCATAACTAATTTCCTCTTCAACCCAATGCAGGAAATCTCACAATCAAAGGTCTAACGAGAGAGAGAGGTATGGGGGTCTGTAAATATGGGACAGTGCACTTGTGCTGACCAGCCAAAGCACTTTCCCTTGGAAGAAAGGAAAGGTACAGGGAAGAGTATTCCTTTTCTAATAATCCAAAGAGGATAATGGTCCATAAAGGGGACTAGACCACTTTCTCTTCCTTCACAACTTCACATAGAGATGAAAACAACCAGACACCCAATACAATACAATCCAACCCATTTTCACGTACATCACATTATCACAAATCCCCCCCCACCAACATATTCTACCCCACATTAACTCAGAGTGAAGAAAAAGACCACATAGATAAGAGTTGGTGCACCAGTAAATTATTATAAAATGACAACAACATTGCTGCTTTAAACAAATAAGCAAAAAATATTCTGTTCATTGAAAACAAAAAAGGACATTTTCATTCACTGGTTTCACTTAAGAATCTACCATGGATATCCACCATAGACACCAAAATGGCTTATATCTAAATCAACCCAGAAACCAAAACATTGCGGAAAACCAAACCCACTAGGCAAAAAGCTTAAAATCGCAGATGGGTTTTATGCAAAACAAGAAAAGATCAAACCTTTGAGGACTTGGTTCCAGTTTTGAGCCCCGAAGAGGACGGTGTCGGCGTGGTGGGTCGCCGTTCGGAGACAACACCCGTCGGAGAAAGCAGAGAGGAGGAAGAAACGGCGTCGGAGTGTCTAGAAGCAACGACGCCGTTTGGGGAAGTTGATGATGACTCCTCTGCAGTTTGAGGAACATAAAGACATGTGTTCAAGCCAAGAGCAAGCTTGGCTTTCCTCCATTTGCTTCCCATGTTTTTCGGGTTTTGGGGTTGGTTTCTTTTCTCACAGTAACAGAGATCTAAGAAATCTCAGATCTTGAAGGTGAGGGAGTCATGAGGACACTAATATTAGGTGTGGATTGTGAGTGAAGCTAACTATGTGGGGGTGGTGTGGGTTTGGTGTTGAGCTCCACAACAAGAAGAAATGAAGAAGTGGGGAGTAATGGGAAAAGGAGGCAATGAATGAATGATCGGCGGTTTTTAAGAAATACAAATGGAATTGGAATTGGAATTGGAATTGGAATTTGAAAGGGAGAAATTGGGTTTTCGGAGTTTTAATGGTATTTGATAATGGGTTGGGTTGGGTGGTGAGTGTTGGAGAGGATGAGATTGGAGTTTTCAGAGAGGTTCCACAGTGACCAGCAGCCTTTTTTTGATTCATGGGCTGATGTGAGAGAGAGGGTGACAAAACTAAACTTTCACACATATACTTACATATATAACAAAGAAGACGTGAAGAGGACGTCCGCTTAAGTATATATAGCAGACCGGATGTGAAGCGGATGTTCGCATTTAGCTTAAAGTGCGGACGTTCTTCTGTTCGTCACCGTCATGTGCTAGTGACGGCGTTCCTCCACCTAAGCGGACATCAGAGACGTTCTCGACACTTTCCCTTCCCCGCGAGTCCGCTGAATTTGAGGTCGAATAAAAATAGTTCTAAGTGTTTCTAACACAGGTGGTGAGAACCTAAGGTCGAATAAGAAGTACTCTTATTATAAGAACTTAATTTGATTAGAATAAAAATATAAATGAAAAAAAAAAGAAATTTAGGGTTTTAGTCTTCATTCGATATTTGTATACGGCGATTTAAGAACTTACTCATTAAAAAAAAAAACTTACATATTAATAGTGCTAGTGCACCTCAGTGTTAGAATCCACTCCAGGTGTGCTTGCAAATAACCTTTTATATGATTTTAGTGTCTTATTGATATTCAATTATGCAAGCTAAGTTTAACATTAAAGTATGAATGACCTCGTTAATTTTCATGCTAGGACTTCTAGTCATTTATACGTGTCATCGCTTTATTAGCTTTTGTCAAGTATCTAATTTTGTTTAAAACATTATTTGTACAATTAATTAAAATTCACTTTTTGCACGTTAGTTTTTCTTCATTAACATCATATACAGTATATTGAACAAAGTGAAAGAACACAAAAAAACAGTCTCAAAGGAAAAGGCAAATACAGATCACATAACTCGGCCAAAAAAGATTAAACAATCCGAAATTCCAAGAGGCCGGACCTATTGAAGTATTCAACTTTCTTGGTCCATAGGCAGCTAGAAGTCTAGAACCATCAGCACATTAGCACATTAGCTTATTTTCATTTTCTTTTCAGTTATGCCAGAGACTGCGACTTCTCTCGTAGTTTCTCTGCTTGACTTCTTCTCACTTTCTCAGCACACATGGGTTTATCAAACACTAGAGGCGGAATTCGAAAGCTATTCTGGTTCCGATCTTCACTCAAATTCCAATTTCGATTCTGAAGATGAGAATGCTTATTCAAGTTCTTATTCGGATTGGGAAATTATTGATGTTCTTGGGAATATTGTCATCCTTGCACCCGTAACAACCCAACCCTCTTTTGCAACAGCTTCATCTACCATGACATCCTCACGACCAACAAAACCCATAGAGATCGATGAGGACTACTGCCTCTGCATCCAGTATCCTTGGCCTAAAACCCCAAATGACTGAACTGATTGTGTTTGGATCGCGCTTAATCGGCTTAGGGCTAATTTGAGATTGCTGTGACTTTTTATAAAAATTATTTCTGTTGTACTGTGAATACAATCAACTGTGAATTAAAATAGTTTTTTGTTCGATATATGTTACTTTTAAAATTGTTGTCAAGACATAAAATATCATTTTTCCGTGTTTTTATTGACAATAACTTCTAAAAGCAACCTCAATACTGTTTCTAAAATCTGTTTTCACTGACCTATAAATTTTTTTATAAAAAAACTCTTCTTTTGTTTAGTTTACCAAACACAATAAAATCTGGAAGTTTAGATAAAAACTGATTTAAAAAAAAAAACAAAACAAAACAAAACTCTATCAAACTAGATCCTAGCGTGTCAAAACAACAATCCACACAGGACCGGTAGTTCCAGATTCAAAATCATACCTACAAATTATCCTTTCTTCGTTGAATTGATGATCCAAATCAATAGAAATAAAAATCGTCATTCAACATGTCTTGTTGGATATATAATCAAACTTCAAGTTGAGTTAATGCCAATCAAACACATTTATCTTAAGTGATAACATTAGTTGCAGTTAATGACTTGCAATAACATCAATTTCCAACCGGCCAACTAACTATAAAATGCGACATACTCTTCCAACCGTCATACTTATACTACAAACCAAACCACACCAAGGTTTGATAACTTGTACAATAATTCTTTCTACTTTCTTTCTTGGCATAATAAAATCATACTTGCTCCACAGAGTCTATACACACTATGTATAAAATATCAATTCAGTTGTGGATTAGATGTACATGATGATGCATATGAGGAGCTGTATTAGTTTTCATTAGTCAAAGCACTTCATCATCGGAACGTCTAGACAGTAGGGGGCAGCTGGGTGCATTCTTCATAAGCACCAAAGCGTATTATCTATAGATTGCCAGATTGGGATATCTTTGACAACTAGCAACAGTACTTTGCCGTCTTTCTAGAATATTATGACCGTGTTAAAATAGTTTTTGAACTCATGTTGTGTTGCTTTCTCTTTTGGTGAAGTTAGTGGTAAAGCTAAACATGACCTTAGTCATTTTCGAGATATTATTAGTTAGAGATAAAAACAAACAAAATTTTAAGTCACATTGCATTACCATTTAGTACTTAGGAACATTTTTATTAATTTAAGTCATTTTCAGTCAAGTTTGGCCTAAATATCTAGAAAGACATTTTGATTAGCCTCTTTTGAAATACAACTGCACTATTTCGCTCTCTATGTTAGCTAGTTTTCAATTTATATTATTTATTTATGAATAAATGAAAGTGTTTAAATGTAGGGTAAAATATTGTATAGTCATTGTGGTTTGAAATCGATATATGTTTAGTTCTTATGGTTTTATTTTAATCTGAATAGTATTTAAAGTCACGATTTTTCATTAAAATAATCCTTATGGTTTTATTTTAATCTGAATAGTCCTTAAAGTCATGATTTTTCATCCAAATAGTCCTTATGACCTTTAACTGAGAAAATAAATCGGAAGGACTATTTGGATGAAAAATCATGACTTTAAGGACTATTCAGATTAAAATAAAACCATAAAACCATAAGGGCTAGTTGGATGAAAAATCATGACTTTAAGGACTATTCAGATTAAAATAAAACCAAAAGGACTAAACAGATGTCGACTTCAAACCACAAGGACTAAACAAATTTCAATTCTTAAATGTATATATAGATTACAAACAATAACTTAGAATGAAAGTTTGAAATTAACAAAAGTAATAGCAACTATCATCCCGCGAGATAGCTAACAGATAAAATAGAGAGACGTTCAAATGGCTGGTGCAGTTGTTAAAATTGACGAAAATGTAGACATGCTCTTCCAAAATAACAAAGGAGCTGAGATCTAGAGTCTATTGAGAATGCTCTAAATAATTGAGGTTCATATTTGCTTAGATTTTGGTGGAAACCCTAATTCGACCCTAAACTCTAATATATGCATACATTTGGCAATCTAAACCCATGATTTAGCCATTTAATTAAATCGATATGTAAAGATCATGTCTCCAACAAAAAACAATTTATTGATTAGTTTGTTGCTAAATTTAACAATAGTTAAGAAATCTAACAATCGAAATAGCAATGGTGCTCCAGCAGTAAATTGTAATTTGAAGTTAACTGATAAATTTTGACCATTCATGTATTAACAAGTGGACAAAATGGAAAAAGAAAAAGAATTTAGCTTTGCTTTAACAATTCAAACCCAATTGCTAAATTTATCAATCTAGCTTAGCAATAGTTCAAATAAACTTATGTTTAGGTATTCTGCTGGAGTTGATTTTTGCTACAAAAATACATAAATTTGGCTAAAATTTAAGTTTAGCAACTCTGTTGCAGATGCTCATGGATCATGCATGAACCATAATATATTTAGATTTAGAAGTCCAACCTAAACTAGTTAATATAACAAGCTTAAACGTGCGCCTAAAAGTTTACAATAAGTATAAATTTGTTCATCTATATCCAAAAAATAGGGAAAATGCCAATTGAATTAAAATCAGGGTTTTAATAGCCCATTCCAATGAAAAAAGTTTAGCATAACCCATCCCAATAATTTTGAAGAAAAAGACAACACTACCCTCCTCTCTTTCTCTTTGCCATCATCTAATCTCTCTCTTCTCTCTCTCTCTCTAGATCTCACCATCATCGCCGCCCATCATCGCCGCGCAAGGACGTCTCATTGGTCTCTCTAACCCCGACGGCAGACGCCGATAACGGCGACTCGGTGGAGAAACTTAACCAACTCCTTCGCCATCTCCAAAGGTAGATCTGCAAAGCCTTTGCCTCCGGCAAACCCAAGACCCTCCTCCTCCACCTCCGCCCTTCTCCCACTCCAAAGAGTCTGAAATCGAGGAGGTCTGCCGCGCTCTACCAGGACTTCATCCAAGCCATCGATGACCTCCGATCTCTCCTCTCCGATGTCGACGATCTCCAATCTATCCTCTTCGACGTCGACAACATCCAATCTCTCATCTCCGATGTTGACAATCTCTGATCTCTACTTCGACTTGAATGACTCGGCCTTGTCCATGGCAGGCCAGACCCGCTCCACCAGTAAAATCGGGTACGACATTTGATCTTCGATTTGCTTCTCCTTCGAAGCCATCCAAAGATCTCTACTGAATGGGTGCCACTGACGACGGCGATCACCTTCACCGCTTCCTGCTTCTCCTCGGCTCCCTTGTCCCCGAGCCTGACGATCCTCTAGTACGTTGTTAGAGCTCGCTGATCTCCGCCTAAAGATCATTGTCCTCTGGATCAGATCTGACTTCATCCTCTCTCCCTTATCTCTCCCTCTCTGTTTTCTGTGTTTTGACAGATTATTGAGGTTCAGTATATATAGAGGTCAATAAAAAATTACTGGGGGTCAATAATTTTTCTTTTGGTTTCGTTTTAGTTGAGAATTGCCTTCTTCTATTTTCTTTGTTATTTTGTGTTTTGACAGATTATTGAAGTCAGTACATAGGTCAATAGAAAAAGTCTTCTTCTATCTTTTTTGTTTCTCTGTGCTGTAATATATTGTTCTGGCGACCAGTGACCGGAAAAAGTCTGACAACGAAAATCCGGTGACCGGGAAAGTCCGGTGACCGAAATCCGGAGACCGGAGATCGGCAATCGAATACCAGAATCTGGTGACCGGTGAGGTTCCGGCCAAGTTTTCTCTCTCTCTATGCATCTTTAAAGGGTGAGAGCAAAATAATCATAAATTAATAATATTTGTTAAGATTTTAAGAAAAGATTTATTTATTTGGGTATAAAATAAGTTACCTTATATTCAAATAAGTTCTTAAAAAAGATATTCATTGAAATGGGTAGTGAGGAGCTAAAATTAATATTAAATGGCTATTTTCCTTAAAAAAAAAAAAAGCCTAAAAAAAAGATGGAGTTTCCTCTGTAATTAAGGTGTAAATTAAATTCTATTACAAGAAGCAGTAGTAATGAGCCAAACTGCTGGTCATTGTCAAAGTTGTACACAAACACACTTGCGTGCAGGCATCGATCATTTTCAGTTTCACCGGAGATGGATAGAGAATACTGCATTGTCCTTATTGATACTCGATTTGATTAGTCAAATATCAAACTTGTCCACATCAAAGGGTTCCCTCCCCGTTGGTTTTGCTTAATAATCTCCTATACTCGATCTAATTAGTCAAATATCAAATTTAATGTCTAGCTGACCACCAAAGTTGATAATATCATGGGAATCGAATGCTAATCATATAAACTACATTAAACCACCTCTCTCTTGAATAGGATTAGATCATTGTTAGTGTCATCATATTATCCTAATAATTTTCAGAAGTTGAGAACCTAATTTACTAGCTATATGTATCAATTAGGATAATATTTGTGATTTTTGATCTAGTATTTTGTGATATTGAGCAAGAGATTGATGTAGACCGACGACAAGCATATATTTGTTGTCATGCAATACGATATAGTCGACGCTAGCTCGTAATCAGACATTATCATTTATCAATTTGTAAACCCATTTCAATATGCATATATCCATAAGTTGAAGAGACAGCTACGCTAGGGTTGCAGCATCACACACACACACGTGGTTTAGGTCAAAAACCAGAAGCTATATGTGGTTACGTACTGCCGGCATGATATATGAAGAAATTGTCTTTGCATGGACCCTTGTTATCAGTTGGATGTTTGCCTGGTGTTGCCGGCATCCATGAGCATGATGAAACCAGAACCAGAGGAAACCCGGCCACTCATTCTTCTCAAATCATCGATCCCACGTCTCTTGTTCTAAAAGGGACGTTGAAAATGACGGGATGCAATACCAGAAACTAGAACAACAGCAAAATCACACAGTACAGTATGTTAAACTCAAACTGGCTTAGCTAGAGGAAGGCACTCATACTCAACGTAGCAGTTTACAGATTTCAGGAATCAAAATTAAGAGAAGTGTTAGATAGGTCATTGTCGATGAATATGGACTATGTGTTAACGTGAGTCTCAATCCTAGTATATTGGGAAGATGAATATTCTGTAATCAACTAGAATTATGTAAATCTTTCGGTGTAATTAGTTTATTTCTAGGGTTAGAACTGTGCTTGTATATATAACCGACTTGGGGTTTGTTCAATACATCAGAAAATTTCCAACATTTTGTGTTCTGTTTGACTTGGTATCAGAGCCTAAGTTGATCCTGGCAATCTTGGTAATCTCACCCTGTTGTTTTTCGCTACAAATTTGTTCTAAACCTTTCCCAATTTGATCTGTTCGACGTGTCGAAGGAAGCTTTTGATTTCTTTGAATTCTGTCATACTTGTTCTGTTCCTCTGTCATCAAATCTTTTGTGTTCTGTTTGACTTGGTATTATAGAGCCTAATTAAGTCGATCCTGGAAATCTTGGTAATCTGACCATGTTGTTTTTCGCTGCAAATTTGTTCTAAACCTGTCTCAATTTGATTTATTTGACATGTCGAAGGAAGCTTTCGATTTCTTTGAATTCTGTCGTACTTGTTCTGTTCCTCTGTCATCAAATCCTTTTTACAATGGATCTTGCAATCTTTGGTGATCAACCTGAAGTTTCCCGTGAACCTGATTTCTATGGAGTAGGAGGAGAAGACCTCACCACAAATATGTGTTCTTAGGAGAAAAGAGGTAAAATTGGTATTACATTAAAAATTTCTAACTTTACTTGTAGTGATACATGGATAATTGATTCTGGTGGGTCTGATCATATGACATTTGATAAGTCATTTTTTTCGAGTCTGTCCCCATCTCCCACACCTGAAGTGTTTAATGCAAATGGGGTGTACCCTTCCCGGTCCTAGGTATAGGGTCAATTCAAGTTATTCCAACAATTGTGTTAAACAAAGTCCTTTATGTTACTATTTTATCACATCACTTATTGTCTGTTTTTGAATTGATTTCACAAAACAAATGCTCTGTAACTTTTTTTTCCTATGTATGTTATCTTCCGAGACTTGTCATCTCAGACATAATAGGCAAGGGTCTGCGGGGGAGACTATTTCTATCAAGATCCATCCCGAATTTTACCCTGAAACCCGACGTAAGTCTTGCGGGGTCCACCTCCAAGGAAAATTTACCGAAAAACTCGACAAACTTCCCTTGAAAATAGACAACCCTAACCTAGAAAAATTCAGAATACCCTCCTAAAATGACTCAACCATCCTCGAATTCATCACATAATGATCTAAATAATAAAACAACTTCAAACTTTGAGTATTCGAAAATATAACATAGGTCTTAACACACCACCGAAATATTATACAATAACCCCAAAGGTAATCAAAGCTACTTAAGACTAAAAGAAGCAAGAAAATACCCTAGTAGGTTAAACAAG
Source organism: Fragaria x ananassa (assembly GCA_034370585.1). Lineage (NCBI taxonomy): Eukaryota > Viridiplantae > Streptophyta > Magnoliopsida > Rosales > Rosaceae > Fragaria > Fragaria x ananassa. The sequence continues at coordinate 21,475,641 of CP139765.1, read as the reverse complement.
TAATCTACTGGTGAAAAGTGGTTGAGAAGTGGGTAACTATGTCTCGCCTCCTACTAGTACCAACCTGAACTCTGCAGACTGGGCATTTTTAAAACGAATGGCTCAAAGGAAAACATTTGCAAACGTTAGAGTGAGTGGACAAAAATCAATTTAATAAAATAAACAAATAATATATATATATATATATATATATATTTATGTTTTCCCAATTTGATTTCCAAAAAAAAACATGTTGCATGCGACAGCTCAAAAACTTTTAACTCAAAAATTGACTATCATGTGACTAGCTTCGCTAGCCTCCCATACTTTATAATAAAGGTCTAAACTATATATATATATATGTATGTATGTATTTACACTTGTCATATTCCTTGTACGAATTCTATGAAAAAAAATAGAAATTCATACAGGGCTACGACGCTCACGTCTAACGCTCACGTCGCGCCATAATAAAATTTTGCCTCATTATAGCGGAAAAGCATGAGTGTATATACGTGCATATTCCCTATATGAATTGCTACATTCATATAGGGCTACGATGTTTGCATCTAACGCTCACATTGCGTCATAATGGTATTTTACCTCATTATGACGGAAAAACACGTATAGCTAGCTATTATTTATATACATATTATCCTTGTAAATATCCATATATATATATATATATATATATATATATATAACTCCACCGAAAATGAGATTTTCGGTAACTCTCCAAACATAAATGAAATCATCAAATTAAAATGACGTCAAATGCTCCAACAACAGAAATTGCTAAACAATAAACCATTGCATGCCTATTAATTAAAACAAAAGTCCACTCATAAATTAGGCCTAAGCCTGATGTCGGTCCGAGGCCTCTTCTGCTCGAGCCTCCTTACGTCCTGTTTCAAAAACATAATTAAATCCTCAACTATAAACCAACGCTTATATAAAAATAGGCAAAATTAAATGTGAGCTTTGCACGCTCATCCATGCCTAACATCGTTATTCTTAAATTGTTTCGATCCTTACTTCACCACAATTACCGACATCTTTATTAATATCTTCTACAGAACTAACCATCTTAATCTAACAACCGTATTCTACCCCATTAATCACCAAATCTTTGAAAATCCTAAACCTATCAAAGACTTCTCCAAAAATTCTAAACTTCACATCAATAGACTCTCCTTAAGAAAACACATCTACAACCATGAAAATCCCTTTAATAGTGGCGGCCGAAGGCCAACTCCGGCGACTTCCAATGCCACCCAAATTTTAATAGTATCTTCCTCTCAATCCTCTCTACAACTTTCCTAACTAACACCAAACCCAATTTTAGCCTTAACTAGGTCAATTGAACCAAAATATTAAATTGAGGCCTAGAACTCAACTCACCGGTTCTCCTTACCTAGCTCAAGAGAGAGTGAATCATTTGGAGAGATTGATGCACGGGAGAAGGGTTTTCAAACAAGCCAAGTGGCTCAGGCTATGGCGGTCGGAGGGGGGAGTTCCAGGGATGGAACACCACAGGAAGCCAGACCTTTCGGGCTCAATATCTCCCTCACGGCGGCGCTAGGGAGGCTGCCACCGGTCCAGAAAGAAAATTGGGTCGACCCCCGACTGTTTGGGACTGGTGCGGCAGCCTACAGTGGCGGACGAGTACGAGGAAGATCCGGCAGGGAGAGGGAGATAGAGAGCGTCGGGAGGGAAGAGAGAAGGAAGAGAGAGAAATGGTTTGGGCTTCTAATCCCAACCGGTCCTCACCACCAAATAAAACCCAACTCCAAAAATTAACATCCCAAAAATAATACCCTAATAAAACTTACCTTTTTACTAGTTAAAATTTACCATTTTTACCGTCTTCAAATATTTCTCTTACGAATAATTTCTCCGAAATAATCGTTCCTCAACACCCCTCTAGGGACCTTTGAAACTATAAACTCATTTACAATGACGGTAAAACTCTTATTAATACCAAGCTAGTAAATAGGGTAAAAATTAAGAGTTGAGATGTGACAATTTCACTTGGATTGCATGTACAACGGGGAAGCAAGAGCATCGTCACCAACCGTTGCCCTGACATTGAGTTCTAATCGAGTAAAGGAAATTTGTCTATGGCATCACCGAATGGGTCATCCATCTTTTGGAGTCATAAAGAAGTCGATGCCATCTTTGTTTTTTGGAATAAAAGAGTCAAGTCTCTATTGTGAAACTTGTGTTTTTGCTAAAAGTCATAAATCAAGTTATTCTCCTAGTTTTTCTTCTAGTTCTGCACCATTCGAGTTGATTCATTTTGATGTATAGAGGCCTTCGAAGAATTTGACATTGACATGAATGAAGTACTTTGTTTTGTTTATTGATGACTTTACAAGATTAATTTCGGTTGTGTTATATTGAAGAAGAGGGATGCTGTTCTTTCGGCTTTGTAATACCCTAGATTTTCATATTAATTTTCCTTGTATTATTTTTGGATTTAATGAAGGAATATTTATGTAAATTCTTATTGGTTGTGCGAAGTTGAAGTTCAGGAGTATTTTCTTAAGTTTAAGGGACCAAAAAGTTGTCTTTATTTTTTGTAAGTTATTTGCGAAAACTTCCTTCGTGAAAGTTGTAGAGCTCATCAATATGAGTTCGTAGACATGTGGCACGCCTAAAACAGACGTCCTATGAGAAAGTTATGGTCAGAGAAAATTAGTTTCCGGGTATAGAAAGTGTATAAGTAGAAAATGTGCCCTCTCCACTCCAAGGGCAGTCTCGTCGCCTGGAAGCCGCCACGAAGCGGAGGAGTTGTTTCTTTTTTGTCTAAGCAAGTGACGAGCTAAGCTTGCTAGCTAGCTCTGTTTACTCTTTTGGCTATGTTTGCCCTTGCTATATATTTGCTTGGATTTTACCCTATTGCTAGTACACAACACATTGTAACAACTTTTTATGAACAAGAAAAATATTGGATATTGGTCCTTGGATTGAGGCCTGAATTTGACTAGTTATCCTCTATGTGCGTTTGAATACTATCCTAATGGATCACACATGCAATGTCTTCATTATTTGTTTGAAATTTCCTTTACTAAATTGCTGCGCCATTTTTTGAAGAAGTGAGTAGGTTTCGCTCTATTAGTTCACCTTAGAATGACACTAAAACTTACGTAATAGTATATTGGATAACAAATCTAGAATCTGGAAGATTTCTGTATAATCGTATCTCAGAACTCAGTTTAAATAGATACAAGTACTTGGAGCTCATCAAGACCTGCAGCTAAGTAAAAACCTCAAGCAATGAGATAACTATGAACATCTAACAAACATGTAATGAATCCGAGAAGTTGAAAGAAACTCATGTATAAACGAACATATATGCATGGGTTGCATGTAGAGGAGAAAGCTAGGGCAGCGACAACCAGGAGATGAGCAGGGGCTACGGTGGCCCAGAACGGTGAAATGGCAGCGGTGGCTACAGAGGAAGGGTGGCAACCAGCGCAGCCTCAAAAGCTAGAGGAGCAGCCAATAAACCATCATGATTAATTTTTCAAATTTGAATCCAATGACTCATGAGTAGCAAATGCTTTCATGCATCTTAGATATCTTGGTTATTTGGCTAGAAACACTAATTCGATCATCAGAATTTCAATACGTTTTGTGCTACTTAATCAGCTATATAATAAGAGGAAAGGAGTACACTTTCTAACTTTCCTGTTGACCTGATGAACCAGAAAGCCGAACAAATTTAAGGGGCAGGAGATCAAAAAAGCTTCCAACCCAGACGAAGAATATTTATACTAATTAGTAATTACAACTCATTCTCCATAATCTTCAAGGGATTCAATATGGAAGTATTTGTGGCCTCAAAAGGAGTAGAAAGAATCCACTGTCTTGGGTCCCAAGTTCATGTTCTCTTGTGGGAATAACTTTAATTTGCATCTAAAAGATAGTGCCATCTTTTCTTACAAAGGGACCCTTATTGCATTTGGTATATGGCTCTACTATTGCAGCATCACCTCGATCATGTCCTTGTTGAACTTAGGTGATTGCCAGTGGGTTCTGTTAAATCATCAATCTGAGATTCTGAGTAGTTGAAACTTGAATTGCCTGAACAAATGATTCACAGATATCTGCTCTGGATTTTTCCCATCAAAGGCCCTTTAATTTCTTGTCATTTTTCAATGTATCGTATAATAGTCTTGAAAGAACAATACCAACAAGTAATCAGCTCCAAAGCTTCAGTGCCTATACATATGAAGGGAATCAGAAACTTTGTGGTGCTCCACTTCCAAATGAGTGCGCACCAAAAACCGGTATTCATGCGAATAATGAAAATAACCAAGAAGAGGAGGATGAGCATGAAATTCCATGGTTTATATTTTCCTTTTTTTCTTGTGCTTGGTTCACTGTAGGCTTTTGGGGAGTTTGCGGTCCTTTGATGATTAAGAAGAGATGGAAATGTGCATATATCCAATTTCTTGACAATGTACAAGACAAGACAAGGTCTATGAGATGATCACGCTGAATGTGACCAAAATGAAAAGAATGCTCTAAGAGCTTCGTTGCACTTTACTTAATTATGTTTTTGTATGTTTAACTTTCACTGTGATGTAAGGAACAATTATGTAGTGTTTTGAATCTTTTGTTCTTCTATTCTTATCAGACCATCTTTTAAGTTCTGTGAATGAAACTTGAAATTTTGTGTCAAGGAGCATACTCGAAACATTTATATCCCATCAGATCTTTTACTGCAGTTCCATTCTGATGTCAAATCCTAGTTTGGGGTGAAGACAATAAGGCACAAATTAGTTTGAAAAACAAAAGGCAGATAGTTCGAAATCACGGTGGGACAAGAATGAAAAGTAACAAATGCAGAACATCATTTGATCTCCTCTGATCTTGGTAATAGTAAGATATATCTTTGCTGGTTTTAATAAATTACAGCCAATTCATGTCCAAAAGAATCACAGCCGACTGAGTCACCTATTTACAAGTTGAATCATTTCGATTTGTGCAGTGACAATTGCATCAATATCAAAGACTTGCATCAGTTTCTGCATTTGAGGATAACTTTTAACTACAATCCTCTCCCCATTGAAGACCGTTTTGAGAAAACCGATCTTTCTGATGTCTCGCTCCCGATATACCTTGACTCGACCAAAGGCAATCTGTAGAGCTAGAAGCAGAACTTTGGTTCCGAGGGGAAGGTGATTGGTCCAATCTTGCACTGCCTTAACGAATGAGAACCCTAAAGAGGAAATCACGTTTCTCTCAAAGTTGGTCTTTGTATGACAATTCCGTGAATCACTGCTTTGATAGCAAAGCTTTATCGAACCCCACCCAACCCTTTTATGAGCCTGGTTTTGCAAGATGAACCTGACTATCTAGTTTCTATATTACAATCATTAGAACAAAATTAGCATTGTTCCTTGTTACATCTTCTAAAATTCTCCTATGCCATATCCCAACCCTACCCTATAACCTAGAGCACCAAGGACACATGGAGAGTAATGACATTATGAGGAATTTAGAACCCAAATCTACTAACTGGTTAGTCATCGTCCGATAAACAAACTATGTCATGGATTCCACCTGTATTTACTGGGTTGGCAGATGCACTAACAAAAACAGGACCGGGAGGGTTAAATGAATCTAAAGCCGGCAGTGACAACAAACCACCTTGTCGATTTGCACCAGAACGTTTCTCCATATCCATAAGCAACTTCAACGCAGATGCAGAATTAGGCGTTGCGCTACGTCCTGCACTTTCAACATGTTGGACCCCACTAGAGGGAACAGTTTGTTGTGTGGGAGTTGGCATTTGAGGCATATGAGGAAGTGATGGAGCAGTTGCTGGGGAGTCGCTATGCGAATGGGGATTTGACATCCCCCCTTGCTGAGACAGAGGACTCGTCCCTGTAAGAAACAAATAATTATTACCACGGACTGCATAAGCATTGTACCTGCTTAAGCCACCAGCTAAAATGACTACAATAACCAAATGTCTGAAATACAATGAAACTAGCAGACAGCTATGTTGGACTAGGTGTTGTACCTGCAACGGATGTTGAAGGCCTAAATGGTTGGAGATGTGGGGCTGGGGAACGAATCTGACCTCCACCTTGGGGGATTCCTGTGGAGCCAGAGAAGGTACCAATGTGAGGGGGTCTTGCTGGAAAGGACGGAGAAGCAGGGGAAAGGGGAACAGTCTGCATGATTGGAGCCGTGTAATGTTGACTGGGTGCAATCGCAGATGCAGGTAGGGTCGTTTGCAGGCTGGGTGCACTAGAAGTCTGCATGTTGAGCATCGGAGCAATAGAAGCCTGGTGGCTGGGTGAGGGTGAAATAGAAGTCTGCAGGCTAGCTGCAGGAAGGCTGGTCGATGATAAATTAGAAACTGAAGAAGGCCTCTGTGCATTTTGCTGCATAGTGAACTGAACAAGCTGCTGGATGAAAGTAGAATTTCCATCTGCCAGGAAAACAGCAGTGAGCAATGCCACAAAAGTAGGTATGGATAAGAAAGATTAAGTATAAATGCACATACTCATATTATGGAGAACCATGAGACTATAATGCATGGGTTTGAGTGTGATATAGACAAATCTCCAGGTCCAGACGGGTTTCTTTTGTAGCTCTACAAAGATATTGGGAAGTTATCAAGAGAGAGGTAATAGACGTTTTGGCTGAATTTCACAGAAATGGAGTTGTGAATAAGGTGACAAATGAGACCTACATTTGCCTTGTACCAAAGAAAGTAAACTCTCTAAAAGTGGGGGACTACAGACCTATCAGTTTGATAACAAGTTTGTACAAGATAATTGCAAATAGCTTGGAGGTTGAGATAGGTTTTGAGTGACCCAATTTCTTGTGTTCAGGGTGCGTTCATAAAAGGGAGGCAAATTCTAGATGCAGCTTTGGTGGCTAATGAAGTAGTTGACGAGACAAGGAAGAAGAAGAGAAAGGGGCTGGTTTTTAAAATTGATTTTGAGAAAGCATACGATCATGTAGAGTGGAACTTTATGGATTATGTTATGGAAAGCAAAAGTTTTGGAGAAAGATGGAGGAAATGGGTGAGAGGTTGCCTGATACATGGGAGACCAAGGGGAAAATTTGGCACACCCCGGGGATTAAGACAAGGTGACCCCTTATCACCTTTTCCTTTTACTCTACTGGTGGATGTCCTGAATAGATTTATGGAGGGGGCAAGAGATTTCAATCTGATTGAAGACTGGTAGTTGGGAGGGAAGAGGTTCAAATTACACATTTGCAATTTGCGGATGATACAATTTTCTTTTTGAAGGATAATGACCAGACTTGGAACAACCTAAACACTGTTCTAGAAAGCTTCTGTTTGATTTCAGGGCTGAAAATCAATAAATCAAAATGCTCTCTAGTTGGAATAAACAGAGGTTGAGAGATTAGAGAGGCTGGCTGATGAACAAGGATGTGAGGTTGGATCTTGGCCTATGAAATACCTTGACCTTCCTCTAGGTGGCAACCCAAAACGAGCCTCGTTTTGGAAATCAGTTGTAGAGAAAGTTGAGAAGAGATTGGAGGGTTGGAGAAAAGCTTTTCTATCGAGAGGGGGTACGCTGACATTGATCCAAGCAGTTCTAAGCAGCCTTCCAACTTACTATTTATCTCTATTCCAAATTCCGGTGGGAGTGGCAAAGAGATTAGAATCTCTTCTAAAAAATTTCTTTTGGGATGGAGTTGGAGAGGGTAACAAAGACCATCTGATTTGCTGGGAGACTGTCGAAAAGCAGAGGAGGAGGGCTGGGGATTGGGAACCTAATAGCATGAAATAAGTCTTTTCTAGGGAAGTGGCTTTGGAGAGAGAATCCTTGTGGCACGTTGTAATAAAGAGTAAATATGGGTATGATGAGAATGGTTGGGATTCAAAACAAGTTTTGGGTGGATCAAGTCGAAGCCCTTGGAAACATATTTCAGCTGGTTTGAGCACTTTCTCCCTTTGTCACAGACTAGTTGTAGGAAATGGCAAAAGAGTGAGGTTTTGGGAAGATTGTTGGCTTGAGGATAAACCATTGAGTTTCTGCTTTCCAAGGTTGTTCAGACTTTCGAGATATGCCAATTCTTTGGTGGAAAGATTAGTTGTTCACTCAAGCTTTCCGATGAGCTGGGATTTCAGTTTTAGAAGAAATTTAAATGACCAGGAGATTGAGGAGTTTGCCTCGTTGATGGCTAAGCTAGAAAACGTCCGATTAGTGGAATCCAAACCAGATGAAAGGAGTTGGAGGCTTGAGTCTAGTGGGAAATTCTCTTGCAAATCTTTTCATAGCTTCTTAATTAGGGGTGGAATAGACACAATTTTTGCGCCTGCAAAGTTCATTTGGAACTCCATGGCCCCTACTAAGGTGAATATACTGGGGTGGCTTGTGGCACACGGGAGGACAAACACATGTGATAAGAGAAGACCAGGTTGTTGTTTTTCCCCTCGTTGGTGCATTTTGTGCAAAGCTCAAGGAGAAAGTGTTGATCATGTCTTTCTGCATTGTAAAGTTGTTAATAAAAATGGCCTGGACAACTCCATCAGACAGGAATGACTTGTTCAAAGAAAATCCTTCAGCTTTTGGTAAAGGGGAAAAAGCCAGAATTCTCTGGGGTTGTGGGGTATTAGCGGTAATTTGGGTGGTCTGGATGGAAAGAAATAGAAGACTATTTGTCTCCTATAATGGGGTCGAGAGGGAAGACCTGTGGGAGAGAGTCAAGTTCTGGGCATCTTTATGTCTTTATGGGCTTATACTTCAAAGGAATTTAAGGATTATAGTCTTTCATCCATTATTCTTAATTGGGATGCTGCTGTAGTTTAATCTCTACGTTTAGCTTTAGTTCTATAGTTGAGCTGCTATGTTTTTAGTCCTAGCTGCCCTCTTTTCGTTTTGAGTGGACTCCTTGTCTGCCTTCTTGTTCTTGTTCTTTGCTTTTTGTTTCTATAAGAAGCTGTTTCTTTTTAAAAAAAAATCGACTATAATGCATGGAGATGAAGAAATTCTTTTAATTGAAACCATCTTATTCAAATAAGTGAAGTCTATTCTCAGTATTCTGGACTTCGAGAATGTCAATGTACAGGACCCAGGTTCAGTTTAACAGAGTTAAGTATACAAGGGATAGTTTATACAAATCAGACACTAATTTAAAGCCTTAAAATGGATTGTGCAACAGGGGTGCCAGTTTTTACAGAAAATTAAACACTAATAACGAACAATTTGTGCTCAAGTGAGCTCACACAACCTAAAAGGAAACACATGGACAAGCTTAATGACTGTAAACCATTTTAAAATTGCGATTATAGCACTAAAACTGAATTAAATAATAATTAAAACACCAAAGAAAAGAAGTCACCACAATATAGACCTTACGCGGTCAAATCTATCACCACTTGCTCAAAGGAAGCCATATTTTCTTTTCAAACCATAGTTCTGATAGACTCATTTTCTCTATTACCCCCCTTTCTATTACTCATTTTTCAAACCATGGTCATTGTGCCAGATATATATTTTATATCTTTCCTGTCCCTCCAATTTCCTTATGGAAAGAACCTTCTATAGCTAACGCTTTTATCATTCTTAATTTCCTGAGCAAGTTAAAATTGTTCAAGTCTCAGACTCTATGCAAATAAAAGAAAAGCCCAGTGAGGATCTTTGACATTCATGTTGTGTCATAAAGTAAACAGAACAGTTAAGAACTCAGTAGGAGGTATTAGTTCAGAAGTGTCATACCTTGCTGCACTCCGCACGCATTTGATGCTCTAAGATCCATACATTTAGACCTGAAAGCCTCAGCCAAAATCTTATTCATTAAAACTTTGTTGTGATTTGCATCAAGTTCCTTCTGTTTATGTTGAAATTCGGCTTCTTCATTCTGAAGTTTAGTCTCACACTGCCGACGAAGTTCAGCAACAGCCTCCTCTATTTTCTTGTCGTAATCAGATTTCAGATGCAGCTTCTGTTGAAGAAAAAATATATTTCAGCAAAAGTTACTGTACAAAAAGAAAATGAACAAAAGGTGAACTTCAAAACAGACCTTATCTTCATGAGACTTAATGTTTTGTTCCATTTCTTTATTCAATCTTTCCAGTTCATTTTGAAGTGGGTCAGGGTATGAATAGTGAGGCATCCTTAGCGTCCCTTGGGGAGCAGCATGAATAGGACGACTATTAGTTGCAGAAGTAGCCCGTGTGTCTGAACAAGGCAACCGAAATCCATTTGTAGGTATATCAATGGGCTGATGTAAGGAAAGACTTGATGCAGGCGGCAAAGTAGTTTCAGTTGATTGATCAGAATACGTCTCCACACGTTGCATTGGAGCATGAGAAACTTGGTTAGAAGTGTGGTCTTCCCTTCTTGGCTGAATTTCAATTCCACCAGCTGCAGACTCAGAAGGAAGCTGCAGTTGTACTAAAGCTGCATTGGTTGGCACTTCTTGATCAGATTCTACAATGGCAACAGATTGGGATACTGGATTTTCAAGCGGTTGGCATGTATTTTGGTTCCCAGTAGCTCGTCCATCTCCATCTCCATCTTGTACCGTAGCGGAAGTGGCTAACAGAATACCACTGTCTTGATTTTCAATTCTTTGATGTTCACAAGCTGAAGATAATTCATTTCTATTAGATAACTGCACCACCAACTCTTCATGATCAGATTGATCAGATGCTCTGATCACAACATTTTGCGATGCTAAATTTTCAACTGGTAGGCAAGTAATATGCTTTTCGCAAGCTTGTGCATTTCCATCATGCCCTGTAAACAATGTGGCCAATACAGTATCTTGGACTCTGTTCTCCTCAGCTGAAGAAACCTGAGGACTAGGGTCTGGTGTCTCAGAGGATGGTCCTCCAGGCATATTGGTGGCCAGTTCATGGTCTGACTGCTCAGACTCTATATTTGCAACCGATTGAGCAGCTGAAGATAACTCGTTATCAACTCCTTTCTGCTGGTTGAACCCAGTTGCAACATCAGATGCAGTATAAAGCACTTCGCCGTTCTCTGTTTCTGTAGGATTTTCAACAATCATTTGTTCAGATGAAGTTGGAACCCAATGGAGAAGATTCCTGACAGCATCATTGGAACTGACAGTTGCAACCACTGCTGACTCAACCTCATTACCTGGTATATTTACTGTTACTACACGGATTTGTTCTTCAGATGCACATGGGCTCACAGACCCAACATTATGCACACCATGAATCGAACTGTCAGTCTCATGCAATTCTAGTGGAGCCTCTCTGTCAGGCATGCTTAATGCAGCCCCATGAGGATACTGTTCTGTACCAGAATGAGTCAGTGGACCATCAGTTGAACTGACAGTTACAAGATCTTCCACTCTAACATCCCTATCATGAATGGGTAATTTGTCAGACTTGTCAATCCTTTCCTCAAAAGAAGGAAGACCGAACGTGACAACTTTGCTAGAGCAGAATTCCGGGACATCCAGCAGAGCCTCTCCATTTTCTGATGCGCCTCCATTAGTCATCAGCTCTTTGGCACAAGGAATCACAGAAGCAACATTTGCTTGATTATCACCAGAAATGCTATTCTTGTATTTCCCACTGAAACCAAAAGCCTCAGAATTCATTGGATCAAGTGCACCATTTGGAATAATGGGTCCAGTTGGAGTTGTGACTGTTGCAACAGGACTGGTACACGCTACAATCTCATCAGGTGCATTTGAAGGTGACCTATTCAATAACTCATCACGAACCCAATTTTGCACATCCTCTACTCGTAGGTTTTCTTTCTCTTTGAGCTTAAGCCTTGCTTCCAGCTGTAATTTCTCAAGAACTTGCAATTGTATGTCCACTCGGTGTTTACACTCTTCAATTTCCTTTTCAAATTCAGTTTCCATGATCCTCAGTCTATCAGCACTCACTGAAGCAATTCGATTTACAGCTAACTCTATTTTGTGCTTCTTTTCAAGTTGCTCCTTTTCCAACTCAAGAAATTTCAAAACTCGACTTCTCTCTTCACATTGTTTCTCAAGAAGTTTTTTCATCTTCTTCTCAAACTTTTTCTGAATTTCATTGATGCATTTTGAGAGATCCTTTTTCACTAAATATATCTGATAGTCTTCAACACCAGATTTGACCCCCTGCAAGTTTGAAATTGTACCATTATTTGGAAGTTCAGAAAAATTTGGAGAATCTGCAGCCTTAAAATTCCCTGTACGGTATAGAAACGTTTTCTTCAGACACCGCAGCATTGAATAAACACGATCCGCCTCTTCCTTTTGGCAATTGAAGCTAAGATGCCGCTTTGCAAGTGCAAACGATTCTTTGTGGTCGACTTTGTGCTTCAGAATTGAAGCCACAGTCCAACACTGGAATGTAGAATCAGTTATAAACAAAGAGAAAGGAAAATGAGAAAAGTTCAAGCAAACAAAACACAATAATTTCACATCATCTTTGGTGGCTAATATAATTGCTTCTCCGACACCCTCCCCCCCCCCCCCCCCCCAAACAAAACACAGATATACAATAATAATTGAATCATTTTTTTTATACTCACCCCACCAACAAGTAACTTTAGAATTGCAGAGCAGTGCGTTTTATTTCCATTTAAGCTGGTGGCCAAAGGATTTTATTTTATTTTTTTTCTGACTGCAAAACTTTATAATTTCGAACATGGGATGAAGCCACGAATCAGATTTGACATTTGACCAACCGAAAGTTAAACTGTACAGGTGTTAAGACAAAATAATCAAAAATCATTGCAGAAACAGAGAGAAATATCAGTGCTTGAACACATCTACAAAATCTTAAATTTGACATGCCAATAATTGATAGATTGTTTTCCTTCAGAAAAGGCTGAAAAAGCTCAAGAGACAGCAAAATGTTGCATGAAAGAGGAATATGATTCTAACCACAGATATCTGAAATGCCTGCAATATGGTTGCTGATTCTCTATTAACATTGTGATTCTTCACTACATATTCAAGAAACTTTTCAACCCAAACCTTGTGAAGATCCTGCATTGTAGTAAGAATAAAAAGGATATCATCAAAGATCAAAACTTTATTGTACTGAGATGTAGTCGAATGTTGACTTCAGAAGAGCAGCACATATGAAGTCAAAAATAAAATTAAATGTAGTTATTGTACTGAGATGTAGTCGAATGTTGACTTCAGAAGAGCAGCACATATGGAGTCAAAAATATAGTTAAATGTAGTTAGCAAGATAATCAATTTACATACTGAGAATTGAAGGATCCCACAAAGTTTTGATATCTCAGGCTTCAAATGAAGATGCAGACTCTTCTGGGCATCAAGCACTTTCCTTCTCTTCTCAGAATTGTCACTTTCTGGTATTGCAAAAATGCTTTCATTATCTACAAAAGCAGATAACCTAGAAGAAGAGCGAGGCACATGGTCTGCTCGAGTTACAGAAGCTCCTGCAAAAGTACAGATACTTTCATAAACTTATGGAATTCAAATTAACCACAGGCTGACTCTAATATTGCACCACGACGCTACTCGGAAGATGATGTCAGAAAACAAAACTGAATAGTTCACAAGTAAAGCCAATTACCATCCTCAGACACAAGAGTTGATTTTCCCTCAAATCCAGGCTTTAAATTGGCCGAGTCGTTATTACTATTTCCCACCTTCTTCCGTTTCTTTACAGCTTCATCACTTTCAACTTGTGGTTTCTTTGATAGTTCGTCAGTATGTTTTACCCTTTTTCTGTTCCTCTGAGACAAACCAATACAATATTTCCACTGAGGATGCTTTCCCTCCCACAGTTTTAACCAAAAACTAAGTGGTTTCCCATCACCCATATGTTGACATTTCAATTCACCAAACAAGATAGTCTTCGCACTGTAACCTCCTCCTGTTTGATGACCTCTTGAGATAACAGAGAAACCACTGAAGCCACTATTTTTGGCATCCTGAGGAAGTAGGGATACAAATTCCTGGATGACATCTTTCAGAGGTGTTACACTGGAGCCTGGCGAGTTGTTTTCATGGAACTCATTCAGTTTAACAAATTGATAAGGTGCACCCCACGAAAGTAGCAACTGACAATTATACTTGGTAATATTATGCAGATAGCTATCAAGAATCTTCTCCTCCTTTGCCAGAATCAGAACTTTCTCCTCTATGGTACAAGTTGAATATAAGCGAAATACTTTTATCTGCTCAAACTGTGAATCGATTGATATCTTTTGCAAGGCTCTTACATCATTCACTGGGTTCCAGTCACTACCAAATATAATAATAGTATCAACTGATGATAGTTTGATGCTGGAACGACAGGCACGAGTCTCCAATAAGAACACAAACCTACCACATTCCTTATTGTTAAACTTGTCCATTGCCTCACCTTTCTTAGCGGGAACAACACCCTGTTCAACTCGTTCATAAGAGTCTTCACCATACCTTTGACGCAGGAAATCATCCAATATATCTCCTATCAAAACTCCCAGACCACCTGTTGACTGATAATAAAAAAGAGAAAATAGTTATATTCACTAAAATAACGAGTAATGAGCATTAGAATGACCCCTTCACTGCATCCAGATAACAATGAGCTTAACTACAAAAATTGTGGAAACTCAACAGTATTATTCGTCTTTGTGTGTTAGGAGTCTTAACTTATCTGATTCAGACTATCCCTTTTTATTATGGATTCTGCCCCATATGATATCATTAACTACACAAACACCCCAAAAAGTTTAGCGCATTTTCACTGTAGAGTTTGAACTTCCAATACCAAACCAGCACTTCAGGGTTGATTGTGGTTTCACCTTCGCCTTGCAAATCAACTAATAGACATAATATCAGTACATATACTAAATGTAGTACATATACTAAACCTTCCTTGCAATATAAAAGTAAAGCTTGCAATCTCTTCACATAAACCATTTTGATCTCAATTCACATTCAAGTCTAATATGGTTTCAGTATATCCAATGATTCCAATCCTATCGTAATTATCTCACATGCCCTAAATTGGTCAACAATCCTACCGTAATTAAACTCACATTCCCTAAACTACCAAAATTCAAGACCCAAATTGTTACAAAAATGATATCAGAGTTTTCTCAACGAAGAAGTCTTCTTATTACAGACTTTAAAGGATGGGAACCACCTCTGAAACAAATCAAATCCAAAAGAATTTATGCTCAGTATCAGAACAGATTACAATTGAATTTCATCTTGGTAACAAATTATACTCTAGAAAAATTTACTTGAAGATAGATACTGAGATCACCGGTTCTACTAAGAAGAATCACTCCTTGCTAAGAAAAAAACATGTGAATTCTGGTGGTGGATTAGGGACAAAGGTATGATGGGTCTGAAGAGCTATAGAAGTAATTGGGGGTATGTTGATGGAGAAACAGCAGTTTAAAGGGTATAACAGGGTAGTGCACCAGAGGTGAAGTTCTATGGCTTTTCAGCATATGTTACCAAATGATTTTAGGATGTAAGCACTCCTGCAAACCCACTAGATAACGAGGCAACAGTAAGTATTAATTCACTGGTTTCAAAGATAAAGAGGAGCCTGATTATTTGTCCTTGGTTTATGTAACTGTCCTTTTTGTAGATGCACTCTTTGTGAATTTATTGATATTTTCTATAAATATATCTCTTAATATAGTATTTTCAACTACAATAAAAGAAACCAAGTCCTGAGAAAACAAATTGATAAAAGAAAAGAAAATACATGTCATAAATTTACTAAGTTGTGTACCTGAAATAGGATTAGAGCTCT
Source organism: Fragaria x ananassa (assembly GCA_034370585.1). Taxonomy (NCBI): domain Eukaryota; kingdom Viridiplantae; phylum Streptophyta; class Magnoliopsida; order Rosales; family Rosaceae; genus Fragaria; species Fragaria x ananassa. The sequence continues at coordinate 21,459,947 of CP139765.1, read as the reverse complement.
TAGACCTCTATTCTTTATCTCCATAAGCATTATGTCAAGAAGCTGAAGCTTGCCACTTGCCTTTATTCCTGCATCCAACATTGCTTTCTTTCTTACTTCGAAACTGTCAATTGCTTGAAGGCCTTCAAATTCCATAACTTTCTCTTGTAAAGATGCTTCCTCAATGTAAGGGTGATCACAGCACTGTTAAGTACCATACAAGAAACTTAATGCAAATCCACGAGGGGTGATGCAAGGAGCAGGAAAATATATAACACGACAAATCACCTTTTAAATAAGAAAATTCACTTCTTTTCACCAGTAATATAATAGGGAAACTCAAAGTTCGAAACCATCATGCAAAAATATTTTAGTCTCAAGTTATGATGAGTAGAGGGGAAGCGTTAACAAACATAAAACAAATTGTTTTGTTTTTTTTTGTTTGTAGAAAAGAAACACCTTTATTGGAAACACAGGAACCACAGCACAAAATGTTAAGAAATTATTGGCCTACTTTAGTAAAAGAGAAAGCTGAAACTAGCAAATCAAAACGTATAAGCTATGGTGCATGGCAGCTTAAGCAAAGGAGAGAGGAGCGTCTGAGTAGAACATTTAGAGATGAATAATGTCACCTTTGCTAGTAAGTGTCCATGGACGCTCCCTAAGGACTACACGGCCGAGGATATTATTGGTGTCTTTTGGTGTTTTTCCATTTCACATATACTTAACACCAAATCAGTCTCCCTCCGGAAATAGATCCGGACCCACCAAGTCACTCTTTCTAACAGAATCATTCACGTCCTCATCATTTGAGGTTTGTTTAAGAAAATTTCCAAGCCATGGAGTGTTTGGTATAACTCAATTTCTGTTGTTGGGTTATGAATTCTATGACAATCTATAATCTTTAAAATGTACGATTTAAAAGGTTAGCCCCCAACCCAAAGTCTTTAAAAAGCCTTACTTTATTCCTAACACCAAAGCTGAAAACACTGGGCAAATTGGTGTATTACAGGAGAATATCTTCAAATGGAATACCATTTGATATTTTAAGAACAGGTTTTGCATCCCAGCAGCCAGACCCATATCTTGGATTCGTACTTGTTACACAATAACATATAGAATCTTTATCTAATCGGATTCTCCAAACCCATCTCAACAAAGAAATATCCTTTGCTACCAAATTCCTTATTCCCAAACTCTTTAACCTCATTAGACAGTCCTTATTGCCTTCTCCAATTCTACCCAAAACTGCTTAAATCAATGTCAATCTGCCCACCCTTGACAACAATACCTGTCATCATCCTTCTAAGTTCTAAACACTTCTCAACCCTACAACAGAGTTCCAAAACCAGGAAGCCTGTGGGTACCCAATGGAATCCCCAAGTATTTTAAAGGCAAACTACCAATTCCATAGACTAAGGCTTAGTTTGGTATTGAAGTGAAGAAACTCAGTTATTAAAAAGCTGAGTTGTAAAAATAATCAGTTAACTGTTTGGTAAACTATTTTATTCAAGGGTTGATAAAATTATTAAAAGTCTTTAAGTGTCTGGTAACATGTGTTTTGATACTCATATTACACTGTATAGTTACAAAAAGAGGCAACAATGATAAAACAATCTATTTAGCTATCTCCTTACGTATAAACAAAGTTGAAACTGGGTGAATAAAGAAAACCCCCAGCTGTGCCTAGATTTAGCTTTCATCAAATATAGGACACATCCTAATAGGAGACCTGGTTTGAAATTGTTCAGACTTGATAGTCTCTGTGATTATAATCATCCAAGTTACATCATCAAAGTTACATTAATTCATGATGCTTGATTACTTTTTGGCTTCTTTCTTAGTTGTTTATAAAAAAATTACTTCTGCAAGTATATATATGTACAGGCCAAAGAATGAGTTAAATCTCCAGAAAAATAGAGAAGGAAAAAACTAATCAGAAACCCTTAATGACCATAAAAAATTAACACAATTATAAGATTAAGAGCAAAAACAACTAGATCAACAAGAGACTTTAAGGAATTGCAGAGCCAGTTGGGAGAAAATTTTAGGACAAAAAGCTTCTCAGATCGGAATGGAACCGAGCGGGAAGGAAAAAAGGACGAAGAAGATGAATGATGAATTATATCAAGAAATTGGGAAGGTCCTGTACCGAGAAAACAAGAAAAACTAACCAAATAACAACAAAGTGTTTAAACTAATCACAAGGAAGGAGTAGAAAATGAACCGAGCTCGAGAGAGGATTACTGAAAGGGAGAAGAAAAAGAGGCTGGAGATCTGAAATCATTGATTCTGATTTCAGAATATATGGGGTTGTAATTCAGAGAAAATGATGAGGGTTTTTTTTGGCATTTGAGAACTTCCATTACAACTCCGCATGCGGTGGGGAATCACGGTTTTGAAAAAGCAGGTCTTTACCTGCTTCTTGAAACCGCACTTCTGTATGGTCTTACCAAACACCATGTCCATCTAATTTGTTCAAAATAAGTGCTTTTATTGCCAAAAACGTGCGGCTAAACTGACCCTAACTCATGGATCTGTATATATATATATATATGTATATATATATATCGGTCCTTCTCTGCTAAGGATGTCCTTATTTATTCTTAAGGTGCAGATTTCCACTTTAGACTCACTTTTCGATCGAATTTTCACATTTACACTGTCTAGTCTTTAGATATTAATATATAGATCATCTCTACAAAATTTCAGCCAATTTGGTTATCATTAAGGCACTCAAAACTACGTTTTTCTATTATAAACATAAACGGTTCAAGTTCCACATAATTATGCCTATCGATTGGTTTAATCAAATTTGAGTGTCTTAATGATAAACAAATTGATTGAAATTTTGCAGAGATGATCTATATATTAATATCTAAAGACTAGACGGTGGAGATGTGAAAATTCGATCGAAAAGTGGAAATCTGCACCATAAGAATAAATAAGGACATCATTAGCAAAGAAGGACTGATATATATATATATATACACAGTTCCCTTCTAGAGTGGTGTCCCGCTTTGAAATTAAAGTGTGGACCTCCTTATTTCGCTCACTTTCAGGTCGCATTTCCACATCTCAACTGTACAATGTCTAAAACACAATGTGTAGATCATTTTTGCAAAGTTTCATCCAATTTGATGATCATTTGAGCTTCTGTAATCGTGATTTACACGAACGGTTCTGTTTGGATAGTTTTTGTTTTGTTAATTTATTTAATCGAATTTGATACCTAAATGATCTTCAAATTGGATGAAACTTTGCAGGAATGATCTACACACTGTGTTCTAGACATTATACGGTTGAGATATGGAAACGCGACCTAAAAGTGACAACAGAATACCACTGTCTTGTACCGTAGCGGAAGTGGCTAACAGAATACCACACTTTAATTTCAAAGTGGGACACTCCTCTAGAAGGGAACTGTATACACACACACACAAAATTATATACAGATATTTAAATATTTACGAATAATAAAATAAATAAATAAATAAAAACAACATGCTGTCAAACTCTCCACTTTGCTAATTCTAACTTTATTCCTACCCCTACTGATTTCCAATCCCGAATAGCAAATGAAAGCTTTCTAAAACCATATTTCAGTGATGTCAATTTTGATAATCATTCTTTGAAAAGAAAATGGTATGGTCAGTGAATTATGGATGAGTAGTTCAACATTTTCATCCCAAAAGGCAGACTTTCAATCATTCTGAATTCGTCTGTCCTCACCAACCTACAGAATTGGGCTTAAACTATCCAATGGTCTAAGAAAGTTACTGTTAGCTAGGTTATATCAGGAGGTCATTTCTATGATGTATAAGAAGCACAAGATGTTACACAAGAATAAGAAGCTAAATCCTATGGGTTTTGTGCATGAGAAAAGAAAGGGACCACTGATTTGACCTAAAAAGTCAGATTCTGGTCATATCTTGGCATTTGTTTTTAAAGAATTTAGACCAATATCTGAACCCTCAAAAAAGGAAGCAGATAGATATTGTTATTTCGGTCTTTTTGCTGATCAAGTTGTATTGTACTCCTTGTTCCCATATTGTACTGAATTTTGGATTTATTTTTCTTTTTACAGAAAAACATGGTGAATGCAGATATTCTAGTTCCAGATCTCTTTTTGTTGCACCAAAATATAAATTCCAAATCATTGAATCAAATAAAGATATGAGACTAAGTTTCTGTAAAGATCAGTATATTACTGGTGGCATCTTTTTACAATATTGAAATTGTCCACATCACGATCATCGTCCAATGGACAACTTAATAAATCCCAATGTCCAAATCCAGGCCAATACATACTTAAGCAATGGTATTCTTAAAACTCAATAATACAATGTTGTAATCAAAGCAAATACAGTAGTAACGGAAATGTAGAATGAAAAGATATGCAACCATAACTAACGAAGCAAAAGCAACTAACCTTTCGGGTAGATCTAAGTAGATCAGGGAGTGCTCCAACAAGATCTTTTGATGAAGATAAGTGAAGCAATGAGGGATTTAACAGTAGCTTTTCACAGTATAGCTCTCGCTGAACATTTGATATCTCTACAGGAACCCAGTACTCTATAAACCTGGAAGAATCTGAAAAGAAAATTGAAGATGGAAACCAAGAGTAAAAATGACAAGGAGGCCCTAAGAAAATTGTCCGAAAAAAAAAAAGATGAACCCAACTTTTCATAATTTCCTCATACCATAGGCATCTGATACCTCCACGTTTCTAGCATTTCCGAGTAACTCTGGTCCATCTGATATAGAATGTATTCTGGACTCTATCTTTTTCTGAACACACACAGAACAGTGCCAGACTCCAATAGGAGCATCATTCATAGGAGGATCTAGACAAGAAAGATGATAGCTTCTCTTGCATCCTTTTCCATCACAACACCTGAAATTGAAACCAAACTATAAGAAAAGGAAAACATATCAACCAAACAATGAAATTTATAGATACTCTTTTCCATGGTAAGAAAAAAGTACAGCCGCCACTGATCTCCAAAGCCTAGTGATCAACAGTTTTAATTTAAAAGTATTGTAAGAGAGCAAAGAAAAGGACATGTAGAGAAGCTTTGGAATCAGAGAGAGGAAATATGCAAAGATGGAATTATCTCTGAATCATCTGAAATGCCACCACTAGCATTTTCTCCCCCTAACTCCACTCCAGCCACAGTACCCAAACAATTTATCACTCAATTACATCTTCTACAACTATCACTGTGTTTTCCTCCACCCAAACATCTAATCTCTAGCGAGAATTACATAAAGATGTACTATCTGAAGTCAGTTTTGCTGCCTTAAACAACTTTAACCACACTGACTAATGACTGCCATAAGACAATAGAAGTGAACTCCAGTCATACTTCTGGACATAACACACACACACACACCAATGGAGAGATAAATGAAAAGAAGGCCTTCTTGTCGTTGGCACATCTCTTGTAATTCTGGGGTGGAGAGTGTAGGCCATTTCTCAACACTTTGCTTACCAATGGGGAGAAATTGTTTTTTTTGGGGGGGGGGGTTTGAGCTGTTGGGTACTCGTTCTCGGGCAATGGGGATAGGAAACAAAACAAAACAAAATCTTCATAAGGATGGTTGTTGGTGGCATTTTTATGGTTTTCTTGGAATGCTCTAAAACAAAATCATCTTTTACGGTTACAAGGGAAAAAAGCCAAAGTTATAAAGCATACAAAATGAAAATTGTAAGAGCTATATGTAGCAGTATCATAAAGCAACTTTCCTAATCAGCTAATAAAATCCATTTGCAACAATGTGAAAGCCAGAGGAAAAGGTTACACACAAGAGCTTCCCTCCAAAAGTGCAAATGAGGCAAGTATTTGGGGGGGGGGGATTGAAGCCTGGTGGATTATTCCGAAGGGTGTTTTGAGCTGTTGGGTACTCGTTCTCGGGCAATGGGGATAGGAAACAAAACTAAATCTTCATAAGGATGGTCGTTGGTGGCATTTTTATGGTTTTCTTGGAATGCACTAAAACAAAATCATCTTTTACGGATATAAGGGGAAAAAGCCAAAGTCATAAAGTATACAAAATGAAAATTGCAAGGGCTATATTTAGCAGTATCATAAAGCAACTTTCCTAATCAGCTAATAAAATCCATTTGCAACAATGTGAAAGCCAGAGGAAAAGGTTACCCACAAGAGCTTCCCTCCAAAAGTGCAAATGAGGCAAGTATTTTGACTATTTTCTTCACCATTTGATTGGAGATCTGCCAACAACTCCTTCTGCTGCATACAAATGTTAAACTTTTCAGGTTGTCTCACTGTACTACCAGTTGTGACTTCTCCACTATCCAGCAGCAAATTTTCAAAATATACAACTAATTGAGAACCATAAATTGCAACCAACAACCATGAGATTTAAGTAAATGTGCATTGCCCAGCAGCACTTTTTATTTTCTATTTTAATTTTTAAAGAAGCTAACAACCAGAAAGAGGTCACAGATAAGAAATACTAATAACCCAAGAAAATATAATACAACACAGAGAATACTAGAGCAGTTGCAAGAAATTGGTTTGATCTATTTATTGTAATTTGAGTGAACAATGAGTCCACTTCTGTACTTTCTGATTTTGTGCCCAGGGAAAGTTTATCAGTTTCCAGAAAATTTTCCAGTATGAGATCAGAAAATGTTTACAAGTTATATCCACAAAATAATACCAGAAATGGGACTACCTCCAACAAAATGAAATGAGACAAATTAGTCGACAAGAGCTGAGATACAGAAATGTGAGGTGCAATACCTTAGTATACACAGACTAAGATAAATCTAAGTGGATTTAGAATAAGAAAATCGACAATGAATTACCATGTAAAGATTTATATATTCCATCTATGAGAGAATTTAAATAGAAGAAAGTGGAATTTGGGAAAAATAGAAATGGAAACCTGAGAAGAATGGAGCGGGGAAGAAACTGACCTTATTTGCACCACCAGAAAACTCCTGATTCAATTTTGTTCCACAAGAGCAACTTTCCTGCTTCATTGGATCATTGTCTATCCTGATAATATCAAATGAGAAACCAGGAGAAAAAAGAGGTTAAGGCAGGACTCTGAATAATAAGGCCAGAATATTTACAAGCAACACCAATCATTGTCTACCCTGACATAATGTTCACTATGATTGCTCAGCATTGACACACCTAATTCTATATCCAACTTAAATACAATGAAAAGTCAAAATTATCTCAGAGTTTGCAAACCATAATATTGTGAAATACAATTGTCCCAGCGAATGGATCCCTTATTAGTTACAGAAATTTTAACATATTCTATGTTGATCTATAAACATACATTTTATGATTATTCACCATAAGGGCGCCTTTACTATCAGAAGAAGAAAAAATAGATGAATATACTCACTTCTTAATCAGTTCTTTACCAACCAGTCATACTGAAATTTCAAAATCTCAATTTTCTTCTTAGCATACCAGCGAAAAAGAATTAAAATAACAACATCAAAAACAAATTATCTGAAATTTTGATCAAGCTGCAGCTTTAGGCGGTACCAACTTTTATCTAATACAAATATCTGAAAACCATCATTCATAGGAAATTAACCAAAATAAAATAATTCAAATCTTGTCAAACTCAATAAGGAACATACTAAGCGTGATAAGTTTTGAATGAGAGTAATCATATTCTGGACCTTCAAGTACAGAATGATGATTAAGTACAGTGAATACCTTTGTCGCTTGAAACAGATACCACATGTTTCAACCGAAACATTTCCTGTACACCCAGATGGCAAAGCCAAGCCGGTATCAACCACAGTGCAGACATCTTTACTTGCGTTTACTCCAGAAGAATCAGATCCATCAGCCATCTTCCTTTTTCTTTTAGAAGGTGTAATACAGTCGCTGTCTTCTAAGCCAGTATGAACAGCAGAAATCCTTCCATTCAATGTAGAAGTTGTCAGCTCTGGCGTCTTTAATGCAGTACCATCCACATTTACCCTTTCAAACACATGATCAATATCTTCAGTTATGGCATTATGACATGGTTGCGGTGTAAGTTCATCACTCTGCTTTGGAACATGATCTGAAATCCAAACAGTATAGTGAGAACAATTCGAATGAGCTGTTTCAAAGTAACAAAAATTTAGAAATTATATAACGACTTCAAGAGAACAACTACTTGTTTGTCCGTTTGGAGGTGGGGGGAGGGAAGAGATGACACAAACATCAGTCATTTACCTGGTGCTTTAGCATGTTTTAGGAGACTTGCAATATAAGCACGAGAGTTCAATCTTTTTTGTTTGACCAGTCCATGTCCTACATTTTGTTTCTCGCTTTTGCAAAGTTCTTTAGTTCCCAAGGTCAATTCTTTCACAGTCTTCTCTTTCTTTTCCCTAATCCCCTTCATTAATAATGAATCCAAGCTGTTATTAGATGTTTTAGATGCAGAAGAAGTGGATGAGTCAGTCTTGCCTCTCTCGGACCGCCTTAAAGGACTTGGCGTGGACTTATTCTCAACTATCTCAGATTTCTTCTTAGCTGGAGGAGTTTCAGGTATTGGTTTCTCAAGTTGTTCAGACTTCCGAGTACTAGAAGGGCTCAGAGTGTTGTTTTTCTTCAACAATGTTTCTCTAGAAGACCTTCTTAAGACAGGTGTATCTGACGTTGAGGAGCCTGAAGTACTGGATCCTTTACTACTAATCTGCCTCCCGATTGAATTGTTACTCTCGTCATTCTTGACTTTCCGACTAGATCGTGTGTCATGCGCCATATTTTTCTGTAATCAATATAAGGTTGCCAGAAGACTTTAAGGTTAAGATATCCACCAGCTATGAATGACAGCAAGATAGGAAAAAACAAACAAAATCTAACAACAGGGCTGACAAGCAGCTCTACACATATAAAAGGTTAATAATCACTGCACATGAGAATATCATTAAACATTCCACATTAGAAATATTCATCGAATGTGAATAACAGAAACCTTAAATCTACTGATGGTATGGAGAGAAAAAAAAAACATTCCAACTTTCAAGACAACATCAAATACTATCACCTACTTTGAATTCAGAGTCTCCAAAACGCCCAAAGTATGTCCTAGAAACAATATCTCTCTTGGAACTTGGAAATCAGTAGAAAATGAATCAAAGCAGTCTACCGGACTACTGAAAGTGATGATCAAAATTGTTCCAAACAGATTCTGTTCGCTCACCACTATCTTTTAAGGCACTTCAGCTGTTATGAACTTGGGGTGGGGACTAGCACTCTTCTTTCTTTTCTCTAAAATAATTTCTGCTTATTCAAAGATAGTTTGTTTTACTAATTAATAAATTGTAAATATGAAGAACCCCTAGTCTAAAGCTCCTAAGAAACAGACAATTACCTACCTTACTCGCGGCAAACCACTATTCTGAATCTAGCTTCCAATCTAACAAAATGCAATAAAGGCACATCCTTACCCCCCCCCCCCACCCCCACCCAGAGGGCTATCAAAATAGTACTCTCTCCCACAGCTACCCCACTCCTTCTCGGCTTCTCCTATGTGGTTTCCGAACTCTACTGTCTCTTTCCACCGAAAGCACCCAATTAATAGCAGAGACACAACAAGCCCAAAGACTTTTGCCTCTCAACCCCTAAACAACTTCTGCCATATATAGCAACTTCACCACACAACAATCACATTACTCACTCAAACAGAATCTCAATCGGTCTGAAATCAAAGGCAATCATTCCTTTAGCTGGGTCATCCAATAAACCTCACAATGCACATTGCACAACATTCCTTCTACCATATATAGCAACTTCACCACACAACAATCACATTACTCGCTCGAACAGAATCTCAATCGGTCTGAAAGCAAAGGCACATCATTCCTTTACCTAGGTTATCCAATAAACCTCACAATGCACGTCGAAATCAAAACTCAGAAACACATACAAGAAGCTTAACCACTGCTACACAAAGAAAAACGGCGCCGCTTTTACATCAATGTATACCTGCCCAAAGCTTTGTCACCAAAACCAAAACCACAAAAACAACTAACACCTCGGTCCCATTCGCACAATGCGGAACCCCCAAAACCCTAATTTCCTGTACAGAATTACGCCGCTGCAGAAATCACACAGCTCAAACCAGAACAAAACCCTAATCACCAAAAGAATCGCGATTTCAGAAGACAAAACCAGAACACGATCACAAAGATTGCGACTAACCTGCATCAAAAGCTCGCTGCTTAGTTTCCCTTTCTTGGATGATCAGAAAAATTTAGGGTTCTTCTTCTTCTCCTTGAGTCCTCACCCAGAAATCTATGGGCTCAAATGAGAGAAGCTTTCCCCTGCAGAAATGAAAAGCACACGTTTTGGTTTCGTTGTGGTGATTTACTATGCTTCTGCTCCAGACCACAGTGACGAGGGCGAAAACGGTCATTTGATATTCTTAAAAAGGCTAGGATGGACGCTGGGCTTTTCTGAGTTTCAGGATAAGTGAAGTGTGACAGATTTGGATAGGACCAGGAGAAACATATGTTTAGTCAAATTTCTCGATCACAAAATCAAATCGTTTAATTTATTGAGCTATTTGAGTAAATTATTTATACAAATTTTCAGATAATTTGGTAATCGTTAAGTCATCAAAAAATTTAATTTATTTTTAATAATCATGAACGGTCCAAGTTTGATATAAAGTGTTAAACTTTTTGTTTTAATATAAGTTATCCAAACTTATTTAAAAATCTATCCCTATAAATGAACAAAAATAAGGATCCCTCGTTAGAAAGACTCTAAATAACTAAATGTCCATGAGTCAATGACTTCATCTACATGCCTAATATGAAATAAATCATTTCCATAATACTAAATTCTTTTTTGAGTAATGATAAATGAAAACACTATGATTGTAAATATGATCATTAACATTAACTTCTCATGAGTAGTATTTTCTGGAAAAGTTTTTTTCTTTCATTATATATGAGTTTGGGTAAATAAAATATAAAGAAACTCATTAGCAGTTACATCATTAATAAAATAAAACGTTACAAAATTAAGATAAATAAATAAATAAATAAAATATATGAGGGAAAAAATTTATTCAAAAGTTTCTCTCAATTTATTTTTTGTTTTTGAAATCGTTTTGACACATTAGAAGATCAAAAATGTGGATTTTAATCCGATGACTTCTTTGGACGTCAAGACAAATATTTGGGCATACATTCATTTTTTGGGCCTCTTGAAGTTTAGTTGAGCCTAAGTTAAAAACGAGATGTGATGTGAGACGTTAGTTAAGTAAGTGTTTATGGAGAAGAACTCAAAAAAAAAATTAGGAAAATAACTAAAACATTCCAGATAGTTATATCGCAAGGGCAAAGCTGTCATCTCGTAATGGGTATAAAATGAAAGAGAAGAAAACCCTAAAGGCATTTCTCTCTCTCTCTCTCTCTCTCTCTCTCTCTCTACTGCGCCTCCCTCTTCCCTTTCCCTACTTTTCTCTCCCAACGCCGGGAACGGCAGCTCCGGCCACCACTCGCCGCCACACCAGTCTCAAATTGATCATCTCCTTCTCCTCTCCCAAACCCAACCCTCAAATCCAACTAGCATCCACACAAGGAAGAGACCGAAGTGGAAGAACACAATTGTGTTCATCGAAATCCGAAGAATTCCGGCAAGCCTAGGCGGCGATGCGACCTTCTAAGGCCATGGTGAGTCTTCTCTTCCTCTCTTCCTTCACAAGTTGGTGTTCTCTTTCATTAATTCAAGCCCTAACTCGAATGACCCCTTAGCGACTGTCGCCAACCAAGCGCGCACTGACTCGCCACATAGCGATAGTCCCCAACCAAGGGCGGACTGACTCGCCAGGGCAGCGGCCCGCCACGCTGCGACAGTCTCGCCAGCCAAGCGCGAACTGACTCGCCACACAGCGGCCCGCAACGCTCAATAGCGACAGTCGCCAATCAAGCGCGCACTGACTCGTCACATAGCGACAGTCCCCAACCAAGTGCAGACTGACTCACCAGGGCAGCGGCCCGCCACGCTGCGACAGTCTCGCCAACCAAGCGCGAACTGACTCGCCACGCGGCGGCCGCAACGCTCAATAGCGACAGTTTCGCCAACCAAGCGCGGACTGACTCGCTAGGTCAGCGGCTCGCAACGCCTTTAGCGTGTTTCCCCTCGCCAACTAGCGCGAACACTCTCGCCCCGTAGAGGCACGCAATGCCTTTAGCGCGTTTCCTCTCGTCACTTAGAGCGAACTGCGTCGCCCCGTAGCGGCACGCAATGCCTTTAGCGCGTTTTCCCTCGCCAACTAGCGCGAACTCTCTCACCCCGTAGCGGCACGCAACGCCTTTAGCGCGTTTCCTCTCGCCAACTAGCGCGAACTGCGTCCCCCGGTAGCTGCACGCAACGCCATCAGCGTGTTTCCTCGCCACTTGGCGCGCACTCTCTCACCCCGTAGCAGCCCGCAACGCCACTAGCATGGTTCGCCAATTAGCGCGAATAGTGTCACCCCGTAGCGGCCGGCCACGCCATTAGCGCGATTCATCTCGTCAACTTAACTCGACTCTTCACCCCTGTCACCTCGCAACCCTCGCGTGGGGACTGGGGGACTCGGCACCATGCCTCCAACGCCCGAGTAATTGTGCCACGCCACATCACATGCTCTCGATACACTTTGGCACCACTCGCCTCCCATCGGCATCTTGGCTACTCCCCCTAGCGAGCTTTTCGACAGCTCTACACAAGCCCTATCGGCAACATCATTATGCCCTAGCGGCACCCATCGTCATGCCTCAGCGGCACTCCTCGTCACTCCTCGACGGCACACTTGCCTCGATGACGAAATGGTGAACTACGTCTGGTTTGATCCCATAAACGGGTACATAGGCACTCTAGCACTCACCTAGAGGCAACCACAAAATATGCCACCACAATCTCCCCCTCGAACGTATGCTGGAATAACTCAGCTAGCTCGAGCATATAGCTGGTACATATTAAAGGCTACTAAAACGCCAAGGCATACCAACATGTCGGTACCCGTGGCCCTCACGAGATGCTCGCCAGCGGTACCTCGACTTCGACCCCCGATCGCCCTGCCATCTCCAAACAATACATGGGAGCAACAACCCGATGTCTCAATCATATATAGTGATACACGGCATACCCCACTCGGAGGGAGCCGGTCCATCCCCTCCCTTGCATGGGGACTGGTTATGTCACCACTAGTAAGAGACTCGTACTCCCGATATTGTATCAGATAAAATCCCCACCCAAGAGAGTCTCTTGACTGCGGACTTGGGGACTTGTTAGTACATAGTACAACATCAGTCATACTCGCCTAAGAAGACGCGTGTCGCCACATAAAACGGGCTTGGGCCTTAGCTGAGCCCAAGAAACCTACACTATCTCTTGAGGGCATAATGATAATACACCCTCTAAGCAAGGGCAAAGTGGTATTTTTAGAGTGCATCCACCATACCCCTATAAATACTACTCTTCCCCCTCATTCTCTCTCTCTCCATCTTCACTCCCTTATCACCTGCATCTGCTCACTGATTTAGGCATCGGAGGGTCGAAGGCCGGAGCACCCGGTCTTCCCTCTAACGTTGTTCTCTCCTTGATTGACAGGTTATGAGAGCTTGAAGACAACCCTTGCATCTGGGTGATCCCCCCCCCCTCAGAGATCACGCCAAAACAGTTAATGTAGTAGCGTTGGGACATACTTATTTATGTGTCGCAATACGATACATTTTAAGAATTGAATAGTGTCACTAAATGTTTCAAGTTTCAGGCAAGCTTGGTATCGTAGAGTGAGATGTCGGTTATAATATTTCAATCGTGGGCTATTATGGATTCCTCTGAAATCCTATGTGTTGAACTTTGGTTTCCAGATTGTTGAGCGTTATGGAAAGATGATAAATGTAAATGGTTTTGAAACATAATGGTAGAGTGGAAGCAAGATGGTTATGGTCGTTCTGGCTTTATGACAACAGACGATGAATTTAATACGTGTTGTCATAGGTATTCTAAGACAGTTGCGTGGAGCTAGTGGAAGTGGCAGCGATGGAGCAAAGCCCACTGAATCATGGAGCAAGAATGTGTGGGTGTCCATAGTAATTTCAAGCGGTGTTATTTCAAGTAGTTGGTATAAGCCTCGAATTTGCGATCGAGGTTTGTTTACTAACATCGCTTCATTCGCAATTGGTGACTAACTACGACACATCAAGGTGAGGATCTGTTCACCCACCTTATTGCAAATTCGGGAATAGGATCAGAGTTTTAGTTGTGACGTGTTTGAGAATATCTAAATTGTTCCTGTTGCAATTTTGGATAGCGCTCATCCTCAGATCTTGAAAACGACAAGTGCGGGAGCTATAATTTGAGGGTAAGAAATTCTGGTTAGTTGGATTTTCGAGGTAATTGATGAATGCGTTGTTGTGTCGTAGACATGGATCATTGATAATCCATTGGTGATTCCAAGTGAACCGGAGTTCGATTAAGCGACGAACCATGAAGTCATAAATTCTATAGTGTAGTCTGGGAGTTGCGTGGATATGTTGAATAGATGGTATGTGTGTTTTTGTGGGTATGATTTATGATGTAGCCTTAAGGGAGAGGGTTTCCCCTATTGACTTAAGAAGCTCTTAGAGTCGAGGTTAGCTGTGAGTTTTGACTTTTAATTTGAGCATAAGTTTTGGTAGCTCCTAGGTGGAAACTAATTTTGACGTGCAATAGGTAACTTGGTGTAACTTTGTAGTTACCGAATCATTGGTCGAAAGTTTTTGGGCTTTGAAACTGTTAGTACATCGTAGAACATCGATCAAACTCGCCTAAGAAGACGCGTATCGCCACATAAAATGGGCTTGGGCCTTAACTAAGCCCAAGAAACCTACACTATCTCTTGAGGGCATAAGGGTAATACACTCTCTAATAAGGGCAAATTTGTATTTTTAGGGTGCATCTACCTTATCTCTATAAATACCACTCTCCACCCCTCATTTGGGGACACTCCGTCTCCATCCTATTCACACCTTATTTCTACTCACATATGGTTGACTTAGGCATTGGAGGATCGAAGGCCGGAACACCCGGTCTTCCCTTTGACGTTTTTCATTCATGATTGATAGGTTATGGGAGCTTGAAGATGGTGTTCCCGCATTATGTGTGATCCACCTCCCTCAGCAATCACACCGAAACAGAAACCCTAGCGCCAAGCGTGTACAAGAGTTGACCATATATATATGATTTTTGGATCATATTCTGTTGTCAGATTTATCGGTAGAGAGAGAAGTGTGTTTTTGTTTGGTTTATAGGTTTTGGCATTTAGAATCTTTCTCTTGGAATGACTAAAGTGAGCTGTATAAATTTAATTGTTGATCTATGGTTGCGGTGAAACACGAGTAAGGAGTGAGGTGTGAAGATCAAGTTTTGCCAATGTATAAGGAAGGTTAAGTCAGGCAAAATGAATTGACTGTGCTAATTTTTCATGGTCATGACGTCAATATTGGAAATTAAGTTAGTTTTGACTAGAGATGGTGAGTTTACTACTTCGTTGCGTGGATAGTAATTAGTTCAGATTTGTTTATGACATGCGAGGAAGAGTATTTTGTGGGCATTGTAATCTCAAAGTCATGGTTTTTTTTTTGTCAATTCTAGATGTTGATGGGAATGATGTTGATGCAAGTCAAACTTGTAGGCACCAAGCTAGGTATAGGAATGTTGGTGCACACCGGGTGCTAGTGCTATATTATCAGTTGGGGGAATTGAGAAACTAAGATATTGTAACATTGTTTGACCGCAAATATCACTATGTCATTTTCTGCATCAGGCGACACAACTTTAGTGTCGCCTTCTAGCATGTCGTTGATGAGGTTTTCTGACGACACAAATGTTGTATCGCTTATACGAACCTTAGGCGACAGAAGACTTTTTTCCATTTTGTGTCGCCTAAATTGAGATAAGACGACACGGTATATATGTCACCTGATAGTTTAAACAACGATATGCTAGAAGACGACGTATTTTCTTTTTGCCGTGAGGCGACACAGCTCTTTTTGTCACCTTATAGTTGCGAGTGAGAGAGAAATATGCTTTACAGCAACATATAAGTGTAGATTAATTTATTTAAAGACGATATTTAAACATTATGTGAAAATGTTACAGGCGACATATACTTGGTGGATTAGAATTTAAAATTTTCCACACTACATTTATTTATCGCCGGATGAACCCACACTATATACTATTGATGTTGTTTCTAATCTAGATGTAGTACGACGACACATATGCATTGGGTGAATGATATTCAGGCAACGTATATTTTTTCATTTTTCATTTGGTCTCTTTAAGACAATAAGTATCTATTGTCTGATATGTTTTAAACTTTCACTACGTGATATCTTTTAGGCTTTCGACATTTTCATGCAACATTTGTCTATCGTATGAATAAGCTTGACCTACATATAAGTGATACATTCTTTTGATTTAAACTCTCCACTTACGTTGTCGGTTGTTCTTTATGACCTCACATTTCTGGTATCTTAACTTAGTAAAGACAATAGATATTGGAGATAATGGAGAGTTGGAGACCATATACTACTGGTTTCATTAAGATATCTACCCTTAGTTTTACTCATCAAAGTGAGTATCCAAGAATTACAAAACAAAAATAACAATGCAGCAAAAATGTAATACGCACTTGATACAAAACAAGTACAAAAAACTCAAAAGAAACCAGCTTAAAGTGCTACTGGAGCTGCTTATCTTGTTTTCCTGCACAGAAGGGGTAGTCTAACATCAATAATGTTCTCAAAGTTGCAACAGAAAGTAATAGAGACATGAGCAATACTAGTATGTGGATCTTCAATGGAAAAGGGTGAAATAATAAAATATCTAAACTTAAATTCAAAACTCAATCAATACCTAGTAGTAAATATTAGCTAAGGAATAAGCCACACTGCATGATTCAATACATGATCAGCATCATGCAATCCATGGATACAACATCCTCTTTTTTTCAAATTCATTTTTGGTGAAACATGTGAGTCCATGGTGGCAACATAAAATAGGTCTCTAAAGTCCAATCTGTAATGCATCATCAAACATTTGCATATGTGGGCATGTATGTGCAAGTATACATATGATCATCTAAAATCAAGAGGAAGGGCACCAAGAAAGCTTATATTTCTGGCAAGATTTGTTCACCCTTACAAATTTATATTATAGTAAACTATCTCAGGGCTCCAGAACATGCCTTTTTTTCTTCAAGAGGACATTAATATATCCTATCTTACGATACTTGAAAAAATTACAGCTTGCAACATCTGAGAATCACTTTTGAACAGCTGAATAGCATGAGATCAAAAAATTCACCATGTAGCATCTATATATAAACTATCATTGGTTAACGATGGCCTAAGGATGACAACAAAGAGGAATAATGTAGAGCAAAAATGGGAACAAAAGGAGAAGAAAAATTATACAAGATGACATGGGTATTCTTCAAGTGTAGACTGATATAGAACTTACAGGTATTTCCTCAAAGATATCCACCCACGAAAATTGTCTCCCTCAGCCTATTGCAACAAAACAAATAACAAATGAATATGCATCTAATATTATAACTGTAGACAACGACATCAGAACAGAAAATTGTCATACTTCTCTCCTGTAAAATCGTTACTGCGGTACAGCTCCATGAATGAATCAGAAAGCTTCAACGCCTTGAGAGCTAAGACTCCCTGATTGGATTTCAATGGATCATAAATAATGCACACACATCGTTTGATATTTTCCTGCAACAAATATTAATAAAAGCATATATAAGGCACAACAACCATGTGTACAAGAGAAATAAAATAAAAGTGCAGAAGTAAGAATGATAACTCATCGGATATGAATCTAAAGCAGCACTACTTCTACTCTAAATCACGGAGAAGAAGGTTTGTCTAATCTCTGGAATCCAATAGCATCATCAGTAACAACTACAACATAGAAATAATAGAAGTAAAGAACACACTTTCATTCTAAAAAAAAGGGTACCTCATGAATTTTTGGATATCGAAATTATGTAACGAGGACTTCTATTTAATGGATAGTCACTTCTGCATGTACATTAATTTCAAGTATCTATTTGGATTTAGTCTTCTGTATCAAGTTCTTACATGTCATATGGCTCTCTCTCGCTCTCAGAGAAGAGGGGTCATGATATCCACAATTTGTAGGCAGACAGCTAAGCAGATTTTTGCAGCTTAGACATGCAATTTTCAAACAGATTTTTGCAGATTTTCAAACAAAGAAGATTCTTGCAGCTTAAGCAATTTTTTCTAGGAAAATGCAACTTAGACATGCAATCAGTTTGTCTCTTTGATCTTATTCATATACAAAACCAGTTTAAATGAACAACATGGAGTTTCTAGAATTACATAAAACAATCCGATCAAATTAGAGTATAGATACGACTCAAAAAAATGTCCTTGATTTCATGTTCATGAAATTAAATATAACTAGAACAGTAATCTGAAAATAATTACCTGGTAGTTCAAGAATGTTTGAATCACCTCATCTGTTTGATAAGCACCCATCAACGTGGATTGGTACCTGAGAAGTATTTACAAGAGTTAGAGAAGTGGAATATTTTCAGCAGTATCTACCCTTTTAACACTTGATAAACAGTACTCGAAGTCCCTACATCACATCGTATATTTGAGCAGTATACATACAGATGGGGCTTCAGTCATGCGCTTGTCGGAAGCAAATGAAAAGTGGAGATAATAGGATCACCTAAATTTTCAAACAGGAACCAATACAATACATACAACCTGCGTTTAAAAGTTTCATCTACCTAACTTTCTCAGTTTTAAATAGTTCAGAAACAAACTTCATCAATTTGCAGTACTAGACCACAACGGTCGCTACATCTGTTAATTATATTTGTCTAATCCAAATCTTAGCTCTCTTTAAGACGTGGCTAATCCCTTAAAATCATAGCTCTCTTTGATCTATATCCAAGCAATAAGATGAAATAGATAAGCAAAAGAAACAAAAGTAATCCATAACTCGACATGTTCTAATCCAGTTCAGTACAAAGATTTTGACTAAGAAAAGGAAGACTGGGTTGCCTATCAAATACTAAGAGTGGTGGAGCTAGGTGGAGCCACGGCGGCTCTGATCGGAAATAGAGATCTGGACCTAGAATTTGGGATAGCGGTGAAGGGCTGCTCGCTCGAATGGTGGCCGAGTCCATAGATGGCCAGAGATCAAGCGACGGTGTCGCTGTGGGTTGAGTCCGCCAACCACTCTTCATATTCTGGCATCTAGCTACGGCGTTTTTTGGTCTCCTAACCCACGTTTCATCTCCAAATATCTCAGAGAACAATACAACCTTTGCGGCGTTTGGTGTGGGTGGCGTCGACGATGGCCGGACATAGAGTTTCCGGCGCTGGCAGTGTAAGGGAGAGAAGAGAGTTTAGAGATATGGGGGGAGAGACAGATGGTTGCGCGGCTGGGGAGAGAAGAGAGTTTGTGGGGTTCGATCGGTGTTGAGAATGAGAGAAGAATGAGGATTAGAGGTTCGGTCGGTGGTGAGAGAGGGAATTGTGATAAAGAGAGTTTTTTTTTTTTCCATGGAGGCTGAGGATGAGAGAGCAGTGAGAGTGAGAGTAACTAAGTCGACAGCGTCTTGTTCAAAATGCGCAACGGCGTCAATTTTTTCTAAAAAGTGTGCCTTTTTTTTTAGAATTGTGTATATTTTTATCCTAACACACTAATATATTTGTCTAACTATAAAATCAAATATTAAGAGAGGGAACCAAACTTAATTGTTGAGGGTATTCTCTCTAAAGGTATTTCAAAAACTAAAAAATAACTATAAGACAACACATAAATGTTGTCCTATTAACAAAAAAATTTGTCTGTAAAATGAAATTGTTTGGAGGGAATCTACCTAAGTTAAAATTAAGGCTAGAGTTTTGTTTTCCTCCAAAGTCAGAAATTACACTATTCTAGTATCAGCTAACACATAAATGTTGTCTTATTAACAATTTTTTTTTCTACAAAATCAAATGGTTTGGAGGTAATCCATCTAACTTAAAAGGCTAGGATTTACCTCCAAAGTCAGAAATTAGTAAATTCCAGTATTAGTGTCACGCTCCGAATCTTAATTTTTACCTTAATTACTAGCATAGTGGTAATAAGAGTTTTTACCGTGTTCGTCACTAAGTGTGTAATTTAATTAGTCCCTAGAGGGTGTTGAGGGATTAATATTTTGAAGGAATTATTCTAAGGAAGAAATTTTGACGACGGTAAAAAATGGTAATTTTTGCTAGTAAAAGGTAATTTTATTGGGGTATTATTTCGGGGTGTTGAATTTTAGATTTTGGGTTTAAAAGGAGTTGTGGACCGGGTGGGCTTTGGCCCAAACCAGTTTCTCTCTCATTTTTCTCTCTCCCTCCCGATTCTCTCTCTTCTCACCCGGTTTTCCCCTCTCTACACCCAGAAAAGTTTCCGGCCGCCGTCCGGCCTCCGTTCGCCGCCGGACCAGTCCCGTTCGATCGGTCTCCCTCCCAGCAGCAATCCTAGACCGATGGCAGCCTCCCTAGCGCCGCCGTGAGGGAGAAACGACGCCCGAAAACCCCGGCTGCCGAAACCGATTTCTCGCCGGAACTCCCTCCTCCGGCCGCCATAGCCGGTGAGCCTTGGCTCAAAAGGAAGCCCTCCTCCCGTGCTTCAATCCCTCCAAAGGGCTCGCTCTGTCGTGAGCTAGGTAAGAAGAAATCAGAATTTGATTTTCTAGGGCTTTATTGTGTATTTCCGTTCGATTGATGTGCTTAGGCTTAGAATTGGAGTTTGTGGTAGTTAGGAATGTTGTAGAGGAGGTTGAGAGGAAGATGCTGCCAAAATTTGGTGACCATCGGAGGTCGTCGGAGTTGGTCGCCGGCCGCCGCCGAGAAAATGTTTTTGGTGGAGAAAAATGTGAGGAGTTTAATGGAATGAGTTTTAGAATTTTTGGAGGAGTTTTGGATAGGTTTGAGATTTGTTGAAGTTTGGTATTTTTTGGCAGATTATTAATTTATAATCCGGCCATTGGATTTTATTTGGTGGAAGGTGATTTTGAGGAAGTCGATAAAATTTGTGGAGTTTTGAGGTTGGCAGTGGATTTAAGATTTTGGAGTGTTAGGCTTGGTTGAGCGCGAAACATATTTAATTATGCATGTTTTGTCGGTGTTTTATTTTAAGGATTTATTTATGTTTGGAACAGGACGCGAGGAGGTTCGAGCAGAGGAGACCTCCGACCGACGTCAGGCTTAGGCCTAAGTTGTGAGTGGACCTTTGTTTTAAATATTATGTTCGAAATGCTTTATCATTTGAATGATTTTCTGTTGTTGGATATTTCCCGAAATTGAGAATTTCGGTGATTATACTCGAGGTATAATTCCGAGAATAGTATGTATATGATTAAATGCTAGCTAGCTATACGTGATTTCCCCCATACGCGAGGCACAATTCCGGTATGGGTGACATGAGCGTTAGACGCGAGTGTCGTAGCCCTGTGCGACTTTCTAATCTTGCATTTATTTATTCAAAGATGTCGTACAAGGAGTAAGCACGTATATATTACCACTCGGCCGCTTTCCCCCATATGCGAGGTACAATTCCGGTGTGGGGTGATGTGAGCGTTAGATGCAAGCATAGTAGCTTCGTATGATATCTACTTTATTCAAGTTGTTCATAGATATCATGCCAAGGGTCAGGCGAGTGTGCATACATACTATATATATATAATATCCAGGCCTGAGAGGCAATTTCTTAAAGTTTGGGGGTTCTAGCCAGGCTGGACCCCAGTTCAGAGTCGTTCCAGTGGAGCTTGTGTTTTTGCCACTGTCGAAAGCATTTCTTTTGGGAAAATATTTATTTGTTGTCAGATCAGTTTTGTCCACTCACTCTGACGTGTCAAATATTTTCCCCTGGGCTTTTCGTTTTTTTTAAAATGCCCAGTCTGCAGAGTTCGCGTGAGGGCTAGCAGGAGACGTCGAGGCATAGTGATCCATCTGTCAGCTACATTTCGCCAGTAGGTTTCTTGTTTAATCTACTAGAAGTTTGTTAGCTTCCGTTGTATTTTATTTGATTTTTAGTAGCTCTGAATACTATTGGAATTCTTATGTTTGTTTTCTGGCTACTTATGGATTGTAGCTGAAGATTTATTTTTGGAATAAAAAGTGGTTCTTAAATTCTTAAGTTAGGGTTGTCCATTTTCGAGCGAGGTTTGCCGAGTCTTCAGTAAATTTTCCTTGGAGGTGGTCCCCGCAGGACTCATCTCGGGTTTCGGGGTGAAATTCGGGGCGGGTCCTGACAATTAGCCAACACAAAAATATTGTCTTATTAACATAATTAAGTAAATTTTCACACAAGTTGTTAATTCTTAAAAATTCAATATCAGACAACACATAAATATTGTCGGATTAACATGAGTTAAATTTTCGTACAAGTATTGGTCAATTTGGAAATCCCTCCAAAAGTTGAGAAAAGATAACCTTCATAGCTAAACGACCTATAAGTGTTGTCCGAATGTAACTTTCATTTTAACAATTGAGACTAAAAACAAACCTCTTTCTTCACCAACATATATGTATTGTCCCAAACACATACTTTTTTTTCCAAATAAAATAAGTATTGTCTAAGTGCATATTCCACCAACACAAAAGAAAAAATCTGTCGCTCCAAAACCCCGAACCATACTTAATTTTTGTCGCCTTATGGGTGTTGCCTGATGCAAGAAATGACATAGTGAATGTGTGGCCCAAGAGATCAATAGAGAACACTTTAGAGCTTGCCATATTTGAAATCATATGGTTCTCCTACGACGGTATACATGGATATTAGAAAACTTGTCTTGTGTACTGTGGTTGACTATGAGCCTTTCATTATAACGTTTTCAGTCGAAAGAATTAGAAAACTTATTGCGTGAATGAGTGAGTTCGACTAAGACATCCTTAAAGAATCAATTGAGTATTATCTTTTGTTACTATTCCAATATCTTTCTACTTTAAATGTTGGTCATGTCGGGTCTAGCTAAGCACATGACGCTAGATTTAGGGTCCAATTTAAATTCTAGACCTATCTGATGCCATTTTAGAAGATTAGGGATGAGTCTGATTAAAAAAAATGAGGGATCAAACTGATTTTAGGCCTAAAGTATGAGGGGGTAAACTGAATTTAATTCACAAAAAAATGCTATACTTATAGGATTTTCTTCCCAAGACTCTTTGGTCTAGTGGGCATAGTCTCTTCTTCTGTTCTTCATAAATACAAGGCCTTATTAAACATGTAAAATATAGTAGAAAATTTCATATAAGTCTATTTGAGACATTTTCTCCTACATAAGTCAACCCTAAACTTTTTACCCATATAAGTCCACTTACATAAGCCTAAATCCACCAACTCAGTATTGTAGTATACATAAAATACCCTCTTTACTCTCCCTCATCCACAATCAGCTCCCTCGTCCACAATCACACACACACACACACACACACACACTCTCTCTCTCTCTCTCTCTCTCTCTCTCTCTCTCTCTCTCTCTCTCTCTCCAAGCAAATGCCCTTGCGAAACCTCCTCCGAATTAGGGTTTCACTCCGGTCACCATCGCATCTCGATGGACGACTAGTCACCAAAATTGGCAACCAGCTCCACCGTCAAACCTGCCCTAACAAGGACTTTGTTGTCAAATCGCTCCGAGTAAGTCCTTTTCCCTCTAAATTTTGGTTCACCTAGCTTTGTCCCATCGAAATTAGTAACTGATCGAGGTTTTGCTTCCTGTGTATGGCTTTGGTTTTGATAGGAAGCTACAGTCGCGTTTGCTGAGCTAGAACAGCCTTCCGCCCCCAAAAAGAAGGAAGTCTTTCTCTCTCTCTCTCTCTTCGTCAAAAGACACCGCCTCTTCGAAGATGTCGCCGACGTCAAAGTCTTGACGGAGGTGAGATCTCTGACAGGGCGTTGGTTTCGTCCTCCACTGCCTTGATGAAGACCCCTAGTCCTCGACTGCATGATGCTCAGCATTGCCGGAGGCTCTCGTTGAGGAAGATGATGACTGGGCCGAAACAGATCGGACTTCGATTGAGAAGTACGCGATCATGTCGATAGATTCCGATCGAGAAACACCAGATCTGGTCAATGACTTGAAGGAAATTTGGGCTTCAATTTGGGAATTAGGGATGGATCTTTGGTTTCTTCTATTTGAATATGGAATTGGATTTGTAGAGAGTTGTTATTCTACAATTTGAATGTTGTGTTCTTGTTTGATTACTTTTTCGAGTTTCTAGAAAGTGTTTATGCTTAAGCTTTAATCTTCTAATAATTGTTTGTTTGCTTCTATGGTTGAGTAAATATCTTGTAGTAGTTTTTGTCAGTGACAGTAGTAGCTTTAGTTAGTTACATGAGTAGTTTTGTTGGTAACGGTAGTAGCTTATATTGATGGGGGCAATAGCTTTTATGTGTGGTGGTAGTAGCTTTTGTTTATATTGGTAGTAGCTTTTGTTTATCTCGGTAGTAGCTTTTGTTGTGGCAGTCGCTTTTGTATATAGGGGTAGTAACTTTTGTTTATATCGGTAGTAGCTTTTGTTGTGGTGGTAGTAGTAGTTTTTGTTGGTGGTTGTCGTAGTTTTTATTGGTGGAGGTAGTAGCTTTTGTTGCTGGCGGTAGTATCTTTTATAACTGATGGTAGTAGATTTTGTTGTTTGTGATAGTAGTTTTTGTTGCTGGCAGTAGTATTTGTTGTTAATGGCGGTAATATCTTTTGTTGTAGATGGTAGTATCTTTTATGGTCATCACAATCCTCATCAGAGGTCGGTTAGAAAATTCACCAAAGATCGGTCAGAGTTTGCCGGAGACCTCGTCGAAGGTCGGTTGAAGACTTTTCTGGAGAAGAGGGTAGTTGTTAACTTTTCATAATAGTGACATTCTTGTAATATAAGAGAGATAATCTAATTTTTTGGTTAGATGACAGTCTGTAATTAAACTCCATTTAGAATTGGGTGAATTTATATGAGTAAAAATGTTTAGGTGGACTTATATGGAAGAAATTTTGATAAATAGCCATTATTTGGTTATCAAATTGAATTTTGACCTCTAATATAAAAGTTAATAAAATGACCTTTTAGGAGGAAGAGAAGACACAATTACCCTTAATCAACCCAATGCAAGCTTCATTTTTCTGGTTCCTCATTCAAGTTACGCATTTGATTTTGCACTATGTTCAACTGTCCAAAACTTCCTACTCCAAAATCTTCCTTCAATCGTTCGACCAAAAAAAAAATCTTCTTTCAATCCCATGAACTTCTCCTTCAATAGTTCAATATAACTTTGCCAGAAAAATATCTAAAGCTGCAACAACAATACTCTTGAAACAATTTTGAAGACATTTGATAAAATATAGAACTCTAATAACAAAATATGTTTCATAAAGATCCCCTTTCATACCATGTAAACCTATAGTTTGAGTTTGAGTTTGAGTCAAAGCCTTCAGATATAGTAAAACACAGACCTTCAGAATAGTGCCAATCATTTTTAGCTGGTGAATAAGAAGGGTCACAGACTCACATGACTACCATCTACTAATGAATGGTATAGTAATCTTGAGTTGGGGTTGGACATTAGTAATCTTGAGTTGGGGTTGGACATTAGTAATCATGTCCTTCATGATCTAAGACCATTCCTTTACCATATTACCTAGGTCCAAATATAATATAAGCTATCCTAATATTAAAGTTCTGAACTTTGATTTATTTCGGTATTAAAGTTTTTGTTTAGGTATGTTCTGATTCCATGGTTATGAAATTTTAAGGTTATTTGATTTGTAAGATTTGTGCTATATATTTGATGGGTAGTTATTTTGTTCATTGCTCATTGCTCAGTGAAATGTACGTTTGCACTACTAGTAGGCTTTTTAACGCATGAGAAGACACAAAAATTGTATTATTCAAACGCAACATGTTGCCTTAATCTAAGAGAGGATCATTGTCACTTATGCTGGCATGAATGCATTATGAAATTAAGATTAGAAATGTTCAAGATGACCAATGATATTATCAAAATGAAGAGAATTATGCAGTTTATAGAATATAGGGTATATATGTACTTTTTTGCATCTCAAAAAGGTTAGAATTCAACTATTTTAAAAGTTGGGTTATTTTTCAATTCAAGGGCCTAATAGAGGTTATTTCTCTAAATTTCTCCTTATATGGAAGAAAATGTCTCAAAATAGACTTCCATATAATTAGCCCTAAAATATAGTGGTAGTTTCACTAGTAAAAACATAATTTTCGCATGAAGTATGCATGTCAATAAAATCAGGAAAACTATGTGTCAAATTTGCCCGTGGAATGTTCTTTGTTTGGGTTATTAAGACCTAGATCACAATGGATTCAATTACATGTTAATTAAGTCAGAGTGTGTACCTTAAGAAGATTGAACATGCAAAGATGGGGTATTCGAACAAAATTTGACAAACAAGCATATACATTTTGAAATCACAATTTTCAAATTATCAAGAAACCTAAACTTTAAACATGCTTAATGGTATTTGGAAATTAAACATCAAAAAATGTTTCAGTCTAGAAAGTTAATGAACGATCCAAACAGTAATAAAACAAAAATGTGATTCATATCAGAAAGTAAACAAAACCAATCAAGTAAAAGAGTGTACTTCTAAAATCTTGAAGAACACAAGAAGCTTCAAAAGAATGGAGGATGTTGGCTGCACATGGTAATGGAATGAAAGGATGGAAAGGATGATGCTTGACAACATATTGAGCTTGAAACTTGGATGAATGTCGAAACTGATTGGTGTTGTTGAAATTGATTCACATTGCCTCTTTATATAGACGTCTACTTGCGCTGTGAGTTTATTTCTTCTCCAATCAACCAATGAGAATATTTCCTAAGATGTAGAGATAAATCTTGAGAGCAACTCCAATAGCTTCCTCAAATATTGAATTTTCTCTATTTTAGGGAAAAAATTGGTTGCTTTGTTCCAAAAATTTCCGAAATTTTTCTCTAAAATGGGGAACTTGAAGAGAAAGTAAATTAAGTTCCTCATATTTGAAAAAAAGAAAACTATAATTTTAAAAAAAGATTTAGAGAATGATCATGAATCTCTAAAATAGAAAATCTGTTGGAGTTGTAGAAAAAAAATTGCTTAAAACTTTGACTTTTGCTTCCCTATAATAGAGAAATTATAGAGATACTGTTGGAGATTCTCTAATTCTTCCAATAATATCTTTGCTGAAAATCCTAATTTTTTTTATTAAATGAAATTTCATTCAATAAATTGCAATTACAAAGCAATCACATCACCCAACAAGGGATTACAACTATGAGCAAATAACTCTTGTCTCAATCTACTTGTCCTCACTCCGAAGATGAGAGACTGACATGTCAATGGATCTGATAGAAACCTAATTGGGCAGTCGCCCGAGTTAACTTGATCAACATAAGTAGTAATTACTGGAACAGGATCTGACCACAACATAATATCATTGGGTGGGCCATTCCAGGATCTCCCGGCACGTTCAACACAGGCTGATAAAATGAGCGGCCAAAGATCGCCTGTAATCTGGGTTCTTGTAATAACGAACCAGCTACCCGAATTCAAGTACCTATCAGAAACCATAACATCTAACCAACAAACTCAATAGAGTAAAGACTTATTTGAGATCTGAAAACCAGACCCAAAAACTACTTCAATTAAAACTAAAACCATAAAAGCTAAAAATAAAATAAGGCTAGGCTGGACTGAGCCCAACAAGTGAGCCCAGGCCCAACCCGAAACCCTAGACCAAGGGATGGAGATAATCACAGCCGCCAGCCTCTGGGCTATCAGATTGGGAGTGAAACCTCGACAACCGAATCTGTTCAGTCACCATCGTCTTCCTCAAATCCACTGACCGTACTTGCACTGCTATCCACTGACACAGTGTCACAAGGAGCCCTCTTAGCCTCAATTGTGGATGGTTGACTCTAAGATCCCGTCCAGCCACATTGGGCTCACGCCAGCGTGGCCAGAAGCCAGCGCCAGCACCACCTTGTAGCTGGACAGGCACACACCACCCCGCCGCTCTCAAGTTTCTCTCAATCTGACTTTACTAAAGACAACTACTGAAAAATCCTAATTGATATTTAGTCTTCAATAATCCATTAACAGATAATTATTTTGTTTATTTCCTTCCTTTTTGCAAACTAAGATATTTATCTCCTACTTTTTCTCGTAAGAAATTTTATTAACATATCCCTAATTACTAGATACACATCTCATTCTTAATACACCACCTATTGACTTTATTGTTTTAACATTTTACTAGATACACATATCCAACCTTTCTACAATACCCTCATTTAAAATACATCACTTATTCACTAAATACACAATCCGTTCACTAAATACACATATTTTTCTAGATCTGCTACTCAATTTATTGAAAAAAGAAAAAAAGAAGAAGGAGGAGTATATATATAGCACCATCTTTTTTTTCTTTTTCATTTTTTGAATAAATTGAGTGTGTGTGTGTGTGTATATATATATAACATCATCCAAAGTTCTAGTTTCGTGTTCAGTTTGAACGACTTAGCGTGCGTGAACAGTAAAATCTAAATTTCAAACTTTAATTTGTATTATTGATTTTGTATATTACAATAGTAAAACCTTGATAATTTAATATTTGAGAAATTAATAACCTCGATTAAATAATATTTTTTGCCAGCCCTGAAATAAAGAATTAGGAAAATTGCCGTAGATAAATTAACAATCTCGATTAAATAATATTTTTTGCCAGTCCCAACGTTATTAATTTATAGAGGTTTAAATTATAGGACTTGAATTCACATACGTTATTCTCATATATAAGAATAAAAATCTTAAGTAGGATATTTTATTTCAACAAGTTTCTTTACTTTTAATATGAATGTTTCTTTTGGTATTTTTATGTACCCACAAAGTCTTATATAATTTGTATAAAAAAATAGATATGTATCTAACATTTAAGGATGTATTAATAAATTTTTTCTTTCCCTTGGCAATATCTTTTTTGATCTTCTTACCAAAAAAAAAGGGGTAATTTTCCCCTTTCCACGACAACAAGGTAATTTTGGGCCTACGGTTTCTTCGTTGACGTCAAGATTTGATCTATGGGCCACCATTGGTATAATTTTTAGGTCAGGCTTCTCAACTTGGACTTCTCATAAGCCATCTCGATGTATGTTACGCCAACTCTTGTATTCTTGAACATTTTTGAACAATCTTGAGTCATCTTAACGCCACAACATCCCCCAGTCTTCCCAAGCATCCTAATATCATCAGGATTTCTAATTCAAACATGTATCCTAATCCATGTAAGACTTCTTTTTCATAACGTTATGGAACATTCTCGAGCTCTCCTGATGTGACAAGGGCTCCTAGAAAGGTTAGGATTCTTACTTAACTGGACTCCTTATAATAAGATTTAAAAAAAAAAAATATTGGCCAAAAATAACAAGATTGGAAATGCATCTCGACAAAGAAAAAAAAAAGGATTGGAAAGGCATCGTTTCTCCATTTTCTTTTCACTTTGTGTCAATATTTTCATTGTAGGGCCGACCTTATGTGTTTAGCAGCTCCTAGGCGAAAGACTAGACTTTTTGTTTCCACCTTTTAGAGATGCTTCAATTTTTCTATTGATCTTAAAAAAATTAACAACTAAAGAAAGAGACATATACCAAAGAAGTTGTCGTTCTAGATTAGATATACATATCGACTTTCTTTAACTAGGTAGTGACTAGAATTTTTTTGAACTCATGAACATTATGAACCTTCTGTCGGCCGTAGAAACCCAACTAATATTTAGATTCAGCCAATTATCACATGAGAGCAATCAAACCTTGCTGGCCCAATATTTTTCATTTTGTAAGCCCGCAATTATATAACTGATAGTCGGGTCTTGTAATGACGCACTCACCGGAAGTTGACATTTTTTAGGGTCTCACAATACCTCATTACTTAGCAACCTACCGATATTCCAATAAAAGATTTTTGAATGTTGGAGCTTGAAATTTGACAAGGTTCCACTCAAATTTTGGGCCTCATTACTTAGCATCTTAACTCTCTTGATTAGTTGTTGAATGATAACGATGGTGATTGGTGAGGGAATCTCAATCGAGATCGCAGACATGGGTAAATGTTTATCAAGCATCAGAGTTATAACTGTTCATGACAACTGCGTCTTGTATCTAAATTAAGGACGTAATATGCAAATCATGACTATATAGCGATCAGTAAGAGGATCTTGATTGCAAAAAAACATGTAGAAACAAGTCAAAAAATACCTATTTCATAATTTAGTCCCATCTGGCCATTAGTAATATGGCCGGCTATGACTGGCTCTTTCTGTTTGCTTATTCCTTTCTATACAAGTTGATTACAGTTTTGACCAAGTGATATTGGCCGGACATGGAAGTATTAAAATGAGAGCAGTTCAGCTCTATACATCACGTACCAACTTGACTACTGGATCTCATCCCATTTACTTTTCACTCTTCTTATATACCAAACCAATTTATGTATGTACGTACCAAATTTGATATCGGGAACCATGATTTGTTTCTGGTTCTTCATCTTGGTTTGCCTAAATTCAGGCCACGCCCAACAATACTATGACGGTTCCGAGTGTTCTTCCAATTTCAGTTACGCTGGTTCCAGATACACTTGCAAAATGTTCCAAGATTCATGCAGAACCTACGTGGTATACAGAGCCAACCAACACTTTCAGACTATTGCAGATATTGCGGACTTGTTTCACATGAACTCTGATGCAATGCTTAGCCTCAACAATGTTACAGCTCCTTTTGTGGTGCTCCAATCAGGTAGAGAAGTTCTCATCCCCATCAACTGTTCTTGCTCGGGTCAATATTTCGAGGCAAGTTTAAGCTACATGGTGTCCAAAATAACATCATACTCGGAGATAGCTTGCGGCGTTTTTGAAGGCTTACTCAAGTCCTCTACACTTGCTGAAGAAGACTCGGTTCAAGCCATCATCACCGGTACCGAGCTTCGCGTGCCTTTGAGATGTGCTTGTCCTGATAACTTAGCTAGAAAAAAAGGAGTGAAGTACCTTGTGACATACCCTTTCATCGAAGGAGATGGACTAATCTTGTTGAGTAAGAGGTTTAACATCTCTCCAGAAGATTTATGGTTAGTTAATCATTTAGTGCCCCCAAATCCAACTGTATTTCCAAGCACAACTGTTTTAGTTCCCTTGAGAGATACTCCTGTTCTGAATTTCGATATTCCAGATTCTCCACCTCCAGCTCCTGGTTTTCTTCCCACAATTTCTGTCGTAAAGCCGAATAACAGCACAAGACTAAGGAGTTTGTACATAGCAGGGTCTGTTGTAGGGTTTTCACTACTACTATTAGCATTGATTGCATGTGTAGTTTTATTTAGGAGGATCTTAAAGAAACGGAAGGTTGAGAACTTGCACTCCTTCAATGCTAGAAGCTCTCCACTTTCAATTTCAACAGTCAGAAGTCCTCTCAAATCTGGTCTGACGGGTAGATCAAGCTCTCCAGTGTCGTCATGTTTATCTCCGGATATTCTTGCTGGATTGAAGTACTCTTTGTTCAACTACAGCATAGAAGAGATCAAGAGAGCAACAAGGGATTTCAATGAAGAGAACAAGACTGGTGCTCAAGTCTATAGAGGGGTGATAAACAATGCTGAAGTGATGATCAAGCAGATGACATCCGTCGAAACTAGCCATGTTATAGATGTCCATTCCAAGATCAACCACATCAATATCTTGAACTTGGAGGGTGTTTCTTATGGAGAAAGTGACTTGTCCTGGTCATATCTAGTGTTTGAGCTACCAAGCAATGGCTGCTTGAGGGACTGCCTGTCTCATACCTCTAATCCTCTTGAATGGTCGCGACGAACACAAATAGCTTTTGATATTGCCACAGGACTTCATTATTTACACTGCTGTACTTTCCCTTCCTATGCTCACCTAAACATAAACAGTAGAAACATTTTTGTAACAGAAAATTGGAGAGCCAAACTTGCAAATATCGGAACTCTTTCGGCATTGGGGTCTTCCGAAAACAGAGGATGGGTTGCACCAGAATACCTTCTACACGGCTCAGCTTCTGAAAAAGGGGATATTTTCGCTTTTGGGGTCGTTTTGCTTGAGCTAATCTCAGCTAGAGAGGATATTGATGGGAAGTTGTTTAAGGAATCCATCAAATTTTTAGGAGGGGGTGATAGTGAAGGCGGTTTCCTAGAGCAGCTAAGGAGCTTCATGGATCAACAGTTAGAAGATTACCCTCTTGCAGAGGCTTTGTGTTTAGCTGTTTTAGCCAAAGCATGTGTAGAGGATGATCCTCTCCACAGGCCATCCATCGATGATATCATCAAAGTCCTTGCCAGAATGGTAGGACCTGAAGTCGATCGTCACGTATGGTAGAATATGTATCCATTATTTAGAACTGTAATCTTATAAAATGAGTAGTGATTAAGCATTATAGCTATTAGATTTTGCTCAATTAGGAGTGATTTCGGATGCTTGAATTCGAAATTTCTCTATTAACTGTGGATCACTGCATGGCTAAGGTCCTTTAGAAAAAGGCTACCGATCAAGTAGTTAGTGTTCATCATTATCACCATAACGTTATTAATTCTGTATATGTTTAGTGCAACGTTAACGTTCATTAAATAGTTGAAAGAGCCGATATGATTCAGATCATATAAAAATCCAAAGGTATAAAACTGGAGGATATAAATGGTTAGATTCCATTTAGTCAACGCTAACATTTATATATAATAGGGGTCAGCAATGGGCCGGGTCGAGCCAGCCCGACCCTTTTACTACTGGGCTTAGGCCAGGCCGGGTCGGGCTTTGACTACCATTTTGACTTTTCAGGGCCGGGCCGGGCATCTCAAGAAATTACAAGCCTAAGGGCAGCCCATGGGCTGGGCTTAATAGGGTCTATCGGGCCGGGCTGGCCCTGTACTTTATCAAGCCGGGCTGGGCTTTTTTAATATGACCCAGAAGGCCAGAACAACTTTTATTTTATATCTTTCAGTTTTTAGAGATGAATTATGTTCAACATAAATATATATACAAAAAATAATAATCATAATCTGCAAAATCATGCTCTTTTTTATCATGGTATGCAACACCAGACTATGCATCAAGATCAACGTTAATAGCTAGAAACCAGACTATGCATCAAGATCAATGTTAATAGCTCGGCTAGAATTACATGAAAAGCGCACTGGTTGATTTCTACTCAACTCCTACTTAACAAAGTAGTACTACTTGTAACTATGTAGCTAAAATCTGGTGCCATAATACATATGCACCCTCCAGCGAAGATGAAACCATGCCAAACTTGCATATATATCAACTGCACAGAGTAAAAAAATACAGACCAAGCAACACTAGGATTAGTTATGCAGTATAATCCTCTTCTTAGAGAGAGACCTTTGCTCAGAGGGGATAATTATTGTTATGCACGTCAAGTTCCTGTAATACAGACCAAGCAACACTAGGATTAGTTACAAGAATAGAGTATTAATTAATAAGAGAGCAAGAAACACACACTGGTATATATTTACATTTTGTATTATTTGATAGTTGTCCCATACAACTATCACAGTTCAGCTAGAGCAAATAAAACATCCTATACAAGACCCTTCTCTTTATTTGATCCTATATACAATCATCTTCCAACTTACTCAAATCTATACAGTTAGGATTTAAGTAACAGACTGTTGATCGGCAAAAAAATATGCATAAATAAAAAAGAAAAGAAAAGTATTTAAAAA
Source organism: Fragaria x ananassa (assembly GCA_034370585.1). Classification (NCBI taxonomy): domain Eukaryota; kingdom Viridiplantae; phylum Streptophyta; class Magnoliopsida; order Rosales; family Rosaceae; genus Fragaria; species Fragaria x ananassa. The sequence goes on along the minus strand of CP139765.1, from coordinate 21,426,152 downwards.
TATATAAATGTATAAATACTTTTCTTGTGCTACATGCACAATGTTTCAGAGTTCAAATTCAACTCTTGCAAACGGCTGGACAACAAAAGTCCAATACAAACTCATCTTCCAAAGCCGTGCACTCTATATAAAGAGGCACAAGGAGAAGAGAAACGGACCACGGATGACAGACGAAACACGGACCACACACAAGAGAGAGAGAAGCAGAGAGAAAGCACAAGGCGCAAAGAAGGCGAAACCAGAGAGAAACAGAGAGAAGAAGGCGAAGCGCAGAGGAAGAAGGAAAAGCAGAAAACAAGCGGCGAGCTAGACCAAAGGTGGAGCCCCATTCTAACTTTCTTTTCTTTTTATTGCAGTTGCCTTTATCTTTCTGTATCACTCCGCCGGAAGCCCAAAAGCGATGTCCTCTTTCCTCCCTCGCGTGACCCCGCGAGGTAGTCACCAAGTCTAAAGGCGAGGCGACCTCGCCCCCTTTCTCCCTTGTTACAACAAACATATGGCCATGCAGCTCGCATAACAAGCCATGCAAGGGAAAGGAAACAAATAATCAACACGGATTCGAAGAGCAGGAAATCACCTCTAATGACTCAACAAGTCCTTGTCCAGATCAAAAAGAAGGAGACGACACCTCAATTTATAGAAGAGCAGTTTCTTCAAGTCCAACTCCCAACCAGACAGGGATAGGCGTCTGGAGTTATGTGGTTCGCGCAATCTCACCAACTTCATCAAGGAAAAGACGACTCGATCAAGGCAAACATGATAGAGTCCTGCGAACCAGAGTCCGTGCGCCTTGGCGAGACGGGCCCGAAGCCCTAAGACAGAGGCGAACTGACACCCCGCCAAAGCAGAAGCAGGTTACTTAACCCTAAGGGGTGGCGACGTGACTTTTACCCTAAGGGGTGGCGAGGTTACTTAACCCTAAGGGGTGGCGAGGCAACAATCAAGTAAAGGTAGGAACCTTAAGGGGTGGAGAGCCAACATTCGCGCCAAGGCAGGAACCCTAAGGGGTGGCGAGCTGATATTCAAACAAAGGCAAAGCATAAGAGGTGACGAGCTAATTCAGAAGCTCTAAGCCCAGGCGAGTCGAGATGATGACGCAAGCGGGGCGAGATCCAATCATGCAAAAGACGAAGCAAGTCGCGGGGACATGCATGCAGAGTCCGCTCAGAAGTGAACACGCGGAGTCCGCTTACTGACATACACGCAGAGTCCGCCCACAAGTGAACACGCGGAGTCCGCCTACATATATACGTGCGGACTCCGCCCACAGATACATACGCGGAATACACTCTCAGACACACACGCAGAGTTCGCTCGCTGACACACACATGGAGTCTGCATGAAGGAGCAGTTCGCCTGCACACAGAGATCGCCTGCGCCATGATCAAAAACTGAGCCCAAAGCCGTTCAAGCCTTTTGTCACGCCACTGCCTCACCTCTTCTGGGTGCCACAACAGACACTCTACCAAATTGAGTGTCCACAAAAAAACACAAGACAACAGATTCACAAATACGTTTGTTAAAACCAAAAGCCGGCATTAAACCAAAAGCCTACAAACCTCTTTTGAACTACGGTCGGTTTGATCCCACAAAGGGGTACGTAGGCAGTCTAGCAGCCCACTAGATGCAACCAAAATTCCAAACAGAATCCCTGACACCACCAGTCAAATTCTTCCAGTCCAAACACCCTCAAACATACACAGTTCTCGTTGGTACTTTGTAATCGAATCAAAGGGTTTTCCTCTGAAATGCAGGGGTTGTAATTAAGGAATTTAATTTATTTTATTCTGAATGGGTCGAACCAGATAAAAAAATTAAAACCCTATCTTAGTCGATAAGACAGGGTGAAGTTATGTTGGGTATATACAGTTGTTCACAATTTTTGCCCAACACAGATAATTGAAAAATAAGAATGAACAAAAAAAAATCAATACCCAACTCAGCTTTTGGGAAAGCAGAGTACCGGACGCCGATGACATCACGGACTTGAGCAGCGACGGATCAAGCTTCGTGGTCAAGGACCCATGGTGTTCGCCAGAGGATTCCCAAGTATCCCAAGCACAAGAACTTCTCCAGCTTCCAAGTATCTTAACTCGAATCGCAAAAACAATAGAGATACGCAAGGATCTCAAAGAAAGCGATGTCTGATAGGTTTCTAACCAAAAACCCAATCATAGAGACAGAGGAAATAACGGAGACGAGGAACAAGAGAGATTTGAGTATTTGATATCAGAATTGAGAAGAGAACATGAGAGAAGACATGGAACAAAAGAGGGACCTGAGACAGCTGAGAGATAAGGATACGGTTTAGTTGAATCATATATAAATATACCAAAGATATAGGGCTTTACGGGCAGGGCTTCCTGGGCTGAGCCGGGCCAAGCCTTTCGGGCTTCAATGGGCCGGGTCGTGGGCCGGGCCTAGGCTTTGAACCCCCTCGCTCTTACCCTGTCTTATGCCCTAAAGGATCGGGCATGAATGGGCTTTTCTACGGGCCAGGCTAGGCTTTGGCCCTTCGAACCACGGACCGCCCATGTGCTTTTTAAGCCCGCGGGCCAAATGATGACACCTACATCATATCTGTTTTTTTTTTTTTTTTTTTTTCAAAGAAGCTAGTTCACATCATATTTGTTGTTAATGAAACTTATTTAGCAATTTTTAGGCGCGCTCTATACTTTTCTGGTTGGAATCCTAATGGTCAATGTTGGGTTTGGTGGAGATATTATTTAGCAATATCCCTCCATGGTGGAGATATTATGCATGACATGAATGTATAAAGTTATTGGTTTGTGCATTCATGGTGATAAGTTATGCATGGAATTGATGCATAGTTAAGTGAGTGTAAATGTATGGGATTAAATTCATGATATAACTCTTAGTCTTCCTAGGGAGTTACATGGAGATAATGGGGAGAAGATGGAAGGTTTGATCATGGTCATGAATAAGCATTGATAGAGTAACTCTAGAGACTTCTATCAAAGGCTATAAAAAGGTGAAGCTTGTGTTGAAGCAAGCAAGGAGAGTAAGGGAGCAACTCTAAGGGTCTTCGTGTATAGAAGATATGTTGAGTTGTGTTTAAGAGTGCGAATAACTCTTGGGGTAGAGTAATCTTATAGGTTGAGAGAGGGTGTACAAGGGGTGTTTTTTTGGATACAAGGGCTTAGGTTGGGTATAAACTTTAGTGGTGTAATCTTGTACTTGTGTAATTCTCTCACTAGTGAATGTGATATTCTCCGATGACGTAGGCAAGGATATTGGCCGAACCTCGTTAAATCTTGTGTTCTTCTTGGCTTGTTTGTTTCTTCTTTCCATCTATCTAATTTCTAGCACTTGTGTGGCGGGGGATAAATTTCCCAACAGTGGTATCAAAGCCTCGCTCTTCGGTCATGGGCTGTTTGTTATGAGAAGTTCTAGTGTACGCATCTCACAGTTCAAGGTGGAGCAGTTCAATGGAAAAGGAAATTTCACTCTATGGCAAAGGAGGGTGAAGGACATCCTAGTTCAACAAGGTCTTGCACAACCGTTGAAGGGAGAGGATGCAAAGCCGGAGAAGATATCAGATGAAGATTGGGAGGAGTTGGTATTAAGACTCATCCCAAATTTCACCCTGAAACCCGAAGTAAGTCCTGCGGGGACCACCTCCAAGGAAAATTTACCGAAGAACTCGGCAAACCTCCCTTGAAAATGGACAACCCTAATCTAGAAAAATTATAGAATCACCTTTTTTACCAAAATTAACATCCTCCACAACAACCCAATACCCAGAATAAGTTATACAAAAATTTCAAAAGTATTCAGAACTACTAAAAATAAAAACAACGGAAGCTGACAATCTTCTAGTAGATTAAACAGGTAACCTATTGGCGAAAAGTAGTGAACAGATGGGTGACTATGCCTCGACGTCTCCTTCTAGACCCCACTTGAATGCTGCAGACTGGACATTTTAAAATGAAGGGCCCAGGGGAAAATATTCAATTACGTCAGAGTGAGTGGACAAAAACAATTTCGACATAACAAATAATATTTCCCCAAAAAATACTTTCATTGAAAACGCTTTACTGGCGACAACTTAAAAGCTTAACAAAAAATTCTTAACTGGTGTCTAGCCTCGCTAGACTCCCAAACTTTAATAAATGGCCTCTCAGGCTAGGGTTATATATATCAGTATGTATTTACACTCTTTTATTCCTTGTACGAAATCTATGAATAAACATGAAAAATAGATAGTCATACAAGGCTACAACGCTGGCGTCTAACGCTCACGTCACCCCATAATGGAATTTTACCTCATTATGGGGGAAAAACACGTATAGCTAACTAGCATTTATTTATATACATACTATTCTCATAAACATCTATATATGAGTATAATCACCGAAATTCTCAATTTCAGTTAATTTCCAACAAAAGAAATTATTCAACAATAAAACATTTCAAGCACATTATTTAAAACAAAGGTCCACTCACAAATTAGGCCTAAGTCTGATGTCAGTCGGAGGCTTCTTCGGCTCGAGCCTCCTTTCCTCATGTTCCAAAAACATAAATAAATCCTTAAATAAAATACCGACGCTTAAAGAAAAATAGGCCTAATTAAATATGAGCTCTGCGCGCTCAACCATGTCTGTCGCCCTAAATCTTAATTTCATTGCCAACCATAATTTTCACAATTTTTACCGACATCCTCAAAAACACATTCCACCATCCTAACCATAAATAATCACATGGCCGGATTTTAACTTATTAATCCGCTAAAAATACCAAACTTCAAAAATTCCCAAACCTATCCAAAACTCCAAAAATTCTAAAACTCAAACCATTAAACTCCTCATAAAATTCCCTATTAGAAACACTTTTTCAGCGGCGGCCAGCTCTGGCGACCTCCGATGCCTACCGAACTTTGACAACACCTTCCTCTTAACCTCCTCTACAACTTTCTTAACTAGCACAAGCAACAATTCCAATCCTAACAATGCCAATCGAACGAAAACATCATAAAAAAGCCCTAGAATTTCAAACACCGATTTCTTTTTACCAAGCTCGAGAGGGAGGGAGCCCTTTGGAGGGATTGTTGCATGGGAGGAGAGCATCCTTTTGATCCAAGGATAGCTAGCTATGGCGGCCGGAGGAGGGAGGTCCGGCGACCGGAAGTTCCGGGCAGTCAGAACTTCCAGGCTCGGCTACGGCTTCTCGGCGGCGCTAGGGCAGCTGCCACTAGCCCTAGAAGGAAGAGGAGAGGATGGTGGTTCAAACAGAACCGGCGCGGCTGTCTAGGGCGGCCGAACGGCGGTGAACGGGCGGTCAGAAATCCAGCAGTTAGAGAGGCTCTGGAAAGAGAGAGAGCGCGAGCGGGAGGAGAGAGAGAAAAGAGAGAGAAAAGGGTTGGGCTCGGCCCAGCCGGTCCAACCTCCCTTTAACCCAATCTAAAATTCAACACCCCAAAAATAATACCCCCATTAAAAATTACCTTTTACTAGCAAAAATTACCATTTTTACCGCCCTCACATTTTCTTCTTTTGAATAAATCCTTCGAAATAATCGTCTCCCACAACCTCTCTAGGGACCAATCAAATTATACATTTAATGACGAAGACGGTAAAACTCTGATTACCACTATCCCAGTAATTAAGGTAAAAGTTAAGGGTCGGGGCTTGACAGTTGGAGGCCAGATGTGTTTGTACTATTAGGCTTTATATTGCTAACAATATTATCAATAATGTTAATGATGTAGGTTTGGCACCGGAGCTTTGGGAAAAATTGGAGAAGCTTTATCTTGGGAAAGGCTTGTAGACGAAGTTGAATCTAAAGCGAGATCTCTACAAGCTCAAGATGGGAGAAGGTGCAAATCTCATGGAGCACATCAACGTGTTCAGCAGATTGATTGTTCAACTAGCAAATGTTGATGTAAAGATTGAGGAAGAAGATCAAGCCCTTCTACTTCTTACCTCGCTTTCGAATTCGTATGAGAATATCATCACTACAATCTTGTATGGTAAGGACACATTGAAGATGGAGGAGGTGGAATCGACTCTCTTGTCTCACGAGAAGCGGAGGAAAGCTGATGATTCCCAGAGTTCTGTCTTTGTTGCTCATGGTCAGAATCAAAGGGGAAGGTTGATTGCCAGAGGATCTAGTGGACATAGCAAGTCTAAATCCAAGGGCAGGGGAAAGGGCAAGCAATGCTACAAGTGCAAGGAGTGGGGACACATAAGGCCAGACTGTCTGTTGTTTAAGGAGAAGGATGATATGGGCTTAGATTGCTCCATGGCTGGTGTAGCTCATGAATTTGATGATTTTGGAGAATTTCTCATAGTCTCCAAAGGTAAATACACTTGTTCTCAACGTGATTGGATATTGGATACTGGTTCCTCTAATCATCTTTGCTTTAGAAGAGAATATTTTGATACATTCCAAGAAGTCCAAGGATTTGTGTCTTGGGGTGATGGCACAAGGCGTCATGTAATAGGTGTTGGCACGGTGAATATCAAGATGTTTGATGGAGCATATCGCACTTTGGGTGATGTTATGTATGTCCCAAAATTCAGGAGGAATTTAATATCGTTGAGTAAGTTAGACTCCAAAGGCTGCAAGGTTTCGTCAGTAGGGGGAGTAATGAAAGTATCACGTGGTTGCATGGTCCTAATGAAAGGAGAAAAATGTGGAAGTATGTTCCGTATGATAGGAAAAACTCAAACCTTGAAGGTTGTTGGGAAACAGTGTGCACAAGAATCTAGGTACCTGAGGCGGGTCTCATTTACGGGCATAGCAGAGACGGTAGGCACATGTTTCCAAGTTTCAGATGATGGTGAGAAGGTAAATTCTGCTAGGGAAGAGGTGAAGACGAGGTCCCTCTTCGGAGCCAACAAGTGATCGTTGTCTCAGCGCAATTTCACATGGTATTGGCCGATTGAATCAAGGGGAGTAATGTAGATGACTCTGATCATGTGTAACTAGCACAATTACAAGGCCAAGGGAATGCTTGTGGGTATAACAAGTTGTGTCTTGAATCGAGATGACTTCAAGGGTTGAAATGGTGATGCGAAGCTCTCCACCAATGTCGGGAGGGAGAGATTGTTGAGTTTGGTGTTTATCCCTCCATGATGGAGATATTATGCATGACATGAATGCATAGAGTTATTGGTTTGTGCATTCATGGTGATAAGTTATGCATGAAATTAATGCAAAGTTAAGTGAGAATAAATGTATGAGATTAAATTCATGATATAACTCTTAGTCTTCCTAGGTTGTTACATGGAGATAATGGGAAAGATGGAAGGTTTGATCATGGTCATGAATGAGCATTGGTAGAGTAACTCTAGAGACTTCTATCAAATGCTATAAAAAGGTGAAGCTTGTGTTGAAGCAAGCAAGGAGAGTAAGGGAGCAACTCTAAGGGTCTTCGTGTATAGAAGATATGTTGAGTTGTGTTCAAGAGTGCGAATAACTCTTGGGGTGGAGTAATCTTTTAGGTTGAGAGAGGGTGTACAAAGGGTGTCCTTTTGGATACAAAGGCTTGGGTTGGGTATAAACTTGAGTGGTGTAATATTCTACGTGTGTAATTCTTTCATTAGTGAATGTGATACTCTCTGAGGACGTAGGCAAGGATATTGGCTGATCCTCATTAAATCTTGTGTTCTTCTTGGCTTGTTTATTTCTTCTTTCCATCTAAACTCTAGCACTTATGCGGCAGGGGATCAATTTCCCAACAGTCAAGGCTCACATCACATAATATAGTTGTTTAGATTGTTGGTTTTACTTGTTTGATACTTGTCTTGGTTTCATTATGTCATGGTTCATACTTTTAAGAGAAAATTAGAGATAAACCCAAAAAATAAAGCTATCACTATGAAAAACTCATCCCTATATCTCTATATTTTGTTTTCATTAATTTACATCCAATTCATATAATTAAGACTCTTTCACTCTCTTGCTTGACTATTTTGCCCTTCTGATTGAATAATAAAATCTTCCTTAGATGTGGCTCCAGACAATAATACCAAGTAACTGATGAAGTATAAACTGTAGAGAATGAAAGATAGAATCATCCTCTTATTCATTGATATGAGTCCTTTATTACAAAGTACTAATATGGTAATGATAAAGAATACATAGTCATATTCTAACTGTTATGACCCACACTGAATTTCACTCTGAAACTCGAAGTAAATCCTGCGGGGTCCACATTCAAGGAAAATTTACTGATAATTTGACATAATTTACCTTTAAAATGGACAACCCTTACTTGAAAAAATCCAAATAGACACTTCTACTATAAATCATCCATCCTCAACCCCTGAAGCCTTCCTACTCCCCAAGTTCATAACATCTCCTAAAATGCATCAAGCCGTATTCAACTAATAACAATATCAAATGGTCATCAAAGCATCTACAATGAAAGAAAAACAATGAATAAAGAATAAGCGAAAGTAGCCTCTGACTATGTCTCGACTCTATGTACGCTCGACCTCAATAAACTTAGCCTGCAAACTGGGCAATTAAAACTGAAGGACCCAGGAGAAAGTAATTTAAAAACGTTAGAATGAGTGGACAAAAAAATATTTTAAATAATTTAACAAAACGTAATTTTAATATTTTCTCACGTTTAAACTTTAAAACCTCGATGCATGCAACTTTGATATAACATTTAACTTTAACTCCAGAATCACATAAAAAATGGACAAACCAGCCACGCTGGTTAATCAAATACATAAATCTCGTCAAAAGAGATAAACCAGCCCCGCTGGTTAATGAATTACATAATTGAGAAAATAACACAAGGGAAAGAGATATTGTCACACCCCGGTCCCGACGTCGGCAGGTTTTAAGCACTGATCGCCAATCCCAAGGTGTGAGCGAGTGTTACAAAGTGGAATAAAACAAAAATACTATCTTCTAGGTTCTTCACTTTAGGCTCGTCAAACCCTTTTCTCGGCTCGGTACAACCTAAATACTTTTTCTTAAAAAAAAATCAGAGATGGGTGAGTGAGCAAAACCACACGCTCAGTGAGTAAACCAATGTAATATGCCCGCAAAGCCATGTTATTTTACACACGCTACAAAATATGTATATCGTATACACATCACTTCAAGCAATTCATCACATGGCACAATCCCTTCTTATTGGATATCCTTCAATTTAGTGATCCCCACGAGAACCTAATGACCTTCAAGTCCTATACCTCCGTGTGTCACATCCTTACTTTGGCATAACCAATCAAGAATTTCACATGTTTCATGACTAGCCAAATATTGAATCCAACACATAATTATATATAAACACCGCATATTTCACAAATCGACATGCTTCACTTGAAAATGGAGAGATATTTCATAAATAGATCACAATCATGTTTTTCGACTATTTTGATAACAAAATAGAATATTTAAAACATATTACACAAATCCACTCACCTCGATAGTATCGAAATCCCACCACGAATACCGATCGTAAATCGAGCCTCTCAAATTCTTTACATCTAGAATCACTGTTGGATCTAGCTCAAACTTCTAAGATAGGAAGAGGACAATGAGACGATCTCGTAAAACTTCACAGATTCAGAATCAAAGTTACGGATCAAAAGTTATGACCTATCGAAGTTCTAAATCGTGAAACCTAGAAAAAGAAAATGACAATGAAAAAATGTATAGAGAGAGAGCGAATGTACAAAAGCTGATCAGTTCAGCTATATATATACAAGAGTTAAGCCGACGTAATGAGGGGCTAGTAGGCTTGACCATTAAGTGTGGGACACTTGTCAAAGAGAGAACAAAACACCATAACCTTGTGTCATACATGTCAAAGAATGAACAAATGGAAAATGACTAACCAATTTGCCGATCACACCATCTCCCACCTGCCAACCAAATCAACTAACAACCAAAGAGATGTTGCCATGTCAGCATTAGGTGTGATCCCGATTAAATTTCGACGAAACTTTGAAAAATCACTAAAAATAACTCGAAAATCTGAAAAATTCATCAAAAAATATGACAAACTTGTCCAACCTCTACTTTCTATTTCTAAGAAAAAAATAATTTAAAAAAATTTCAAAAATTGAGATATTACAGATATCACCATGTAAGATAAGCTTTCAAGGCTCGGATCGGTGCCTCTCAGGCTATAGTAGCGTTCTACGCTAAGCGTCGACTCACCTATGGTGAGAACCGCTAATAAAGCTAGTGTTAGGTTCATTTTGGATAGAGGCTTGCTAGATTTGCTTGAATGACTTGATTCCTCTTTCTACCCCTTTTGAGTTCCAGAACTGGGCCCAAAGCTCCTTGAAGCTTTTGTGCGTGTTTTCCTCAAGATCTCATCTGTAGTACTATTGGCTTGCTGCGAGGATGATAGCCTGCTGCGGTGACATGTTGCTTGTGATCTAGAGCCATGGACTTTAATGTGGATTTGGTAGCATGACGGGTGAACAAAATACATGAAAGAGCATACAAAGATGAGCTCGCGCGGTGGCTGAAGCCCTAAAGCAAAGGTGAGATGACTTCCAGGTGAGGCGAGGGGAGGTGACTTCGCGAAGAAGAGGAAGTTCAGGCTAGGCGATGATAGGTGACTTCGCGGAAAAGAAGAAGTCCAGGCGAGGCGAGGCAAGGCGAGGTGAGGATAGGTGACTTCACGGAGAAGAGGAAGTCCAGGCGAGGCGAGGCGAGATGGCTCCCAGGCAAAGCGAGATGGCTTCTGGGTAAGGCTAGGCGATATGGCTTCCAGGCGAGGCGAGGCGACTCCGCGAAGAAGAGGATGCCCAGGCAAGGCGAGATGGCTTCTGGGCGAGGCGAGATGGGGTGACTTCACGAAGAAGAGAGTTGGGCGGCCCGCATGCACGCGCGAAGTAAGAAGAGCTCCATACAGACTTTAGTGTTGATTTAGTAGCATGACAATTGAACAAAATACATGAATGAGCTTGCGTGATGGCATGAGGCGTGGGAGCTGGAAGCACATGAGTTGCAGAAGATGAGATTTTCCTATGGCTAAGGGTTTGCTGTGAGGTACTCTATTGCAGTGAGGAGAAAAAAGGATCTGGTGGTATTTGATAGGTTTAGGGTTGTGTAGAGCTTGAAAATGGTTTTGGATTGGAAGCTAGGGATGCTTGGCTTGATGCTTGAGGCTTGCTAATGTTATCTAGTATGTATTGCTTGGGGGGTTGCCTATTCTCTGCCTCTTCGTTCCTCCTCTTCTTGCAGCAACTAAAGCCTTTATTTATAGGCTGGAGGGGGTGAGGTTAATACACAGGTTCATGAGACAAGTTTGCTGGACAATTAAGGAGATGCATCATGTTGAGTTCAAATGTACAAAACACTGTAGTGACCACAAGATTAAGAGGTGATGCGTGAACTTGGAATTAGAGCAGCATATTTTAAGGAAAAGCTGTTGTTACGTGTTGATAGATGTATATTGGAATAGCTGCGGGGTAAAAGCAGGGATGATGGAGACTTGTGCTTAACGTGGAAGACAAAATTGTTGCGGGGTAATTGGATAACTATTACGGTGACAGTATTAGGCTATATTTGGTCTTATGGGTTTAGGTTCTCATCTTCGCATGCCCGTTAAACAATTTAGGTTGTTGGGCTTGGATTTTGGTCCTAAGTCCAAAATCGCCAACAACCGAAATTGAGAGTGAGCCTTATGTGCTTCCGTTACCTTCTACACCACATCCAAACTTGTAAGCCCCAAGAGCGTGACATATGGCTTGGGTCCACATGCGTGTCATGAATACTCGAATAAATATGTAACTTTTGCATTTCGAATGCGATTTACATGTGCATTTCTTTATTGAGCTTGAAATATCCATTAAGCATGAATATTGATTTTTTGGGTCTCAACATTAGCCCCCTTGATTATGTAGACTATGCAATGTTCATGAAGTAGGCTACATAATCAATAAGAAAGTACCCAATGTAAGCATGAAAGCCTAGTGTATAGAAACATGACATTCGAAGAATAATAGTCGCATGACCACTTGAAATATTGGCTTGGTTAGCTTTTGAGGATGCATGGTAACCGAAGAGCATGTGTTTGGTTAGGACGAGAAAATAAGTAGGTATCGGGTAATTAGAGTGACATAAGTAGGACCGATAAAGATCTAGAGTACAGTAATAGTATATTTGGAAGAAAGAATGACTAGTGAGGTTAAGAGCCTTGTGTTTTCTCAAAAATGAATGCTTGGCTTAGCGACTATAAGATTTTGGGAATTTTGGCAAAAGATAGTTGAAATAGGATAGGCAAGTGTATGAGTGGAATGTCTTTCATGGTTAGAGTAAAATGGGATGTGTGAGATGAGAACAAGAGAGCATAAGAGGTATCTTTTAGGATTGATTTTGGCTTATAGATATGCTTGATTATTTGTTTTGCATGATGTAAGATATATATTTTCTTAATTTGCTTGGCTAATGCATACTTGATTTTATGCTTGACATGCGTAGAACGAGAGTTTGCTTTCGCTAGACTTGAATTTTCTTGAGCTTGTGGCAACCATGCTTAGGCATTTGCTAGACTTGTGCATGAATGGTTTCGGCTTGAGGTTGCCCTAGTTATTTAATGGACCAAGAGAGTGCGTGGGGTTTGAAATACACATGATTATAGGAATAAGCTTGGCATGGCTTCCATGTGGTCTCGAATAGATGCATGACCTTGACAAAGAGGAGCTTGGCATTGTTGATTAATAAGTGTTTGGCATGAGCTTGTGTAAGGCTTGGCATGCCTCTTTGGTCGTGCAATTGCTTGGCATTGTGTTTAGCTTGGAACGGGTGCAGAGCTTGAAGTGCGTATTAGCTTGTTTCATCGTATGATTTTGCATATGAGTTGGCAGATTGATAGTATGCATGAATGAGTGATAAATTTCTCTTAGATATAATAGAGGGTGTGAGCATGAGCTTGTGATGCAATTGCTCCGGGCCCCTTTTTTTTGCCGTAGAATATGAGAAGGTAAGGCCAAGGCCAACTTCTCTTTTTCCTAACGAAGTATGGGTTTAAGATCAGGAAATCTTATGGAAAGTATATGCTTTTCTATCTCAATGGCAAGGCTGATGAATTGGGGAAGAAATCGTCTTTACGGGCTAAGTTGCATGAGGTAAGAAGAGCTCAATATGAATACTGCAGTGGCAATTTTTTTTTTCTGGGTTTTGAATGGGTAGGCTTCAAATTTCTGGAAAACAGTATTTAAAGCTTGATATCTAGGATAGGTAGGCTTGATTTATGAACATAGCACGTGGGCATGGGTTTTGAATAAGAAAATTGTTTGTTGTATTATGGAACCTTGAATAGATTGCTCACATCTGTGACTTCCACAAGATTTTGTGTATGGATTTGCATGTGAATTTGCATTCATAAAGCTTGATTCAATTATGAGCATAACTGAGGAATGGAGTTTTCAATTGACAAGCAGCTAGCTTCAAATATATGTGTGTATCTTCACCTACTGCGTTGATCACTGCAGGAACTTACCATGATTTGGATCTTAATTGCATAGCCCCCTGTTGAATATTATTATGTGAGTTGGATAGCACTTCGCATGCAAAGATGACCTCGCGCGGAGGCTGAAGCTCTAAAGCGAAGGCAAGATGACTTCGCGTCAAAGGAGAAGCCCTAAGGCGGGGCGAGATGGTTTCATGTCAGAGCAGAAGCCCTAAAGCAAAGGCGAGATGACTTCGCGAAGGAGAGGAAGTTCAGGCGAGGCGAGATTGCTCCACGCAGGGGACTTCGCGAAGGAGATGAAGTTCTGGCGAGGCAAGAAGACTTCCAGGCGAGGCGAGATTGCTCCACGTAGGGGGCTTCATGAAGAAGAAAGATGCGCATCCTGCATGCACGCAGAGTCTGTATAGGGGGTTGGACTTGCAGGAATCATCTTGGCCGAAAAGAACTTGTAGCGTTGATGAGATCGTGTGAACCACATAACTTATCACCCCAGATGTGTTGACAAAATTGATGAGCAATTGGAACACAAGTCAGCCCATGCGCGCTTTAGTGTTTCAAATCGATCCCTCATCTAAGATTGATTGCGTTGGTACGGTTCCTTGGTAGCCTTTGTAAGTACACTTTCTTGTATCCATTGATTGCTTTCAATAGATATATGGATTCTTTTATTGATTGCACATGAATTTGCATTCATGAAGCATGATTTGATATAAGCATGTCTGAGGCATGTAGCTTCCAATTGAAGATTAAGAAGCTTCATAGTAGGCGTGGTATTCACTAATTGCGGTGATTACTGCAACAACAGCCCCCAGATGCATTCAAGAAGCTGAGATTGATTATGTAGGAGCAACTCCCTGGCCTGTAAGTACACAAGCTTGTCTTCATTCTTCTCATGACCTTATTGCAGAAACCATATTTTTTGCAATATTATGTGGCTCCAACAATGTTTTGTAGAGCATCACTGCATGAATGAATTCTCTAATATGAAGGAGTCTTCTGCTTGATATTTAGCATGTGCATATAGTATATCTTTGCTTGGATGGTTTACTGCATATGCACTTAGTTTAAGAGTAATGAGCATGACAATGTGTGTAATATTGTTGCGGTGGTAGTTGACTATTAGAGATAGGTGTATGTGTTGTTGAAAGTTGGAAAATGGAGCACATGAGATAGAGTAAGATCTCTCAAATTCTAGAGTTTGGACATGAATTTGGAAAAGTTAGGTTTATGAAGCAGGTTTGATAAATATTCATGTCACTATCGCGGTAAACATGGTAAATGTCAGCTCTGAGTTCGAGTTTAGTTTGCTGCCTGAGACTTGGTGGATAGAGGATTGAATTTGTGATTACCAAATATTTTTCGTGAGGTTGTAACTTCTCTATGGCAAGGAACACAAATTACTGAAAAAGAAAACAGAAAAGCACAAACTTGACTAATATTGCTGCTATAACATTGGAGTTCAGCTTGCTGCAAGGGTAAGATTTCAGGTAGAGTACTGATTATTTCTGTTTGAGGAAGACTTGCAATATTGACCTTGGTTTTACATTAGGCTTGGGAGTGTATAAAGTTCGGCACTGTATATGGGGGAGAGTCTTGTGACTAATATTGATGAGTCTTGAGCGGAATAGTGAGTGAAAACTTTGCTGTGATATAGAGTTCTATAGTAGTGGAAGTTTGAGATAAGATTGAAGCTACGAGGAGAAATAATCCAGAAAACAAATTGCTCTTTGGCTTGAAGAAAGACTTGACAATAGGAGCCATTGGAAATGACAGAGAAAATATTGACTATGAAGAGTACAAGATTTTGGCTTGCAGAACAGCTGAGAGAGAGATATTGACTTGTTGGTATAGTGTACACCACAAAAAAGTGGCGCATCAATTTTGAGGTGTTGATTGGAAAGATATAAGCATGAAATAGACTATTGTTGTTACTGCGGAGAGGGTTTTGCTTGCTGCATGAGTAAAACTTTGAATAGAGTTATAATTATTTTGAGACTTGTAATACTGATCTTAGTTTGACATCAAGCTCAGATTGAATCTAGAGTTAGGTGTTGTGTATAAAGGTCGGTGTTGATAAAGTTTGGATAGCAGAATGGTCACTGCATGAAAGCTTTTGCAGTGACTAAGAACTTTCTAGGCAAGACTGGGAGCTGCGTGGAGAAACAATTTAGAAAGCAAACCATGAAAAACTATAATTATAGTTGTAGACTAGCATTGGTTCTTTAGCTTGGAGAAAGATTGGAATATAAATGCTATATGGACATCATTAGGACCGCTTGGAAATGACAGAGACATTGCTTGTGGAGAGTGTATGGTTTTTCCTTGTATTGAAGCTTGAGAGGGATATTGGCTTGTATAATGCTTGGTTTTTTATTCTTGAACAATGTCATCACCACTTAGCCCCCAACTGTCTTAGAATGTCATCTAAGATAAGGTGTTTCAAGAGTGACGACGATTATGACTTACACTTGGAATTTGGCTTGCTGCGTTAGTTTAAGCTTGATTGAATATTGACTTGACTGAATGTTGCTTGGTGCTTGATTAAGCATTGATTGCTTGCTGTAATGATTTTGGTTTAACTGAGTATTGTTTTTTGCTTGATTGAGTATTGTTTGCTGCTTGATTGAGTTTTGTTTGCATGTTCCAATGCACTGACTTCCTTCATAGCATGTATATTATTTGAAATCAGCATGTGTTTAAGCTTTGAGAGAGATCATGAATGGATTGACTGGCTTTCTATGCTTAAGATGAAGATTTTATTTTCTTACTTGAAGGCTTTGAAAAGATAAATTTGTGCTGCAGTAAGAAAGAGTTCACTGCAGTAAGAAAGAGTTCATTGGAAGGGGTGAGGTTAATACACAGGTTCATGAGACAAGTTTGCTGGACAATCAAGGAGATGCATCGTGTTGAGTTCGAATGTACAAAACACTGTAGTGACCACAAGATTAAGAGGTGATGCGTGAACTTGGAATTGGAGCAGCATATTTTAAGGAAAAACTGTTGTTACGTGTTGATAGATGTATATTGGAATAGCTGCGGGGTAAAAACAGGGATGATGGAGACTTGTGCTTAACGTGGAAGACAAAATTTCTACAGGGTAATTGGATAACTATTGCGGTGACAGTATTAGACTATATTTGGTCTTATGGGTTTAGGTTCTCATCTTCGCATGCCCGTTAAACAATTTAGGTTGTTGGGCTTGGATTTTGGTCCCAAGTCCAAAATCGCCAACAACCGAAATCGAGAGTGAGCCTTATGTGCTTCCGTTACCTTCCACACCACACCCAAACTTGTAAGCCCCAAGAGCGTGACATATGGGTTGGGTCCACATGCGTGGCATGAATACTCGAATAAATATGTAACTTTGCATTTCGAATGCGATTTACATGTGCATTTCTTTATTGAGCTTAAAATATCCATTAAGCATGAATATTAATTTTTTGGATCTTAACAGCTAGCTAGCAGTAAATAATATCCTATCGGTGCCTCATAGGCTATAGTAGCGTCTTACGCTAAGCACTCGATTTACTTATGGTGAAGACCATTAATAAATGCTAGCTAGTAATGAATACGAGCGACCCTATAGTATGGTGACTAAAAATATACGAAATCACTTAAATCCATAAAAGTTCCCCAAGATCATGCGAATAGTACGGTTCCTTACCGTACTTGAAAATTATCATAAGAAATTAAAATAAAACTCATTAACGTGTCTCACACGTCAAAATATTCTCAAAACCATAATATAAGCGAGATTTAATTAACAAGTATAAATTGTAAATAATTTCTTAATATAAAAATACTCGCTAAAAATATTCTCAATGTGAAGATCGATAATCCACAAATAAACGAGAAAGTTTTAAAAATAGAATTACCAAAAATCTCATTTTGGTAATCTTTAATAAATCTCAAAGTCAACATTAAAGCCGATAATAATTAAATCCAAAAATCATAAATAATATCCAAACTCAAATACCAAATTAATGACTCGAGCTCAAATCCATAAATCATGGTCAACAATTAATCCATGCTTCAAACTCAAAATAATTTCCAAGATCATTTAATCCATAAGCCGAAGTATTAATATATGCTCGGAAAATAAAATGATAAATTATAAAATCTTGCATGCATATTTTTTAAAAACCAAAGTGTCCACTCACAAATTTAGGCATAAGGCCGATGATATCCGAATCGCCACTCAAGCGAGGTCCCTCGTATCCTGGCACAATAAATATGTTTAGAACCACTCTTTAATTTAGGAACATAAATGCTTTAACTTAAGCACCGAAATCCTTCCACTTAACCCACTAATCAAGTTAGGGTTAGGCTAATTAGATTTTTACCAAACTTCATCCACAACCTCACTTCATCGCTCTTAAAAATTTAGGACCATAACCAAGAAAATCAAATGGTCGGATCTATTCTAACAACCGCCAATTTCTCCAATCTCAGAAAAATTTCAAACCTAACCAAACTCCTCCATAAATTTCAAACTTAACATCAATGAACTCCTCACAGCATAACACATCATGAAAAACTACCCAAAAACGCGGCCGGCCAGCCCCTATCCGGTCACCTCCGATGATCACCAAATTTTAGCACAATCATTCTCTCAACATTCTAAACAACTTTCATAACTAGCACAAGGTCTAATTTCAAGCCTAACTATGGTAAGTGAAGCCAAACATTAAAAATCCCAATTTAAAACCCTAGTATTTCATACCTTCGATTCTCCTTACCTAGCTCGAGTTAGGTCGAATCCTTTTAAAGGTTTTCTATATAAGAGGAGAGCTTCCAAATGAGACAAGCAGCTCTAGTTATAGTGGCCGAAAAAGGGAGCTCAGGCAACAACTCTGCCACGCACAACCGCCTCTTCTCCCTGTGATTTCTCCTTCACGGCAATGCTAAATGGGCTGCCACCTACCTAGACTTGTAGAGGATGTTCCAGGCTTCAATTTGATACCTAGCTAGCTCCCTAACTGGGTTGGATTGCGACGGACGGAGGCGATGAAGTTCCAGCGGAGGAGAGACCCGGGGAGAGGAGAGAGAGAGGGAAGATAAGTTCTGATTTTTACCTTACCTCTTCTGGTAAGTTTCCCTTTTTTTACTCTCGACCAAAAATAGTAACTTTTACATACGAACTCTGATTTCAACGTATAGTATATCCACATATTCGTATTAACGTCCTCTACGACATCCTTAAAGAAATTTTCCCAATATAATTTTTCTAAAAAAATTATGCCATCAGGATGTGAGACTAACTACATATCCTGATGGCATACAAGACACACATATGAAATATCCTAGAACAATGCAAAATATCCTAGAACACTCTTTTCTACCGCGTGCCGCTATGCCGGTGGTGCTGATATGTCGCCTCATCAAAAACTTCTTCAAGTAACAAAAACCCTATAGGAGAAAAACTAAACCTTGATCATAGGAGTAAAAGAGTACAACACACCCTTCACATTTGATAATGACATGCATGTGCTAGACTCCCCCTGAAGTTCGCACCTCCCCCTAATCTTTACATTAATCATAGGACTCTTCTTGATCAATAATTAACTAGATCATGCCTTATTGTCCTCAAATATGATCTTTTACACTTAGATCTTGAGGAGAAGGCCGCTTGTGAACTCAAAACATAAGTTCGCGCTAGAAATCAGATTTTCGCATAGCATGAACTTCAGGTATTAGAACAGCCGTAACTTCCTCTAGGAAATACATATGGACAAACCGTAAACGATTTTGGAAACTAGATTCATTTAGCTTTCCAACTGTATATTATACACATTCTGGTTTCATGAGTTGTTCACATATTCCCTTCTAAGTTGACTATTTTGGAAAAATTAGATTCTCAGACAGATCCGTCATACTTTATGAAAATGGCCATATATAACTCACTCAATACGATAGCTATGATCAAATGGTAATTAGTGTCCCTGGAAAGTAGACAAATAAACATTTCCAATGGTATCGATTTCATAGTTTTCCAATGAGTGAGCTTTCCTGTAGGTCCCGTTGGCAGATTCTGATTTCGTTTTTAATGTGTCTTTCTTATGTGAGGATAGAATAAGCCTCAACCTTTCATATCATTAAGTATTGAAAAAGGAGTTACTGTCATTACATTGGCGTTGCGTGGGTGCATTCGGCCACTACCTTGATATTCCTTCACACTCGTCTAAGAGAGAAGGAAGCTGCTCGACCGCTAGGAAGAGAGTAAAAGACTATAAAGGAGAACTTGGCCTTACAAATTTATAGCGAATGAGATATCAAGTCTTTCTTATTGTGTTAAGTACATTGATATGTCTTATTGTACTTAGATGGGAACTGCATCTCTTAACACATATTTTTCATTTTTCTTTAGACAAAACAATGGATCTCTCTTTAGAGTAAAAACTTTGACTAATTATAGGGTATATGTAGGCCTCACTTTCGTTAGAGTGCCTAAGCCGATTGATGGAAAATCATTATCAATACAGTCATCGAGTGTCTTTACGAGACTGTGTGTTTCCAAGATCTTTTTCATTCTTAACTTCAGATGTTTGATACATATTGATATCTCTTGATTCATCAAGAGTCCATAAAAATCCGAAATCAACACGCAGGGTCATAATTCATCATATCCCTTCCAAATCAAGTAGTTACTTAGTGTGCGTTTCAAACTTCCATTTGCAAACGCATGCTCCTGTGGTTTGGAGCACTTGATTCAGATGAATGAAGTCCGTTTAAGACCTTCATGTATATCTCTGATCACATAGAGATGTTATTATGACTACATTCATAGGCTGCATGTTTAGTTATTCAGAAACTATCAAATTGACAAAGTAGTAGAGTGCAATGACATCCATTACGAGAGCATATCACATTGTAGTTGATCTCAGTGCGTGTTAGTGAGAGACCTTACATCATAATGTGTGTCAAGACCCGTCCCAAATTTTACCTGAAAATCCGAAGTAAGTCTTGCAGGGTCCACCTCTAAGGAAAATTTACCAAAGAACTCGGCAAACCTCTCTTGAAAATGGACAACCCTAACTCGGAAAATTATAGAACTACTCTCTTAAAACAAGCAAACCACTCTCCATTTCAACCCATAAATATCCAAATACTATAAAATAGGTCTTAACACACCACCAAAAATAATATACAATAATCCCAAAAGTATTCAGAGCTACTAACACCAATGGAAGCAGGAGAATACCCTAGTAGGTTAAACATGTAACCTACTGGTGAAAAATGGCTGAGAGATGGGTAACTATACTTCGTCGCCTCCTATTAGATCCAACCCAAACTCTGCAGACTGGGCATTTTTAAAACGAAAGGCCCAGGGGAAATCATTCGGAAACGTTAGAGTGAGTGGACAAAAATAAATACAGAAAATATTTATCAATATTTATGTTTTCCCAAATTTATTTCCAAAGACAAATCGAATACATGCTACTAGTGAGAAATCATTTATCTCATAAATATCGAGCCTCTTCAGCTCAAAACTATATATCAATATATGTATATATTTACACTCGCTCATACTTCCTATATAAATTAATAGATTTAAAATAATTTATATAGGGCTACTACGCTCGCGTGTAACGCTCACGTCACGCCTTAATACGGTGATACACTACGCCATTAAGGTGGACAGATGAGTGTATAAATATGTGTCCATACCCCCTATATGAATTAAACACTCATATAGGGCTACTACGCTTGCGTCCAACGCTCATGTTACACCATAATGCGGATATATACTACGTCATTAAAGTGGACAGACACATATTGCTAGCTAGCATTTATATACAAACTCTCCTCATAAAAATATTTATAATTTACCGAAAATCTTATTTTCGGTAACTCTCCAAAATAAATAAAATCGTCAAATAAAAATGACGTTAAGAGCTCCAACAAAATAAATTACTCGACAGTAAACAATTGCATGCATTTTAATTAATACAAAAGTCCACTAAAAAATTAGGCCTAAGCCTGATGTTGGTCAGAGGTCTCTTTTTCTCGTGCCTCCTCACTTCATGTTCCAAAAACATAAATAAATCCTTAACTATAAGCCCATGCTTTTATAAAAATAGGTAAAATTAAATATGAGTTTCGCACACTCATCCATGCCTAACGTCCTTATTCTTAAATTCGCTTCAAACCATACTTCACCATAATTACCGATATCCTTACTACCACTCTCTCCAGTCCTGACAATAATTAACCATCAACTGCATTATATTCCATTAACCGCCAAAATCCACTAATCTTAGAAAAATCCAAAACATATTTAAAACTCCTCCAAAAATTCCAAACTACACATCAATAAACTCCCCTTAAGAAAACATATCTAAAACTTTGAAAATCCCCTTAACAGCAGCAGCGGCCGGTGGCCGACTCCGGCAACCTCCAATACCTACCAAAATTTGGCAGCATCTTCCTCTCAATCTCCTCTACAACTTTCCTAACTAGCATAAACACAAATTCCAAGCCTAGATAGGGTAATCGAACCGAAATAAAAATAAGCCCTAGAATTTCAACTCCACATTTCTTCTTACCTAGCTCAAGAGAGAGTGAGTCCTTTCGAAGGATTGTTGCACGGGAGGAGGGCTTTCAAACGAGCTAAGCCGCTCCGGCTATGGTGGCCGGAGGAGGGAGCTCCAACGACGGAACATCACGGGCAAACAGACCTTTCGGCTGCATTTTCTCTCTCACGACGATGCTAGAGAGGCTGCCACCGGTCCAAGAAGAAGGCTGGGTTGATGGCCAACCGTTTGAGACCGGTGCGGCAGTCTGAGGCGGCTGGACAGCGGCGAACGGCCGGGAAGAAGTTTTTGGGCAGAGGGAGAGGGAGAGAGAAGAGAGAGAAGAGAAAAAAAGATTTGGGCTTAGCCCAACCGGTCAAACACCAAAATATAAACCTAACTCCAAAATTTAACACCCTTAAATAATACCCTAATAAAACTTACCTTTTTACTAGCTAAAATTTACCATTTTTTACCCGTCCTCAAATATTTCCACTACGAATAATTCCTCCATAAAAGTCGTCCCTTAACACCCTTCTAGGGACCTTTGAAACTATAAACTTATTGATGAAGACGGTAAAAACTCTTATTATAACCAGGCTAGTAAATAAGGTAAAAATTTAAGAGTCGGGAATGACAAGTTGAGTCTAAGCTCTTGTGCTGACTACGCTATCTAACAAAGGCATAGTTGATAGAGTTTACACTTGCGGTGTCAACATCACCTGTCCAAGGACCTATCTCTTTGTTATGCTGGATCACATCTTTCCATTAGGCCAATCAACTAACTTGATATCTATCAACAAAGGGTGGTTCGATAGTAGACTCATTATCCCATGTTCTTATGTACACTAGTGTAATACTTGTAGAGATCTCTATATGGATTGAATTTGACATAGAGGCGTCCCCAAACGATAATCATAATTCAAACTTCATGAGACGGATTTGAGTACCACTAATCAATGCATCAGGTTGTGTCAAGCTCGTTTTCTTCCTAGTGCGACAAGATATCCAACCTAAGGGTCTCCCTCCTTTTAGGGAGCCACACGGCCTTGTGACACCAATTTTACCACTATATGGCGTCACCCTATCACCATCTATGGTGATGGCGTCAAGACCAACTCCTTTTGGTTGTGCCATGTCCTCTTGATAGGACAACAATCCTTATAGATATATTTGCAGCATGTGATCTTGTCACTTTAAGTATCTACGCACTTTACTTTGCGCGATATTCCAGGATTAAGATGAGACCTAGTGGGGACAAACCATGACATTTCACGTGTTCTTATCTCCCCCTAATGGTGAGAATATTATGTCATCAAAGTGACAATTCATAATTTAGCGGTGAAAGAGATGCCTGACAAGGTTTCTACATAAGCGGATTATAGGTGGAGGTTCATATCCAACATAAATACTTATTCATCTCAAATGACCTATCATTGTGCGTAGTGGCAGTGCGATTTGACACTTAGAAATAACATCTAGTAAAGTTCAAGAGTTGGAGATCCATTTCAATCTTGCCGAGCTCAAGGATTGGAGATCCGTTTCAATCTTACCGAGCTCAAGGATTGTAACTCTGTGTCAATCCTTGCCTACAGTCACGAGTTATAGTGCAAAAATATTCAATGATAGTGGGTTGTAAACGAATAGTAAAGCTACATGCGATATACCCTGAATGGAAATGTGGGTGCGCATCTACCAATCTTAAGACTATTATCGTTGTCATTTTTCGTGAGACCAAATAGGTTATAGGATGGCATGTATTTCTACTGTCCCGAGTTCCTAACGAACAACAATTTCTGCTGTTGTCCCTCTTCAATCTTTGTAAATAACTTCTAAAAAAATGGGTAATGAGCTTATAGAAGTATAAGCAGCATAAGTAGTAGATAATACTGTAACATATGACCAGTGTGTTAACACTTCAACCAACACCATAAAACATAAAAAAAATATTTGCAAGTTGGTTGTATATATCTACATAATTTGATGTAAGAATGGAATTTTCACTTTTGGGTCATTTAGTGTAGGAGGGTCTCACTCATAATTTAGCTAAAGAATAGGCTTTCAAAACAAGCAATGAGCATTGCAGGGGGCTAATGAGACATCGAGGAAAGGCCGGTGCACCTCAATTGCTTGAGGAATTGACCAGACGACCTTCAGGAAGTTGGAGCCGATTTCGGATGACGTCAATGTCCACTGGGTGCCGCCATTTATAACCATGGCATCACCATCATGCCTCATGGTGAAGCTAGATCCTGAATGTCTTTGTTCTAAGCGGAAGAATTGATGTCCATGAGAACTTCTCAAAATTTGGACCATTATATCTCTTTCAAGATGACCGAAATAGTCAAACCAAATCCTATATGAGTTAGTGTCTCAAATATCATGTTTGACGACAACATGAGATTTGATATTCAAATCATAGTGTCATACAGTCCACTAGATTGACTCATGAACTTCTCCAAGATGTGTTTCAATCCGCATTCATGAGAAGGTATACACAAAAGAACTCTTGTTCATTCTCACAATGTGTTTTCAAATGAAAACTATTAACATGAATGTCTTTAAAGCTCAACATGGTTCGGTTGTCTCTCAATGCATAGAGGGCATTTGTGAAGTTGATCATGGTGTCATAAGACATCAAGATGCAAGCTAAACCGTGTCCCTAAATGACCGGTATGATTCAATTATCACATAAGATTTAAAAAGGCACAAAATCCAAAGATAGTTGTTGGTTTCCTAGAATGTTGTGGATAATTCCACTATCTGCGAGGCACTCAATGTCTCTATGAGACATATCTACAAAAAAGAGTAGATAAGCAAGTAAATAGTTCCACTTGAACCATTTTGAAGGATTGAAATAAACTACGAAAAGCTGCAATCTCGGGAGTGCATAAAAATTTCCGTGTAGCATGACCTTTGTGCACTAAAACAGCTAGCCATAACTTCTTCGTTAAAATAGATATGGACGAAAAATAGACTTACCTTTCCAATGATATAAAGCTCACTATCTGATTCGTCCAGAGCTGTTCACAAAGCTCAAACGAAGTTGGCTGTCTAGAAGAGACAAATTGTTTTTTTTTTCGCAAATTTGGCATATGCAAAGCAATGAAGCTTGTGGATGGCATGTGGGCATAAGCCGAAGCCAAAATGAAATGTATATGATCAAAATCAAGTCCTTTCGGTCTTTCCAAGGTCTAGTTAGCGAAAACTCTCTAACATGAACATAAATCAACTCAGAGGACCTAGAGGATTCAATCATGATGATGATTGTCCGGTTTTGATGAGTATTCAACGTCTTTTGAAAGACAACAATTTTTTAATAGCATAGGGAGAACCAAGATCAAAAGCTTTCGGTAACTCCAAGTTAGCATGACCAGACATGTCCGTGGAGGGTCGATAGTGCGAGGGACACTTAAAACCACTATCTCCTTAATTTTGGTCAATTCTAAGACATCACACTGAGCTTGGATGTCTTAGAATTGATAATGGAAAATCTATTATAAAATAAAAGACTTAACCGGAAACACGTGGGCGATCCTCTACGAGGACGCGGGGCCGTTCATCACCTTCAAAGGAAGGGACCGAGATGACACATTATGCCATATTTCTGAGGACGATGTAAGTGTACATCTAGTTTTCTAAATCAATACGAACCATAAGAGGAAAATAGTTTCATAATTTTGAAAAATTCTTAAGTCATTCATTATTGCTAATGTGAGTATATCGTGGTCTCGAATAAACTAAGGACATTGATACAACATCTTATTAGATATAGCTTGGAAATAAAATTAATATCTAACCGATGACATCAAAGTTAGAGGCATCTAGAGTTAGATCCGAATCTTTGAAATCCGTGATCATGAGGATAACATTTTTGTCCTCATATTGATTTTTAGTACCTTTTTGTATGCATTCACGATTTGAGGGAGAGCTCAACAACTCCTCAACCAATGATCCGGAGATCCACACGGTTGCATTGTCCATAGCGGGAGTGAGTAATTTTGAAAAATTAGTATCTAGACCGGGAGTGTTGCCATTAGGGCCGGTGACACCCCCCCTCTTTTCTAGACATCGGTGTGGCTTCTTTGCCGTTGCTGTGACCCACATTGTCTTCACCACACTAGGGATTGATCTCATGTGCGCAGGCTAATATGTTTATCTCATTAACGTTTATGTAATTCCTGTTGCAACATAATGATCAAAATCAACCCTCATTGGTAATTTCAAAACAACTTGGAGGGTCTAGAGAACTTGATGATGTTCGAATGAGCTAAAGATTATGGATCAGGATGCCACGTAATATCATCAACGATATGAAGTCAAATAAGGTGGTAAGCAATTCATTTGACTTAATAACTCAACAAGTTGAGTTAGATGGAGGTTTCAAAAAACGCTCCATATGTGCATTCCACAGTACTTTGTGGTCATTACTTTTTGCACAGATTGTCATTCAAAACTTTTGTGGATGTGGTGCTTCAAAACTTTGAGCGTGTGAGATGTGAAATCTCGGCATCTAGGCTTGTTAGCTTTGGGGTCAAAACATGTGGTTTAATCTTTTCCAATGTAAGGTTCCACAGATACCAAGCGAAGATTCACCTTAGGCATCGAGTACGTCAAAACTCAAATGAGCAGAATACGACATTGCTCTTGCATATAAAACCAAGCTATTATGAGACTCGATAGAGGTCATAAACAATATTTTTAAAGGTTTGTCCTACTCAAGGATCGATCAATACACAATCTGAGGAAATGTCGGGGTTGATCACACATAACCCGAATAAAGAAACAAGAGTGATCAAACACACTCTTGACCCGCGAATAAAATTCGGGATTTTGGTGCCTGCAATTTACATAGATCTAAACAAAGGAATATGGTAGGAGAAAGGGGAAAAGAGTTTATCCCCCGAGTTATTCAAAAGTAAATAACTGTTATATTAAAGCTTATTTGCTAGTTTGCCAAACAAACTATATGTTTATATGAGCTGCTTTGCAATTGTCATACTTAATTCCACGTGCGTGCGGCGAAGTTGATTGTGTAATTCCGTTCTGATTCGTCTTGCGATAATTTCATGAAAAATAAAACATATGGTTAGTCGTATAAACCATATATAATATATAGAAATAAACAATAAAACTAATTGAAGATTGAACGAAAAAACGGTCGGAGATATGGCCGAAAATTCCAGTCAGAGTCGGCGATGGGATGGCCGAGAAGCGGCGGTCTGATGGAGGAGCCGAGGGACGGATGGTGGAGCCGACGGGGCTTGATGGCTTTTTTCCGGATAAAATAAGTAAGATTTCAGCTATTAACTCTTGGGTTAGAACAAAGTGCATGATAACGTGATAACGTATAAACTGTAGAGAATGAAAGATAGCAAGAGATTCATCCTCTTATTCATTGATATGAGCCATTTTTATAGGAAATTACAAAGTACCAATATGGTAATGATAAAGAATACATAGTCATATTCTAATTACATATCTTGATGGCGTAAGGTCAAAACACACATATGAAATATCTTAGAACAATGCGGAATATCCTAGAACAATAATAACTTCCTTTTTATCATCTGTTTGAATATGAAATATCAACCTAAAATATCAATTCATTTGACTTTAACCTAATCAATTACACCCTTAATTTCTTATGATTATTGACTATAGTATTTATTTCTATATATGCTCATTGGAATAGTATTTCATTTCCAACTATGATTACACTATATGTTACAATAGATAGATGAGATTTTGATTCAAACATCGAGAGAACTGCTTTTCTTACTTGCGAGAAAGAGCCAGCGGAGGAAAGCAAGCATGGTACTTCTCGCTTGTGTCAACTATCACTACTGGAAAAAACCTCTTAGACGACAGAATTGTTTTAATTCCGTCTCCTAAGTAAAACTTAGGCGACAGAAGATGATTTTGTCTCCTAAGTTACCACTATTCCGTCGCCTAGGTGGTAACTTAGGAGACAGAAAATGTACTAAGGCGACGAAAACATTTCTATAAAAAAAGAAGAAGAAAGTATTCACTTAGGCGACGGAAACGTATTCCGTCGGCTAAGATTGATTTAGACGACGGAAAAATTTACTTAGGCGACGGAATTATTATTTTAAAAAATAAAAATAAAATTATTAATATCTTAAGCGACAAAAAGTTAACTTTTCGTCGTCTAAGTACCAAAATTTTTAGCGGCTTCTTTTCCGCCAAAAATTTCAAAAAATTTGAACCAAATTTTTCAAACTTTCCTTATATATTCTCTCTCCCTCCTCTCCTCTACCCAGTTTCAACGCATACCTCTACCTCTCCTTCTTCTTCCCTCTGCCTCACCTTCTTCTTCCCGCTGCCTCTCCTTCTTCTTCGAATTTTTCAAACTTTCCACATATATTCTCTCTCCCTCCTCTCCTCTACCCAGTTTCAACGCATACCTCTACCTCTCCTTCTTCTTCCCTCTGCCTCACCTTCTTCTTCCCGCTGCCTCACCTTCTTCTTCCCTCTCTGCCTCACCTTCTTCCATGTGCCTCTCCTTATTCTTCTCCCTCTTCCTCTCCTTCGTCTTCCCTCTGCCTCTCCTTCTTCTTCGCCCTCTGGCTCTCCTTCTTCTTAGCTTCCTGCCTCTCCTAGGCGCCCTTCTCTTTCAGTGGAGTCTGCGCGCCCTTTGTGCCAGGGGACTCCGCGCACCCTTTCCTGCCAGCGGAGTCCGCGTGCCTTCTGTGTCAGCGGAGTCTGCGTGCCTTCCGTGCCAGCGGAGTCCGCGCCCATTTTTTTTTTTAATTTTTTTTTTCACTTTAGCTACGGAATCTAGTGATTCTGTCTCCTAGGGAAAAAATAATTTTTTTTTGTCATTAAACAATATTAGTCGCTTAAGTACTTAGGAGACGGAAAACTTCCGTCTACGAGTACTTAGGCGACGGAAACAGTTCCGTCGCCTAAGTAATTTTGACTCGACTGATGTCAATTTTTCGTCGCCCAGACACCTACCTCACCCTACTTAGGCAACAAAACTTAGGCGACGGAAATTTCGTCTCCTAAATACTTAGGAGACGAATTTTGTTACTTAGGTGATTGAATAGTTTCGTCGCCTAAGAGGTTTTTTCCAGTAGTGTATGAAGGACAACTAAAGAAAAGCTTTAGAAGAAGGGTCAGAGATGGGGTAATGAGCAAAAACTATTTTGATTGTGTTTTCACTCCTTTGCATACATTTGTGTATGTCTACATATTTGAAAATGTCTAGTTGTAAGGTATGTACTTTTACTTCAATTACTTTTCTTCACTTTTGATATATAGGTATCATACATACGGAACAGCAATAAGCTTCCTATATGTCGGAAACAATACAAAAAATTGATTATAATATATACACTAGTGGATTACGATTCTTAGCCTACGGAATATTTCGGTCGGTTAAGAAATATATTCCGTCTACTAAGAACTTAGTCGACGGAATAGTCGTCGACTAAGATCCGTCGGCTAACCGTCGTCTGCTAAGACAATAGCCGACGGAAACATATATTTCCGTCGACTAAGTTATATCTTAATCGACGGATCTTAGTCGACGACTATTCCGTCGACTAAGTTATTGTTTCCTAAACGACGGAAAAAATCCGTCGGCTATATTTCCGTCGATTAACATTTACCTAAACGACAAAATTCTTCCTTCTTTCCAGACGAAATATTCCGTCGGCTAGGATTCCAGTTTCTTAAACGACGGAAAATTAGCGTCGGTTAAGATCTAGCCGACGATACGGTCCTCTTTCTGTTTATTCTTAGCCGACGGAAAATAAATTTTTACGTCGGTAATGATTATCTAATACCGACGGAAAGTATACTTTGTCGTCGACTAAGAAGGTCAACGGTCGGTCGTTATTCATTCTTAGCCGACGGAAATTAAATATTCCGTCGGTAAGGTTTATACCCTTACCAACGGGTTTTCAATTTTCCGTCGACTAAGGTGAGTCAGAATTTTTTTTTTCAGAATTGTTTTTTCACAATTTATTATTTGTTTTGGTTTTTAATTTTTTTACTGATAAAGTAGATATTTGTTTCGGTTGTTTTAGAAATAATTATATTAAAACTAAATATATAGATCGAATCATTAATAATATAAAAATTATGCATTAATAATTAAAATTGTGTTCATACAAACTAAAATTTGACTAATAAAAATTCAAAAACTGATCTTCATCAACAAATGCCGAAGACGACTGAGTAGGAAGAGGAGGTGGAGACGACTGAGTAGGAGGAATCGAAGATGACTGAGGAGGAGGAGGAGGACCCGGAGAAGAATGAGGAGGAGCCGTAAAAGGCGGAGGAGGAGGAGCCGTAAAAGGCGGAGGAGGAGGAGCCGGACCTTCAGGTTCTAGACCTAGGGGAGAGAAGATCTGGTCCATCCGTGAGTTAACAGTAGTGTACTGATTACGGTACCACACAGACTCGGCCTCAGCCCGCTCAGTCCGCTCCTTATACTCACGGACCTCTTGTTCAAGGCGTTCAATCCTTTCCCTGTCTTGATTTGGAGGAGCACGACTCCGCAAGGTCGAACCGGACGAGGACTGGCTCAAGTCTCGCTCACCTGCTCGTCCCATCCCTCGTATCTCCTTCCCTTTGCGCTTGTCCAACACAGCATCCAACACATCAATTTGTTGTGTTTGAATGATCTCCATCATTTCCTCCTCTGTAGCTTCCGGATTTATCTTCTTCAAGTCTGTCTTTCGGCTTTCGACCTCCGCAAGCATCTTCTCCTGCATAAACAAAACACCAAGGAATACACCAACCACATAATTCAACAACAATTACACCAACACCAACACCAACATATTTCTTAATTAATACTAAGTATCCAAATCAAAGAGACATAATTAATTAAATAATTAAAGGAAATACACTTACATATTTCTGGGTGGCCACTTTGTCACCGGGTCTCACATAACTCGCCTCGAATCCCTTGATGATCGGCAAGGGCTCACCTTTGTTCCTTAGATCCTCCATGATGTAGACAATAGGAGAAGAACCGCTATGGTGGTGCATCGTCTTCTTACCACGGTTCTTCTTGTTCGCGTTCGAGAGTTTCTAATACGCGATATAAATAAAATATCAGTAATTATATTTTTTTATTTATTAAAAAAATAAATAATAATATTTTATTCTATAAACCTAAAACATGGCAATAAATAGCATAACCGAACCCACAAAATCATCATGCATAATCGTCGGCAATGTTAAGTTTTACAATTTTAATTTTTTTAATAAGAACAAATTTAATAATATATTATTCTAAAAATGCTTGAAAAAATATATTATTGTAACAAAATTAATAATATATTACTCCAAAATATAGTGGTCAACATTATCACCAAAAAAAAAAGCAATATACACATACCTTGAACGCGTCGCTCTCAAAATGCGTGCAAAGAAAGGCCCACTCATCCTCCCTCCCATAGAACTCCGTCGGCATCCCTTCTGGTCCATGCTCCTGGTAGACATTGTGACACTGCCGCTTCCACTCCTTGTACCTAGCCTGTGCCGTGTCCATGATCCACCTCACCGTCACAATGTCATTGTTGTCCCACATGTACCATGGCTAAGAAATAAAAATAAATTAATACATCAACAAAAGTATTAATTGAAAACTATTCAAATAAACCAAACTAAGTAAATTAATTTTTATGTACTTACCGACAATGCGTTCCACACCTTCCACTGTTCCGATTGCTCAAGGTCGTGGAACGTCCTAGCCCTCGTTCCAACCAGGCTACGTATGGCCGACCCAATGTCCTTGACCAAAAGACTGTTGACCCCTTGAACCTTAGGCCCTTTCATACGAGGGCAATACTCTATCGGTATCTTCCCCCCTAGCTTCTTGCATAACGCCTCCGTCGCCTTTCCACACACAAAACCCCGTTTCTTTTTCGGTGGGGGACCTACAATAAATAAAACAAAATATTAGGTATCATTTGCAAAAAAGATTCAAGTTAATATAAGTAAAAGAATAATAATTTTTTTATTTTAAAACATTTATTATTTTAAATAAATATGGATTACTACAAGAAAATTAAGCCTTTTAATCATGCCAAGAAAATTAAAAAAATAAACGATTTTTTTATTATTTTATTTAAAAAATATAATTTTTTTATTTAAAAAATATCATTACCTGTAGTGGGGGCCTTTGCTTTACAGCGGGCACTAGGAATGGGCCTGCTGGTTTCGGAAGCCGATGTGGACGACGCTTCAGTGGTTCCGGTCGTCGCCCCAATAGTGGAAGTCGTATCGGATGGTATAAAGGGCGGCCTGATGAGCAAAGGAGGAGCCCCTGGTGGTACTCTTCCAGGCGGCAAAGGTGTGGGCTGGCTGGCAGTAGCCTGGTTACATAAGGCCTCCATCATCTGTTGAGCCCTCTCCGAACGTTGCTTCCTCTTCCCAATGATCGGCATCTTTAAACAAAACAAAATCAACCGGCAGCATAATGACACAAACATAACCAGCTAAATGCACATTGATCACAAGGTCACCAACACAATTTTGTACTATTTAAACACAAATCACAAACACACAGCAGCCCATGAGAAAATCAAAGTACTAAACACAGCTAGATCAACCTTAATTAAATCAAAGAACTAAACACACAGTTGCTACACATGGGATGTGGTATTTTTTTTCTAGGCACCAGCCAGTCAAGACTGGGCTGGCTCCGCCCCTGCCTGCTTATGAGCAGCTAAATGATGAAAACCATAAACATTCCCAGTATACATGAGCAGCTTAAGAAGAAATACGGCAAGTGGAATGCAAAATATGTAATCTGCCTCCAAATACAACTATAGCTAAATGCCTCCAATGTAATGTTGCAAATAGCTAAATGATCCTTTGCTGGAATTACGACATTGACTTGCCTCCTAACAATTATATTCAACACCATAATAATGTTTGATTATCAATAAAATTCACCTACAGTACACCTGTGTTCATGACCAGCAACCAACTTTATCAATTTCATGCACACTTTCTAAACAATTCACAACATTGAATAAGAAAATCGGAGAGTTTAAGAGACTAACCTGGTGGCGTTGACGGTGGTGGTCGGGTGGAGGATCGGAGCTCGTCGGCAGCGGAGTGGAGGAGGCTCGGATTGGGTGGAGGAGGTGAGTGTCCTAGTCGGTTGGGGTGGAGGTGGGGGGTCGGACGTGGTGGCGTTGACGGTGGTGGTCGGGTGGAGGATCGGAGCTCGTCGGCAGCGGAGTGGAGGAGGCTCGGATTGGGTGCAGGAGGTGAGTGTCCTAGTCGGTTGGGGTGGAGGTGGGGGGTCGGACGTGGTGGCGTTGACGGTGGTGGTCGGGTGGAGGATCGGAGCTCGTCGGCAGCGGAGTGGAGGCGATCGGGTTTAGACTTGAGAGAAATATCAAACAGAACAGAGAGAAGAAACGTCGACCAGGTTTTATAGTAACTTAGGCGACGGAATAATAAATTCGTCGGCTAAGAAAATTTCAATTTTCGCGGAAAAAAAAAAGCGCAATGATAAACCGCCAAAATTTTCGTCATCTTAGTCGACGGAAAATAAATAATTCGTCGGTTAAGAAAGTCCAAGTCGACGGAAAAATAATATTCCGTCGGCTAGGAAAAAAAGAAATTCTTTCTTATTTGCTAAACGGACCGAAATTTTTATTCGACCTTCCAAATCACGTAATCTGACCAGACCTTCAACTGAGAATAGTTTCCAATCGACGAGACTCTTACGGGGCTATAAAAATTTGGTAAAAAATAAATACCCGGGATAGGGCTACCACTAGGTAGAAATAAGAGAATTTCGTTGACCGGAACAACCGGCACCGAAATTTTACCGGAATATCTTCATTTTTCACGGGTTGACGTATTTCACCGTTCCGGTCATATCTTATTTCACGACTTTTTTGCGTTTGAGGCTTCTACGTATACGTTGTCTTCAAAACGACACTTAAACTCAACACTTGTATAAAAAAGTTATACAACATTAGTACATATAACGTGAGTTTGGTGATCGGAGAAGAGGAACTGAAAACCTACCGTCAGATATGACCAGCATAACGAATTACGTAGGTGGGAAAAAATTCAGCTCCATCTGACAAAGATAAGGGCTCGATCCGTCCGGTCAATCGGCGCGGTCAAACCCCTAAACGGACGGAAACGGCTATTCGACCCTCCAAATCACGTAATCTGGCCGGACCTTCAACTGAGAATAGTTTCCAATCGACGTGACTCTTACGGGGCTATAAAAATTTGGTAAAAAATAAATACCCGGGATAGGGCTACCACTAGGTAGAAATAAGAGAATTTCGTTGACCGGAACAACCGGCACCTAAATTTTACCGGAATATCTTCATTTTTCACGGGTTGACGTATTTCACCGTTCCGGTCATATCTTATTTCACGACTTTTTTGCGTTTGAGGCTTCTACGTATACGTTGTCTTCAAAACGACACTTAAACTCAACACTTGTATAAAAAAGTTATACAACATTAGTACATATAACGTGAGTTTGGTGATCGGAGAAGAGGAACTGAAAACCTACCGTCAGATATGACCAGCATAACGAATTACGTAGGTGGGAAAAAATTCAGCTCCATCTGACAAAGATAAGGGCTCGATCCGTCCGGTCAATCAGCGCGGTCAAACCCCTAAACGGACGGAAACGGCTATTCGACCCTCCAAATCACGTAATCTGGCCGGACCTTCAACTGAGAATAGTTTCCAATCGACGTGACTCTTACGGGGCTATAAAAATTTGGTAAAAAATAAAGACCCGGGATAGGGCTACCACTAGGTAGAAATAAGAGAATTTCGTTGACCGGAACAACCGGCACCGAAATTTTACCGGAATATCTTCATTTTTCACGGGTTGACGTATTTCACCGTTCTGGTCATATCTTATTTCACGACTTTTTTGCGTTTGAGACTTCTACGTATACGTTGTCTTCAAAACGACACTTAAACTCAACACTTGTATAAAAAAGTTATACAACATTAGTACATATAACGTGAGTTTGGTGATCGGAGAAGAGGAACTGAAAACCTACAGTCAGATATGACCAGCATAACGAATTACGTAGGTGGGAAAAAATTCAGCTCCATCTGACAAAGATAAGGGCTCGATCCGTCCGGTCAATCGGCGCGGTCAAACCCCTAAACGGACGGAAACGGCTATTCGACCCTCCAAATCACGTAATCTGGCCGGACCTTCAACTGAGAATAGTTTCCAATCGACGTGACTCTTACGGGGCTATAAAAATCTGCAACAAGAATAGTAATAAAAAAATAAAGGCCGTGAACATTTGACGCAAAGTGTGTTCCGATCAATATATATGAAAATGTAATTGTTAATACATCGATCTCCGAAGTTATGCAAATTCATAATAATAAACCAATGAAAGTTAAGGACCATCCCCAAATTAATTTAATCATACTCATCTTCATAATCTTGGTCTTCGGGATCATCATCCTCCTCGAATTCCTCTGAATCCTCATCTTCTTCGTCCTCGTATTCGTCATCTTCTTCGGGTTCGGGCATAGTAACTTCAATGTAACCTGTAATGGCCGGAACGTGTTGGTCGTTGACGCGAATGTCCACGTCATTGGGAATTACAGGTGGAGTTTCCTCTTGATATGGTTCGTTCGGTACAGAGCTCGGTTCCGTACCCTCATCCACTCCCAATGTAGCTGCACTCCATATATTCCTATGTGACATTACCTGCACCACTTTCCAACCCTCACCCATAGCCGGATCATCAAGATAAAAGACTTGTTGTGCCATGGCGGCAATAACGAACGGCTCATTCTCATACCATGAAGTGTTTGTGTTCACTGATAACAAACCATGGTCTATAACCGTACTCCTGCAAACATTTGGGTCAGTATTGAACCATTTGCACTTAAACAACACAACCGGCATACGGTTCCCGTAGATTAGTTCGATAACGCTGATAAGCACCCCGTAGTAGTTGTGAGACTTGCCCTCAACCATAACTCCATTGTTTTGAGTGATGCGACCATCATCTCGTTCTGATGTCACAAACTTAACCCCGTTAACAAAACATCCCGCATGTGCTCTGTGCTTTAGCGGTCCGCCAGCCAAACAGTGCAGCTCGGGGTCGTAAAATTCACGTTGGTTCTGTTGAATATGCATCATCTGCAAAATAACGCAATTTAGTCAAACAAAATGATGAGAAATACATTAAATTTATAAGTAACTTAAGAATAACGTACCCAAATCGGGAAGTAGTCAGGAAAATCTCTCTTGTGAATGGCTTCATTCCCATTTTGCCTGCTCAAATGTTTCTCCAGATAATCCTCCAATTCATCGCAATGTTGAAGGACGCACCAATGAGCCTCCTTCAATTCTTCGCGACTCAATCTGTATTCCCTACCTAGCCTGCCATACGGTTGTACTTCGTCGGAAACAACTGATAAATGGAATTGATTTCCACCTCTTGAAGATTCCCCTCCCGTGTGTTCATCATTAAGATATGTGTTGTAGAAGGTTACACACTCACTAGAAATGTAAGCCGCCGTGATCGAACCTTCAGGGAAACGTTTGTTCCTGTTTGTCTTCTTGTAATCTCCAAGTTGCCTACAAAATAAAAAGTTATTGCAAAAATTCATGTTATGTGAGACTTTATTGACAAAAGTATAGACTGCATACATACCTCTCGTTTGGATAACACCAGGTATATTGTACCGGACCTGTAAGCAACACTTGTTCAGGAAGGTGGATCATGAGGTGGACCATGATGCTAAAGAAAGTGGGGGGGAAGATCCTCTCCAGCTTGCACATGATGTACGCAATATCGTCTTGCAAGGACTGGACCTCTGACTTTTTTAGCTCTTTAGCACATAACCTCTGAAAGAAGTTGGACAAAGCCACCAACGTGTCAACCACATCACTCTGCAAATACGGGCGAATGACCACAGGAAGAAGACGTTGCAGGAGAACATGACAGTCATGGGTCTTCAACCCGATAATCTTATTTTCCCCCATCTTAATACATCGAGCTATATTTCCGGCATACCCACTAGGATACTTAACCTCACGAAGCCACTTAAATATCTCCGAGCTCTTATTAGGAACCACCGTGTAGCCTGCTTGAGGCATTACATGTTTGCCGGTCTTTTTGTTTAGCTTTATCCATAGCTTTCGACGTATACCCATCTTTTGAAGGTCAGCACGAGCTTTGGCGGTGTCTTTGGTCTTGTCTTTGATGTCTAGAATTGTTCCAAGGATGCTGTCACAAACATTCTTCTCTATGTGCATGATGTCTAAGTTGTGTCTGATCTTCAACGTCGACCAGTAAGGCAACTCAAAGAATGAACTCCTGTGCGTCCAATACTTAAACTCTTCAGGGGTGGGAGGATTCTGGTCATTTACATACCTAGCGCTGCTCAAAATTCCAAACCAGTGCTGGTTCAGCATATCCAGAATCCATTGACCAGACCTCCCTTCGGGTTTCGGGCCATGCTCAACAGTCCCATCAAATGCTTGTGCATCGTACCGCCACGGGTGATCCGGTGGAAGCCATCTACGGGATCCTAAGTAAACAATTCTGTGGGCATGATGACTGGAATTGACCTCGTCTATACATACAGGGCACGCCTTGTATCCATGGGTAGTTTGACCAGACATCATCCCGTAAGCAGGAAAATCATTGACGGTAAAAAGAACCGCTACTCTCATGAAGAAGTAAGTCTGACTATACCTGTCAAAAGTATGGATTCCATTTTCATATAATTGTAGGAGCTCGTCGATTAATGGCCTCATGTACACGTCCAAGCACTTTCCTGGAGAATACTTGCCCGGAACTAACATAGTAAGAAAATTATACTCCGTCCTCATGCACATGTTTGGAGGCAAGTTGAGCGGAAATGC
Organism: Fragaria x ananassa; assembly: GCA_034370585.1. NCBI lineage: Eukaryota > Viridiplantae > Streptophyta > Magnoliopsida > Rosales > Rosaceae > Fragaria > Fragaria x ananassa. The sequence goes on along the minus strand of CP139765.1, from coordinate 21,388,336 downwards.
TATCACAGGCCATATACTGTAAGAGTTATTCATGTCTCCAGTAGGATTGAATCCGTCTGTTGCTAGTCCAAGTCTGACATTTCGACATTCAGAGGCAAAATCAGGAAATGAACGGTCAAAGTGATTCCAAGCCTCCCCGTCTGCGGGGTGTGTGAGATTATCCGGATCTACTCTAGGCCTATCCGGCTCTTGCTGGTGCCTTTCGTGGTGCCATCTCATATGCTTGGCCGTATGTGAAGACATGTAGAGACGTTGTAGACGAGGACCCAATGGGAAATAGCGAAGAACCTTCCTAGGAATGGGGTTTGTCTGTCTAGAACGAGCGTGTGGTTCATACCTCGGCTCATAGCAGTGTGGGCACTCAAATGCGTCCTTATAACCTTTGTAGTATAGGATGCAGTTATTGACGCATGCATCTATCTTGATGTACTCAAGACCGAACTCACTCAAGATGCTTTTGACCTTGTCATAATTTTCTGGACAGTTGTTGTCAGCAGGAAGCAACTCTTTCAGAAGTGCAATGTCATCGTTAAAACAAGCAACGGTCTTGTTCCTCTTCTTTTTGATACTCATCTGCTTCATGACAGTTTCCAATACAGTATGCTCACTTCCGGGGTACAGTGGTGTCTGTGCTTGCTGCATAAGCTTGTTGTAACTATCATAGCCACTACTGCCGACCTGGGAGACATCAGGGAAGGTTGTATTGTTGTTGTCCTGTGGAACACTTCCATCGTATGCTGAGGCGGACGGAAATGCATCGTTTAAGAAATTCATCACACCAGGGTCCCCGAAATTGGCACTAGAGGAAGACTCGCCCTGGTTACGTTGTGCTTGAATATCTACAAGTGTGGGCATATGTTCACTTGCTTCGCCGTGCCATGTCCAAGTGGTATAACTGGGACAAATACCGTATTGTGACAGGTGAACATACATGTCCTCAAAAGTTACAGAATTGGCAGATCTGTTGCGACATTTTCCGCATGGACAAATGTGGAAAAGTTGTCCAGGAGAAGTCTTGCCACGGACAAACTCGATAAATTCAAAAATTCCTCTCATGTATCGCGGATGCCCTCTATGTAACTGCATCCAGCTCCTGTCGGCCATGTTGTAACCTGTAATAAAAGGGGAAATGAAAAATCTAACTATAAAAATACTGCGCGCTCACGTAAACAACGGTACGTATTCACCACAAAAACATAATGTGACGAAAATAACTGATTTAAACAAAAACATCATCAAATCAAATATTTGATTTAAGACCATATATATATATATATGCATGAAAATATCAATATCATCACGAAAATAAATGAGTAAATATATCTAAGCACAAATTGAAAATAAAAAATTTAATGTAAGCATAAACAAAATGAAATATATATATGATCTCAAACACAAATTTAATATAATCGATCATAAACGAAAATATTATAATGAAAATAAATATTGTTTTAATATATCACCACGAAAATATCATCATCAAAATATCGATCATTTAATACACATCATGATTTACATAAAAAAAGATAATGATCGAAAGAAGTTGATCACATACATATATATATATATATATATATATATATATATATATCTATATACATACATATATATATATATATATCTATATACATACATTGATTTAATAAACATCATCATTTTCTGCTACAACATATATAATATAATCTATATATATACATATATGATTTGCATAAACAAAATTAATATATACAATCAACAAATTAAAAATTCACACACATATATATACATCCATATATATATATATATACAAAATATACGTATACATGCATATATATATAATCAATAATCCACACACAATTAATATATATAAAATATATTAATCAAACCATATATATATAATTAATCGTATATATGTATATATACACACACACACAAACACACAATAAAAATACAAATTAAACGAATATAGCCGGAGAGTCGCCGGAAAATATGACCGGTGAACTGAATTCCGTCGAAAATGTAAAGGTTGAAGAATATGTACCAATGATCAAAATGCTAGCTAGCTAGATTAGTTGCTTTGCTTGAACTTCAATTCATGGCGAGAGGTGTTTTATTTAGAGCTGGTGATAGAGAAGGAGGTTTTTGCAGGAATGATACATTCTGTGCCGAGCTGGGTTGATAATTGAGCGGAAGATTCCTTCTGCGCGTTGCCAGAGAATAATTCAGCTTTATCTTCTTAACCGACGGAATTTTCCGTCGACTTAGTCTTACTTTGTCGACGGATTATTTTTCTTAGTCGACGGAAGAATTTCCGTCGACTTAAAACATCTTAACCGACGAATACTTACCGACATGAGTTATCCGTCGACTAAGATTTACTTAACCGACGGAAATTCCCGTCCAAAATTTTCCGTCGACTAAGATTCACTTAACCGACGGAAATTGCCGTCCAAACTTTTCCGTCGGATAAGAAAATCATAGCCGACGGATCTTTTCACCCTTCCTACGAAACTAGGTTCGTTGGCTATGAAAATCTTAGCCGACGGAAGTTAATTTTTCCGTCGGCTAAGATCTATAATCCGCTAGTGATAGGTATCACACAAAAAGGAACAAAAATAAGCTTCATATGTGTTAGGTTAAGAACTTAAACTTCTACATTTTAGTTAGGTTACAAATAGATGGAATGATGGGTTTTTGGTCTAGGATTTTGGGTTAGGGGTTAGGGTTTAGATTTTAGGGTTTAGGGTTTAGGGGATATGGGACAAGGGATTGGGGATTGGAGATAGGGGTTAGCGTTTAGAAAAGCAACAAGAAACTCAAAATGGTCATTGACAAAACAGTTGAAATAATATTTCGTTAATAAAATATATGTGTCAAAATTTGATTGGAATAGAAGATCACGTCAGACTGCGACGTGATCCTCCATAACACATAAAAATTTAAAAAATTCTCAAAGAAAATTATCATAATTCTAGTGATTATCATAATTCTAGCAATAATGATGAGTTAAAGGAAAACTGTCTCAAGTACAAAAATATCTATAATTAAGGTGTTTTTTTTAAAGAGAATTAAATTCGAATTGTTGGCTAATCAGATTTAAATAGTGAGAATATGTAATTTTTGGTAAAAATGAAAGGCAATATATTATTTTTCCTCCAAAAAATTAAGTGTATTGAAATGGTACATTAGCTGGTTTCATTTAAAACGTCTTCCAAAAATTGGATGTAAATCTAAATCCCCTACTCTTAAGAGAGTTTCTGGAGTACCTTGATACAAGTATTCAAAAACGCCACCGTTGATCATTCAAAAATGAAGTCTTGTTTATGAACTCAACCATCTAATTATTACCAGCAGGCAATATTAATTGTAGAAGTAAAAATTTTGAGACAGCCCTTTAAGCGAAACTAGAAGACTTCTCGTTTTCAAAGAGACATCAAGTTTGGAGTGAGAAACATAATTTTCCATGCATATAATCTCATCGTAGTGGAAAATGTCACGCCCCGAACCTTAATTTTTAACTTAATTACTAGCATAGTGGTAATAAGAGTTTTTACCGTGTTCGTCACTAAGTGTGTAATTTAACAAGTCCCCAGAGGGTGTTGAGGGACTAATATTTTTGAAAGAATTATTTGAAGGAAGAAAATGTGATGACGGTAAAAATTGTAAATTTTAGCTACTAAAAGGTAATTTTTATTGCGGTATTATTTTGGGGTGTTGAATATTTTTGGATTGGGTTTATAGAGATGTTGTGGCCGGGTTGGGCTAAAGGTCCATTCTCTTTTTCTCTCTTTTCTCTCTCTTCCTCCCGGTTCTCTCCCGCTCCCGACCCCCTCACTGCTAGAATTTTTCCCGACGCCGTTCGCCGCCGTCCGGCCGCCCCAGCCCGCCGTACCGGTCCCAAATGGTCGGTCTCCGACCCAGCTGCAATCCTAGACCAGTGGCAGCCTCTCTAGCGCCGCCGTGAGGGAGAAAAGCTCGCCGGAAGGTCCGACTGCCGAAAGCCATTCTTCGCCAGAACTCCTTCCTCCGGCCGCCATAGCCGACGAGCCTTGGCTCAAAAGGAAGCCCTCCTCCCGTGCTTCAATCCCTCCAAAGGGCTTGCTCCGCCTCGAGCTAGGTAAGGATAAATCGGAATTTGAATTTTTCTAGGGCTTATTGTGTTTTTCGTTCGATTGATGTGCTTAGGCTTAGAATTGGAATTTGTGGTAGTTAGGAATGTTGTAGAGGAGGATGAGAGGAAGATGCTGCCAAATTTTGGTGACCATCGGAGGTCGCCGGAGTTGGTCGCAGGCCGCCGCCGAGAAAATGTTTTTGGTAGAGAAAAATGTGAGAAGTTTAATAGAATAAGTTTTAGAATTTTTGGAGGAGTTTTGGATAGGTTGGAGATTTGTTGAAGTTTGGTATTTTTGGCAGATTATTAATTTATAATCCGGCCATTGGATTTTATTTGGTGGAAGGTGGTTTTGAGGAAGTTGGTTTTTTTTATGGAGATTTGTGGTTGGCAGTGAAGTTAAGATTTAGGACGATAGGCATGGTTGAGTGCTAGAAGCTCATAGTTAATTATGACTATTTTATTTAAGCGTCGGTGTTTTATTTTAAGTAATTATTTATGTTTGGAACAGGACGCGAGGAGGCTCGAGCAGAGGAGACCTCCGACCGATGTCAGGCTTAGGCCTAAGTTGTGAGTGGACCTTTGATTTAAATAATGTGTTTGAATTGTTTTATTGTTGAGTAATTTCCTTGGTTGGATTTTTATTCGGAAATTGAGAATTTCGGAGTTTATACTCATTTATTGACGTTTTCAAGAATAGTATGTATGAGAGAGAATGCTAGCTAGCTATACGTGGCAGCCCCCGTTCTGAGGACGAATGCCGGTATGGGGTGACGTGAGCGTTAGACGCGAGCGTAGTAGCCTTGTACGATTTTCTACTTTTTGAGATTATTCTATGTTTTACATTCATTCATAGAAATCGTACAAGGAGTAAGCACGTATTTATATCCACTCGGTCATTACCCCCATTTTGAGGAAAAATGCCAGTATGGGGCGACGTGAGCGTTAGACGCGATCGTATTAGCCTGGTGTGACTATCTATTTTAAAGTTTATTCATAGATATCATACATGGAGTAGATGAGTGGTTAATACATACTGATATATATTTATAAATTGAGCCTGAGAGGCTGTTTTTGTTTATGATTTGGAGACTAGCCAGAACTGGTCGTTTGCATTGTCAAATTTCTTGGGGAAATATTATTGTTGTTGAGATTATTTTGTCCACTCACTCTGACGTGATGAAATATTTTCCCCTGGGTTTTTCCTTCGTTTTTAAATGCCCAGTCTGCAGAGTTCGGGTGGGGTCTAGAAGGAGGCGACGAGGCATAATCACTCTTTTTTCCACTATTGTTCACCAGTAGGTCATCTGTTTAACCCACTAGGATTTCTAGTAGCTTCCGCTGTATTTCTTGTAGTAGCTCTGAATACTTTCGGAAAAATAACTGTGTATTATTTTATTTGATTATTTGGGTTAAGTTGAAGAATTTATATTATTGGTTAAAAGTGTTCTTTAATTTTTCCGGGTTAGGGTTGTCCATTTTCAAAGGAGGTTTGCTGAGTCTTTCGGTAAGTTTTCCTTAGAGATGGTCCCCGCAGGACTCACCTCGGGTTTCAGGGTGAAATTCGGGGCGGGTCTTGACAGTTGGTATCAGAGCTCTAGGTTTCATCTTCATACCTTAGAATTGCGGTTCATCCATATAACCCAAATAATCATCATAATAGTAGCAATGGAAATACTATGTTGAGTAAAAGAGACTAACCAATTTGCCACCGTAAGAGCCGAAGTATGGCATGTAAGGTTAGCTAATTGGACGAAGGAACTAACATGAACACAATCCCTCAAGGCAAGCAAAAGCTATTCAACATCCTCATGGTGTCAATATCAATTTTATGTGGACTAAGTCGATTCCGTGTACAAGAATATTAAAAGCAGCATTCTATGCACAAATTTTAACCTTACTTTTTTTTTTTTTGATTGGGGGGGTTAGCCTTTGTTAGATTAGGTAACACACACACCCATGCAGGGTATCCCAGCACAGCCGGACTAATCCCTGCATCGCCACGGGGCATGAAAGCGAACACCACACACCAGGCACACTTGCCTAGCACGGGCCACCGCCGGCTGGCCACCAAGGCCTTAATGGGGATTCGAACACCAGACCTCTTGGTTAGAGAAGTCAGTGCTTTCCACCCCACCGTTTCCCCGGTGGTTAATTTTAATCTTACTTGGGACATGAGCTTTCCAAATATGTTTTCAAATACGCGTACTAGGATTGGGCGGATCCTCTTCTTCCTCCAAAACCCTTCATCAGGCTACATGATAGGCAAATTTTACAGTAAAACCACCCTTACGGTCCTCTTCCCAATTCCATTTGTCATCATAATTACGGTTGCTAGCCGATAGAGCCAAAATACAATCAACAACATTGGTTAAAGAGCTCAGATAATAAAGAAATATTCCAACATCTTGGAGAAATAAGCAAATCTAAAACAACAGAAATTCTGGTGGAAAAATAAGGCTGCAAATTAGTACCTGACAACTAAGGATCACACCACCGTTGTATTTATTTAAAGGTTTCTCAAGCAAATTGTCTTATGGTTCTATTTAATGTGGATCGAGCATTCGGTTTATGTTTTAGAGATTCGCGATATTGTTACGTGACTAAACTGTTTGAGGACGTTAGAACATCTCCAACAGCTTCTCTATTTTCTTCATTTTATTACTTTTGGGGAATATTGAGTTGTTTTATGGTCCAACAACTTCCTCGTCTCATTCCCAAAAATGGGGATGGAGAAGAAAGAGAAGCACGCATTTTTCAAATTTGCAGCAAAGTCTTCCTTTCCCAAATATTAATTATTCACGTGCTCTAACGCTAAGAACAAAAATCTACAATATTTTATTAGGTAATTTATGTTACATTGAAATATATGATTTTTTTTGTTATTATTAATAATAATGTATCATTTTTTTATTTTTGTAATAAATACCGAAATCTCAAAAATGGAGAAGTTGTTGGAGTTAGAGCATAAATTTTTTGAGGATTTTAGCTTTTACTTTCCTATTTTAGAAAATTTTTAAGAAAGCTGCTGAAGATTCTCTTACAACCTCCAAATTAAAAATTTGTTACTCAATATACATTGTCACATATAACATTTCAATCATTGTTTCAGCTAGTATTGGAAAGACAGTTACCCCCAGTTTATTGTACGGTGGGTTTCCCATTTTCCCCTTTTCCTTCTCTTTCTTGTCTCTCTTCTCACCTTTCCACCGCTTCACTATGTCACCCGATTTGTTTGAATCATAAAGTAATCCTATTGAAAAGCCTATCCTCCCTCTAATTAAGTGCTAAGACTTGTTTAACTTCATATTTATGCCGAGGTCTATGCCTTGGACTGAACGATTGAAAATAATAAGCAGGTAAAGACCGCTGCGGTTGTTATTGGTTGAGGAAGGCTAACTTCTCCTTCCTTCTTTTGATTTGGAAGAGGCTGGAAAGAAAACAAACGAGCTTGTATTATCCATTCAAGTTTTTTTTTCTTCTTGTTGTGGGATTGGGTTAGCAGTGCGTATCATTTTTGTTCCTGATCATCCTTTAGGCCTAAGAGTCATTCTTGAATTAAGTACTTGCTGAATTGTACAATTGGTGCGTCTTTGATTCGAAACTCGAAAGTAAAACCTTCATGTGTTTATACACACCTTCTTTAAATAAAACCTCTACGACATTTTCAATGAACATTTTTTCAGGATCCCGGATACATATGTATATATGTAGTCAATTTATAGGACGTTGGTATATGTTATTGAAGCATCTAAGGAAAGTATCCTAGGCAGTTAAGGTTTTGTGATCGATATCCTTATGTAACTAAATTAGTTCGATATGTATATATTTATTTCCTTATTAAGTCCTACAAGTTAGGCAACTCTTGTGTATATATTTGTAAGTCTGTGAACGTATCAATAAGATTCAATATATTCGCATCATATCAATTTCTTTATATGTATCTTACGTACATGAGTTACATCCATAATTTTGTTGGTATATATGGCGTGTGTGTATATATACGGAGGATCTAAATAGGACATCATTACTTTAAGAATTTAAGGATTTCTATTATTTTATATTAGCAGATGATTTCATCGAACGATCTCAACCATTGATCCTATAGATTCATATGCAAGAAATATGTCTACAAAATTTCAACTAATTCCATTATAATTTGGTCATTCAAATTGATGTAAACAATTATAAGCCATAAGATAAAATTAAAATTAAACGTTTTTCATCTTGGCAAATTTTTTGTAGGATTCATATGTGGGTAAGTACTTAAAAGATGAGTGGCTTTGATCGTCAAAATACATGCTAGAATTAAAAATATCCTCACTTTAAGAGTTTAAGGAGGTCCTATATATATATATATATTTATTTTTTTTCTCAGGTGCGGATGTCCGCATTTATTCTTACGGTGCAGATTTCCACTTTACACTCACTTTTCAATCGAATTTTCACATATCCACTGTCTAGTCTTTAGATACTAATGTATAGATCATCTCTGCAAAATTTTAGTTAATTTGGTTATCATTAAGACACTCAAACTCGATTAAAACAATGAATGAACATAATTCTGTTGAACTTGAACCGTTCATGTTTATAACAAAAAAACGCAGTTTTGAGTGCCTTAATGATAACCAAATTGGCTGAGATTTTATAGAAATGATCTATACATTAGTATCTAAATACTAGATAGTGAAGATGTGAAAATTCGATTGAAAAATGAGTGTAAGTGGAAATTCACACCTTAAGAATAAATACAGACGTCCGCAGCTAAGAAGCTCTGTATATGTGTATATATATATTAATCATAGAAATGCTATTTTGCATCACGGCATGTATCACATTGTACATAAATGTCGTCCTATTTAAAGTAGACACCTCCTTTCGCGCCAAGTAACGCATTTAATTACGACATGTCAAATTTTGGTCGGGTTTATAATTTGAAGAGAAAAATCGTATCATATGTGTAGACACGCAAATGACGTAGTGGCCTAGTTATCACCTCCCACATCACCCTCAAACGGCTCAAAGTCCAAATCACCAACTACCCCAACTGACCCTCTCACGGCCTCACCCCAAATATGTATATATTATTTAAACTCTCTCCAAGAATACGGCCAAACGTTCAAATGCATGATGCACAAAACCACTCGGTACATCCAAAAGCACTCTATGATACTTTATTTCAAGATCATCGTCACCAACGACGTAAATCTAAATGGCGTCTACCCGTTCCAGTAGAAAACTTCAGAAACAAAGCAAGAAAAAGAACAGTTCTGAGTCTTCTTCTTTGCTGGTCTTCTTCTTTGCTGGTCTTCTTCTTCTAGTAATATATGTCACATTTTCACTATAATGTATTTGATTTTGATTCGTCAGTTGACTGCAGGCAACTTCTCATTGCCTCCTTTCAAACTTGTGGTTGTGGAAATGCATCGCAGCTACTATTATTGCTGAGACTAGTCTTGGCCGGAAGATGAAAATAAAGAAAAAGAGTACGTCATCGTTTCCTGCGTTCATACTACAACAGAGGCTGATATATTGATATGCTACCCTCTATATAAGCTATCGTCGATATGATACGCTCCCATTGCAGCTTCATCGCAGCTCAAAAATGTTGAAGCTTTCCAGCCTATTAATCTTGTTTTGCAGCATCGTTCTTGTTTTGCATTCCTACCAAGTGACCTCACATGATGAAAATGAAGTTGGTAAGGGCAAAGCATACAAATTGATATACGTGCTCCATACGTATATTAAACATTGATTGTTATTCATGATATTGTATATCTTAAGAACGTTCAGAAAGAAATATTTCCATGTTCATGATTGATGACCGCCTTCATATGGTTATTGTTATCATTATTAGAGTTTAAAATGATGGTTTAAGTTACTAATTGGATATTAGATTTGAGGATATTAGTTGTATCAATCTGAATATTTGAGATACTAAAAATGAGTTATTAATTTCAAGTGTATTATTGTTGACGGTGCAGAGGATGAGAGTGAGTTTAGTTATGACGAAAACAGTGAGAAGGGGCCTGCTAGATGGGGGAATATACACCGCGAATGGAGCATGTGTAACAATGGATCTTTGCAGTCTCCGATCGATCTGTCAGATGACAGAGTTAATGTAGTCACAGATTTAGGGGCACTACAGGGTAGCTACAAGGCTTGTAATGCCACTCTTAAGAATAGAGGCCATGATATAATGGTAAGAGAAACACGAGAGAGAACTTGAAGTTGAATTTGCTGCTACGTGATTCTAATTCTATCTCTATAATTTGTTGATGCAGTTGAAATGGCAAGCTGATGCAGGATATATTCCTATCAATGGAACACATTATAGCGTCAGACAATGCCACTGGCACTCACCTTCGGAACACAAAATCAATGGCAAGCAGTTTGATTTAGAAGCGCATATGGTTCATGACGGTCCCAATGGAAGCATCGCTGTTATCGGAATCCTGTATAAGATTGGAAAACCTGACCCATTTTTGACACAGGTAATCATATTGCTCTCTCATCCACGGTCCGGCCTGCATGTAACTCCGGTGCATTTGCATATACAAGGGATATTATCTGCAAATGTAATCATGCATTTAGCTTTATTACTGTCTTATATGTGCTTGTTGTGCTTCATTCTGTTTCTGCTTAGATGATGGACTATTTAGAAGACTTATCTGAGAGCAGTGGAGAAGAGAAGGTGATTGGTATGGTCGATCCAAAGCAAATAAAAACTGTCAGCACAAAGTACTACAGATATATAGGCTCTCTTACAATTCCTCCTTGCACACAAAATGTCCTCTGGACCCTTGTTGGAGAGGTTTACTTTCCTACACTTTTCCATTTGTTTAACAGTGTTTATTGTCAAAACTATATCTGAAGAATCTTTTTTAACTCATCAGGTGAGGACTGTCTCTAAAGAACAGGTCGAATTATTCCGTGAGGCTGTTCACGATGTAAGTTCTATTCGATTGCTACTCTATAAAGTGTGATATTCTCTTGCCGTCTATATATTGAGATATATTCAATACTGATGTAAAGAATTTGCAGGAGTCGGAAACTAATGCAAGACCACTACAACCGATAAACACACGCTCAGTGAGACTCTATAATCCCACTACAGAGGAACAGGATTGAATGTATCCTGGACTTTGTGGCTCAAGCATAATTGTCTATCACTTGTGGAGCGGTTTAAAACGAAAGTGAGGAAGGATGCATAGAATAGGCTAAATAAACAAAGATTTCTCTAGCAGAAACTTACTTTTTACACTGGTTTTAGTTTCTTGATCACTTATATCACCTTTTGTATCTACATAAATCAGTCATGTTCACCTGATCAGTTATTGACCAAGGGATCCATATGGTCAACCACCATTAGATGTAAATCCAAAGATTAAAAACAAAACAACTTAACTTTAAATAATACTTCTCATCATTGGATTTACATTCAATCCAAGGGTGATCGACCATCATTCTCTTGGTCAGTAACTAACCATGTGAACACTAGTTGCATGTATAACTTGTACTGTCCTTGAGAAAATAAAGCAAAAAGATTATGAGAATATATCATTAAAAAATACATGTGTGTGAAGGAGATTAAGCCAAAATCATCTCTTGGTTTTCTTCAGAATATATTAGTTGTCAGTTATAGATTTTAATTTGGTTTCCAGAATTTATGTTTCTACCGTTATGATTCTTTGGTTTTCATTTCACAGCTAGAAGGTTTGGTTGTTTGATGCCTTGATGACTTAGGATCGGAAGAGTTAAGTTCAAACTCTTGAGCCTATATATACAAGTTGATATGCTCTAATCTTCAACAGCTTCCCTATTTTCTCGATTTTCTTGATTTTGTCACCGTTCAGAATAGAAAAATATTTACAAAGATAGGTAAGACTACAGGTGTCGGTCTAATGGGCTTTCAATACTGGACTAATCCGGAAATATTAATATATGGCAAACAATAAGAGAAACTAAACCCTAATATCAAAAGGTTCATGACTACAAGAGATTAAGAGTCCTTATATAAGAGAAACTAAACCTTAGGGCCACTAACAACTAAACCTAAAAGCCTAGGATTAAAAGAACACCAAATCCAAAATAAACTAGAAAACCTAAAACAATATTGAATGCCCAATCGGATGAACAATATGATATCTTTGGCCTAAATCTGATAGGACTCACCAATGTGAGTCTTGTAGATCTCGTCGTTCCCATTTCAAAAATATATTATGCGTTCAAAACAGACATTCTGTCCCAAAGTTAATTCAAAGCAGATTTAACAGATTTGGCGCAAACGACCTGAAAGGTCCAAAACAACATCTTCTGGAATATTCCAGTGGCTAGCAACTTCTATATACAAGAATTACCGATCTTCTAATCATTTTTCTTGATTATTTACCACTTCTTCTTTTTTCTGTCTAAATTTGGCATATTCTCGTCATACAACATTAGAATATGCCGTATTTATCCTGTTGCTTCCTTCGAAATGTTTGATTCATTAATTAGGTATTTATACAAGTGAACTACAGTGTAGTTTCGACTACTTTCTAGACCGGAAGATCATGAGTAGGTTTATGGCAATACATGCTTTATAGACACCTTTGAGTAATTCCGCTTCACATCGATCCACCACGAGCAGCTTGCATTTTGGCCACAACCAAATCCACCTTGAGGATATATTGCGTTTCGGCTACAACCAGATTCACCACGTACTAACAAATTCTGTTTCGACCACAACCAGACCTCATTAGAAGAGTCTGCTAGCTTTTCTGTCAAGACCCGCCTCGAATTTCACCCTGAAACCGGAGGTGAGTCCTGCGGGGACCACCTCCAAGGAAAACTTACCGAAAGACTCGGCAAACCTCCCTTGAAAATGGACAACCCTAACCCGGAAAAATTAAAGAACACTTTTAACCAATAATATAAATTCTTCAACTTAACCCAAATAACCAAATAAAATAATACACAGTTATTTTTCCGAAAGTATTCAGAGCTACTACAAGAAATACAGCGGAAGCTACTAGAAATTCTAGTGGGTTAAACAGATGACCTACTGGTGAACAATAGTGGAAAAAAGAGTGACTATGCCTCGTCGCCTCCTTCTAGACCCCACCCGAACTCTGCAGACTGGGCATTTAAAAACGAAGGAAAAGCCCAAGGGAAAATATTTCATCACGTCAGAGTGAGTGGACAAAATAATCTCAACAACAATAATATTTCCCCAAGAAATTTGACAATGCAAACGACCAGTTCTGGCTAGTCTCCAAATCATAAACAAAAACAGCCTCTCAGGCTCAATTTATAAATATATATCAGTATGTATTAACCACTCATCTACTTCATGTATGCTATCTATGAATAAGCTTTAAAATAGATAGTCACACCAGGCTAATACGATCGCGTCTAACGCTCACGTCGCCCCATACTGGCATTTTTCTTCAGAATGGGGGTAATGACCGAGTGGATATAAATACGTGCTTACTCCTTGTACGATTTCTATGAATGAATGTAAAACATAGAATAATCTCAAAAAGTAGAGAATCGTACAAGGCTACTACGCTCGCGTCTAACACTCACGTCAACCCATACTGACATTCGTCCTCATAACGGGGGCTGCCACGTATAGCTAGCTAGCATTCTCTCTCATACATACTATTCTTGAAAACGTCAATAAATGAGTATAAACTCTGAAATTTTCAATTTCCGAATAAAAATCCAACCAAGGAAATTACTCAACAATAAAACAATTCAAACACATTATTTAAATCAAAGGTCCACTCACAACTTAGGCCTAAGCCTGACGTCGGTCGGAGGTCTCCTCTGCTCGAGCCTCCTCGCGTCCTGTTCCAAACATAAATAATTCCTTAAAATAAAACACCGACGTTTAAATAAAATAGGCATAATTAACTATGAGCTTCTAGCGCTCAACCATGCCTATCGTCCTAAATCTTAACTTCATTGCCAACCACAAATCTCCATAAATAAACCAACTTCCTCAAAACCACCTTCCACCAAATAAAATCCAATGGCCGGATTATAAATTAATAATCCGTCAAAAATACCAAACTTCAACAAATCTCAAACCTATCCAAAACTCCTCCAAAAATTCTAAAACTTATTCCATTAAACTCCTCACATTTTTCTCTACCAAAAACATTTTCTCGGCGGCGGCACCGCCGGTAGCGGCGGTCGGCAATCAACTCCGGCGACCTCCGATGGTCACCAAAATTTGGCAGCATCTTCCTCTCAATCTCCTCTACAACATTCCTAACTACCACAAACTCCAATTCTAAGCCTAGGCACATCAATCGAACGAAAAACACAATAAGCCCTAGAAAAATTCAAATTCCGATTTCTCCTTACCTAGCTCGAGGCGGAGCGAGCCCTTTGGAGGGATTGAAGCACGGGAGGATGGCTTCCTTTTGAGCCAAGGCTCGCCGGCTATGGCGGCCGGAGAAAGAAGTTCTGGCGAAGAATGGCTTTCGGCAGTCGGACCTTCTGGCGAGCTTTTCTCCCTCACGGCAGCGCTAGGGAGGCTGCCACTGGTCTAGGATTGCAGCTGGGTCGGAGACCGACTGTTTGGGGCCGGTGCGGCGGGCTGGGGCTGCCGGACGACGGCGAACGGCGTCGGGAAAAATTCTAGCAGTGAGGGGGTTGGGAGCGGGAGAGAACCGAGAGGAAGAGAGAGAAAAGAGAGAAAAAAAGAATGGGTCTTTAGCCCAACCCGGCCACAACACCTCTATAAACCAAATCCAAAAATATTCAACACCCCAAAATAATACCCCAATAAAAATTACCTTTTACTAGCTAAAATTTATAATTTTTACCGTCGTCACATTTTCTTCCTTCAAATAATTCCTTCAGAAATATTAGTCCCTCAACACCCTCTGGGGACTAGTTAAATCACACTCTTAGTGACAAACACGGTAAAAACTCTTATTACCACTATGCTAGTAATTAAGGTAAAAATTAAGGTTTGGGGCGTGACAATTCTCCCCCCCTTATAAAAATTTCGTCCTCGAAATTTACAAACTCGCTACTCAAAGAGATAAGGATATAGGTTCCTCATCTGCTCCTCTGACTCCCAAGTAGCTTCCTCTACTTGGTGGCTTCTCCAAAGCACTTTGACGAGCGGAATTGATTTGCTCCTAAGCACTTGCTTCTTCCGATCTAGAATTTGAACCGGTTCCTCTTCATAGGACAAATCCTTCTGCAGACTAATCGGCTGCTCTTCTAGCACATGAGAAGGATCGGCAATATACTTGCGAAGCATGGATACATGAAACACATTATGTATCTTGTACAACTTCGAAGGCAAAGCGAACCGATAGGCAAGAGAGCCAACTCGCTCTATTATCTCGTAAGGCCCAATATATCTCGGACTAAGCTTCCCACGCTTGCCAAAACGTACTACCCCTTTCCAAGGAGATAGTTTCAGGAACACCCAATCACCTACCTGAAACTCAAGGTCCTTCCTGCGGACATCGGCATAACTCTTTTGCCTACTCTGAGCAGCCTTGAGTCTATCCCTGACCACCTTGATCTTCTCATTTGTGTCATGGATAATCTCAGGACCACAAAGCTCTCTTTCTCCGACTTCATTCCAACATAATGGCGTACGACACTGTCTCCCATAAAGTGCCTCAAAGGGAGCCATACCGATACTCGAATGGAAGCTATTAATATAGGCAAACTCCATCAAGGAAAGGTTCTTATCCCAACTCCCCCTAAACTGCAAGGCACAAGCTCTCAGCATATCCTCCAAAGTTTGGATAGTCCTTTCTGATTGCCCATCAGTCTGAGGATGAAAAGCAGTGCTGAAGTGTAGTCGGGTACCTAAAGCTGCCTCAAGAGCTCTCCAAAATTTAGAAGCAAATCTAGGATCCCGATCTGACACTATGGATTCAGGCACGCCATGAAGTCTGATAATCTCACTCACATACAGTTCAGCCAATTTATCCAGTGTATACTTCTTCCCCACCGGCAAGAAATGAGCAGATTTAGTGAGTCTATCCACTATCACCCAAATACCGTCATGCCCTTCACGGATACGAGGTAAACTGAATACAAAATCCCTGGTGATGTGGTCCCACTTCCACACTGGAACAGGCAACGGCTCAAGCAAACCTAAAGATTTCTGCCTTTCAGCTTTCACCTGCTGACAAATCAAACACCTACTCACAAAAGCTGCAATTTCCCTCTTCATGTTAGGCCACCAATAATAATCCTTCAAAGTCCGATACATCTTTGTACTACCTGGATGAGCAGCATACGCAGAACTATGAGCTTCCTCCAAAATCTCAATCTTTAACTCTTCATTCCTCTTTGGAACACAAAGCCTGCTTTTGAACAACAACGACCCATCTCTTCTTACCGAAAAATTTACGGCGGTTCCATTTTCTGCTCTTTCTATCAACCGAACTATGGAAGGATCATTATACTGTGCCTCCCGCACTTTATCAACCAAAACTGGCCTCACATGGAAACTGGCTACCAAAGCACCCACTTCATCCACCGCTAAATCCACCCTTGTAGCCCGCAGCTCACAAAGAAGTGGAACTAGAACCATCCTCAAGTGAAACAAAGACACGGAGGGATTGCGACTAAGAGCATCAGCTACCACATTAGCTTTTCCTGGATGATACTCTATAGTGCAATCATAATCACTGATCAACTCCATCCACCTTTTTTGCCTCATATTCAACTCCCTTTGTGTGAACACATACCGAAGACTCTTGTGATCGGTAAAAATCTGACACTTGGCTCCATAAAGATAGTGTCTCCACAACTTGAGAGTAAAAACCACAGCTGCAAGCTCTAAATCATAAGTGGGATAATTCACCTCATGCGGCTTCAATTGCCTAGAAGCGTAGGCAATCACTCGATCATGCTGCATCAAAACTCCACCTAGACCTCATCTAGAAGCATCACAAAACACCACATATTCCCCACTATCGTCTGGAAGTGCCAAAACAGGAGCACTAGTCAAGCGATCCTTTAATTCTTGAAAACTTTGCTCACATTAATCTGACCATTCGAACTTGACTCCCTTTCTGGTCAATCTAGTTAGTGGAGCTGCAATCTTCGAAAAGTCTTGCACAAATCGCCGATAGTAACCTGCTAACCCTAAGAAACTACAAATCTCCGACACAGTTGTGGGTCTTTTCCAATTGGACACTGCTTCTACCTTCTGGGGATCCACACTAACACCTTCAGCTGAAACTACATGACCCAGAAAACCCACCTTATCCAGCCAAAACTCACACTTGCCGAACTTGGCAAACAACTGCGCATTCCTCAATGTTCGCAAAATTAATCTTAGATGTTTGACATGCTCCTTCTCACTTTTTGAGTACACCAAAATATCATCTATGAACACGATCACGAAGCGGTCAAGATATGGACTAAACACCCTATTCATGAGATCCATGAACTCCGCGGGTGCATTAGTAAGTCCAAAAGGCATTACCACAAACTCATAATGACCATAGCGTGATCGAAAGGCAGTCTTGGCTACGTCACTATCCCGAATCCGCAACTGATGATAACCAGATCTCAAATCAATCCTTGAGAACACTGAGGCACCTCTCAACTGATCGAACAAATCATCAATGCGAGGCAATGGGTATTTATTCTTCACTGTGACTTGATTCAGCTTCCTATAATCAATGCATAGTCTCATGGTGTCGTCCTTCTTCTTAACAAACAACACCGGAGCACCCCATGGAGACATGCTATGCCGAATAAAACCCTTATCTACTAACTCTTGCAATTGAGTCTTCAACTCTTTCAATTCCGCTGGAGCCATTCTGTAAGGTGCCTGAGGGATAGGCATAGATCCAGGAAGCAACTCAATGGAAAAGTCTATCTCCCTTACAGGAGGCAAACCAAGCAAATCCTCAGGAAACACGTACGAAAATTCTCTTACTACAAGAATATCTCCCACTTCCAACACTCCTATACTTTTATCCACAACATGAGCTAAGAATGCCTGACAGCCTTTATTTAACAATCTCCTGGCAGCCACAGCTAAAATCAGGCAACTCGAAATCACAGCTGACATCTCTTAAAACACAACCTCCAATCCATCCGGGCTCCGAAACACCACTTCTTTTCGGAAACAATCCATCATAGCTCTATAAGTTTCCAAAAAATCCATCCCCAAGATCACATCAAACTCCACTATATCTAAAGGGATTAAATCCGCCTTAAACTGAGTTCTTTCCACCAAAACTTCGCAACCACTAAACACTCAATCTATTCTCATCACCTCACCCGAGGGAAGAGATACATGCCACTCGCCTGGAAGAGACGATATATGATGGCACATTGGCATGGAGAGCGAATCCACTAGACATAAATGAATGCGTATCTCCAGGGTCAATTAAAGTAAATGTTGGTTGACCAAAAATTAACAACGTTCCAATGATGACATCTAGGGAAGTACGACCCTCCTGCTGGGTCATAGCATGGAGTCTAGCGCGGGTCGCGGGACGTCCACGCTGACCACTCCCCTGCTGAGAACCACTCCTAGCTACTGAACCTCCACGAGAACCACCACTAGAGCCTCTAGCTTAAAACTAACCGCCTTGCTGAGAAGGGGCGGTTCTTTGTGCCAACAAAGGACAGTCTCTCCTGAAATGATCCAGACCACCACACTCAAAGCATCTAGAAAACTGCTGCTGACCAAAAGAAAAAGCCTGACCACTAGAAGATCCCCCTTGGCAACTACCACCAGCACTAAACTGACCGGCCTGCTGCCTACCCAACTGGCTCATGAAAGGTCTTCTGAAACGTCCTCCAAATCTACTCCGAGAACCAGAACCTGATCCTCCACTACTACCACTGTCTGGTAAAGATCCAGAAGCGGATGAGGAAGCGGCCTTCTTCAATGGACCCTGGCTGGGACCACCGAAATCTCTGGGCCATGCACTAAAAGTTCTCCTGGTCTCCATGGCCAGGGTTGCAGTAACCGCATCAAGAAAAGTCAGGTAAATGCCACCGACCATCTTATCTGCATAAACCCCGCCAAGAGCTCCAACAAACATGTCAATCCTGGTCCTCTCATCAGGAATCAAATAGGGCACATGGTAGCTCAGGGAAGTGAACCTCTGCTCAAACTCGATGACACCCTCATCATCCCCCTTCTTCATGTTCAGAAAGTCCGACTGAATCCTGATACGCTGAGCGTGACCGAAATACTGACCAAAGATGAGCGTCTTAAACTCCTCCCAAGTCATGTCCTGTGCACCACCACTATTTCTGCTAGCAAGGGTCCACCAATGATGCGCTGAGTCATCCAGAAAAGTCACTGCCATCTTCACTTTCTTTTCTTCCAACAGGTCAGTGCTCTCAAAAGCCATTTCCATCTTATCTACCCAAGTGTGCGCATCAAGGGGTCCCTTGGCGCCCTTGAACTCAATTGCACCAGCATCGAAGACATCCTTCTTCTTCACAGACCGAGGCTGTTGTACTCTATCTAACACACCTCTCAGCATGCTCCCAATCGAATCAACCAATCCTCTAACCTCATCACCCTCACTGACGTTGGTTGAGGTAGCTACACGGGGTCGGCGTCTAGGAGGCATAGTACCTGAGGAAGACGATATTAAGTAGTCTGTCCACAAGACTAACAGAACTATCACACATACCCAATAACACATAGTATCAAAAGCAGAAACTGCCGATGAATCTGCCGATGAATCTGCCACGGTCGGATCATCACTCTATAGACACTATGGCTACTTAGGCAAATACGATAGTGAATAGAAAACAGAAAGATAATGAGGCTAGACCTTCTTATGTTCCCTAAACTTTGGGTTGGTTGGCAGAATTTTGTGCCATATATGTTAATAGTATTGTGCTCGTTCAGGTTTCCATGATCATATGGGCAAAACCTTCTTCTGGACTGGTAAAACTAAATGTTGATGCTACTTTTGATAACCCAAATAATATGGTGGGTATTGGAGGAATTTTTGTGATGCTAATAGATCCTTTTTATGGGGATTTCGTCATTCTTTTTTTCATGATGCTTTTGCTAAGCATGCAAAGCTCTTAGCTCTGATATTGGGAGTAGAGTGCGCTTTGTCCTATCAGTTGGTACATGCTGTGATAGGTCAGTTACTTTATTTTTCAGAATTGAATTTTCTGATTTCAGATCTCAGACATCTTTTGTAGTAGGCATCTTTTGCCACAGTTAATCATGTCAGACATGAGGCTAATAAAGTCGCACATTCTCTTCCTAGGAACGCCAAAGTAGTGTTGCAATCTAATGATGTTTTTCGTGTTATTGATGTGTGTTCCGTGACCAGGGCATTCTCAATTAAAAACTCAGCATTGTAGTATAGAATAAGCGAGGTATCGTTCAAGCCGGGGACTAAGGGCTCTCTTGCGAACAATGGTCAAAATAGTTAGTAATTAACAATATACAAATATGCAAAAGTATTTATTTAGAAATATACACGATACAAATGTTTGGGGGGGGAGGGGTTGTTTGTTCTAAGTTCCTACTAGAAAGTAAAGCAAGACATAAAGTAAAATGTACATCCAAGTGATCATCTTCCACACACATCAACCAACAATTTCAGAAACAATCAAACACAACAACCTGCTTCAAGTCACATGACCAATATCATTGTGATATCAGAAACAAACTCGAAACGCAAGCATACGAGGGCATGCATTCCTTTAATTCTACTTACTTTATCTCCTAAGCACAGAGAAATCTAAAACCTAGGATATTTCATACAAATGTTGCGATCGATACTCAGTTTCGACTCAGAGTACCCGTCTATACCAAACATGAATCATTAAGAGATATAGAATTCTGAATTTGAACATGCCTAAGTTTACAGATGGCTGCTTAACCTGTAAACATGTAACACATAGTCTCGACAGTTATGACACAGCCTCCACTATTGGAGATCTACACTTACCTACGAGGCTTAGCATAAATCATAGCAACACTAACCTACAGATTAGAGTTTTAGTGAAAAACACAACTATGCATTTAATGAAATCACAAAGCATAAAACTGATCATATGCAATCACAAACAAGTCAAAATATGCTTGAATTTATTCTGAAAATTAACTTATTCATGTTCTTAACAACCAACCAATTCCAACTTTGAAATCCAATAAAAAAAAAACAAAGACTAATAACAAGATAGAAGAAACAAGTCATGAGTTACACTTTATGAATCTTCAAGGAAGCTTGAAATGTTCAAAGGGTCAAACACACTTGATGCTTCTCGGCGGCCTTCTGGAGAAGTCCACAAAGATGCCAACTTGGATTGCTTCTTGACTGGAAAGAGGCGTCAAAAGGAGAAGGAAGGCTAACGTGTCTACTGATTTTTGGTGTGAGAAGAGATGATGAAACTGTTGCTCCTTGTTCCCTTATATAGTGGTTTGGCTCAACCTTATGTCTTCTCCTAGCCCTTGATTATTTTTTGATCCAACGACCTTGAATTATTATATAAAACCTTCCATAGAATTCTCTTGCGCAATAATACTTCGAATGAAGCTTGAATAAGGACCAGGTGCATTTCTTGATCTCCAAAGGAAATCACAGCAATGAAGAACCTTCCTTCTTCTGTCACCAATCAAGTCCTTGAAAAAAAAAATCTTGTTTTTTATTCCTTCTTTGGTGCGCAATTAAGGTTCCTATAAGAGAAGTAAAATCAAATAAATAAGGTAAAGATAATCAGAATTAATATGGTGAAATTAAAGAAAAGAATCTCCCTTAATTTCTTATTTATATTTGCACACACAAATCCCTTGATTATAGCAAAATCCCTAAGGATTTTCCGTCCTTCTCCTTTTATATATACACACCCAAAGAATTCTTGTCCAAGTTGGATTAGGTTTCCTGACTTCACGTGGTTTCCTTGTCTCATAAGGAAAGAATATTTCTTAAACAGTTTAGGAAAGTCAGAATAGGAAAGATTCATAAGTAGTAAATTTCTTAAATCAAAATAAGAAAGTTTCTTAAAATGACATAGGCAAAATTCCATTTTCAAAACAGGAAAGTTGCCTAAACAACTTATCATTCAATTTTGCTATCATTTGAGACTCCTTGCTGCAGCAAGAATCCTCATTTGATTATGATTTCTCTCAATTCTTGTGTTTTAGCCGTCTTTTGTGTAAAACTGTGTCTTTCGACCTACAACACATAAATACGCTAGAAATGACATTATTAAGGACATAACGAAGCTAAATAGAGTCAGAAATACATTAAAAACATAGCATAAAATGCGTTCATCAGTTATATAAACCTCCGTCTGTGGAGGTGGTACTTTCACTTTATTCTTGATCAATAAAGTGGCACATTCTATTGCCATGGACTCTAAAGTAGCGTTGTACTTTAATGATATTTTTTGTGTTATACCTTCGTCTCTTAAGATGTTACTTTCTCATGATTGTAATGATTCTTAATCAATGAAGTACCCCTCAAAGAAAAACACAACGGTGGCGTACAAATATTTTAGAGGTATAACAAATGACCGAGAATAATCGATCTTCAAGGAATACGTTTTGAAAGAGTTGACTCGATATTTCTTAATAATTCCTTATGTTGATGAAGGATAAAGTGTAGAGACAAGAGACGGTAAGAGAATCATCATCTTATTCATTGATAGGTGCCCTTTATATAAGGAATTACACAATACCAATATGGTAAGGATATGAATACACAGATCTAGTCAAACTACATATCCTAATGGCATAAGGCCAAAGCACACATAAAGAATATCTGGAAAGATATAGAATATCCTAGAACACTCCCCCTTGTGTTGCACGCTGATATGCCGATGGTGTTGATCTGTTGCCTTGTCAAGTCACAAAAACCCGGTGGGAGAAAAACTGAACCTTGATCGTAGGAGAAAAAGAGTACAACACACCCTTCAAATTTGATAGTGACATGTATGTATGTGCTATACTCCCCCTGAAGTTTGCACCTCCCCTTGATCTTTACATCAATCATAGGGCTCTTCCTGATTTTTATTAATCACGGAAGTTTCAACAACTTAGCATGCCCATGCTCTTTAACATGTCTTCAAATGTGGTATTAGGCAATGATTAACTAAATCATACAGTATTGTCCTCAAACATAATTTTTTACACTTTAGATCTTGAGGAAAAGGCCGCTTGTGAACTCAAAACATAAGTTCGTAAAGGAAATTAGATTTTCGTGCAACATGACCTTCAGTTATTAGAACAGCTGTAAATTCCTCTAGGAAATATGTATGAATGAACTGTATATTGCACATATTGCACACATTCTGGTTCGTCAGGAGATCTTTACAAAGTCCAATCAAAGTTGACTGTTTTGCCAAAATTAGATTCTCGGACAGATTTGTCCTACGTTACGAAAACAGACATAACTCAATCAATATGATAGCTATGATTAAATGGTTGATGTCCTTGGAAAGTAGACACATAGACCTTTCCAATGGTACCAATTTCACAATTTTCCAGTAAGTGAGATTTCATGTAGGTCCCGTGAAAGTTAACTTATGAAACTTGACAGATTCTGATTTCGCTATTGATGTGTCTTTCTTATGTAGGGATAGAATAAGCCTCAACCTTTCATACCATTAAGTATTGAAAAAGGAGTTACTGCCATGACATTGGCATTGCGTGGGAGCATAGTTACACTTAGCTTTTACAACTTTTTATAGCAGATAAGATGTCAAATCTTTCGTATTGTGTTGAGTACATTGATGTTTCTTATTGTACTTAGATGGGAACTCCATCTCTTAACACATATTTTTCATCTTGCTTTAGACAAAACAATGGATCTCTCTTTAGAGCAAAGACTTTGACTAATCATGGGAGTATATGTAGGTCTTACTAGTTATAGAGTGCCTAAGTCGATTGATGGAAAATCATCATCAATACAGTCATCGAGTACCTTTTCGAGACCGTATCTGCCCAAGATCTTTTTCTTTGGATGTTGATACATATGGGCATCTCTTGATCCATCAAGAGTCCATGTAAATTCAGAATAAACACGCAAAGGCATAATTCACCATATCCCTGCTTTCAAATCAAGTAGAGTCCATATGCGTTTCAATACCTTTAACAAACGCATGCTCCTGTGGTCTAGAGCCACTTGATTCGGAAGAATGAAGTCTGTTTAAGACCTTCATGTATATTTCTGACCTTATAGAGATGTTATTATGACCATATTCATAGGCTGCATGTTCAGTTATTCGGAAACTATCAAACTGACAAAGTAGTGGAGTTCAATGACATCCATTACGAGAGCATATCTCATCGTAGTCGATCTCAGTACATTTAGTGAGAGACCTTGCGCCATAAGGTGAGTCTACGATGTCACGCCCTGAACCTTAATTACTAGCATGGTGGTAATAAGAGTTTTTACAGTGTTCGTCAATAAGTGAAAAATATAATTGATCCCTAGAGACGTGTAGGGGATGATTATTTTGTGAGATTATTCTAAAGAATAAATTTTGACGACGGTAAAATGGTAATTTTTGCTAGTAAAAGGTAATTTTATTGAGGTGTTGAATTTTGGATTTTGGGTTTAAATGGGGTTGTGGACCGGGCCTTTTTGGTGAAAGCCCATTTCAGTTTTATTTCTCTCTCTCTCCTTCCCCGATTTTCCCTCTCCCTCCACTGCCGGTTTTTCCCGTCGCCAGCCCGCCGCTGTCCGGCGTCCGTTCACCGCCGGACCGGTCCCAAACGGTCGGACTCCGACCCAGCTGCAATCCTAGACCGGTGGCAGCCTCCCTAGCGCTGCCGTGAGGGAGAAAAGCTCGCCGGAAGGTCCGACTGCCGAAAGCCATTCTTCGCCGGAACTCCTTCCTTCGGCCCCCATAGCCGGCGAGCCTTGGCTCAAAAGGAAGCCCTCCTCCCGTGCTTCAATCCCTCCAAATGGCTCGCTCCTTCTTAAGCTAGGTAAGGAGAAATCGGTAATGGAAATTCTAGGGCTTTATTGTGTTTTTGCGTTCGATTGATGTGCTTAAGCTTAGAATTGGAGTTTGTGGTAGTTAGGAATGTTGTAGAGGAGGTTGAGAGGAAGATACTGCCAAATTTTGGTGACCATCGGAGGTCGCCAGAGTTGGTTGCCGGCCGCCGAGAAAATGTTTTTGGTGGAGAAAAATGTGAGGAGTTTATTGGAATAAGTTTTAGAATTTTTGGAGGAGTTTTGGATATGTTTGAGATTTGTTGAAGTTTGGTATTTTTTGGCGGATTATTAATTTATAATCCGACCAATGAATTTTATTTGGTGGAATGTGGTTTTGAGGAAGTTGGTATTTTTTTTGGAGATTTGTGCTTGGCAGTGTGAAGTTAAGATTTAGGACGATAGGCATGGTTGAGCGCTAGAAGCTCATAGTTAATTTTGCCTATTTTATCTAAGCGTCGGTGTTTTATTTTAAGGAATTAATTATGTTTGGAACAGGACGCAAGAAGACTCCAGCAGAGGAGACCTCCGACCGACATCAGGCTTAGGCCTAAGTTGTGAGTGGACATTTGTTTTAAATAATGTGTTTGAATTGTTTTATTGTTGAGTAATTTCCTTTGTTGGATTTTTATCCGAAAATTGAGAATTTCAGAGTTTATACTCATTTATTGACGTTTTCGAGAATAGTATGTATGAGAGAGAATGCTAGCTAGCTATACGTGGCAGCCCCCGTTCTGAGGACGAATGCCAGTATGGGGTGACGTGAGCGTTAGACGCGAGCGTAGTAGCCTTATACGATTTTCTACTTTTTGAGAATATTCTATGTTTTGAGATTCATTCATAGAAATCGTACAAGGAGTAAGCACATATTCATATCCACTCGGTCATTACCCCCATTCTGAGGAAAAATGCCAGTATGGGGTGAGCGTTAGACGCAATCGTATTAGCCTGGTGTGACTATCTATTTTAAAGCTTATTCACAGATAGCATACATGGAGTAGACGAGTGGTTAATACATACTGATATATATTTATAATTTGAGCCTGAGAGGCTGTTTTTGTTTATGCTTTGGAGACTAGCCAGAACTCGTCGTTTGCATTGTTAAATTTCTTGGGGAAATATTATTGTTGTTGAGATTATTTTGTCCACTCACTCTGACATGATGAAATATTTTCCCCTGGGCTTTTCCTTCGTTTTTAAATGCCCAGTCTGCAGAGTTCGGGTGGGGTCTAGAAGGAGGGCGACGAGGCATAATCACTCATTTTTCCACTACTGTTCACCAGTAGGTCATCTGTTTAACCCACTAGGATTTCTAGTAGCTTCCGTTGTATTTCTTGTAGTAGCTCTGAATACTTTCGGAAAATAACTGTGTATTATTTTATTTGGTTATTTGGATTAAGTTGAAGAATTTATATTATTGGTTAAAAGTGTTCTTTAATTTTTCCGGGTTAGGGTTGTCCATTTTCAAGGGAGGTTTGCCGAGTCCTTCGGTAAGTTTTCCTTGGAGGTGGTCCCCGCAGGACTCACCTCGGGTTTCTGGGTGAAATTCGGGGCGGGTCTTGGCATAAGCTTTTGTTCTCACTACGCTATCTAACAAAGACACAATTGATAAGGTTTAGCTTGCGGTGTTGACATCACCTGCCGAAGGACCTATATCTTTGTTAATGTTGGATCGCATCTTTCTATTAGGTCAATCAACTAAGTTGATATCCATCAACGAAAGGTGATTCGATAATAGACTCATTATCTCACGTCCTCATGTACACTAGTGTAATACTTGTAGAGATCTCTATATGAATTAGATTTGACATTGAGGCGTCCCTCAACGATAATCACAATTCAGACTTCATGAGACGGATTTGAGTATCATTGATCAATGGATCAGGTTGTGCCAAGCTCGCTTTCTTCCTAGTGCGAGAAAGTATCGAACCTAAGGGCCTCCTTCCTTTTGGGGAGCCACACGGCCTTGTGACACCAATTTTGCCACTCTATGGCGTCACCATTTCACCATCTATGGTGATGGCGTCAAGACCAACACCTTTTGATCGCGCCATGTCCTTTTGTAGGACATCAATCCTTGCAGACATATTTACAGCATGTGATCTCATCACTTTAACACTTTAAGCATTTAGGATCAAGATGAGACTTAGTGGGGACAAACCACGACAATTCACGTCGTTCCACTTGAACACTTGTGTTCTTTTCTCCCCCTAACGGCGGGAATATTGTCTCATCAAAATGACAATTCACAATTTAGCGGTGAATGAGATTGCCTGACAAGCAAGGTTTATACATATGCGAATTATAGGTGGAGGTTCATATCTAACCGAAACTTATTCATGTCAAATGACCCATCATTGTGCGCAGTGGCATTGCGATTTGGCACCTAGAAATAACATCTAGCCGAGCTCAAGGATTGGAGATCCGTTTCAATCATATCGAGCTTAAGGATTGCAATTTCGTGTCAATCATAGTATATAGTCACAAGCTGTTGTACAACAATATTCAATGATGGTGGGTCGTAGATGAAAAGTTCCACATATACCAAGCGAAGATTCGCCTTAAGCATCTAGTACGTCAAAACTCAAAAGGAGCAGAATGTTACATTGCTCTTGCATACAAAACCAAGTTGTTATGAGACTCGATAGAGGTCACAAACAATGCGGAAAAGCTATGAATTGATCAAACACAATTTGGAAAAAGGCATCGAATTGATCAAACACAATCCGGTGATAGGTCGGGGTTGATCATACACAACCCGGACAAGGAAACAAGAGTAATCAAACACACTCCAGACCCGCGAATAAAATTTCGGGATTTTTAGTACCTGTATGCACAAAATCTCAAGCATAGAATGGAGATGGAGAAGGGAGAAAGGATTTTGTCCCCCTGAGTTATTCCACAGTAAATAACTGTAATATTAAAACTTACTTGCTAGTTTGCCAAATAAACTACTTTTATAGGAGCTCTAATGAGTTTGAGTCGATGGAAGGCTTCGACCGAGGGTTGGGAACCTTTCTGCCTTTCCTTGGAAGACGAGCAATATTGAAATCTTTAGTTTCTAGAGGCTACCGAGAGGAGAAACAACGTTTCGCCTATATCTACTTCGAATTTGGGACTGAAAATTTGAAAGGAGAAGAAGCTCTGGATGAGGAAGCTGCTGTCAAAAATTCAGATTGATTGGAACAAGGGAAGGTGGTGAATCGGTGGTCGGTAGCGGCAGCGGTCTGAAATCTTCCGGCGGCCGGTTCAGAGACTTTCCGGTCGGTTCTCAAGGTGAGGCCGACGGCTTTGGATCCGGGACGAAGAGATCTTTCTGGGGATGTAAAATTCCGGCGGAGGGAAGTAGGAATTTTGGTCAGAAATCGGGAAAAACAAGGTTTCCCGATTTTAAGGTTTTAGAAAACAAATGGTGGGCTATTAGCTCTAGGGTTAGAAAAAAGTCAATGATAATGTGATGAAGGATAAAGTGTAGAGACAAGAGATGGCAAGAGAATCATCATTTTATTCATTGATAGGTACCCTTTATATAGGGAATTACACAATACCAATATGGTAAGGATAATAATACATAGATCTAGTCAAACTACATATCCTAATAACATAAGGCCAAAACACACATAAAGAATATCTAGAAAGATATAGAATATCCTAGAACATATGTCAGATTTTAGGCGAATAAAAGAGTTTATATTTACAATATACAAGTACGTACTTCGTGAAGGTACTGAATCTCAATAAGCTTAATAACGAATGACTCTATCGATTTCCATCAAACAATGAAGCACATGTCCATGCATGATCCTTTATTTCTTTCACAGTTCCAAACACACTACCGACCCTCAATAGCATATTAATTTACTTAATGAATAAGCCCTAAAACACATCGCAACCACCACATATATTCGAACATCAATAGCACACTTACCTTATGTTGATACTCAAAAAATCACACGACGAAGTTTGTACGTCGTTATGGCCGATAACAAATACTAACACGCAATTAATACAAAATCATATAACTGTATAAGGATTCATGCCTTTTCGACATCGACGCATCAAGCAATCAACAAGCATATTCTAAGTGTGGACTCAAACTATATTCACACATTTTTAGGGCTTGCAGACGTAGGTGTGGTGTGAAAAGTTACATAAACGCAATATTCATCTGTTGATTTAATGTTGTTGATGATTTCGATCTTAGACCCGAAATCCAAACCCAACTTATCAATGATGAAATGGTGAACATGCAAATTGGGTTACCTTTTCTTTCTTTTTACCAAAGTCCCAAATTCTACACTTAAACCCAACATTAGTCTCCCTCCTCTCCCAAGCTGTCTCTTGATTTTCTTATCTTTGCATCAACCAAGTACCCCAGATTTCTCTTCCCCGCAGCAACAAGATACCCAGTCTGAACGCTAACTTCCCACAATTATTCTTGCAACGAGAAACCTTAAAACCAGTCAAGAAGCGTCTTCTTCTCCCTCAAACCTTGAGCTCACAACTCCCAACCCTTTCTCGTCGACCTCGTTCCCTATTGCGGTGACATTTTTCTACTGTGCATGTCGACTACTGCTGTAGCAACTGTTTCTTTCCCCAAAACTCTTATCTCTCAAGCAAGCACCTCTTTTCCTGATTTTCTAGTATAAATTGAGTATGGTTTGAGGTGGAAAGATTTTATCCAGAAGTAGTCGACATGTGCTATGTTATTTACAAAATCTGCTCCAAGGTGATGACTAACTGTCTTCAAAAAATACTCCCTGGGATAATTTCACCTTTTCATAGTGCTTTTACTCAAGCGGGCTTATTACTAACAATACTTAGCGTACAGCTAATGAGATTGCTCACTTTATCCACATGAATTAGATCAAGGACCAAGTCTATGACGCTTAAGCCTGATCTGAGCAAGGCCTACGACGGAATGGAATGAAGGTTTTTAAGAAAGGCTATGGAGAGGATGAGCTTAAGTGAGACTCAGATTGATCTAGTTATGTTGTTTGTAACTGCGGCTCGATATGCTTTCCTTGTGAAGAAAAAACATAGAAATTATTTCCCTATTTGGAGTTTGGAAGAAACCAAAAAAAAAAAAAAAAAAACCATGTACTTTATCCGATTTTTCCCTATTTTTCCTTCACCCAAGAAAGTATTTCATTTTACATTGTATCTCATCACACTTGACAAATGAAAATAATTTTTTTTTCCGATGCTTATTTTTTGTGAATCAAATGAGGTTTTGGTAGGTGGAACTTAATTTGAAGTAAATTACTAAGCTATCAATTTCTCTCATATTCTCCACGAAGTTGCAAATTTTAATGTGAAATGATCTTGCCTATCTTAATATTCTTTGTAAAATCAACGTACGTTCTTGGGAGCCTTATCCTCCCTAAAATGTTCTTCGAGTTTTTAATTTTAATTTCTGTAGTGTAAGATGTCGAAGGGGCAAAGCCACTTGTGACGTAGAAGTGGCAAACAGAGTGAAAATTCAACTCATATAGCATATAGGTGTTGAGTACTGAGATCTATATTAAATCATAATCATGCACCCAGAATAATTGATTGAAACCCCAAAACATACATATCCAAATGTTTCACCTAAATTTAAGCCACTTCGGTTCATAGATCATATTCCAGAATCCAGATCATGGTGCAACGCTACAATGCTCCATTGTGCTTAGTTGACTTCGTTTGTATTATAGCTCTCGGCTACTGAGTATTGTAAGGTGGAGTTTTCCTATTTGTAGCACTAAAGAGACAAAAGCATTATTTCGCTTTTGATCAATGAGGCAAGAATTGCTATCATCAATATATTTTAGACAAATTAATCTCCAATTGGTTAGTGTGGCCATACCACTTGGTGTGTTGGCTGATTTGGTGGAGAACCCATCACCAAATTTTGCAGAAAATGAAACCCTAACTAGCATACGTTCCTCTATATAAACGGCATCAACTTCTCTTGCCTCCTTCACAATATCAAGCAGTAAAGTAGCAGTTTTGGGTAAGCATATTTTATAGAGGTTGTTCGATGCAAACAAATAGTGTCTTTTCTCTTTTGTTTCTTAACTATATGTTGTGTACATGGAAATGATCTTGTTTTCGTTTCTCAGTAGAAATATTCTGAAAGCTCGATCAGAATGAGATTCCTGGCCATCGCCCTAATTTTGATGATGGTGAGCTCTGCCTTTGCTGGCCGGCAACTTGACGATGATCGGCATGGCAGCCGACAGCTAGTTCAGGAGACCAAGAAGGTCGATCAAGCTGGGTATTATCCAGGAACCAGTGTGAATAACCACCATTACATCCCAAGGCAAGACTTCAACAGCAAGGGTGGCAGTGATGGTGGGGACGGTGCCTAAATTGTTCTCATATCTATAACTCCATAATTAGTGAAGACGATCGATCGCGCGATTACTAGTGGGGTGTATGTGTGTAGTATATATGTGTGAGTGTAACCTAATATGCAATGATATAGCATATTAGTATATACTTGGGTTTGAGGCATATGGATTTGTATTATTTGTATGGTTATGACTGGGTATATTGATCAAACTATACGCAGCTATATATTGTTATATATGGAGAGAGTTGGTTTACCACTAATGTACTGAGCCATAGTGTATTTCATTTTTTTTTTCTTTAATTTTTTAATAGAAATAAATAATTTAATTACTTATCATGGTCAAAAAGCACGTACATCAACTAACGATTTGTGTCATACTTAATCCAACCCAAGCTAAACAAACTAACTGACATGTATCCTCATTGTTAACAAGTATGCTCGAAAGAGCCTAAACAACAGAAACTAAGAACTAACCCCCTTACTCTCTCAGAAAAGTAAAGTAAATCAAGTCGCTTATAGACCGCAATTGGTATACAACAAGAAATACTAAGACATTAGGAAATTTGGAACTTAACTTCTATCGTAGGGAAGGAAGCAAGGAAAACTACAGCTTTCCTTTTCCCTTGTCTGAAGGGCTGATATCATCTCCAAAGTTGATCGGCAAAGGAATGCGCACAGGAGGGACTGTATGCTTCTTGTCCGGTTTTGGGTTCTTGTTTTTGCTTCTCAAAGGACGACCAAACTTCTTTTTGTAAGTCAACAACTGTTCATCCTTTGAGTCTTCCACCAACCCCAGAGATTCCAGTTGGAGAGTTATGACCTTACCTCCCAAAATAGTCTTAAATTTTTTAAGGGAGGGAGTGATACCTCTGTCCCTTCCACGTTTCCGAGTTAGGGTAGAACCGGGTTCATCACTTATAGTAGTGATCTCCACTGCTGGTATTTCCTGCAAATCGGAACCCGAATTCTCATAATCGAAAACAAGATCCTCAGTTGCTGGAGGCTCATTCGGCTTACTTCCTAGTTCATGTTCTTCCCTGCCAACTGTTACCAATTTAGTTGTGAGGGTTCCAGACGCCATGCGTTCCTTCAAGATAACTGGTTTCTTCTTTTTAGGAGCAGTAGAAGATGCATGGCCTGAAGACTGCAGCGGGGAGTCAGATGGAGCTTTCGCAGCAACAGCAACTTTGTGCCATGGCAAAAACAATTGATTTTTTGCGACGGCAGCTTTGCACCGTGGCAAAAAATTTAAGTTCTACAACGGCGAAAAGAAGTTGTGGCATACTTTATAATCAATGGCGATGGCATGTTACCGCTATCGTTAATTTTTCCTAATTTTTTTTTAAAATTTCAACTCGAAACTAAGATTATGTTTCCATAAGGGAGCCCTATCACAGGGACATAAATGTCCCAAAATTTTTATATGGGTTGATACATCTTGTCCCCATGAGCGTGTAAGCGTTAACAGATCAAGAAATTAAATTGTGAGAAAGTAGATACAAGCATTTTTGTTTGACGGTTATTTAGTATTTCGAGTTGACCGTGTCGATCGAGACCAAAACGATGACAAAAACATGTAAGTTGTGTACCATAGTTATATTTCCTTATAATGATCAAATCCAATGGTCAAATTTGTCAAATTATTTGTGCTCCACCTTGTTCGTTTTGAAATGTATGCTTTCCCCTATAACCAATAAACATGTTACACTAATATATAAAAAGCTTTAATGACAGCAAATTTAAGACGTTTGCCCGAAAACGTTATTGTATGTTTTTTCTATGACATTTTCAGACGCAGACATCATAGATATGAATTTCGTTCAAAATTTATAACGTTTTTCAAATATCATTGTATGTGTCACTATTTAATGATGTTTTTCATCTGTCATATTTTTTATGATAATTTTCAAACATTATGAAAAAAATTTCAATGACGTTTCAAAAATGTCGTGAATGATAAAGGAACCATGACGATTAGAAAAAAAAACTCTAAACTCTAGGCCCCGTTTGGTTAGCAGGAATATCAAGACAGAGAAATGATTTATTTTCCTTTCCATACTGATATGGAATGAAAAAGCACTACAAGAAGAAAGGCCTTAGCCGACGAAAAAAAACCAGGCCGACGAATCAATTTTTCGTCGGCTAAAGTCTTTTCCTTCGTCGGCTAAATTATATTTTCGTGTGACTATAGCCGACGAAATACACTATAATTCGTCGGCTAAGATGGTTTTTGCCGACGAATAACCTAATATTTCGTCGGCTATAGTTATTTTTTAATTTTTAATTTTTTAATTACATATTATAGCCGACGAATACGTTAGGGTATTCGTCGGCTAAACGCAAAAAATTTTCTATTACCTACTATAGCCCTATGTTCGGTGGTTATTTTGCGTAAAATTTTTATACGACTTGTTGCGTGTCATCGGTTTAAAACTATTTTCAGTTGGAGGTCCGGCCAAAATACGTAATTTAGACGGTCGAACGACCTTTTCCGTGCGTTTAGGGGTTTGACTTACAAGATTGACCGTCCGGATCGAGCCCTTATTCTTTTCGGATCAAGTTGAATTTTTTCTCATACATGTATTTTATCATGATGGTCAGATCTGATGGCCGGATTTCTGTTTCTCAAATTTGATCATCACAATCACAACATGCATACTAATGTTGTATAACTTGTTTACCAAGTGTTATGTAAATGTTCCGTTTCAAAAACAAACTATACGTAAAACCTTCAAACGCCAAAAAGTCATGAAATGAGATATGACGAGAATGTTGAAATACATCCACGGTTGAAAAATCACACTATTCCGGTAAATATTCGGTGCCGATAGTTGCGGTCAATGCAATTTTTCATTTTTCCCCCTATGAGTAGCCCTATATTCAGTGGTTATTTTCCGTAAAAAAATTTTACAACTTGTTGCTTGTGATCGGTTTAAAACTATTTTCAGTTGGAGGTCCGGCCAAAATACGTAATTTAGACGGTCGAACGACCTTTTCTGTGCGTTTAGGGGTTTAACTTACGAGATTGACCGTCCGGATCGAGCCCTTATTCTTTTCAGATCAAGTTTCATTTTTTCCCATACATGTATTTTATCACGATGGTCAGATCTGACGGCCGGATTTCTGTTTCTCAAGTTTGATCATCACAATCACAACATGCCAAATGTATAAAGGTTTAGCTGACGAATTTCAAATGTTTAGCCGACGAATTGGTGTATAGCCGACGAAATTGGTATCTTTAGCCGACGAAATTTTCAAAGGACTTTAGCCGACGAAAATATATAAAAAGTCGTCGGCTAAAGTCGAAAAATTTTCAAAATTTTCAACCAAATTTTTGGCGGTCAACCAAAATTTTCAAAGGACTTTAGCCGACGAAATTATATGAAAAGTTGTCGGCTAAAAGAACCTATAGTAGACGAAATATTAGGGTATTTCGTCGGCTAAACCGAAAACTTTTTCTGTTACATACTATAGCCCTATCTTTGGTGGTTATTTTGCGTAAAATTTTTATACAACTTATTGTGTGTCATCGATTTGAAAATATTTTCAGTTGAAGGTCCGGCCAAAATACGAAATTTAGACGGTCCAACGACCTTTTTCGTGCATTTAGGGGTTTGACTTACGGGATTAACCGTCCGGATCGAGCACTTAACCTTGTCAGATCAAGTTGAACTTTTTCCCATACATGTATTTTATCATGATGGTCAGATTTGACCGTCGGATTTCCTTTTCTCAAGTTTGATCATCACAATCACAACATGCGTACTAATGCTGTATAACTTGTTTACCAAGTGTTAAGTAAATGTTCCATTTCAAAAACAAATTATACGTAGAACCTTCAAACGTAAAAAAGTCGTGAAATAAGAGATGACCAGAATGGTGAAATACGTCTACGGTTGAAAAATCACGGTATTCTGGTCATGTCTCGATGCCGATAGTTGCGGTCAATGCAATTTTCCATTCTTTCTACCTATGGGTAGCCCTATCTTCGGTGGTTATTTTGCGTAAAATTTTTATACGACTTATTGTGTCTCATCGATTTGAAAATATTTTCAGTTGAAGGTCCGGCCAAAATACGAAATTTAGACGGTCCAACGACCTTTTTCGTGTGTTTAGGGGTTTGACTTACGAGATTGACCGTCCGGATCGAGCCCTTATTCTTTTCGGATCAAGTTGAATTTTTTCCCATACATGTATTTTATCATGATGGTCAGATCTGACGGCCGGATTTCTGTTTCTCAAGTTTGATCATCACAATCACAACATGCATACTAATGTTGTATAACTTGTTTACCAAGTGTTATGTAAATGTTCTGTTTCAAAAACAAACTATACGTAAAACCTTCAAACAGCAAAAACTCATGAAATAAGATATGACGAGAATGTTGAAATACATCCACGGTTGAAAAATCACACTATTCCGGTAAATATTCGGTGCCGATAGTTGCGGTCAATGCAATTTTTCATTTTTTCCCCCTATGAGTAGCCCTATATTCGGTGGTTATTTTGCGTAAAATTTTTATACGACTTGTTGCGTGTCATCGGTTTAAAACTATTTTCAGTTGGAGGTCCGGCCAAAATACGTAATTTAGACGGTCGAACGACCTTTTCCGTGCGTTTAGGGGTTTGACTTACGGGATTGACCGTCTTATTAAGTAAAATTTTCACACAAGTTGTCAATTCAATAAAATTCAATATCAGACAACAGATAAATGTTGTCGGATTAACATGAGTAAAATTTTCACACAAGTATTGTTCAATTTCGAAATCCCTTCAAAAGTTGAGAAAATATAACCTTCATAGTTAAACGACCTATAAGTGTTGTCCGAATGTAACTTTCATTTTGACAATTGAGACTAAAAACATCTCTTTCTTCACCAACATATATGTATCGTCTCAAATACATACTTTTTTTTAAAGAAAATAAATATTGTCTAAGTGCATATTACAACAACAACAACAACAAAATTTGTCGCCTCGAAACACTGAACCATACTTAATTTCTTTTTTTTCTCACCTAATGGGTGTTGCCTGATGCAAGAAATGACATAGTGACTACTGGAAAAAAGCTCTTAGGCGACGAAATAGTTCAGTCGCCTAAGTAACAAAATTCGTCTCCTAAGTACTTAGGCGACGACAATTTCCGTCGCCTAAGTGGAGTGAGGTCGGTGTCTGGGCGACGAAAAATTGATTTCAGTCGAGTCAAAAGTACTTAGGCAACGGAACTGTTTTCGTCTTCTAAGTACTTAGGCGACTGATATTGTTTAATGAAAAAAAAAATTTCCCCTAAGCGACGGAATCACTGGATTCAGTCGCTAAACGGAAAAAAAAAAATAACATGGGCGCGGAGTCCGCTGACACAAAAGGTGCGTGGATTCCGCTGGTAGAGAAGCGCGCAGACTCCGCTGGAAGAGAAGGGCGCGGAGTCCACTGGCACAAATGGCGCGCGGACTCCCTTGACAGAGAAGGGCGCGGAGTTCGCTGGCACAAAGGCGTGCGGACTTCGCTGGAAAAGAAGGGCGCCCAGGAGAGGCAGAGGGCGAAGAAGAAAGAGAGGCAGAGGGAAGAAGAAGGAGAGGCAAAGGGCGAAGAAGAAGGACAGGCAGAGGGAAGAAGAAGGTGAGGCAGAAGGAAGAAGAAGGTGAGGCAGAGGTATGGGTGGAAACTGGGTAGAGGAGAGGAAGGAGAGAGAATATATATGAAAAGTTTGAAAAATTTAGTTCAAATTTTTCTGAAATTTTTGGCGGAAAATGAGCCGCTAAAAATTTTGGTACTTAGGCGACGAAAAGTTATATTTTTGTCGCTTAAGATATTAATAATTTTATTTTATTTTTTAAAAAAATAATTCCGTCGTCTAAGTAAATTTTTCTGTCGTCTAAATCAATCTTAGACGACGAAATACATTTCCGTCGCCAAAGTGAATAAATTTTATTTTTTATAAAAAATAATAATTTTGTCACCTAACTACAATTTTCCCTCGTCTATATCAATCTTAGACGACGGAATACGTTTTCCTCGCCTAAGTGAATATATATATATTTTTTTATAAAAATGATTTCATCGCCTTAGTACATATATTTTCCACCTCCTAAGTTCCCACCTAGGCGACGGAACACTATTCCGTCGCCTAGGTGGTAACTTAAAAGACGGAATCGTATTCCATCGCCTAAGTTCTACTTAGGAGACGGAATTAAAACAATTCCGTCGCCTAAGAGGTTTTTTCCACTAGTGTTAGGAAACGGAATGAATATTTCGTCTCCTAAGTAATTCTTAGGCGACGAAGTTATTTTACTTAGGAGATGGAATTTTTTTTCTAAAAATATAATCAAAAATATTAATCACCTAGACGAAGAAAAAGTATTACGTCTTCTAATTAAGTCTTAGGCGACAGAAATGCTTTCTTAATAGACGGACTTCTTTTTTTAAATATTATAGAAATAATTTTTTACTTAAATAAAAATATTAACATATTTTCGTCACCAATTAGGATAAATTTGTATTAATTTTGAAAGGGTTAACAATTTCAAACTTAAGTTTTGAAAATTTCATTTCCTTTTTTTATTTAAGCGCACCCTTGACTCTCTCCTTTTATCTCTCTGGATCCTCTCATTAATTTCTCAAGATCTGTTACTTATAGATTTTATTTTATTTTATTTTTAATATATAGATATATATATATATATATATATATTCTTTAATTTAGCATATATATTAACCAAAAACTTAAACATGCATATATATATATATATATATATATATATATATTTAAACCTAATTCTTTTTTAAAACGATTATAAATAGAAAACGATTAATAAGGAAGGAAACATTTGAAAATATTCGTATTAATTGCAATTAATAATTTTTTTAATTATGTAAATTTATATAAGGTAATGAAATCTTAGAAGTATTAATTGTAATTGTGTGTGTGTGTGTATATCTGTGTGAGTGGTCACGATCCTCAGCGAGTGGTCGAGAGGTCACTAGTGAGCAAAGAAAAAAGAGGGGATGCGGGCGTGCCACCTCACGGACGAGGAAAGGAAGATTGTGCGAGATCTTGCCTTCTTGATCAGGCGGAGGGTTTCAGGTGTCACCTCGCGGACAAGGAATTTACGAGCACGAGATATTCGATACTCACGGTGTATCGCGAACAGAGCAACAAATAGAGATCAGGGGTGATCAGAGATGAGTCCGAAAGGGCTCTGAGAACTAAGGCAATGTATGCTTAATTAGAACTAGGGTTTTCGAGAGGCTCGAATGTTCAACTGGGTTGAAGGTTTGTTTGTATTGTTTTTGTAAATATTTCTCCTCTTTTGTCTCTTTTGAGCTCATCGACTTTATTTATGACCTAAAAACACAAATTTAGTTAATATAAATATTGTTAAAAGAATTACATAGCTAAATAGGGTCAGAAATATATTATAAATGTAGCATTTTGTGCTCCTATCATCGGGGTCTTCAGTTTTAGGGCGCCAAAGTTCAGCCAAGTCTGCAGTTGGTCTCAGAGCTTGACACAATCTTTAGTTTCATGATTATAGAAATTGTGGAAGGTACAATATTTCTTGTCCTTCAGTTCTTCCTTGGATGAGATTTTGTGATCCAAGCGCACGTACTTCGCCTCGATCAAGTCATTAAAGACCAGATGGGCGCTTTTTGCATCATAAGTGTATGACTCGTACTCAGGCTTGGTCCATGCAAAAGACTGGATGGTGATTGGCTCGCAGATCATTTTAAGATTTTTCAGTTTGTCAACCAATGGCTTCTCAGTCAGTTCCACTGCTCCCACATCCTCATAATCTGGCACAACCTCGGTTTCTTCCTGCCTCTGTGAATAAGGATCATAAGCAGGGGATTGGAGGCTTAGTACCCCCACCGTCTAGTTTCTCCCTGGTACGTATGTCCCCTTTGAGGCATTTGCTTTCTCATCCATCTCGTTGAGAATCAGCTTGTAGCTTCTGACGTTGTTAATTAGGTCACCTATGGATGTGAAGCGTTCTTCGTGGTGCTTCAGTCATTGACGATGCTCAAGGCTGCGAATAGCAAATTTGATGGCTTCTTGCTCAGGTAGCTGGTAATCGCACTTAGCCTGTTGAATTTTGAAGCGTTGGAGGAAAGAGACTCCCGACTCCATGCTCTGCTGGCTCATTTGGGTGAGGGAGTTGAGGCCGACCTCTGGCTCAATGGTGCCATTAGTATCCCGGAACAATCTCTCCATAGTAGGCCAGTCTGCAATCGATCCAGGCTTCAACTTAGAGTACCAGCTGAAAGCAGCTACAGACAGGGAATTCCTGAAGAGCTTGAGCTTGAGGATATCTTTATTCCCATATTGGCCACATTGGACTTTGAAGCGGGCCATATGGGTTGTTGCATCTTCCATTGTCTCCCTAGAGAAAGTCGTGAAGACAATGTTCTTGAACCCGTGGGGGAAAGGGTAGTGCGCCACACTATCAGGGTAGGGGTTGCGATATTGCAAATCAACATCACCTTTCCCGGTTTGCTCCTTGACTATGATGGAGATGAGTTAGCGCTAGTCGGCTGCCGTCACAGGTGTGGACTCTGCTCCCTCCTCATGGTTTGCCCATGCAAAGAAATTGGCGACTTGTCCAACATTCTTAGGAGCTAGGCTAGAATGGGCTATAACCGGGTCATCAGGTGTCCCAGCTTCCTGACGTGGTGAACCATTAATCCTCCTAAATGCAGCACCAGAGTTACGCGGAGGCGGTATCTTTGAAGTTCCAACCCCTAACGCAAACTGTGGGGTCTTTTGAGCCCCGACCTTCGGATTACCCCTAGGGTGTTCATTAGGCGGGATGTACTTGGATGATCCCTCGTTTGCGCTCCTGCCAGTGAGGTCGAGGGAAAGATTCTTTGGTGCTTAATGTTTCATCCAGTCTTCCACTTCAAGGACCCTCAAGCTCAACCTATCATGTTTGTCCTTGAAGTCTGCGAGCTTTTCTAGGTTGTACTTGCTTCCGAAGAAAGACACGTTCTACTGTTCGTGCAACTTGGTATCGTGTTCATCTAAGAGACGAGTTTACTCGTTCACTGTCGCGCGAGTGAGCGACAGGGTCTCCACGTTCTGGTCTAGATCCTTTTGGATCTGTTAAAGGGACCCCTTAACGAGGCCCTTAGTTTTTATGAATTTGCCTTTGAGGTGGCCACAATTCTCACTGAGCATGGTGAGTTTGTTATGGCTGGCCTCCCAAAGGGTTCTGTTTTTTTAGACCTGTTCAGTTAGGTCAGTGACGCTCTGTTGAATGGTCAGACCTTTCATCTGACCTTTGAGCTCCTCGAACATCTGTAGGATTTGCTCCATAGGTAGAGTAGCTCATGTGTCTTGGGTTGGCTGTGAGCCTACCATTGTGATTTCGCTAAAATCTGGGTTAAAAAATTGAGCAAGAACATGTTCTGTGGTGAGAGAACGGCAAGGCACACTGTTATGAGGCTTGTACCGTAGTGATATGTGCTTGAGATAAGAAAGCTGAGGCTTCCTGCATGGCGATTCCCCTAGCTTCCCTATGGTGAACCGCTTGTACTCCCAGTCCCACTGGACGTGCCAATGTTTTGGCCACGATCCTCAGTGAGTTGTCAAGAGGTCACTAGTGATCAAAGAAAAAAGAGGGGATGCGAGTGTGCCACCTCGCGGACGAGGAAAGGAAGATTGCGCGAGATTTTGACTTCTTGATCAGGCGGAGGGTTTCAGGTGCCACCTCGCGGATGAGGAATTTACGAGCACAACGATTCGATACTCACGGTGTGTCGCGAGCAGAGCAACAAATAGGGATCAAGGGTGATCAGAAATGAGTCCAAAAGGGCTCTGAGAACTAAGGCAATGTATGGATAGAACTAGGGTTTTCGAGAGGCTCGAATGTTCAACTGGGTTAAAGGTTTGTTTGTATTGTTTTTGTAAAAATTGAGAGAGTCAGTAGAGAGCCCGCGAGCTCTTCTTATTTAGTAGTTCGCTGCCAGGAGAAAAGTAATTGAGTACCACAAGGACACGACCTCGCCCGCTTCTCAACTGTAGACTCCTATGCATATTCAAACTTATCCTGCAAGGTGTCACAGTCTTTGTAGAAGACTATCTCGCGTGGTCCTGAAGCTTATCTCGGGCGCCCCTAAAGCTCGGGAGCCTTAAAAAGGCTTTTTCATTAAAATGGCTACATGGATTGGCTTAAAGCATGTCAAAGACTTGTAAGAGTCTTCAACGATAAATATGGTGCACGTGGACTCCGCCTGTTGCTTCTTAGCGAAGTCTCCTACGCGGAGCCATTTCGCCTCGCCTCAACTTCTACGTGAAGCCATCTCGCTTTGCTTACGCGAAGCCATCTCGCTTTGCTTACGCAAAGTTTGTTTCTTGTTTCCATGCGAAGTCCATTCCGCATGTGAACTCTGTTATCCAGCTCGTATGATCTTATTGGTGGACCATTACTCGTAAACCTAACTAATTTAGGCTCACCGGTATAACATGGATCAAGAATATAATTAATATTCACATAGACATTTACTGTTCAGTAAAATATTAATTCAAACATAAACAATGTAAATATATATCGATCAATAAGGAAAAAAACCTTACAAATAATCTTTATTAGATATATATTGGTGGTGTATTAATAAGGGAAATAAAAGAATTTGAAAAACAAAAAATTAAGAGGAATATAGTAATTTACTAGATTTAAAGGTCAATGTTAACCAAACCCCTAATTCCCTTATTCATTCAAAACTAACACTCTTTCGATCAAAAAAGCAACTGACTCTCCTCTTCATCGATGAAGACCTCCTGTTCTTTTCTCTTCACCACGATGCCCAGCCCCCTAGCCCACCAACCACCACCACCGCACCCACCGCAAGCTCGTCTGCTGCTTCAACGGCGCCTTCCACCTCCGCCCACCCTCCGACCTCCTCCAATCACTCTCTCTTGTGATTTTTCTCCTACTCTCCTTGTTGGAAAATGAGGTTCATGATGTGTGTCAGTGCATCCTTGTTTCCTGTGGTCTAAGGATGTACTCACATCAGTTTTCCTTAATTTCTTCTTTGCTTGATTTAGGGAGATTTGTCACTGTTTTCTTTATCCCTAAATCAAGGGAAGTTGGTGTAGAGTTGTTGCTTGGGAAGTGTGTTCTCACCTTCTCTGTGCTGTTTAGTTGTTGATATATAGGTCCTCTCTCTCTTCTGTAAATCTACACAAGATATATAGAGTTATTTTTTCTCTAGCTCAGTTCTTGTTCTTGCCTCTTGTGCAAACTCCTTGTTTCATTTTTCTTTATGGTATCAGAGCAGGTTTAATCCTGCATCTCTGATTCTTCATTCTCTTTTCTTCAAGTTCTTTGTAACTTAGTTCATCATGCCAGGCAGTGATACTCCTGGTTCTGTTACTGGAGATTCAGGTAATAATCTCAGACAAGAACTTCATGTTCTTCAATCTGAGGACTGTAATACCAATCTCAAGCTATGTACAGTTTTGCTCAACGAATTCAACTACTTGCGTTGGTCAAATGCTGTCACTTTAGCTCTTGGTGGAAGGCAAAAGCTTGCCTTTATAAATGGAGCTACCACTGCTCCTGATATGTTTGATCAGGCTTATGATTCATGGTTAAGCAAGGATCAACTGGTGAGGGCTTGGATTCTGAATTCCATGGAACCTCAAATCTCAGATGTCTTTCAGTATGCTGGTTCTGCGTTGGAGCTATGGGAGTCACTTCGTGAAATGTATGGAAATCAGAACAACGCTGCACGCATTTATCAGCTGAAGCGTGAGATATCTGACATCCAACAAGGTGAAAATTCTTTTATTCAACATCTTGGAGTTTTGAAATCTAAATGGAATGAGTTGAATGTGTACCGTCCTCATACCATGGATACTACCACTCTTCTGAAGCGAGCTGATGAAGATAAAGTATTCCAACTTCTTGGAAGCTTAGGGGAGGAGTATGAAGATTTGAAATGCCATTTACTGATGAATGCTGAGTTACCCTCTCTCTCCACAGTCTGCATCACTATTCAGCGTGAAGAAGTAAGAAGGAAAGCCATGAGAGTTGAAGTAAAAGGCTCAAATTCTGATGCAAGGGCTTGTGCAGTTAAGCACAAATCAAAATGGAAGAAGAATGTGCTGTTTTGCAGTTTTTGTGAAGGTACAAATCATAAGAAGGAGACTTGTTGGATATTGCACCCAGAGCTGAAGGAAAAGTATGAAAAAAACCACAGGTCTTTCTCAAAAAATGAAGCAAAATCTCTCCCAACTCAGGCTTCACCTACTCCTAAAGCTTGTGTGGCTAGCTCTTCAACTAGCACTCCTCCTGATCAGTCCATTGACTTCACTTCAAATCCAGTGGCTCTCCTAAATGAGTTTGCAAGTTACCTGCAAAGTAAGAAACCAATCACTGGTCAGTCTGAGGATTCTTCCACTGCCCTTCTTGGAAAGTTTGCAGGATTCTTAGCTGAATCTGAGCATATCAACAGTGAGGAGAAATCAGGTATCCTTAAAGCATTTGGCACTGCTTTGAAAGTTTGCCTAAATGATGATATATGGATCATTGACTCAGGAGCCTCAGATCATATGTGCAATAATAAATCTCTTCTCCATGATTTTCAAACCATCTCCAATCCTTCTCATGTGTCTATAGCAAATGGTCATACTGTTCCTGTTTTAGGAACTGGAAATGTCAATCTTCTTTCAGACATCATAAAATCTTGTGCCTTATATATACCTGGTTTTCCTTTCCAACTCTTGTCTGTTAGCAAGTTAACCAAAACTCTAAAATGCTTGGCTATTTTTTCTGAAGATGGTGTTATCTTTCAGGATCGTGTTACTCAGAAGAAGATTGGTGAGGGGTTTTGTCTTGATGGTCTTTATTACCTGTCAAAGTCATCAATTTTTGCAAATAGCCAAGCTCTTAGTGTGCAAGCCAGTTCTGCTGACCAACTGTTATGGCACCAGCGCCTTGCTCACCCTTCAAGCAAAGTCTTAGCTTCTTTGTTTCCTAGTTTTGATTGTAAGCATCACCTATGTGAAGTTTGTGTGTCTTCCAAATTCACTAGGCTGCCTTTTCCAATTTCTCAGTCTAGGACTAGCAACTGTTTTGAGCTAGTTCACTCAGACATTTGGGGTCCAGCCCCTGTGCAATCTATCAATGGATATAAGTATTTTGCTTTGTTTATTGATGATTT
Source organism: Fragaria x ananassa (assembly GCA_034370585.1). Classification (NCBI taxonomy): domain Eukaryota; kingdom Viridiplantae; phylum Streptophyta; class Magnoliopsida; order Rosales; family Rosaceae; genus Fragaria; species Fragaria x ananassa. Next base: position 21,343,824 of record CP139765.1, on the reverse strand, counting down.
TTCCAGAGTCACTTGGTTATACTTGATGAAATTAAAGAGTGATCTCATGTCAGTTTTCACAGATTTTCATAGTATTGTTGAAAATCAATTCTCTTCCAAAATTCATGTCTTGAGATCAGATAATGGGTCTGAATATATGTCCAATGCTATGCAAAACTATTTGAGTGCTCATGGAATTATGCATGAAACGAGTTGTGTTGCAACTCCTCAACAGAATGGGGTAGCAGAACGAAAAAATCGTGATCTTTTGGAAAAAACCAGGTCTATGATGTTTCAAATGAACATTCCAAAATTCTACTGGTCACACACAGTTCTTTCTGCTGCCTACATCATCAACAGGCTTCCAACCAAAATTCTGAATGGGAAATCTCCCTGGGAAACCTTGAAAAACAAGAAAATTAACCTTTCTCACTTAAGGGTTTTTGGTTGTACTTGTTTTGTGAGAATTCAGTCTACTCGTCGAGATAAATTTGATCCAAGGGCAGAAAAGTGTATTTTTCTGGGGTATTCTTCTTCACAAAAGGGTTACAAATGCTACAATCCAAAAACCAAGAAAATGATTGTATCCAGAGATGTGAAATTTGATGAGGATACTCCATTTTTTCAAGTTCCTTTGAGCAAGAGCGACCTGCAAGAGTTTTCTGCAAAAAAGGCAATTTTGCCTGTTCCTTTTGAGTTTGATCAGTTCAACTCTCAACCTGCAGAAATTTCTCTTGGGAATGAGAGTAGAAATCATGATGGTAGAAGTGACAGTCTTGGTGTCTCTCCAAAAATTATTGAGCAGTCTGATAGTGATCCAAATGAGAATCTTGAACCTCAACAGCAGCTTCCTACTCAACCTAGGAGAAATCCTAGTAGACTCAGAAAAATTCCTTCGAGGTTTAAAGATTATGAGCTGTTTGCTTCCAGGCATCCTATGGCACATTATGTCAATTATGACAAGTTTTCTTCTGATCATCAAGCCTTCCTCTCAGCCATAACTGAAATTCATGATCCTGTCAAATTTGAAGATGCAGCTAGGGAAGAAAAATGGCAAGCTGCAATGGATGAGGAACTTAAGGCTTTGGCTGAAAACCACACTTGGAGTATTGTGCAATTGCCTGCAGGTAAAAAGGCTGTGGGGAGTAAATGGATTTACAAAACAAAATTCCTTTCTGATGGTTCAGTTGAAAGGTGCAAAGCAAGATTGGTAGCACAAGGTTTTTCTCAGACTTATGGTGTAGACTACAAAGAAACGTTTGCTCCAGTTGCTAAAATGAACACAGTCAGAGTCTTATTATCAACTGCTGTGAATAATTCTTGGCATTTATTCCAAATGGATGTAAAAAATGCATTCTTACATGGCAATCTGGAAGAAGAAGTTTACATGAAGCTACCGCCTGGTCATCCTCAAGCTAACTCACCTGGTCTTGTGTGCAAACTGCACAAAGCTCTTTATGGACTCAAGCAGTCCCCTCGTGCTTGGTACTCCAAACTAAGCTCAGTCCTGTTAGCTACTGGTTTTAAATGTAGCTATTCTGATACTTCTTTTTTCATCAGAAAAAGTAGTAGCAGCACTTTGGTTGTCCTCATATATGTGGATGATCTCATAGTGACTGGCTCTAATGTGGAGGAAATTGAAGCTTTCAAGTCTTCCCTCAGGAATAAATTTGCTATGAAAGATCTAGGAAGGTTGAAATACTTCCTTGGAATTGAAGTTGCCACCTCTAGCAAAGGTTTGTTTCTTAATCAGCATAAGTACTGCCTTGATCTTTTGGAAGAAGTTGGCATGAGTGACTGCAAGCCTTCAAAAACTCCATTGAGTGAAAAACTCAAGTTGACTGGACAAGGTGAAGTGTGGGAAGATATCACCTCTTATCAGCGTTTGGTTGGTAAACTGATTTACCTTACCATCACCAGACCCGATATCTCTTTTCCTGTTAATCTCATCAGCCAGTTCATGCATTCCCCGACTTCTGAACATGTGACAATTATAACCAGAATTCTGCGCTACTTGAAAGGGACTGTTGGCCAAGGCATTGTTATGAAGAACAATGATCATTGTGACATTATGGGGTATACTGACGCTGACTGGGCTGGTAATGCCTTAGATAGGAAGTCCACAACTGGTTTTTGCACATTTGTAGGAGGCAATGCAGTTACCTGGAGAAGTAAGAAACAGGCAGTGGTTGCAAGATCGAGTGCAGAAGCTGAATATAGAGCTATGGCATCTCTCTCTTGTGAACTGATTTGGCTGAAGGCTATTATGTCTGATCTTGGTTGCAAAATGTCCAAGCCAATGCTCATGTTTTGTGACAATCAATCTGCTATGCACATTGCAAAGAATGCAGTGTTTCATGAAAGAACAAAACATATAGAGATTGATTGCCACTTTATTCGAGATCAAGTTCAAGCTCAGGTCATTAAAACTGTGTATACTTCTAGTGGAGACCAGATTGCAGACTTGTTCACCAAAGCTTTACCTTCAGCAAGATTTCAAAAACTCCTTTCCAAGCTTGGATCAGTCAATCTCCTCGATCCAGCTTGAAGGGGGGTGTTGGAAAATGAGGTTCATGATGTGTGTCAGTGCATCCTTGTTTCCTGTGGTCTAAGGATGTACTCACATCAGTTTTCCTTAATTTCTTCTTTGCTTGATTTAGGGAGATTTGTCACTGTTTTCTTTATCCCTAAATCAAGGGAAGTTGGTGTAGAGTTGTTGCTTGGGAAGTGTGTTCTCACCTTCTATGTGCTGTTTAGTTGTTGATATATAGGTCCTCTCTCTCTTCTGTAAATCTACACAAGATATATAGAGTTATTTTTTCTCTAGCTCAGTTCTTGTTCTTGCCTCTTGTGCAAACTCCTTGTTTCATTTTTCTTTACTCCTGTTTTCAGACCACCACCCCTCACTCTAATCTCACTCTCATCCTCTCCCTCTCCTCCGCCCTCTACATACCAGACCCTCCTCCTTTCCCTCCTCCCCTCCACGCCCTCTCTCTCCCAACCGTTTAGATCTACTTTGAGGCCACTCACATCTACTTCAAGGCCGCTCCACCACCAACTCGTGACAGCAACCCTTCATATCTGAGTCTTTTCCCTCCCCCCCCCCCCCTCCACCAACTCTCTCTCTCCCAACCCTTCAGAACGATATTTTGGTAATCGGTGGTAGTGAAGTGGGTTTGGAGTTTTGGTAATCGCTGATGGTTTTGGTGGTGGTGGCTGGGTTCTGATCGATGGAGTGGATTTGGGGTTTTGGTTGAGATGCAAGTTTGAGGTTTTGGTGGTCGGTGGCGGTTTTGGTGGCGGGTGGTGCTCTTATGAGGTGAGAAGATCGAAAGAAAAAAAAAACAGAAACTAATTAGAAAAGAAATTAATTAATTAAATAAATAAAATGAAAAAGCAAATAAAAAGAAAAAAAATTAAAACTAAAATGTAAAATATTATTCAATAATAAAAATAAAATAATTAATGAGTTTTTTAAATATTTTTAGTTCCGTCTCTTAAGAGCTTTGGAGACGGAAAGTGTTCGGTTTCCTAAGTACTTAGGAGACAGAAATCATTCAGTAGCCTAAGAAGATCTTGGTAGACGGAACTTAGGTTTCCGTCGCCTAATTACCTACCTCACGACTCTTAGCAGACGAAACTTAGTCGACAAACATTTCATCTCCTTAGTGCTTAGGAAACAAAATATGTTACTTAGGAGACGAAATAGTTTCGTCTCCTAAGTGTTATTTTCTAATAGTATATATATATATATATATATATATATATATATATATATTTGTTCTTTCAGTATTTTTTTTAATTAATAAAAAAAGTTAAATTAGTATTTACTATTCAGTGAACGTACAAGTAGGTATTATGAATAAGGGTATTTTAGAAAATTTGAGGTTGTGTATTAAATAAGAACATCTCTAACAGCTTCCTCATTTTCTTGATTTTCTCAATTTTGGAGAATATTGAGCTGTTTTATGGTCCAACAGTTTTCCCATCTCATTCCCCAAAATAGGGATAGAGAATAAAAAGAAGCTCATTCCCCATATTTGCAGCAAAGCCTTTATTCCTTAAATATTAATTTTTCACATGCTCCAACGATAAGAACAAAAATATAAAATATTTTATTGGGTATTTTATGTTACAATGAAATATATGATTTTTTTGTTATTATTAATAATCATGTAGCATTTTTTATTGTTGTAACAAATGCCGAAATCTCTAAAATGGAGAAGCTATTGGAGTTTGAGTATAATTTTTTTGGAGATTTTGGTTTTTGTTTCCCTATTTTAGAAAAATTTTAGAGAAGCTGTTGGAAATACTCTAAGATATATATATATCTAATATCTAGCAATGTGCGAATAAAATTTCTCTATTTTTTTTTTCCTTTCTCTCCATTTTAAGTAAAACTTAACTTCTACTAGGATTCTTGTAGGAAGTGTTGGTTCTCTAAATGAAGTAATAATTTGACTCAATGGTGTCTTACATGTCTTATATCATATGTGAAGGGCCACACCCAATGGCGGAGCCAGAACCATATGTTTTGGGGGGGGGGGGGGGGGGGAGGGGGGAATGTAATGAACATAAAAAGATATATAATAATTTTAAATAGTTTGACAAAATTTTAATTGAAAGTAATATTATTGTTTTTTCATAATCTTTAAACATAATTGTTCGTTGTAAAACTTCATTTATGTCGTGTAATGACATATATGTATATTGAAAATTTAGATGTATATAAAATGACTAGTTAATACCTAATTAATTGTGGTGATAGATCCATATGGTAAGAGGAAAAGGTAACATGACATAAATATTACAAAGAAAGGAAGCTAGACCTATACAATTATAATTTCATAACCATTCAATCATATTGATATAATATTATTAATTGACATTTTTCAAAAACTTTGGGGGGGGGACTGAAATCTGTTGTGCCTAAAAACCCAGAGTCAAACCTGTGTCATCTACCAAATGTTGACACATGTCTCCGACTTAAATAGACCTTAACCTTGTTAACTACAACGTTATCTTCTAATAAAAAATATATATAATTAAGTTTGATTGTTCATCTTTCTCTTCCCTGTTTATCCTTATCTTTCTTCTTTCTCTGCAACTCTCGATTTGAAACAATAACCCATAATTTTCCTTCACCACTTCTTTCTTCTTTCTCTTCTTCTTTCTTCTTTCTCTGCAACTTTCATTGTTTCAATTTTTGTTCTTGTTCGTAAATCCATCCTAATTTCCTAATTTATGTTTGTTGTCTGATCTTTTGGCCTTACAAAGGAGAGATATGATTGTGATGAGAGGAATTGAAAAGGTATTACGACTAAGACGAGGAAGGTATTATGACTAAGACGGGCATTTTGTTTATGGTTTAAAGCATCGTGATTTTAACAAGTTATGATTGGAATTGTTGGGAACAACCAACACTTGTTCAAACTAACGAATCTCCTAAAAAAATGGTACATCTCCTCTAGATGACATTTAAACTGACAAATCTCCTAAAATTATGAGGAACAACCAACACTTGTTCAACTAGAAAAACAGTTCAACATGCTCTAAAGCTTCATGAGAAAATACTGGGTTTTGTTGCAGAGAAAGAAGAAAAAAGACGATTAAGAATAAACAGAGGGAAGAGGTAGAGGTATAGCCGAACTTCGTTTCTCGTACTCCTTAATATTTTTTTTATTAAAAGATAACATTGTGGTTAACAAGGTTAATATTTGTTTAAGTCAGAGACAGAGACAGAGACTTGTGTCAAAATTTAGTAGGTGACACAGGTTTGGCACTGGGTTTTTGGGCACATCATATTTCCTTCCATTTATGGGTGCCAATTATAATAATAACCATACAATCTTTACTAATAGTATATCATTAATTGACATTTTTCAAAACTTTGGCGTGTTCCTAAGCTAGTTTCGCTTGTGGCCACACCAATATTGTCTTAATTCCTAAAGTTGACAATCGTGAACTAGCACTCATTTTAGACTCATTAATCGTGAAAAATGCATTTCGAATAACCAATGAGCTTTTGCTCTAGCCTCTAGGTAGATCGATTCATGATAACATTCTGACCGCGCATGAATTTTTTTCAAAACTTTCAAAGAAAGAAAGGTGAGACAGGTGCTATGGGCATCAAGCTAGATCTTGAAAAGGCGTATCACTTTTTGAATTAGAACTATATCAAAGCTTGTCTTCATAAATTTGATTTGGCTTGATTATGAAATGCATCACGTCGATTTCTTTTTCTATCATTGTTATTGGTAAGGCTGACGGTTGGTTACATTTTCATTCTTTGTATAGAGCCCTTGATCATGCACCTTGATAAAGCCTCTTAGAGGACTAACTCTCATATTGGGATGTGCGCTCTTCTCTCCTCATTTTTTTTAATTTTTTATTTATTAAATAACTCATATTATATATGACATATAACTTCAAATTTATTAGTTAAATATTTTAACCAACCAAGTCACGTACAACTCTCCTCGTCTCATGGCTTCAGAGTTTCTAATCTCAAGTTTGTTGATGATTGCTTAATTTTTTACAAGGCTCCCACAAAAACCGTCAGAAATACCCTCAACATTCTGAATTCGTTCTCTGTCCCTTTGGACAAAGAATTTACTTTCATAAGTCACAACCTGATGACTGATGGCATGGCCAGAGTAGCCATGACTGAAAAACCTCACATACCGGATATTATCTGCCACATTTACTCACTCCTTCCGACATTCACATGAGATATGTTTCAAAGCAATTTGAAGGTGCTTGGTATCCCCGTAATAGATCTCGATGAGGGAAAGCCATGGTACCATGATCACTATATACTCTTCAGTCTTGAGCAATGTGTTGCAAAAGTGTTTGAATTATCGTATTGAGAGTAAAGGCCATACACATCCCCAGTTGGATAGATTTAGGCTTCTTATGAAGATGGCTCCCGTTACGGATGATATCCTAGACAATTTGTTGGCTAGTTTTGCACAAGAGAGTAGCCTCAAAGAGTTGGATCTCAACTGCCTCCGACGACGTTTTAACTAGGTCCCTTTACACTAATGCACCTCAAGAGCTTATCTTTCCAAGCCCTTGTTAACGTCAACTCTTTAACTAGCTAGTTTGAATTTGGAGTCCCTGAATATAAAGGATGATGTTACTCGTGGTGGTGGCATACTTCTTCCATCCTTGAAGACTATGTCCCTTAAATCGGTGTACTTGAGTGAAAAAAATTTGTGCGACCTAAATTTAAGATGCCCTTCCATTATATATCATTAACCAAGCGCTTCGGGTCGGAGTGGAATCAAAGGATTAGAATTGCAGGGTGTAGAACTCTCATGTACTTACAAATTAATGATTGCAACTTTAGTCATGTCTGATGTAGACGGAATGCATATTAGGTTGAAGAGCAAATTGATCGTGAAAAATAAACCCTGTTTGTTACAGGTTTAGACACGAAAACTCATTGTTATATCTCCGAGACCGGAACGGAACGATGTTATGAGTCGAATCTATGCTTCCTCCCGACAATTTACCAGTTTTCAGCATTTTAGGTTTTCTAGTTTGTTTTGTGTTTAGTGGCTTTGATTTATTCTAATAGTTTGGTCGTCTCTCGTTACTAGTTTATGTAGTTCTTACTATTGCAACCTTGGTGGCATTTGGAGGAATGGTGTCCTAAAGTCTAGGGACAACCTGGAGTGAATCGCCTGTCCCTGAAATCTCTATCCCAATCCTGTGCGAGCAATAATAATTTGACAAGTGTCCTTCCACTTATACCCCGCTAACGTTGTTAACTCTTAGATAAATATTTTGATCTTAGAAAATGCCCTAGTTCCCTAAGTATCATCCAAACTCCTTTTAAAGCTCATTATCATCCAATCAAGCTCATCTGTTAGAATGACCTGAACTGATCTTAGATGATGAAGCTATTCATATACACCACTACATTGCTTAAAAGTGTGTACCAAAACCGGAGCCCGGGATAATTGGAGAGCTGCCTTCTCCCTCTTATTTTCTGTCCTACTTCAGTCGACAATGTTGCCACAGTACAAGTGGATTACCCCACAAAATCATGAATCATGTAACCTCCAGATTGCCGCCTAAGCTGATATTCATCCTGTTCATGCAATTGTTGTTGTTGCTGTTGCTGCTGCTGCTGCTGCTGCTGCTGTTGGACGCTTTCCACACCATGCCTGAGCCCCAATGTCAATGACACAGCTGCAAGTCCCTCCACCTCAAGCCCGCTTCGATTGTATGGCACAAAACCCATCAATGCACTATCCATGCTTGATGGAACCTGACATTCTATTCTGGATCTCTTGATCTCCTGACTTTGTTGTACTTCTACATTCGGTGCATCTCTCAAGGAACCCATACCTGAGGATTCCAATTGCCTATCAGATATAGCACGATGCATGCCAAGTTGCTCATTGATTGGCCTGCTGGTGCCTTCGGTTGGAGAATTTCCATCTTTCCCAAGATCTTGGCAAGCTTCCATGGACCCTCGAGTCTCAAGCATGTGTATTTCTTCAACCATGGGCTTCCAAACACGCACTCGGGCATTTATGAACCAGTTTGAAACCTGCATTGGTTAAATATACCACGATTAGACCAAAGTATAATCCAAATGCCCCGATAAAGAAATGAAAATAGTAATGCATGTGGTCTGATTAAATTTGAAGTCCAAAACCAAATTGAGTTGGGATTTGTGAATGAGCTACACAACTATATATGTATAGATACACAATGCTAGTCTTTCAGGTTGAACCGAGATACCACTACCTATTTAGTTGATCCTAACCAATGGGGAATTACCTATTCAACTTGATCATAACTGCAGACATGATAATTACTTGACAAAGGAGATGGTAGCCCTACCTGGTTTCTAGACAAACCTGTTTGAGAGGCTAACATGTGCTTATCTGTGTCCGTAGGATACCTAAAACCAAACAGTTGGTTACAGCAGAAAAGAAGAAAAGATGGATATGAAGTGAGGAGAGAGTTCAAAATAATCGGCTTACGGATGAAGAAAATGATCAAAGAGCCATGCTCTAAGGATGGCCACTGAACGATCCGGTAGGCCTCTCTGGGGCCTCCAGACGTGTTGTTGGTGGTCAGCGAAGCCGGCATCTAGCCCACCCGCCGCTTTATGCTTTTGCAAGCCGAGACCCACATACTTTTGCTTGCCCACGGTCTTATCACTTTTACTATTGTAGCCAGTAGTATTGGCAATCTTGGCTGATGAGAAATTCTCCCCCAAAGCTTTTCTTATGTGCTTGAGCTGGTCTTTGATGGAGCCAGTAAGACATTTGAATTGTCTTGAGACTGTGTTGAGAGCCAATGATATGTAAGGAGTTGCAGAGCTGAGACCTGAAACTGACTCAAAGGAGGAGACCACCATTTCCATTTGCTGATGATATTGCTTGTACATTCTGCATACCTTTGATCGATGACATGCAACAAAATTACCAAAATGCAGTCATAATCCAAGAACATAACTACATACCGTAATTACTTGTATGCATATTGCATCAAGATGAGAGATATGTTCTACAATGTTATCAAGAAATGTGCTGCAGATAGTTTCAGTTATTCAATTAATATACATCTCTACCTATAAAGAAAACTCTTGTTTAGAGCACTACAAAATTCTTAAGGTGTTACCGGGCGAACCAAAATTATTCGATATAAAAAACAGTCTTATATACATCTCCATCGCTAAAACCTTACATATGAGATTCAACATACAGTAGGGTTTTGCAATTGCAGGGATGAACTTGTTGGGTTACTACTATTCTGCACTTTTCAGTGTGCAGTAATTCCGGCGTGGTGACTACATATCATGGCATCACTATTTCGGTCAACAATGTGATCAACACATAACTATATATGCTGTAAATCGTTTCATAGATTGATTGAATGACATAACAATTCATGGAGCACAGAGAGGTCCAACATTTTCACAGGTACTAGCTTTCACCAAACTTTTGCCAAAACTAATGAAAATCAATGGTGATGTACAATCAGCAAGGACGGTTCTTTTAAGCCAAAGATGGCATTCCAAGACAGCTTGCTTCAAAACTTTTATAAAGCGACTGGAAAACAAGTGGCTTATACTGTAAATGAAATTCTCTCTTCTAATAATTGCCAAGGTCCTACTCAGACTACAGTAGTGCAGAGATTTTAAAAGAATTAATCCCTCAATGATTATAATTTGGGAGAAGCTAGAAGAACATCTGAATCTAGTGGACGACCTCTGTTGATGAAAGATGTGGGTCATCTGAATTCTCTAGCTGTTTGTGTTATTTTACTACATATACAACATATATATAATTTTAATCAATAAGGTGAATTAGAGAACAATACTAAAATTTCAACAATCGCTATATAATAAAATGGGGATAAATTAAAGTAATTTCTTTTCTTAATTTACATGAATATAAACTACAATCCGCTTATGCATCACTATGAGTAAGAAAGAATAATGCTTACATATTGTTGATTTCTGATGACTAAACCACATAGGGCACCTAAGATTAGTTATGAGGTAATCCTGACATCAACGTGTGTATGTATATATGGATAATCATGAAGATTGTCAAGACTGTTAATATTCATAATCAGTCTTCCAATTAAAGAGATTGTTAGCAACTACAAAATATATATATATATATATATATATATTTTTTTATCGAAATCACACGGTTTCTAAAAGACTCCATCTTCTAATTGATCAAATGAATTTATTTTCAATGAACCAACACAGTATTTCTCAGTATACTAATCTTTTATCTGAAAGTAATTCTGCTAAGGTATTTGGGTAACTAAAATGAATATTTCACCCTCACCAGTCACTACCAAGAAATACAGTAAATTTTGTCCTTCCTAATCGAATATAAATGGACGAAGGAAATTGCATTAGTGGGTGCATGATCCATCAAACAGTGTTTGATATATCTAGCGAATATAATGTCCATCAAATCAATCTGACTTTTGCAAACCTCTAATCCAGTCAGTATCATGGCCCCCACTACAGCCATTAGTTTTGTACTCCAAAGCAGTTCAAGCTATATGTATAGGAAACCTATGGCCGATTTCTAGCTTGAAGATAAGAAATTGTAACCTGGTTGTCTAATTTGGAAGAAAGCATTACTTTTGTTATGACTTGTGACTCTAAAAGCTAATTATCAAGGATTTAAAAGGGACCCAAAGTCTGTGACAAATGCACAATATATAAGATTTTTACACCATGCCATGTTTGATTGAAATGTCCAGAACGATTCTTTCCAAAAATAATATCTTAAGGCTTCCATTCCCAACGCTCTATGATCTAAAACATGACTAATACAAGTTCCATATTACTTCTTTTTTTTTCTGTGAAAGTTTTCATATACAGATATACTATACTTACAATTCTTGTGAACCGGAAATACAAGAGCATGCATGAGGGTATCCCAAAAAAAATATGCAACTCAAAGCTAGTTAATTACCAACAGATCTATTTAGTAGTCTCTCAGCTCAAAATTCATAAGAACAAGACAATAATTTAGAATGGAGAGACAAAAATTTAGTACTAACCTCCTCCTGCATGTATAGGAGCTTTGCCTTTTTCTGTTGGTACTCCGGCCGAAACGACCCAGAAGATGTGCTTGCAGCAGCGCCACCATCACTGCTAATTTCATTCGAACCGTAAAATGCAGAGGATGATGCAGCAGAATTATTTCTCCCCTTATTTGCAACTACAGAATTTTGAGTCATATTAGCAGCTTGATCATTAGAGACTGAAACGGAAGCAGAAGCACTAGCCTGATCCTTAGATATCCTCTCAGATGCCTCGCATGTTTTGAATGCCTTTGAATGATCATTAACTCTACAAAACTCTTCCAACAGCTGTTGTGCTGGTTTCAAGAACTTGGAACTCTTCAAAATCGTCGCATATCCGGTGAAAGGACCAAGAGGACCTGTGCTTCTATGATATGCAGAGCTACTGGTAGAAGCATTACTAGTGCCAACTAATTCTTGAAGTGATTTGGTAGTTCCACATGCTTTGCTTATAACTGATGGCTTCATCATCGAACATAAGTAACCGCCCGATTTCCTACTTGAACTTGCTTGCAATCCTTGTGATGGAGGAGGATTTGAAGAAAGTGATAGAGACAGGCCTTGTTGGTTGGAATAATCACTCATCGCACTTCTCAATTCTCCGCCCCCAGTCCAGTTATGGCGATTACTCCCTATCGGACGATCCATCCAAGAACTTGAGTTATCGAATCCCAATGTGGGGGATTGATTTACATAGCCTTGTGCCCAAGAAGCCATTTCTAGCTGATCCTGCTGGATCCCTCCGGCAGAAGATGGTGTAACAACATCTTGGAGTGTATTATGGTAAATTGGAGATGGAGAAGAAAAATGTTGGTAACCATGGTAACTACTAGGCTTCAAATGTGATGGTGTGGATGGAGATGTGTTATTAAATTCCCTGACATACATATGATGGTTTGAAGTAGTCCCAGTTGGGTAATTGGTATCCCAATTATCTAAGTTTTGGTGTGGGTTTAGACTTCTCCAATTACCATAATTTTGAGGACTCTCGTCACCTAAATCTTGAGTTGATGATGCAAATGCATGATTTGCATTTATCGAAAAATTGAGAAGTTCTGGGGAGAAGAGGGTCGGATCAAAAAGCAGATTATTGGCATTTCTGACATTTCGAACTTGAACAATATCTGGGTTTTGTTGGGCTGGTGAATTGTTCGGTAGATCTGAATGAGGATGGGATAGGTTTGAAGTATGCTGAACTCGCAACTTGTCACGACGGCTTTGCTGAGCTACATGGTTGGATTCACTAGGCCTAAAGCCACTCATCTCCATCAACTGAAAAGTATTAACCTCCAAGATTGCGACACTTCTGCTTATAGATATACACAACTCAAAAATGGCTCAGAGATAACTTACGAAGAACATGCAACTCAATTACCTGCAAAAGTTGCGCAATGTTGTCATAAAATGCTCTCTATTTTATCTATATACTCCACCCTCCATAAAATTCTGGGATACAACCGTTGTTTACGATCTCTCTCACGAAACGTACAACTGTTCGATGTCTCCCGCTGTAGATTATAGTATCATATACACGGTTGTATCCAAAAATTTATTCACTGTACACAGAAAGATCTCGAAGGGAACGAGACATAGATGGTGAAGTAGAAAACAAAAACAACACAATCAAATTTCGACAAGAGAAACTACCTTGAGAGAGCATCTTTCACTCACGTAGAAGAAAGCAGTCGGTGATAATCTAACTCGATCGGTCATCTGTTTAGGCAAGCAGTGGTTTAGCTGCACGCCCTCACTGTCGGCAACCCAACAAAACCTTCAAAGCAGAAAGCCAGAAACAGTATTACGACTTGCGACCACACACCAAACGTCGAAAAAGAAAGGAAAACCTCCACTTCAAAACCACACGTTAAGAAAAGACCTTTTACTACGTGAAACCCTAATTCTATCTTCACCTAAAAATCACAACCATGGTCATGGAGGAGCCTCGCATAAACAGATCCAGAAGTGGGACTTTCTGTACCCAACTCTACAAGCTTATCCATATATAATGACTTCTCAGATTATAAAACTTCTAACCAGTCACTAATGACATCACAATCTAGAAAAAAAAACTTGAAGGAACAGTAGCTTGAAGAAAGACAGGGAAAGAGAACTCTGTATATGCAGTGAACCATGGAGTCTATGCAATATTTATTGCTGCAGATCTCATCACAGGTACACATGAACACCAACCTACTGGAGAAAATTCAACAACACTGTAGAACAGGTTTTACTACTACTGCCCTTAATTACCTGTGAAAACAAGTTTTGGACGTTTGCCTGTCGGATCTCAATTCAGAAACCGACCGGTTAGAGCTCGGATCCGAATCTTTTTTTCCGGTGAGGGGATCTGTGGAGTTGACAGATACTGTTAGAAGGGAATAAGAGCTTCAGAGAGACAAATAATTGTGTGGAAGGGAAATAGCTGGCGTTTAAAGCTTTTGATGTTGTTGCTGAGGAAGGTACTTGTAAGATAACGCTGATGCCGTTTGATATAACGGCGAATAATCTTACGGTGACAAAGTTTCGTGGTCCGTGAATTGCTTCAACGAGTTGATGAATTAGGAGAGGGAGGGGTCCCATGAACTGAAATAACACCTCTCTCTTTTCTGAAACAAGGAAAAGAAAGAGAGAAGGGCAACATGTGGTGGTCCTAGGAAACACTGAGTATTACGGAAGAACCATTATAGGAAGCTAGACTGGGATTTACTGTTTAAATAGCCTCTAGGTCACCATACAAGATTATATTACGGAGACAGCACAATGCTTAAAAGTTCAAAATACAAAAAGAAAACGAAAAATGTATCCAAACAAAAGTCCGATATGGGAATGCAATTGTTTGGATGGAGGACCAAGTTAGTTTGGTGCATGTAAAATCCTAATTTATTGTGTGACATCTTCAGTCCAACCACCATGAGCCTCCTTATTTGATGTAGCTACATGCATAATCTAGTCCAACAACATAGCTAGCAACTTGTCATTTTCATCCATCTCGATCTCTATCTTTTTGCTTCATTGTAGTTTGCAGCACATGATTTTCTGAGGTGTTAGTTTCTTTCAATAACTTAAAAGAAATAAATTTTATTGGCCAAACAAGCATGGTTGCAAAATAAAGTTTGGTTTTTTTTTTCGATGAAGAAAAATGACGCTAAAAAACTACAACAAAAAACTTCTATAAACTCATTTTCCCAGCTAATTCAAATGAAATGCTAGGGACACAGATAAGGGAAAAGCAGTTAATTCATATTAAAGGAGAGGACGAGCCAAAAGAATCTAAACAATCTACTACAAAGTTCGCCTCATGGTGAACATGACGAAAAAACACAATAGCGAAACCTCAAAGCCAGCCAACGGATATCTTTGACAAGTGAATTAATACTCCATAGAACTAATTTTCTATCCAGAAGACAATCAATAAGAACTTTGGAATCACCTTCAATAGAAACATTGGGTTTGTATGACGACCTTCCCGTAAAGCAATTGTCTCTGTGATAAGCACGCTAGTGTCGCCAACTATTTTTGCAGCTACTACCTGAGGATTACCCAAATGATCTAGTAGAACAAAACCGATCGAAGCCTGATTAGAATGATAGAAGCATCTAAAATTGACTTTAATAAAATTAGTATCAGGAGGGTGTCATTTAATATTGGGCAACCTACGCTTAGTAAAAGAATTAGTATGACAAGAGTAGTTAACATCAGTATAGTACGTTATTAAGAAAAGTAAGAGCATAATAGTAACATTGATTTGCATCGGCAGAGATATGTTGAAAATAAGAGGATTCCTGGAATTCCAGATAGACCAAGCAAGCATAAAAAGACTCTAAATTTGTTTCTTGTCCGGATTAAGAAAAAGGGATTTTAGCCAATAACGAAGGAGTGATTCCAGTTAGCAGGAGAAACAATATTGGAGAAAGACCAAACCTAAAGGAAATCAGAGCCGAAATTTGTCTTTATTGAGACCAAGGACTAAAATTTCGCCGATCGTGGAAATTTCGACGGTCCAAAAAACGGATATTTCGATGGAAATTTCGAGGAAATATCGATTACAGAAAAAAAATGAGAAAATTGACGGAAATTAGTAGAAAAACATGGAAATTTTACATGAAACTTTGAGAGATGTTTGTTATCTCAATTATCTATTATAATTAACAAAAAAATCTTAAATAAACATTAATCATATTGAGTTTTAGTTATTTAAGGTGAATAACTACGTGCTGAAGTGCTGAACCAATGATAATTCTTAAATTTTTACTGTAAAGTTTATACATCTAATTTTTTTTTGATGGTTGGATACCCAAAGGGAGGCTAGGCCATCACGCCTTATATACATATGATACAACATGGAATTACATGAGTGGTTTAGAGCCACATAGAAGACCTATGAGGTACATAATTTTCACTATCTTCATCGTTTCTTTGTGTAGAGTCTTCAGTATATTGTGAAGAGTAGTCATTAAATGATACCTCACCTTTGTAGTTTTGCATATATTGACTTACATGTCAACCATAAGGGTCAAGAGGGATTGACTGTGGATTTCCGTATTGGAAGTTGTAAGGATTTGGCAGCGTTTGACCTTGACCTTGACCATAATCATTGGAAGATTGTACATCAGACTGTGACCATGATGTATCACTTGATTCAGTTGATTGCACCCCGTAAGGCATGGAATAAGTTGAATAAGGCATTGTCAGATTTTGGCCATAAGTGTATGGTCCATCATTGCCTCCTCCCACACTAGATGAGTCAAAAGTGGATAAAAAATCATATTCATGCGTTGGCATTCTTCCTTGGCCTCTTTATCTTGGTGTATAATGTTTTCCTATAGCTCCAATACCAGAACCTGTTTTCCTTATCGATGGAAATTTTACCAAAATTTGTATATTTGACTAAAAGTAAACTAAATATAAAATATCGGAAAGATATGAAAATTAATATCGGTGCTTGTAAAAAACGAAAATTTCAAGAAAATATCGAGGATATTATGGATATTTTAGTCCTTGATTGAGACATCACCCTCAATACGGCCAAGACTACAACTGATGCATCGACGTAGTAGAGCAACAATCAACCAATCAACCTTGGCCAAAGAATACATCGCCTTCAAATTTCAACCAATTAACCTTCAGCGTTGCTCTACTAGTCTATTACATCGAGTCTGACCCGACGCATATGTCACCCCATACGACGCAAAGCTACGCCGCTCCAATGCCGAAGACTTGATATCTTTCAAAGGTTTATAAGAGAAGCTCCAAATTCAAGGTTAAGTGCACGAGGTTGCCATATCAATTGATTCGATTGGGTGTTCGCCACAACGGATCGGCTTAGTGGGGTCGATGAGAGACCCCAAAGGGTGGATAATAAGATCCACTAAAGGAAAAGACTGGAGTTAGCTTCCGTGATAAAGTCTCGCCGATGAGGCGGACTAGGGTTTAGAGAGAGTTGTTGCATTGCTTTTGTTGTTTTCTTTATTAAATATATAAAAATCACTTTCTCCTCTAAAAAAATTTGTTGACACAAAATAAAATATTTTTTTTTGATATAAAATGTTAGTAAAAACCTTTTAGTGTGGTAAAGTTGGTCGAGTTGTCTAATTTGAAACACTCATATCTAAAGTTTGAGTCGCAACTCCCACCAGTTTGTGGTCAACAGATTTGAAGGACCAACGTTTGGGTTTGTGCGCCTGAGGCGAAAGATTAGTTTGACTTTCCTCGAATTTTCTGGTAGACCTCAAAGCAAATGCTGACTAGGTGGATGTGTAACTAACTTACTACGTAACTGAGATAACTTGTTACATCACTCCCAAGAAAACAAAACGATAGTAGTATGCTGTTGCACAAAAAATGACTTTAATTTCATGACATATTAGATATATATATTGAGTGTTAACATTTGTTGATACCGTACATTTACTAGGAAACTACAAGCTTATAATTAAGCTAGATATTTTGTCTTCCATGTGTTTTGTCTATGGCTAGGCATAAAGCCCGTTGAAGAAAAAAACCGGCAAATAGACCCAGACCAGTCGGGCCGGGCTTTTTACCGGGTTTGTTGTAGGAAAAGTTATATTCAGGCCGGTCCTACTCCTTGACGAGGTCGGGCCCGGGCTCAAAGATTTAAAATCATTCTAGGCCCGAAAGCCCAACACTAGTGATATATATGCTATTTCTCGTCGTTTCCCTTTTAATATCAATGCTATTAGCCTTCTGCATCTGCGCGACACGCCCAAATTCCTCAATCTCCAACCTAACCAAATCTTAAACTCTAATCCCAATCCCAAGTTCCCAACCCCAAATCTGTTCTTTCCTATCTCAATTCTCAACCAAAATCTGAAAGAAACCCAAAAGGATTCTCAATTCTCACTTTCCTTCTAAATGATTAAAACAGAATCGGCCGCCTCCATCAAATACTGAGGTTAGTCTTCGTAGGTGAGTCTTTTGGTCTTTGTATTCAAAGTTTATGGCTTTATGCATCTTCTAATTCTTCTCGTCACTTCTTAATTTCTCAATTCTCAGTTTCGATTCTTTGATCAAATTGGCAACGAGTCTCGTAGGCATGTAATTGTCTTCGGGAAGCTGAAGGAGAGGTCGCAGATATGGGGAGTAGGATGACGTCACAGAGGTGGCAGAGTAGGTCAAAGTCACAAACAATGTCGAGGAGCAGGACGAGGTCGCAGATATGAGGAGCAAGACGACTACGCGGAGGCGGCAGAGCAGGTTGAGGTCGCTTTTCATGAAGTTTCTCGTCGGAGAAAGACGATTGTTTGCTTTGGTCGGAGTGGAGAAGGACCGGCGAAACCGGCCGTTTTTGTCGGTCTTGGCTTTGACCGGTTCCTGTCGCCAAACTCTCCGAAACAACTTACATTTATGAACTTGATACCTTACTTCTTTGTTAGTTTATCTTAACCACGTCTACATACTAGTTTGGATCTAAATATTTCTCTAGTTACTGTCAATTTATTTACACCTCATAACCATAATTCTGGTATGGATAATCAGCATACGATGTTTCTAACGTAATTTGTCTCCCACAATTCCACAAATTACATAATGCTATTGTCATTCTCATCTAGCTAGTAATCATTATCCTACGGTTAACCCTAGGATATCAAAGCTTCGTAGTATTCTCTCCCTGCGGGTCCCCTGAAGGCCACACCCTACCAATTCATGTAGGTTTTCTCTGACCCACGAAACCTTACGTGTAGAACCATAATTGGTGCTACCATTGGCCCTGAGAGATATATCGGACAGAGAGCTCACTGGAGATTACGTCACCTGCGCATTTTGTACTCCACGTTCCTGGGCCAGCTTTGATTTTGAACCGCCCAGATCTTTTGCTTCAAGACACGCAGGCTTCTTGTTACCGATTACCGATGAGGAAAAGCTGATTTAAATCGGCGCGCAGTTACTTGTCTTACGGTAAAGCCTGTATCGTTCTCTCACCACTACTCTCACTCCCAGTCACAGTACCAGTTCTATACGCCTCGTTCGGCTCGATCGTTATTCATTTGCGCAACTCCCCACCGTGGGTGAAGGCGGTGATGTACTGATGATGCTGTGCCGTCTCTGCAAGACAAAATGCAATGTGTACGTGAGCTTTGGCTGAAAAGGGTAAAAGAGGAGCTAGAATTTATATGGCGGGAAGCGTTGGATTGAGATCCTAGGGCTGAGAGGAGTTAGGGGTTTTGGGGTTTTGTGTTTGGCTTCCATGGCCTAGCTCCTGGGTAATGGTGCTTTCACTGGTGAGAGTCTAATCAAAGTAGAGAAGGCTAGGGCACAGCTGGGATGTCGTGGTGAAGGATTATATATGTAGCTGGGTGACCCACGTGGTGGTAGGGGGAGTAGCGACAGGAGAATATCAGATGGGCAGGCTCACAAGGCTTCAGAGTTCATGCAGCTGTTGAGTCTGTGATCGAGTAAATCAAGAAAGCGATCTCATTTCTGAGCAGCTGCTAGAGTCTCTCTGTAAATCAAGAAACTCACAGATTTGTTAGTCTGTGTAGTTTATGTTGTTTAATTATTGGTTAAATGCAACTAAAAAACGCTTGGCGTTTGAGAGAAATCTTTCAGTGCTTCTGTAGAAAGCCCAGACAATTAGAGATTAGCTTCTAGAGGATTAATTAATCAGGTATTAATTGGTTTTTCATTTTTTTATTTTTTAATTAAAATGTATAATTTTTTAAAAAGAATTAAGCGTTAGTAACATAAAATTCAGACTTACAATTTCGTACATAATTTAGAAACTTGTTGATGACTTACTTGAAACTATTTAAAAACATTGCAAAAGGAACAATGTCTGAGGATAGCTAAAGCTAGAGGCCCTAGATTAATGACTTGATTGAGTTCATTGTATCACCTCACCTCAACTGAGTGCTGGGTTCCGGTTAGTCAATGTTCTGTTTATTATTTCTTCATTTTGAGGCTCTCCAAGCTATATATATCCTTCTTTTATTTTTATTGATTGATATGACCGTGCCATCCTTTCATTGATTTGAATTTGGATGTGATAACACAACTGCCACTCATTTTTGATAGATAGCCAGGAACAGACTGCCCTCCAGGCCTCCAGTTAATAATTACTGTCCTCCGGTGAACTCTGTAATTAAACAATACTACTCCAAAATTAACAAGAAATTAAAATAACTAAGGGTAAATTTCCTCCAAAAAAACTCTATACATATAATTAAGTAGATGACAATCCACACTATAATATCTGTATGATTTTGAATTGAATGCCTCGGAATATAACCAATTAGTTCAGGTGGTTGGCTCGCCCAAAAATGAAAATGTCATAAGCAGTGGTACTGTGGTAGTAGTTGGGCATCATAGGAACACTACCCGTGTGGGACTTTATATCTAGGGGACTAAAGAGGACCCAGGAAACAAAAGGAAGATGAAATTTCATAAATGTGTGAATAGGGGATTATAATGAATGAATTGAGTTCCATTTCACATAATCACAATGACAATTCATGAGAAGTAGGTCCAATCTGAAATTGAAAATCCATGTTCATGTTCTTATAAGGGTGTGGACAAGAGGAGGAGAGAAGCCTATGCATGATATGGAACGCTTCATTGCAAACGCCAGCCAACAAGAGGAGGATCACATCAATACATGATTCCATAAGGAGTTTTGAGTGAGGACAGGGACCATAGGATATGTGAAGTGGTAAATAAACAGCATGTAAATGTAATCATGGAAAACAAACTAAAGTGAAAATAGTTACAGGGAAACAAAAACCCCGTTTGGAAATGGAAAGCTTTTGGGTGTGAAATGTGAAGTGATTGCTAACAACATGCAGCCCCAACAACTAGCTATTGCTCAATTGGGTAATGCTTTGAGGACGGCTTTGATTAATAGGCTAGGCATGCATTGGCTTTTGGTGCCCAACTTATTTAGGGCAATCAAGTTTTGGTCGTGGGCCACTGCCAACTTGAGGCGGAGTGCGATGGCGCAGGTGAAGTTAAAATTGGACATGATTTGCAACGGTGTGCCTGAAATTTGTTCAATGATCGACCTTATAACACAGTTTGGCCCTGAGGAGATTATTTTTCGAGCAGTTTTAACTTTTAAGT
This sequence comes from Fragaria x ananassa, assembly GCA_034370585.1. Classification (NCBI taxonomy): domain Eukaryota; kingdom Viridiplantae; phylum Streptophyta; class Magnoliopsida; order Rosales; family Rosaceae; genus Fragaria; species Fragaria x ananassa. The sequence continues at coordinate 21,322,689 of CP139765.1, read as the reverse complement.
TTTTGAGTGTTTGATCAATTATGTTTTTAAAAAGAGAAAATTAGATAAAAACATATAATACTAGACCTCTTTTAAGATAAACTCATACATATTTTTCTTTCATTTTACATCCACTCTACATAAGTAAACTTACTATATTAGGGTATATGTCTATAATTAATAGTTTTCTTCATTTTTTTAATTTATCTTATTTTCCCTTCAGCGATATAAAACTAAATTTGGTATCTTTCTCAATTTTAACATAAATTTGAAACTCAAATACTGAGCTAAAATTTAGCTAGATTTAACTTTATCATAATCAATTACATTATTTAATTTCTTACCTTATTGTTACTAACTTGAGTGTGTGTGTGTGTGTGTGTCTATATATATAAGTATGTCATTTGTAATAGAATGATTTTTTTCATTCTTAAGCTCACATTTGATGTATTTCTATATAGTCGAAAAATGTCTAATTGTAAGGTACACGTTCTTATTCTTTGATTAATTTTCTTCTTTTTAAGTATATTATTATATCATTTCTCATCCTGATCTGATCGAGAGAACATTTACATTTCTAATGTACCTATTAAGTAGGACATGATATGATAATATACCTACAAAGAAGAAACTCAAAATTGGGTTTAGGGTATAAGATTAAGGTATAGAGTTTAGGGCTTACGGTAACACTATAAAATTTCTTCTTTTTAGTTTAATAATCAGATATCTTATTTATATTATATTTTACCTGATGTATAGATCATAGAATGTATTTATTTCACATAGATTTTTTCATAAAAATAAAAAAAACTGCATGATTCTTGCAAATTGATTGAAAAATGTTAGTGTTAAAAGAAAAACTCATAATTAAGGTATTTAAAACAACATCAATTAAGCTTATTTATTATGTTTATATGTTATAGTTGAATGGTGGCAATTGTGTAAAATTTAGAAAAAATAGGACATAATATGTTTCATAATTGATATATTTTAGATATCTATTAGAAAAAAAATATTATGTGAGTTTTATTTAAAACCACTCTTCAAAATTAGGTGTATATGAAAATTCTCATGCGAGTACAAAAACAATGGTTAAGCATCTGGAGAACTTTGGTACGTAAAAGTGGTTTGGTCAGTACAAATTAAAACAATGGTTTCTTAGCTGTTGCAACTGGTTTTGTGGTCTGAGACTCCATGGGTTACCCTATCCTTGCAGCAACAAAGAAACTTGGTTTTCGTAATGTTCTAGTTGTAGATACCCAAGCTGTTCGAGAATGCCTTATTCAGTTGAAATAAGTCACAAATCAAACCATATTTGTAGAAGGTGATTCCAGACTCTTAATGGATGTGTATCAAGTATCTGCTGATTGTCGTTGGCGTATAAAAGTGTTGGTGCAGGATATTCAAAACTTAGCTCAACACTTTCAGTAGTGTCTTTCCAGCACATTTGAAGGGAAGTCAATTTCTTAGCTGATGCTTTAGCAAATTTAAGTAATTTAAAGAGCAAGGCAACATAGGCTTAGCAAACTTGGGTCATAAGCTTAGCAGTGTTTGTTTATGGGAGGAGCGTGTTCTCTCATAAGCTTCTCTTGTTTTGTCTTTTAACTATGTAGACATTGGGTGCATGAGAGACACCATCATTTAGTGTGTTTATTTTTTATAAAAAAAACAAGACAACATAATCTACAAGGCAAAATAGTACTAAAAAAAACTCAATAAAAAAAACGAAAATGAGGTCAACCGAATTGATCTCGAAGGCAGAAATCCTTAAGACATTGAGGGGTTGAGTCCCAATAAATCAATCATAAAGAAGTTGAACTGAAATTTGCCAGACATCTGTTACATGATTTCCGTCTCTAAATATAAGTACACCGAAATTGCATTTGAGAGACATAATACATGCAATTAGCTCAATCAACAGTCTCCGTAGAGCCAGCCGAGGGAAGTGGATGTAGTGAAGAACAAGGGTGGAATCAAAAATCACATTTGAGAGAAGTTTTTTTATGATGTATTATTATATTAAACATACTTTTTTATGTATAAGTTAATGGGAGATTGTGTAGCCCGGTCCGACGACACGTCTTTGCGGAGGCATCGTCGGACGAGCTAAATGGGACCTAGTGTCCGGCGGTTAGTTCTGGTGTTAGCCCGGTCGTGGTGTAGGTGGTGGGATGGTGAGATCGCAATCCAGCATGAGCAGAGAGGCCGTGTTGGAAGTCGAAGACGGTGGTTCGGTGGAAATCTGGTGGTGTTGGTGTCACTTCACCGTCGATCGGAGCGTGGACAGTGGTGGCGAGGGATGACGCCGATGGACATGTATCAAATCGTATCTCGATCTGGTTTAGGTTGGTTGGTTCGTCCTCGTTGAAGGAGGTGGTTTGGAGAAGCGGCGACGTTGTTTGGCGTGAAAGGGAGGGTGGCGCGATGGCGGTGCAGCGTGGGTGTAGCTGGAAGGCCGTTGTCTTTGGTGCGACAGAGGTGCTGCGTGAGAATGGGTTGCGGGCTAGCTCAACCCGCCTGCAAACTTGGTTGGGCCGACTGGAGGTTTATTGGGCCAGGGCCAGGGCTTGGGCCTGGGTTTTGGTCTTAAAATATCTTTATGTTATTTTCTCCATTTATTTTGTTTCTAATTATGCTTTATTGCTTTTTTTACTCTAGTAATTTGCGGCTTTCTGCCGTCAATAATACCCTATCATTATTTGGTAGGGAAAAAAGGGCTTTGTGTCGGTATATGCACCTTGTATGACCTATTTGCTCTAGGTAGGCAGTGTGTACTTTTGTTTCGTCAAATGGTCACAACCTCATAGTGGTAGTAAAATTATGTGTCGTCGGATTTGTTCTCCGGCTTCAACATAGTAGATAGGAAAGCTGTTTTATTGGATTTTAAGATATGTGATCGTGTTACATGTCAACTGATCTTTCCATTATGTCACCGTCATTTCCAAGCAAATAGAATCGGCATGCGAGTGGTACTCGATGTCAGGACCCACCGCAGATTTCACTCTGAAATCTGAAGTAAACTTTGCGGGTTCTACCTCAAGAGAGATTTTACCAAAAATTTCGACATAACCTCTCTTGAAAATAGACAACCCTACCTGTCAAATCCAAACATACACTTTTATAATCAAAACAAACCATCCTCAAACTCCTGAAGTGACACGACCCACCCCGAGTTTCACCCTGAAACCCGGAGTAAGTCGTGCGGGGACCACCTCCAAGGAAAATTTACCGAAGACTCAGCAAACCTCCCTCGAAAATGAACAACCCTAACTTAAAAACTTACGAATCACCTTTTAATCCAAAACAAATAAATCTTCAGCTACACTACAAAAGTAGCCAGAATACAAACATAAGAATTCCAATAGTATTCAGAGCTACTAAAAAATAAAATAAAATACAACGGAAGCTAACAAACTCCTAGTAGATTAAACAGGTAACCTACTGGCGAAATGTAGCTGATAGCTGGGTCACTATGCCTCGACGTCTCTTGCTGGACCTCACGCGAACTCTGCAGACTGGGCATTTTAAAAACGAAGAGCCCAGGGGAAAATATTTAACACGTCAGAGTGAGTGGACAAAACTGAACTGACAACAAATAAATATTTCCCCAAATCAATTTCTAAAGAAAAATCGAATGCATGCTGCAAGCGATAAAACTTTCATCTCATAATATCGAGCCTCTCAGGCTCTATAAAATATGTATGTATTTACACACGTCCATACTCCCTATATAGATTCACGGGTCTATATAGGGCTACTACGCTCGCGTCCAACGCTCACGTCACGCCTTAATGCGGTGCTACACTACGCCATCAAGGTGGACAGACGGTGTATAAATATGTGTCCATACTCCCTATATGAATTAAACACTCAAATAGGGCTACTACGCTTACGTCCAACGCTCACGTCACGCCTTAATGCGGCTATATGCTACGCCATTAAGGTGGACAGACACATATGGCTAGCTAGCATTTTCTATACATACTCTCTCATAAATACATATTTATATCCACCGAAAATCTCATTTTCGGTATCTCTCCAAGAGAAATAAAAGCGTCAAATTAATTGACGTCAAAATTCCAACAAAAGGAAATGTTCAATCATGAACCATAGCATGCATATTATTTTAAAAAATAAACGTCCACTCACAACTTAGGCCTAAGCCTGACGTCGGTCGGAGGTCTCCTCAGCTCGAGCCTCCTCGCGTCCTGTTCCATACACATAAAACCTTAAATGAAACATCGACGTTTAAATGTAAAACATGCATAATTAAATATGCTTCGCGCTCAACCAAGTCTAACACTCCAAAATCTTAAATCCACTGCCAACCTCAAACTCCACAAATTTTACCGACAACCTCGAAAAACACTTTTTACCAAATAAAATCCAATGGCCGGATTATTAATTAATAATCCGCCAAAAATACTTAACTTCAACAAATCTTAAACCTATCCAAAACTCTTCCAAAAATTCTAAAACTTAAACCATTAAACTCCTTATAATTTTCTCCACCAAAAACATTTTCTCGGCGGCGGCCGGCAGCCATTTTCCGGCGACCTCCGATGGTCACCAAATTTTGACAGAATCTTCCTCTCAACCTCCTCTACAACATTCCTAACTACCACAAACTCCAATTCTAAGCCTAAGCATACCAATCGAACAGAAATACACAAAAAGCCCTAGAAATTTCAAATTCCGATTTCTTCTTACCTAGCTCACGACGGAGCGAGCTGATTGGAGAGGTTGCTGCACGGGAGGAGGGCTACAAAACCGTACCAAGCTTGCCCGGATTGGTGGCCGGAGGAGGGAGTTCCGGCAAAGTGACGTTTTGGACAGTCGAACCTTTCGGGCGGCACCGCTCTCTCACGGCGGAGCTAGGGCTCCTCTCACCGGTCCAGGGAGGTTGCTGGGTTGGAGGTCGACCGAACGGGACCGGTGCGGCGGCGGTTGGTGGCCGGACGGCGGCGGTCTGGCGGTCGGAAAACGGGACAGCAAGAGGGCTCGGGTGCGGGAGCGGGTGAGGAGAGAAAATCGGGAGGAAAAAGAATGGGTTTGGGCCTCACACCCCAAACCGGTCCATCACTTATAAACTATCCAAATTCCAAAATTAAACACCCCGAAAAATAATACCCGAGTAAAAATTACCTTTTACTAGCTAAAATTTACCATTTTTACCGTCGCCGTATACGAAAAATCCTCCGCACAAAATCGTCCCCGAAACCCCTCTAGGGACCAATTAAACTATTTACTCAAAGATCGAGACGGTAAAATTCTTATTATAATCAAGCTAGTAAATAAGGTAGAAAATATAAGGGTCGGGATGTGACAATTCTCCCCTCCTTATAAAAATTTCGTCCTCGAAATTAACAAACATGCTACACAAAGAGATAAGGATACTGCTGCCTCATCTGCTCCTCTGGCTCCCAAGTAGCTTCTTCTACTTGGTGGCTTCTCCAAAGCACCTTGACAAGCGGGATTGTCTTGTTCCTAAGCACTTGCTCCTTTCGGTCGAGAATCTGAACCGGTTCCTCTTCATAGGTCAAATCTCTCGTCAAACTGATCGGCTGTTCTTGCAGCACATGAGAAGGATCGGCAATATACTTGCGAAGCATGGATACATGAAACACATTATGTATCCGGAATAACTCTGGAGGCAAGGCTAATCGATAAGCAAGTGAGCCAACTCGCTCTATAATCTCATAAGGGCCAATATACCTCGGGCTAAGCTTCCCACGCTTCCCGAAGCGCACAACCCCTTTCCAAGGAGATAATTTCAGGAACACCCAATCACCCACTTGAAATTCTAGAGCTCTCCTACGGACATCCGCATAACTCTTCTGCCTACTCTGAGCAGCCTTGAGTCTATCTCTGACCACCTTGATCTTTTCATTTGCAAACAGCTCAGCCAAATTATCCAGCGAAAACTTCTTTCACACCGGCAAGAAATGAACAGATTTAGTGAGTCTATCCACTATCACCCAAATACCGTCATGCCCTTCACGGGTACGAGGTAAACTGAAGACAAAATCCATGATGATGTGGTCCCACTTCCACACTGGAATAGGCAACGGCTCAAGCAAACCTGAAGGTTTCTGCCTTTCAGCTTTCACTTGCTGACAAATCAGACACCTACTCACAAAAGCTGCAATTTCCCTCTTCATGTTAGGCCACCAATAATAATCCTTCAAAATCCGATACATTTTTGTACTACTAGGATGAGCAGCATATGCAGAACTATGAGCTTCCTCCAAAATCTCAATCTTTAACTCCTCATTCCTCTTTGGAACACATAGCCGGTTCTTAAACAATAGAGTCCTAACTCTTCTAACTGAAAAATTTACGGCGGCTCAATTCTCTGCTCTTTCTATCAATCGAACTATGGAAGGATCATTATACTGTGCTTCCCGCACTCTATCAACCAAAACTGGCCTCACATGAAAACTGGCTATAAAGGCACCAACCTCATCTACTGAAAAAATCCACTCCTGTAGCTCGCAACTCACAAAAGAAAACGGAACACGAACCATCTTTATATGAGATAAAGATATGGAAGGATTTTGACTAAGAGCATCAGCTACCACATTAGCTGTTCCAGGATGATACTCTATCGTGCAATCATAATCACTGAACAACCCCGTCCACCTTCTTTGCCTCAAATTCAACTCCCTTTGTGTGAACACATACCGAAAACTCTTGTGATCGGTAAAAAATCTGACACTTGGCTCCATAAAGATAGTGTCTCCACTACTTGAGAGCAAAAACTACCGCTGCAAGCTCCAGATCATGAGTAGGATAATTCCCCTCATGCGGCTTCAATTGCCTAGAAGCGTAGGCAATAACTCGATCATGCTGCATCAAAACTCCACCTAGACCACGTCTAGAAGCATCACAATAGACCACATATCCTCCACTATCATCCGGAAGTGCCAAAACAGGAGCACTAGTCAAACGATCCTTTAACTCTTGAAAACTTTGCTCACACTGATCTGACCATTCGAACTTGACTCCATTTCTGGTCAATCTAGATAATGGAGCTGCAATCTTCGAAAATTCTTGCACAAATCGCCGATAGTAACCTGCTAACCCCAGGAAACTATGAATCTCAGTCACAGTTGTGGGTCTTTTCCAATTGGACACCGCTTCCACCTTCTGGGGATCCACACTAACACCTTCAGCTAAAACTACATGACCCAGAAAAACCCACCTTATCCAGCCAAAACTCACACTTGCTGAACTTGGCAAACAACTGCGCATTCCTCAAAGTCCGCAAAATCAATTTTAGATGTTTGGCATGCTCCTTCTCACTTTTTGGAGTACACCAAAATATCATCTATGAACACGATCACGAAACGATCAAGATATGGACTAAACACCCTCTTCATGAGATCCATGAACGCCACGGGTGCATTAGTAAGTCCAAAAGGCATTACCACAACCTCATAATGACCATAGTGTGATCGAAAAGCAGTCTTGGCTACGTCACTATCCCGAATCCGCAACTGATGATAACCAGATCTCAAATCAATCTTTGAGAACACCGAGGCACCTCTCAACTGATCGAACAAATCATCAATGCGAGGCAACGGGTACTTATTCTTCACAGTGACTTGATTCAGCTTCCTATAATCAATGCATAGTCTCATGGTGCCGTCCTTCTTCTTAACAAATAACACCGGAGCACCCCATGGAGACATGCTAGGCCGAAAAAAAAAACCCTTGTCTACTAACTCTTGCAATTGAGTCTTTAACTCTTTCAATTCTGCTGGAGCCATTCTGCAAGATGCCTGAGAGATAGGCATAGATCCAGAAAGCAACTCAATGGAAAAGTCTATCTCCCTTACAGGAGGCGAACCAGGCAAATCCTCGGGAAACACGTCCGGAAATTCTCTTCCTACAGGAATGTCTCCCACTTCCATCACTCCTATACTTGCATCCACAACATGAGCTAAGAATACATGACAACCTTTGCTTAACAATCTCCTGGCAGCCACAGCTGAAATCAGGCAACTCGAAATCACATCACTTTCCCCCTGAAACACAACCTCCAATCCATCCGGGATTCGAAACACTACTTCTTTTCAGAAACAATCCACCATATCTAACGGGATTAAATCTGCCTTAAACCGAGCTCTTTCCACCAAAACTTCACAACCACTAAACACCCAAGCTATTCTCATCACCTCACCAGAGGGAAGAGATATGTGCCACTCGCCTGGAAGAGACAATGATAGCACATTGGCATGGAGAGCGAATCTACTAGACATGAATGACTACGTAGCTCCAGGGTCAATTAAAACAAATGCTGGTTGACCAAAAATTAACAACGTACCAAATGACGACATCTGGGGAAGTACGACCCTCCTGCTGGGTCATAGCATGAAGTCTAGCGCAAGTCATGGGACGTCCACGCTGACCACTCCCCTGCTGAGAACCACTCCTAGCTGCTGAACCTCCACTAGAACCACCACTAGAGTTTCTCGCTGAAAACTGACCGCCTTGCTGAGAAGGGGCGGTCCTCTGTGCCAACAAAGGACAGTCTCTCCTGAAATGATCCAGACCACCACACTCAAAGCATTCAGAAGACTGCTGCTGACCAAAACAGAAAGCTTGACCACAGAAGATCCCCCTTGGGAACTACCACCAGCACTAAACTGACCGGCCTGCTGCCTGCCCAACTGGCTCCTGGAGGGTCTCCTAAAACGTCCTCCAAATCTATCCCAAGAATCCGAACCTGATCCTCCACTACTACCACTGCCCGCTGAAGATCCAGAAGCTGATGAGGAAGCGGCCTTCTTCGATGGACACTGGCTGGGACCACCGAAATCTCTAGGCCGTGCACTAAAAGTTCTCCTGGCCTCAATGGCCATTGTTGCAGTAACCGCATCAAGAAAAGTCGGGTAAAAGCCACCGACCATCTTATCTACAAAAACCCCGGCAAGAGCTCCAACAAACATGTCAAACCTGGTCCTCTCATCAGGAATCAAATAGGGCACATGGTAGCTCAAGGAAGTGAACATCTGCTCACACTCGATGACACCTTCATCATCCCCCTTCTTCATGTTCAGGAAATCCGACTGAATCCTGATACGCTAAGCGTGACCGAAAAACTGACCCAAGAAGAGCGTCTTAACTCCTCCCAAATCATGTCTTGAGCACCACCACGATTTCTACTAGCAAGGATCCACCAGTGATGAGCTGAATCGTCCAGAAAGGAAATTGCCATCTTTACTTTCTTTTCCTCTGACAGCTCCGTGCTCTCGAAAGCCATCTCCATCTTGTCCACCCAAGAATAAGCATCAAGGGGTCCCTTGACACCCTTGGACTCTACTGCCCCTGCATCAGCAATAACTCTTTTCTTCACAGATCGAGGGGGCTGAACCCTACCCAGAACACACCTCTCAGCAAGCTCCCAATCGAATCAACCAATCCTCTAACCTCAACACCCTCACTGGCGTTAATTGAGGAAGCTACACGGGGTCGGCGCCTAGGAGGCATAGTACCCAATGGAAGAAGATATTAAGTAGTCTGTCCATAAGACTAACAGAACTATCACACATACCCAATAACACATAGTATCAAAAGCAGAAGACTGCCGATGAATCCGCCGCGGTCGGATCATCACTCTATAGACACTATGGCTACTTAGGCAAATACGATAGTGAATAAGAAACAGAAGATGAAACCTAGAGCTCTGATACCAACTGACACGACCCACCCCGAGTTTCACCCTGAAACCCGGAGTAAGTCGTGCGGGGACCACCTCCAAGGAAAATTTACCGAAGACTCAGCAAACCTCCCTCGAAAATGGACAACCCTAACTTAAAAACTTACGAATCACCTTTTAATCCAAAACAAATAAATCTTCAGCTACACTCCAAAAGTAGCCAGAATACAAACATAAGAATTCCAATAGTATTCAGAGCTACTAAAAAATAAAATAAAATACAACGGAAGCTAACAAACTCCTAGTAGATTAAACAGGTAACCTACTGGCGAAATGTAGCTGATAGCTGGGTCACTATGCCTCGACGTCTCTTGCTGGACCTCACGCGAACTCTGCAGACTGGGCATTTTAAAAACGAAGAGCCCAGGGGAAAATATTTAACACGTCAGAGTGAGTGGACAAAACTGAACTGACAACAAATAAATATTTCCCCAAATCAATTTCTAAAGAAAAATCGAATGCATGCTGCAAGCGATAAAACTTTCATCTCATAATATCGAGCCTCTCAGGCTCTATAAAATATGTATGTATTTACACACGTCCATACTCCCTATATAGATTCACGGGTCTATATAGGGCTACTACGCTCGCGTCCAACGCTCACGTCACGCCTTAATGCGGTGCTACACTACGCCATCAAGGTGGACAGACGGTGTATAAATATGTGTCCATACTCCCTATATGAATTAAACACTCAAATAGGGCTACTACGCTTACGTCCAACGCTCACGTCACGCCTTAATGCGGCTATATGCTACGCCATTAAGGTGGACAGACACATATGGCTAGCTAGCATTTTCTATACATACTCTCTCATAAATACATATTTATATCCACCGAAAATCTCATTTTCGGTATCTCTCCAAGAGAAATAAAAGCGTCAAATTAATTGACGTCAAAATTCCAACAAAAGGAAATGTTCAATCATGAACCATAGCATGCATATTATTTTAAAAAATAAACGTCCACTCACAACTTAGGCCTAAGCCTGACGTCGGTCGGAGGTCTCCTCAGCTCGAGCCTCCTCGCGTCCTGTTCCATACACATAAAACCTTAAATGAAACATCGACGTTTAAATGTAAAACATGCATAATTAAATATGCTTCGCGCTCAACCAAGTCTAACACTCCAAAATCTTAAATCCACTGCCAACCTCAAACTCCACAAATTTTACCGACAACCTCGAAAAACACTTTTTACCAAATAAAATCCAATGGCCGGATTATTAATTAATAATCCGCCAAAAATACTTAACTTCAACAAATCTTAAACCTATCCAAAACTCTTCCAAAAATTCTAAAACTTAAACCATTAAACTCCTTATAATTTTCTCCACCAAAAACATTTTCTCGGCGGCGGCAGGCAGCCATTTTCCGGCGACCTCCGATGGTCACCAAATTTTGACAGAATCTTCCTCTCAACCTCCTCTACAACATTCCTAACTACCACAAACTCCAATTCTAAGCCTAAGCATACCAATCGAACAGAAATACACAAAAAGCCCTAGAAATTTCAAATTCCGATTTCTTCTTACCTAGCTCACGACGGAGCGAGCTGATTGGAGAGGTTGCTGCACGGGAGGAGGGCTACAAAACCGTACCAAGCTTGCCCGGATTGGTGGCCGGAGGAGGGAGTTCCGGCAAAGTGACGTTTTGGACAGTCGAACCTTTCGGGCGGCACCGCTCTCTCACGGCGGAGCTAGGGCTCCTCTCACCGGTCCAGGGAGGTTGCTGGGTTGGAGGTCGACCGAACGGGACCGGTGCGGCGGCGGTTGGTGGCCGGACGGCGGCGGTCTGGCGGTCGGAAAACGGGACAGCAAGAGGGCTCGGGTGCGGGAGCGGGTGAGGAGAGAAAATCGGGAGGAAAAAGAATGGGTTTGGGCCTCACACCCCAAACCGGTCCATCACTTATAAACTATCCAAATTCCAAAATTAAACACCCCGAAAAATAATACCCGAGTAAAAATTACCTTTTACTAGCTAAAATTTACCATTTTTACCGTCGCCGTATACGAAAAATCCTCCGCACAAAATCGTCCCCGAAACCCCTCTAGGGACCAATTAAACTATTTACTCAAAGATCGAGACGGTAAAATTCTTATTATAATCAAGCTAGTAAATAAGGTAGAAAATATAAGGGTCGGGATGTGACATGAAGTCACCTTGTTCCCAGCTCTACACCAACACCCAGAACACAACATGTCTTAAATAGTTAACAACAATCTCCAAAGTCATCAGAGTAATTCTAATAAGGAAGGAAACATAGATAAGAGTTAGCAAAAGCTGTTTTATTGACTATGCCTCAACTCTGTGTACGCCTGACCTCTTCTAAGCTAACATGCAATTTGGGCATTTGAAACCGAAGGGTCCAGAGGAAAGTAATTGCAAAAAACATTATATTGAGTAGACAAAAATAAATTAATTACTTTAACAAAAACATAATTTACTTTCCCACATTTAAACTTATAAAGAAACCTTTGTTTTGGCCACGATCCTCAGCGCGCGGAGCAGACATAGATAGCGAACAAAAGAGAGGGATTGTTGCGGGCTTGCCACCTCACGGACGAGGAAAGGGTTTGAGTGTGCTTGATTTCTTGATCAGGCGAGGGGGTTTTCCATGTGCCACCTCGCAGACGAGGGATTAAGAGCACAAGGCGGTTCGATGCTCACGGTGTCGCGAGCAGAGCAACTATAGGGAAATCAGGGTAGAGTCCGGAAGGGCTCTGAGGAATCCTAGGCGGCGATGCATTTAGGGTTAGGGTTTTTGAGGTAGCTCGAAGGGGTTCAACTAGGTTGAAGTTTGTTTGTTGTTTTGTTGAGATTTTCGAGAGAGCTACGATTGTGTCTGTTTGACCTCCTTATATAGTAGTCCGAATTGCGGCAGAAGAAAGTTAATTTGGAGCCTAGGTCGGGCTGAAACCCTAATTAATCCCATAGGGACAAGGTTTTCCTAGTGCAGGCCAATCAACTTATAACACATGTCCAGCTCGCACATTCCGCATGGGCTACTGATTCCATCTCGCGGGCTTTAGAAGGGCTTTTTATATGAAAAGGGCCACATGGATTGGCTCGAAGCATGTCGAAGACTTGTAAAAGTCTTCAACGATTAATGTGGTGTGCGCGGACTTCGCCTGTGGCTTCTTCGCGAAGTCTCGCCTGCGAACCAGTTCGCCAGCTCGCCTTAATGTATCTCGCCTCTAGTATCGTTCTTATGCGAAGTACCATTGAGCCTCACCTACGCGCGAAGTCATTCCGCACGCGAACTTTGTAAGTTAGCTCGAGTGATCTTACTGGCGAGCCATCACATGTAAATTTGGACAAATTGGGCTCGTCTGTTGTGACGTGAACCCAGAAGGTAATTAATATTCACTTGGACATTTTATAGTTCAGTAAAGTATTATTACTTGGACAAAAATTCCCTTTGGCTCAAACAACCTCAAAGCATGCAACTTTGATCAAACATTTAACTTTATAATCAGAATCACGTAAGAATGGACAAACTAGCCCCGCTGGTTAATCAAATACAGAAATCTCGTAAAAATAGATAAACCAGCTCCGTTGGTTAATCAAATACATCAATGAGAAAATAAACAAGGGGAAGAGATATTACCATGTAAGAGGAGCCTCCCGGACTCTAGTAGTGTTCCATGTTAAGCGTTTGACTTACCTATGATGAGGACCGCTAATAATAAAGGATAGCAATGAATAAAAAAACCGATTGAAGCCTCTTAGGCTATAGTAGCGTCCCACGCTAAGTGTTCAACTCACCTATGGTGAGGACCGCTAATAATAAAGGCTAGCTAGTAATGAATAAGAGCGACCCTAGTATGGTGATTAAAATCATACGAAAACATCTAAATCCTTAAAGCTTCCCCATGTTCATGCAATTGCAGTTACGAGTACGGTTCCCAACCGTACATGGAAATTATCACAAGAAAATAAAATAAAACTTAATAATGTGTCCCATAATTCAAAATATTCTCAATCTATAGTAATAAACGAGATTTAATTATCAAATATAAATAATGAATCATTTCTCAACCCGAAATACTCACTAAAAATATTTTTAATGTCAAGATCGATAATCCACATATAAATGAGAAAATTATAAATAGAGAACCACCGAAAATCTCATTTTCGGTAATCTTTTAAAAATCTCCAAGTCAACAAATAAAAATGATAATAACCCTTTTAAAAATCTCAAAGTCAACAAATAAAAACTATAATAACTAAATCCGAAATCATCTCATAACGTACACTATTGAAACTCGACTTATAGCGTAAGTCCCATTAAGAAACCAAAATCATATTCGTAAAACCCATCAAGAAGGATGATCCCATGTCAACTCCGAAATCATAAAGAAAACCAAAACTCAATAATTAAATGACCAACATTTAATCCATGCGTCAAACTCAAGTAAATTCGTAAGACGAATTCATAATCTGAAATTATAATATAAGCTCTGATAATAAAATGATAACTTATAAAATCTTGCATGCATATCTATTGAAAACAAAAGTGTCCACTCACAAATTTAGGGATAAGAAATGTTCTAAAAAATGTTAGGCGCTAGTCGGGCGGACAACCGGTGACTAGTGCCTAGGCAGGTTAATCGGGGGACTAATTGGTTTTTTAGCTTTTAGACGGAAATGGTGAAGCACCGCCTAGCGCCTAGGCGGGAATTAATCAGATCTAGGCGATATTTGCAATGCCACTCGTGTGAGGTCTCCACGAATCCTGTCACAATAACTATGCTTAGGACCAAACTTCAATTTCGGAAAAATGAATACTTTAATATAAACAGCAAAACTTTTCCGCTTAACCCACTACCCATACTAGGGTTAAGCTTACCGGATTCACACCAAACTCCACCACAACCTCAATTCATCAATTTTGACTTTGTAGAATAGATACAAAAGAAATCCAGCGGTTCGATCTCCCTAAATTACATACAGACAAAACCAACTTTGAAAATTCCCAAATTTCAACCAACTTCAACCCAAAATTCACAAACCTAATATCAATGGACTCATCTCATCACACTCTACGTAATCAGCTAGAAAAATAACCGAAAAGAGGAGGTGCCGCCGTCTGCTCCGCCGGCAGCGGCGGCCGGCCACCACCAAAATTCAACACAATACTCTTCTCTACATACCTAACAACTTTCTCAACTATCACCAAGTCCAATTTTAAGTGAAAGTAACAGAAATTACCTCGACAAGAAAAATCTCAAATTATGAACCCTAGAATTTAGATTCATCGATTTTGCTTCCTCACTTTGAATTGGCTCGAGTCCTTTTGATGGTTTTTTATGCGAGGGAAGACCTTCAAGATGTGGGTAGTGGCTCCATCTGAGATGGCCGGAGGAAGGAGCGGCGATACAGTCGCCGAAACGGGTCTGAGTGGACTTTTTTTGGCTTTCTGGGTTCACCTCGTCTCAAATAGTGTTCCAAGACCAGCATAGGAAGATAGAGGAGAAAGATACGAATCCAACCCCGCCGGTCTCACCTTAATCAGACGTCAGACGAAGGAGATATGGCCGGAAAACGAAACTGGATCAGGTTCGACATCGCGGGTCGAGAGAGAGAGAGCTGAGTTGAGTTTTTGAAAATGGAAGTTTCCGGAAGTGGAAATCTTCCCCTTCTATTTATAGCAGTTTCCACAAATAGTGACTTTGGTTTTTAGACCGTAACTTCTTCATACAAACTCCGTTTTTAGTGTGCCACTTGTCTACGGACCCCGTTTAACATCCTCTACGACTTCATGAAGGAAGATTTCTTAAATTTTGAACGAAAAAAACGAGTCAACTTTTAGAGCTAATAAAAGCTCGGAAACAAAGGTTAAAGTAAAAATGATGCTCATTTACAGTCTAAGTGACGGTAAATGGTCAAATAAGGTCTGGGGCGTTACACTCGATCTTTGCTTGTAGGTGTTTGCTTGAATACATGTATTTTGTAGACATTCTCCATAATATTTCAGGGCTTTATTGTAATCAGGGGTTCAGGTTTTATGTCGCCCCTTGTATTCGACAGATTTCATTAATGAAAGCTTAAGGCAGCCGCATCAGCACTGTATTAAAAAAAAACTTATGATGTTCTAGAGGTTTTTCTTTATAATTTGTTTCTTTCTTTTATAAAAAAAATGGTTTGGAAATATTGATAATCCAAGTGATAAGTGACTTTTAATTTTTATGGCGATACATACTTTAAGTACCATTTGCAATTTAATCCATAATCTTGAGAAGTTATGACAATTTAACTTCATTAAAACCGGAGATTACAACAGTACGTTTGGATCAATGTGCAAGTTTCATGGTTATGTGCTTCCTTCAAATCATGTTGCTTTTGGTTTTTTTTTTCAGGCTTATTAAGGGTATCTTCTTCTAGCCTTGTCAAATCAAATGTTTTACTTGCTGTATTTGACCTTAAGAGCTAGTGTGTGGTAGCTGTTTTTATTTATGGATACAAAAGATTAACGTTGAACGAGATTCTAAATTACTCATCGACTATATGATAACAAGATTCTCACTCCTCACTAATAGAAAAAAGGACATATGTGACGAAGAAAATTTAATTCGTCGCTTAGGTACTGCCTTATGCTACGAAAACCCATTCGTGGCTTAGGTTACAACTTAAGCGATGACATACTAAACCGTCGCATAAGTTATTCCTTAAGCGACAAAACTTTGACTGAAGAGACAAAGGCTGAACTAAAGAGACGAAAAAAATTTCGTCTCTTACGTTCTGTTTGAGGCGACGAATACATAAAGTTCGACTCAAAAACATTTATCTGAAGCGATGAAAAATTTATTTTGTCGTATAAGAGTTTACTTAGGAGACGAAATTTGATACTAATACGACGAAATGTTGGTCGCATAAGTGTTTTTGACTTTATATACCTCCTTCCTCACTGCCTAGATCTAAAACAAAGGGAGGATTTTCAAGGAGATCATCAATTTTGGACTTCAAAAGCTTTGTGTCTACCTCTACTCATGAAGCATCACTAGTTTATAGCTTGGTATAATCTCATTCTCTTTTCTTTCACCATTTATGTTTCACTAGTTTCTATCTTTGATGATGATGTTGTTTGTTGATGATATATTGAATTTTGGGTTACCCAAGTTATTTCTTCTCCTTGTTTAGACCATATATGTTTCCTCCTATTCAAAAAAAAAAAGACCATGTTTTCCAGTTATTTTTCCTGTGAAGAGTATAAAACAATCTATTGATGTTATATATATATATATATATAGTTCTTTGCATATTCTTTGTGTGTGTGTGTGTAATGTTGTGTATTTTTAGAGTGATGAATGTAAGAATGGTTAAATTCTTTCATCCATGTTTAACCTTAGAAATCCCGTTCGAGAATGATTTTGGTTTGGCAAAAGACTAAAATGGTTCTTGAATTATCTCATTTTTGGACAGTTTGGGAGAATAAGACTTTGTTATGTGATTTGCAGTTCTTTTGTTTTTAGTTTCGATTGTGTGTATATATATTTCGATAGAGTTTCATGTATTGTTCCTCGAGTGCATGCTAGGCTTAGATATTCATGCACTTAGGGAACTGTAGGGAGATGTTGCCGAAATTTTACCACATTGAAATCGAAACAAAAGAACAACAAATTTCTTAACAAAGTCTTATTCTCCTGAATGGGATTAAGACCCTAACTGGAGGCATAAGGTGAAGAAGAAATGAATATTTGTATGAGTAATGTTGTCTTGTTGCTATATACTTGGTGCTTATTTGTTGTTTCTCTTATGATAGCAGATGCAAAACATGGACAAAAGTTGGATGTTATATGACTGGTGTCACCACTTGTATATACATGGAATCTTTGATTTCTTGAGATTTGTTGATTATCATGCTGCCCCAGGAACTGAGTGGCACAAGTGTCCATGTAGAAAATGTATGTGCGACTATTGGCAGACACGATCTATATGGAACAACACTTGTCACATTTTGGTATGTGGAAGAATTATACTACATGTACGGAACACGGTGAGGAGGAGGAAAATAATCCTACACTAGCGGAATTTCGAGCAGGTTACATTCATGAAGTTGGGTCATCTAGTGGTACTGCTGACCCTTCTATATACCCCGCTATGAATATGCTACATGATGTTTTCCCGTATGCTTCAAGATATGAAGAAGAGGCAATTGATGATGATGCCCCCAATGTCATTGAGGCAGTTGACATGTTTGATTATGAGAAGTATAACAGGCTTCTCGAACAAGCCTAAAGACCAGTGTATGACGACTGTCTAGTTTCAGTTTTGAGTGTCATCATGTCACAGATGCATTTGAAAGTAAAGCACAGAACGAGTTATGGACATTATAGAGACTATTCAAAGTTTATCAAAACTTTACTTCCTCCTGTAAATAGACTTTCTCAGAGTCATTATAAGACAAAAAAGATCTTGGGCGACCTCGGCCTTGATTATGTGAAGATCCATGCCTGCAAGAATAATTGCGTGTTGTTTTACGGAGATAACAAGCATGCTATTTACTGTCTCATTTGCAATGGGCCGAGGTATGATTAGAAGACTTCTTCAAATAAAGGGAAACCTGTTCCTGTGAAGGTGCTTCGTTATTTCCCATTAACTCTGAGATTGTAGCATCTGTACATGTCATCAGAGACTGCAGAGGAGATGAGATGGCACAGTCTTCCTAGGGAAGATGACAGTGTTTTGAGACACCCCTCAGATGGGGAGGGTTGGAAATCTTTTGACACATCATTTCCTGATTTTGCGGAAGACGTTCGAAATGTAAGACTCAAACTAGCAATCGACGGGTTCAATCCTAGCGGCAATATGACCCTGTCTCATAGCATTTGGCCTGTTATTTTAATGCCGTACAACTTACCATCGTGGATGTGTATGAAGAAGGAATACAATTTTCTGGCATTGTTAATTCTAGGTCCTAATTCTCTGGGAAAGTGTCTAGATGTGTATTTGAGACCATTGATTGATGAGCTAAAGAATTATGGGAAAATGGAATCCCCACTTTTGACAGACATAGTAAAACTTCATTTAGGATGAGAGCAGTCATGATGTGGACAATTAGCGACTTTCCTGGCTACAATAAGTTATCTTCTCATACCACTCAAGGGTACAAGGCTTGTCTCGTCTTCTTAGAGAACGTCGATGCTAGTCGTCACACGGACATGAATGTTTACCTAGATCACCGTAGATGGCTTCCAATGAATCATGAATGACGGCTTGGTGCAGATGCATTCGATGGCAGGGAAGAGCGTCGTGAACCACCCCCTATTCAGTTTAGGGATGAAATTTTATACAAGTTGAACTCTTTTGATTTTGGATATTTGAGTGGTGATAAATATGTCTTGGCCCAAAATCTTGTGCGTCCTGCTGCACTTGACAATTGGCATCATAAGAGTATTTTCTTTGAATTACCTTACTGGTCCACTTTGAGAAATAGACACAACCTAGATATCATGCACATAGAAATGAATGTTTGTGACAACGTGGTGGGAACAATTCTCTACATTAAAAACAAGACAAAAGACAGTATCAAAGCACGAGATGATTTGCAAAAGATGGGCTTATCACTTATGGGTAAAAAGGACTGCGTCAAGACAAGTGTTTATGCCTATTGCACCTTACTCGGTGAAGCCCGCTTTCAAGCCTAAAGTTTTCAATTGGTTCAATGATATTAAGTATCCTCAACGATATGCAGGAAATATAGCCTGATGTGTTAAGGTGGCGGAACAAAAGATACATGGATTGAAGAGTAATGACTGTCACATTTTATTGCAACGTCTTCTTTCCGTGGTAATTAGACCATATATGTTAGGACCCACTTCGAATTTCACCCTGAAACCCGACGTAAGTCCTGCGGGAACCACCTCCAAGAAAAATTTACCGATGAACTCGGCAAACCTCCCTTGAAAATGGACAACCCTAACCCGAAAAAATTATAGAACCACCCTTTTAACCAAAATTAACATCCTCCACAACAACTCATAATTATCCAGAATAAGTTATACAAAAATCCCAAAAGTATTCAGAGCTACTAAAAAATAAAAACAACGGAAGCTGACAATCTCCTAGTAGATTAAACAGATAACCTACTGGCGAAAAATAGTAGAAAAATGGGTGACTATGCCTATACGTCTCCTTCTCGACCCCACTCGAACGCTGCAGACTGGGCATTTTAAAAAGAAGGGCCCAGGGAAAAATATTCAATTATGTCAGAGTGAGTGGACAAAAGCAATTTCGACATAACAAATAATATTTTCCCAAAAAAATACTTTCATTGAAAACCTTTTACCAGCGACAGCTTAAAAGCTTAACTCAAAAATTCTTAACTGGTATCTAGCCTCGCTAGACTCCCAAACTTTAATAAATGGCCTCTCAGGCTAGGATTATATATATCAGTATGTATTTACACTCGTTTATTCCTTGTACGATATCTATGAATAAGCTCGAAAAATAGATAGTCATACAAGGCTACGACGCTGGCGTCTAACGCTCACGTCACCCCGTACTGGAATTGTACCTCATTATGGGGGAATCACATGAGTGGATATATATAGGTGCAGATTCCTTGTACAAATTCTATGAATGAATACGAAGAATAGAAAGTCATACAGGGCTATGACGCTGGTGTCTAACGCCCACGTCACCACATAATGACATTTTACCTCATTATGGGGGAAAAGCACGTATATCTAGCTAGTGTTTATTTATATACATACTACTCTCATAAACATCTATATACGAGTATAATCACCGAAATTCTCAATTTCGGTTATTTTCTAACAAAAGGAAATTATTCAACAATAAAACATTTCAAGCACATTATTTAAAACAAATGTCCACTCATAAATTAGACCTAAACCTGATGTCGGTCGGAGGCTTCTTCAGCTCAAGCCTCCTTGCGTCATGTTCTAAAAACATAAATAAATCTTTAAATAAAATACCGATGCTTAAGGAAAATAAGCCTAATTAAATATGAGCTCCGCACACTAGCTCAACCATGCCCATCGCCCTAAATCATAATTTCACTGCCAACTATAATTCTCCATAATTTTCACCGACATCCTCAAAAACACATTCCACCGTCCTAACCATAGATAATCACGTGGCCGGATTTTAATTTATTAATCTGTCAAAAATACCAAACTTCAAAAATTCTCAAACCTATCCAAAACTCCTTCAAAAATTCTAAAACTCATTCCATTAAACTCCTCATAAAATTCCCCATTAAAAACACTTTTTTAGCGGCGGCCAGCTTCGGCGACCTCCAATGCCCACCAAAATTTGACAACACCTTCCTCTCAACCTCCTCTACAACTTTCCTAATTAGCAAAAACAACAATTACAAGCCTAACTATGCCAATCAAACGAAAACATCACAAAAATCCCTAGAAATTCAAACACCGATTTCTCCTTACCTAGCTCAAGAGGGAGGAAGTCTTTTGGATGGATTGTTGCACGGGAGAATGGCTTTCTTTTGAGCCAAGGATTACCGGCTATGGCGGCCGGAGGAGGGAGTTCCGACGACGGGGAGACTTGGAAAGTCGGGACTTCCGAGCTCGGCTGCGGCTTCTTGGCGACGCTAGGGGTTCGGTCACCTACCTAGAAATGAAGAGGAGAGGATGGTGGTTCGAACGGGACCGGTGAGGCAGTCTGGGGCGGCCAGACGACGGCGAACGGGTGATCGAAAGTTTCTGGGCGGAGGGACTCAAGGAGAGAGAATCGGGAGGGAGGAGAGAGAGAAGAAAGGGAGTGGAAAATTGGGCTTGGCCCAATCCGGTCCACAACACCCCATATACCCATTCCAAAAATTTAACACCCCGAAAAATAATACCCCAAAAAAATTACCTTTTATTAGGAAAAATTACCATTTTTACAGTCGTCACAAATTCTTCCTTCGAATAATTTCTTCGAATTTAATCGTCTTCCCACAACCTCTCTGAGGACCTATTAAATTATAAACTTAATGACGAAGACGGTAAAACTCTTATTAACACCATGCTAGTAACTAAGGTAAAAATTAAGGGTCGGGGAGTGACAATTCTCCCCTCCTTATAAAAAATTTTGTCCTCGAAATTTACATACCTACTAAACAAAGAGGTAAGGATACTGCTGCCTCATTTGTTCCTCCGATTCCCAAGTAGCTTCCTCTACTTGATGACTTCTCCAAAGCACTTTGACAAGCGGGATTGTCTTGTTCCTAAGCACTTGCTCCTTTTGGTCAAAAATCTGAATTGGCTCATCTTCATAGGACAAATCCTTCTGCAAACTAATCGGCCGCTCTTCTAGGATCCTGATCTGACACTATGGATTTAGGTACGCCATAAAGTCTCACAATCTCATTCACATATAGCTCAGCCAATTTATCAAGTGTGTACTTCTTTTCCACTGACAAGAAATGAGCAGATTTGGTGAGTCTATCCACAATTACCCAAATACCGTCATGCCCTTCATGGGTACGCGGTAAACTGAAGACAAAATCCATGGTGATGTAGTCCCACTTCCACATTGGAATCGGCAACGGCTCAAGCAACCCTGAAGGTTTCTGCCTTTCAGCTTTCACTTGCTGACAGATCAAACACGTACTCACAAAAGCTGTAATTTCCCTCTTCATGTTTGGCCACCAATAATAATCCTTCAAAGTCCGATATATCTTCCTCTATTAACTCATTCTTTAACTCTTCATTCCTCTTTGGAACACAAAGCTTATTTTTGAACAATAACATTCCATCTCTTCTTACCGAAAAATCCACGACGACTCCATTCGTTGCTCTTTCCATCAACCGAACTATGGAAGGATCATTATACTGCGCCTCCCGCACTTTATCAACCAAAACTGGCCTCACATGTAAACTACCTACCAAGACACCCACCTTATCCACCACTAAATCCACCCTTGTAGTTCGCAACTCACAAAGAAGTGGAACTCGAACCATCCTCAAGTGAAACAAAGATACAGAGGGATTGCGACTAAGAGCATCAGCTACCACATTAGCCTTTCTTGAGTGATACTCAATAGTGCAATCATAATCACTGATCAACTCCATCCACCTTCTTTGCCTCATATTTAACTCCCTTTGAGTGAACACATACCGAAGACTCTTGTGATCGGTAAAAATCTGACACTTAGCTCCATAAAGATAGCGTCTCCATAACTTGAGAGTAAAAACTACTGCTGCAAGCTCTAAATCATTAGTGGGATAATTCACCTCATGCAGCTTCAATTGCCTATAAGCGTAGGAAATCACTCGATCATGCTGCATCAATACCCCGCCTAGACCTCGTCTAGAAGCATCACAAAACACCACATACTCCCCACTATCATCTGGAAGCGCCAAAACAGGAGCACTAGTCAGACGATTCTTTAATTCTTAAAAACTTTGCTCACACTGATCTGACCATTCGAACTTAACTCCCTTCTTGGTCAAACTTGTTAGTGGAGCTGCAATCTTTGAAAAGTCTTGCATAAGTCGCCAATTATAACATGCTAATTCTAAGAAACTACAAATCTCCGTCATAGTGGTGGGTCTTCTCTAACTTGACACTGTTGCCACCTTTTGGGGATCCATACTAACACCTTCTGCTGAAACTACATGACCCAGGAACCCCACTTTATCTAGCCAAAACTCACACTTGCTTAACTTGGCAAACAACTGAGCATTTCTCAAAGTCCGCAATATCAATCTTAAATGTTTGGCATGCTCCTTCTCACTTTTCGAGTACACCAAAATATCATCTATAAACACGATCACAAAGCGGTCAAGATATGGACTAAACACCCTATTCATGAGATCCATGAACGCAGCAGGTGCATTAGTAAGTCCAAAAGGTATCACCACAAACTCATAGTGACCATTGCGTGATCGGAAAGCAGTCTTGGCTACGTCACCCTCTCGGATCTGCAGCTGATGATAACTAAATCTCAAATCAATCTTTGAGAACACCGAAACACCCCTCAACTGATCAAACAAATTATCAATACGAGGCAACATATACTTATTCTTCACTGTGACTTGATTAAGCTTCATATAATCAATGCATAGTCTCCTGGTGCCGTCTTTCTTCTTAACAAACAACACCGGGGCACCCCATGGAGACATGCTAGGTCGAATAAAACCCTTATCTACCAACTCCTGCAGTTGAGTCTTCAACTCTTTCAATTCCGCTGGAGCCATTCTGTAAGGTGCCTTTGAGATAGGCATAGTTCCAGGAAGCAACTCGATATGACTTGCAATACCCCATATACCAATTCCAAAAATTTAACACCCCAGAAAATAATACCCCCAAAAATGCTAATAATTAAGGTAAAAATTAAGGGTCGAGACGTGACAATATCTGCATCGTGATGTGGTGGAGCCGTTAGTAGCCTTGTCCAGGTTTTGGTAGAGATTATACAGTAGAGAGATGAAGAAGTCAAATGATGTTGTTGAAATGAAATCAAACATTGTCTACATCCTATGTAAATTGGAGAGGATCTTCCCCGTGACTTTCTTTTCGATCATGGTTCACCTCATGATCCATCTTCCCGAACAAGTGCTTCTTACTAGTCCAATACACTTTACTTGAATGTTTCTCATAGAAAGGTATGATTATAACCCTAAATCATGTCACACATTATTATTATTTACATATTTTCCCTATATTTTCATTTGTACTAACTATTTTATTTTTAGACAACTTGGTGGTAATCAACGATCATTCAATAATATTGCAATTAAGTAAATGAGCCATTAGTTCGTAGACTGGGTACTTGATCTTCTGTATTTCGACAAAGTACTTTAGAGAGAGTTGTTTGACCAAGAAGTTAAGTTTGGCCACGTATCAAATATTTATTCCACAAAAAGCGTTAATTTTTTTACATCATATATTAGGTCAACTGTAATTCACAAGAAAAGGCAGTGAAAAAGATGAAAAACCCTAGCCTCTCTCTACTAGCGTGCCTTTGCGCACTCCTCCTAACACAACCTTTCTATGGCGGCAACAACCATCGGCCACTCAACCCCAAGATGGCTTCATCCTCCATCTTTTATTCCTTTACACCAAATTCCAATTCTCATGTCCTTTCAAATATAAAACATAGATCCAAGAGCCAAGATATTCTTTAATTCTAAACATAATTTGGTTATACGGTCATTTACAGATGGTTATAATCTCTCAATTATGGCTGCATATCAATAGAAATGTCTCTCCCTCTCGAGTTGGAACCCAAATCCATTCGGCTTGTTTCTTGGCCTGATTATCTTGAATCTTGGCTTGATGTCATCCAACCATGGTTGATGGTGAGCAGGGACGATGAAGGCAAAAGGATGATTCTAGGGTGGCCACGTATGTGGGAGGCAACGACCATGAATCTGGTTTCCAGGACGACGACTGATTTGGTTTGGCCGACGACAAGGAAAGTGAGAAGATGCTGAAACACAGATCTGGTAGGGTTTGGAAATGGACTCAGGCTCTTGGGCCTTGGTTTGGAACCAAGCTAAAAAAATGTCAAATTTGGAATTGGGCTGTTGAGCCTGATTTCAAACTGATTATGACTTATGTCGTGGTGTTTTTAACCTACAAACAAATAAGATATTGGATCAAATGAGATGGTTGATATGTGCTTGACGCATCGCAATTGAGCGCACAAGCGATAACATGTATTAGCTCTAGTATTTGTATTAGTTCTAGGTTCTTATTCTCTGCTAGGCTCACATTTAATAAGTGAGCGGAAATTTACAATGTAATATTACTTGTTTTCTATTCTAGCCTGTGTTATTAATACAATGATGTTTTGTTTTGAAAAAAATAATTAAATTAATATGTTGTGTATCAAATATAATTGCCACTATTCTATAACCCAAAAATAAAATAAAAAATGATACTACGAGAATACGAAACCCTAGTTTCATATAGGCGGCGACGGTCTTCTGTCCCACCACCTTGGTAGCATCCATACGTGATTCTGAAAGAGGCCAGCTTTGTGCTTTGGTTTGGCTAGGGTGTGGTGCTACTCATCGTGGTCCTTCCAGTCAGCCTTTTCTTTTTTTAGGGATCTTGCATAAGCAGCCGAGGGCTTTGGTGAACATGTGTCATTGATTGGAGGACGCAGACACAGCTTTGTGGTCGGCGAACGCAGTGGACTAGGCAGTTGGGAAACGATGGTCTATGGCGGCTTCCATACAGGGGAGACAATTTTGATCGAATAAACGGCAGAAGCTCGCGTCTTGTGGGATCGGTGTTGTTTGGGCTTTCCTATAAGCTTGGTCAGGATGGTCAGCTCGTGGAGGCCACCCGATTGAGCAAAGGCAACAACGGCTCGAAGGTCCGAAGTATGCGCTTATTGCAGTTGGTCCAGCAGGGTTGAGGTGTGTGTCTAGTAGGCCTAATCTAATCAAGGCAGATGCGATGTTCGAATCGTGTTAGGTCCTGTAGGGTTGAGGTGTGGGTCTAACAAGATGGTCAATAGGCCACAAGCTAATCAAGGCAGATGCGGTGATCGGATCGCGGCAGAATAAAGTAGTTAGCTGTGCTAATATTTTTGTTTCCCATTTTGTCCGTCTTTTTTTACTTTGTTTTTAGCATTTTTTTTGTTTCGAATAATGGTTTCTAGGAGCTTTGTATTGGAGTTTTATCTCCTTGCTTGACCAAACAGATCTTTGCCCAATTGGTAGTTTGGCATCTGCAATAGAATTTATCCATTTCTCACAAAAAAATATGAAAGAAAAAAACGACCACTATTGGTACATGGTAATACTGCATGACATCATAATTAACTCAACTCTGCCAATGAAAGAAGATAATTTCACAATTAAAAAAGTATAGAAACTACATGCATGTACATATGAATCTACAATAATTGATGCTGCCAAACCCTAGCAAGGGACGGCAATCCAAACTTACGGATTCAACTTGGCTCGCCATATATATATGTTCGTAAAACTCGACCATAGGCCCATAGCTGTACGTTGAAGTTGAGAAATATTAAATGTTCCGATCCACTGGTTTATACCAGCCGCTAGGCAAAAGTTAGCAACTATTAAAAAGGTTAGGCAACTCTTTCCCCAAACTGCAAACTTAAGTCACAAGTTAGTTCTGAAAATAGTATAAAGCATGAAACGATAATTAGTTAGACTGTAATTAATTGTTAGGTAAAGATATGATTTTCATTAGTATAAATATAAATGCATACCATCTCTTTTCTCACACCCTTCACTAGTTAACAATAATATTGCTCTAATCTTTTTTCAAATGGCAAGTTTTAAGTTGGTTTCTCTATCCCTCGTCTTGGCTATCACCTCCCTTCCACTCCCATCAAGTGCGCAAACTTGTAATCCCTCCGGAACTCTGGTTTGCAAGGGAAAGTCGTACCCTAAATATACATGCTCGCCGCCTGTAACGGAAAAAACCGAAGCCTTGCTTACACTCAATGATTTCAGCGAAGGCGGTGACGGGGGAGGACCGTCATATTGTGACGGAAAATACCATTCAAACAGTGAGAAGGTTGTGGCACTTTCCACCGGGTGGTTTGATAATAAATCGAGATGTGGGAAGATGATCAGAATTACGGCAAGAAATGGTAAGACTACGACTGCAAAAGTTGTGGACGAATGCGATTCGCGTGCTGGGTGTGATAAGGAGCATGCAGGTCAGCCGCCGTGTAGGAACAATATCGTAGATGGGTCTGCAGCTGTGTGGAAAGCTTTGGGACTTAATCAAGATGAAGGTGTTGTTCCGGTGACTTGGGCCATGGCATAGTTAGCTATATCTACATCATATATAGCATCTGCACCTCAGCTAAATGAATAAGTAAAATAAGGACCATATATATGATTAAGCCAATAACTACTAATTGGATATCATATAAGGTTCATTTTGTGGAATAAATGGCAATACATGCCCTTTCCCTTCTGTTGATGTTTGTTTTTGTTATGTATACGTGATGAGTTTACATTACTTGAATAGATGAATTCGAACTACCAAGTAACTGAAAACCTTGGAAATTATTCTGGCAAAGCTAGTCCCGATTCTACTCTTAGAATTCTAGTCGTAGTGTGGCAAAAAATGAGTAGTAGATGCATGTCAGCATGTATAAGAAATACAGCAAGTAGCTTGAGCAACAGCTTTAATCAATCGAAGGTAGCAAATTATTGGTGGGGTTCCGGTGGAAAGAAAAGAGGGATTCATTGGTGCCGATGGGAAGTGCTCTGCAAGAATAAGAAGAGCGGGGGTCTGGGTTTTAGAGACATTGAAGTGTTTAATCAAGCTCTCCTTGCAAAGACTTTGTGGAGAATTGTTTTACATCCGGAATCCTTGGTTAATCAAGTTTTGCAGGCAAAATATGTAATTGGGGGTGATTGGGCTGGAGCTGTGGCTGGGCAGAGAACATCATTTATCTGGAAAAGCCTGGCATGGGGAAAGGAGCTCTTGAGAGCTGGTATGCGTTGGAGGATAGGCAATGGGACTTTCACTCGAATTTGGGAGGACAAATGGTTGCCTGTACCTTGGTCCTTTCGAGTGATCACACCTAGGTTTTGGGACCAGAACGCAACAGTCCACCTTCTTATGGAAAGGCCAGGCAAGTGGAATGTAGATTTTATTCGTAACAATTTCCTGGAGGTGGATGCGGAGAAAATTCTCTCAATCCCAATTTGTGAAGGCAGTGGCAATGATGTGGGCATTTGGCATTATACAAAGGACGGATACTACACTGTGAAGTCTGGTTATTGGCTAGGGATGGAATTAAAGCAGGCTGGGGTTAGCACCGGTTGTAGTGGTGAAAAGGCGACTTCCAACTCCAAATCTGTATGGAGTATTATCTGGGACTTAATGGTTCCAAATAAAGTCAAGCTGTTCCTGTGGAGAGCCTGTCACGCTTTCTTACCCTGTGCTGAGTGCTTGTTTAAGCGCAAGGTGTGCCCGTCTGAGATGTGTGGGAGATGTGGAGGAGCCTCTGAATAAGTTATTCATAGCCTGTGGGAGTGTCCTTCGGCAAGGAAAGTATGGAAATGTACTTGGTTAAGCGGGGTTGTGAAATGCTGGAAACCTTTATCATTCTCGGACCTCTTTCACAGGGTTGCTGAGGAAGGTACTGGTAAGGAATTGGAGTTATTTGCATTAGTAGCCTGGTGGATTTGGAAATGCAGAAATGAGGTCCTCCATGGGAAACAGGAGGTTGGTCCACAGATGATTGTGAATAAGTGCTTGGATTGGCAAGTGGAGCTTTTAAAAGTTGGTAAGAACCATTATTACTCGGCAACAAGTTCAACTCATATCTCAGATGGTGAGCAGCTTGAAGATATCATCCAGGTTAGTGATTCCTTGTGTCCAATTATGTTTTTTGATGGAGCAGTGAATAAAGACACCAAAGTTGGGCTAGGGGCTGTTCTGCTAAAGCCTGATAAAAGCCTTGTCGGAGCTTTATCAGTCCCTCTGAATCTTCCTCTTCCTCCAATTGCCACTGAGGCTCTTGCTCTTTGGCATGGTCTTAATTAAGTTTTGCAAGGAGTTGAACGTGGAAAGGCTTATGATCAAGGGAGATGCTCTTAATGTTTTAAATGGTCTAAAAGTCCATAGTTGGGATTTGAGCGAGATTGGAGGAATCCTTGATGCAATAAGATTGCTAATGAGTGAGTTTGATTGGATTTCCTGGAAGCATGTGAAGAAACGCCGTAACAGCATTGCCCATAGTTTGGCAAGATCGGCGCTTTCTTTGTCACAAACTTGGTTTTGCAAGGAGGATGGGCCACCATGGCTTCATGATGTAATAGCTGGAAACTAGTTGTTTTATTTGGGGGTTCTGTTGAACTCCTCTGTTGTACTTTCTTTGAAGTTAATAAATTCTTTCTCAATCAAAAAAAAAAAAAGAAATACAGCAAGTAATGGGAAACTAGCTACAGCTGCGAAAGTGGTGGACGAATGTGATTCACATCATCACATGCTGGGTGTGGAATGAGCATGCATGTCATCAAGATTTAGACGAGTCTGCAACTGTACGCGTGAAATGCTTTCCGACTCTATCAAGATTTAGGTGTTGTGCCAAATGGTACGATCTATATGTCTATCTAGCTAGCTATCTTCTGTTATGGGATATGCGTAAAGTTTGTGATTCATGTTAGACTAAAACAACAAAGACAAAAACACTTAACATAAACACATGTATATAAACAAGATCACAGATCGTGACATCAGACATACATCAACATATACGTACATGTATTGATATATATACGATGAACAAAAGTAGTACCTTGCTCAATGTTGAGGGCAGTCATCGGGATGAAGAGAGGTGGGAAGTAGCTTCCAAAAGAAATCTTCTACGCAGCACTCAAATACCAAAGCTCTGATGGAGAGAGGCTAGTTTTTGGCGTGAATTAGAGTGTGCACAAGGACCCCTTGTATACTGTATTTTGGATAGCTCAAACTCTTAACCATCAAAGAGTTTGAGTTCCACACAAATACCATAATATTAGCCTATCTCTATTATCTTATTATACAAGATAATTCAAATGTATTTCATTGTTTATCTAACCATTTCATTTAGATAAACATATCATGATAATGCAATTAATAATCTCACAATGCTCATTCTGTTATTATATAGAAGTTGTCATGCTTTAGGACTTATAATGTTAAGTCCATTCTAACATTCTCCCACTTGGACTAGAATTACAAGTCTTTAACAAGAATCTATAATAAGATCAGATACAACATTGTTCCTTTGTGCACTTGAGATTACCAATACACATGTTAATACAAATATCATTGATCTGTCATTACACAAGAGGAATGCAGGATTTCTAGCATATTGTATTCACTGAACACATCAACTTGAAAATCACCAACACAACGCTAAATATAACACATGACCAATCAGAGATAATAGAATTGCAAAAGTGTTTCATGATGAAAATGGAAATAATCAAACACTTAAGCAAAACAGTCCAATCCTTGGTTCAGTATGCGAGAACCTCAACACAAAATTTCAAAAGAAATATTCATGTGTTTCTTTAACCTGTAGAATGATGCAGCATATATACATTTCACATATATGCAAAGTTGCTTTAAAATATTCAAGCAAAACAGGTCATTGTGTTCATATTATGAATTTCATAAATCAAAGAAATATCATTGCAATCATATAGTCTGAACTGAAATTTTATTGTAATCCAATGAAAGTGGCAAAATGACAAACTTTCAATATGAGAAACAAGAACAGAAATAATCAAGGAACAATGAATAAAACAAAATATGCTCCCACTGTTCTCTAATTTCCTCAAGCATCTAAATCTGGTAAAATACTAATGCTCCTTGCATGTTCTTCAAAACTCACCGTTGTCCAGGCTTTGGTAAAAGGGTCTGCAAGCTGAGATAAAGTGTCAATTTGCAGAACTTCAATCTCACCATGTTTCACCTTTTCCCTCACACTGTAATACTTAAGTCCCAAATGCTTAGAATTATTGGACCTCTTATTATTTTTAGTGAAGTACACAGCAGCAGATTTGTCACAAAAAAATTTCATTGGCCTAGACAAAATGCTATCAACAAGTCCTGTTTGAATCAGGAAATTTTTCAGCCAAACACCTTCACACACCGAATCATAATTGCAATGAATTCAGCATGCATAGTAGAAGTGGAAATCAATTCTTGTTTTACAATTCTCTAAGCTACTGCTCCTCCTACCAAAATAAAAACATAACCGGTGGTGGACTTATTGGAGGATGGAAACTTGGACGCAAAATCTGAGTCACAATATGCGGTAATTTCTAAGTGTTTCACTTGTCTGTAAACTAACATATGTGTCTTAGTCTTCTGTAAATATCTTAGCACCTTCTTCCCCCTAATCCAATGCTCAGGCCCAAGATTGGATTGAAACCGTGCTAAAACTCCGACTGCATAAGCCAAGTCAGGCCTTATGCATGTCTGTGCATACATTAAACTCCCAATCAGCTGTGCATAAGGCTTACCCTCCATGTTCTTCTTTTCTAAATCAGTCTTGGGACACTGATCCTTGTTTAGCTTATCACCTTTTGTCATTGGAACATCATTAGCTGAACAAGTCTCCATATCAAATCTTTTCAAAACCTTCTTGACATATTCCTCTTGTGACAATCTCAAAGCTCTGCTGGCTCTATTTTTTTAATCTCAATACCAAGCACATACCTAGCTTCACCTAAATCTTTCATGTCAAAATTCTTCGACAATAAATCTTTAGTATTTTTCAGTAATGTCAAGCTGGTAGTAGCAAGTAGAATATCATCAACATAAAGAATGAGAAAAATAAAATATTTTCCCTTAGTCTTCATGTACACACACTCATCTACTTGATTTTCCTTAAACCCAAAACTTCCAACCACTGCATCAAATTTTAAATACCATTGCCTAGATGCCTGTTTCAGACCATAAATTGATCTATTCAACTTACACACTAACTTCTCAGTTTCAGGTTCTATAAACTCTTCAAGTTGCTTCATGAAAATCTCCTCCTGCAGCTCACCATTCAAAAAAGCCGTTCTAACATCCATCTGGTGTAATTCCATATTAAAGTGAGCTACTAAAGCCATAATTAATCTAAAAACATATTTTGTAGAAACAGGAGAATAAGTCTCATTATAATCTATCCCTTCTTGCTGTGTAAACCCCTTAGCTAATAATCTAACCTTGAACCTTTCTATACTCCCATTTGCATTGGTTTTGGTCTTATACACCCACTTACATCCTATGTCTTTAGCATTATGAGGTAACTGAACTAATTTCTAAACATTATTGGCTTCCATGGATTTAATTCGGATACCATTGCTTCCTCCCATTTTTGAGAATTCGAGCTTTCAATAGCTTCTTTAAAAGTAGTGGGATCATCCAACTCACCAACATCAAACTCTATTTCCTGCAAATAAATCTAGTAGTCTACAACTAGATTGGCTAACGTTGACTTTCTGTCTCTTTGAGAACTTCTCAAAACAGGCTGTGGTGGTGCTATAACATTCTCAACTATATTTTCTACTACTGGATTAGGCATTTCTTGAGATACTGCATTTTGCACAACTGGAAATTCATTTTGGTTTAGCACTATGACATCTGCATAATTCTCTGTTGAAGGTATGCGAATGGTTACAGTAAGCTCAGACACAGTAGACATATCAACATCACACATATCATTCTCAACCAATTCTTCAAGCACAAAATCATCAAACTTATCGGTAAAAGCCATCTCATTCAAAAACACTGCTTTATTGGTCTCAATAGTTCTACTGCTATGAGAAAAGCATTAGAATTTAAAACCTCTAGAATTCTCAGGGTAACCAATGAAAAAAGCTGAAATGGTTTTCGAATCCAATTTGGACTCTATAGGATTGTAGGCTCTGGCTTCTGCTCTACACCCCCACACATGTGCATGCATCACACTAGGCTTTCTACCCTTCCACAATTCAAATGGTGTCTTTGTCACTGCCTTGGTTGGGGTTCTATTAGTGATGTAATTGACAGTTTTCAATGTTTCCCCCACAAAAATTTGGGAAGCCCTGAAGTGCACATCATGCACCTCACCATGTTAAGAAAAGTTTTGTTTCCTCTCCTCTCAACTACCTCATTCTGTTTAGAAGTACCTGGTGCAGTGTACTGAGCTTGGATCCCATTTTCTTGTAAAAACAGTGCAAATGGACCCTTGTGTTGTCCCTTCTCAGTGTGTCTACCATAATATTATCCTCCCCTATCTGATCTCACAACCTTAATCACTGCATTCAGCTCTTTCTCAACTTCAACTTTATAAATTCTAAACTTATTCAGGACTTGGGATTTTTCAGAAATCAAATAGACATGACAAAACCTTGTGCAGTCATCAATAAAGGTTATGAAATATCTATTGGCACAAATGGTTTGTATTGCAAATGATCCACATATATCAGTGTGAATCAATTGCAACACACTGCTACTCCTTACTGCAGTTTTCTTTTTCTTTTGGGCAAACTTTCCTTTCACACATTCAACACAGTCTAACAAATCACTGAAATCCAATTTTGGCAAAATGCCCTGTTTAATCAGTAGCTGTAATCTATCCTTAGACACATGCCCTAATCTCCTGTGCCATAAATGAGCTGAATTTTTAGAAAACTTTCTTTTCAAACCAATCAAAACACGACTCTGATTCTCATCATTCAAACCATTCTCAATCATCAAAACATCAGAAGAAGCGGAAGAAACATCTTTCAATAACCAATAATCACCATTCAAACTAGTAGAACCAATATAATGGGAACCATGAGAGATTTTTCTAGCTGAATCAATTGAAAAACAATATTGTTCTTTAACCAAAGTACTAACTGAAACCAAATTCCTTCTCATCGAAGGAATATAATAAACATTATTCAAGACTACAAAAAATCCAAGCCTAACTTCTAACTTGACTGTCCATATGTCCTTGACAGCCACTCTCATGCCATTCCCCACATGGATCTTAAGCTCACTTCTTCTTGGCTCCCTGCCCCCAGTGCTTTGGAACCCCTGTAAAGAGTTACAAACATGTATAGGTGAGCCTGTGTTAATACACCAAGAACTAGGTCTAACATCAACTAAATTAACTTCGATAGAAAAAGCTAATTTATTACCTTGCTTAGCCCTCCATTTCTTAAATACATTACAGTCCCTCTTTAGATGACCAGGCCGCTTACAAAAATAACACTGAAAATTTGATCTTATTCTCAGCATTCCCTTTCCCTTTCATGTTCTCTGGTTTCTTATGCAAGTTAGGCTTATACTGACCTCCAACCTTCTTACTCTTCCACTGAGGTTTTGTGACTAGATTCACAACAGTAGCAGACTTAGTCTTCTTAAACCTCTCGTGCTCTTGCATATAGACTGCTATAAACTTATCTAAGGTCCACTTATCAGTTTGGGTATGATAAGCAAGGGAAAGATCGTCAAATTGAGCTGGTAGAGAGTTAAGTACTTGATACACCA
This sequence comes from Fragaria x ananassa, assembly GCA_034370585.1. Lineage (NCBI taxonomy): Eukaryota > Viridiplantae > Streptophyta > Magnoliopsida > Rosales > Rosaceae > Fragaria > Fragaria x ananassa. The sequence goes on along the minus strand of CP139765.1, from coordinate 21,288,054 downwards.
TATAACCATCATCCAAAGGCATACCAAGGTCACTAAGCTGGGCTGAGATGCTAATCATCTGAAGGATATGCTCCCTCATGTTCATGTTGAACTTGGTGGTGTGCAGCTTGTCCATTAGCATACTAGACTCTATCTTAGCATTGGTCTAAAACTTATTAGTGATGCACTGCAGGTAATCTACAGCATTAGCTATGTCAGGGATAGCCCCCCTCACAGTGTCAGACAATGTTTTCTTAGTGGTCAGGATGCATTGCTTATTAGCCCTAGCCCATTTTCTCTGACTCTCGGATTGTTCATCAGTGGGATCCTCAACTAACATAGGCTCAGGTGTGATAAAAATCCAGTCAATTCCTTGATTCAGAAAAGCAAGCTCTATGTCCCCTTTCCCCTTTTTGAAATTATTACTCTCATTCAGTTGGACTACAATCTCCATGTTAAGCACTGAAAAATAAAATAAAATAAAATTTTTGAGTTTCAGTTTAATCACTGTAAATAATATATAAGTTTTGTAAAACCAAATAGAATCACAAAACACATATTTCAAAACATGTCAACACACATCACTTTACACACATTCAATTATACAAAAAAGCAGAATGTATGTCAATGTAAATGACATTTTGCTTATGCACACTTCCTTTTCAATAACCTTGACTACATGTATGGCAAAGCACTAGTTATTCCTTAGTTTGTTTTAGTGTTCTATCATATGTTAAAACACATTTTATAATTAGACAAGTCAGTACATGTATGGCAAAAAGAAAATGTCTAACTATACATCCTTATATACTTCAACACATGATATACAAAACACAAAATTTGTTTAAAATTACCTTGTTTAAAGTCATCTGTTGATGATACGAAAGCAATTCTAAACAGTTTTATGCAAGTTCATGTTTTAGTATCTTTATGACCAAAAGAACATCTTAACCAACTATTTTGTGTGCATTATGAAGTTTAAAATACCCAATTTGATCCTTGATAAGTGCGTTTTACGCCATGTTCTTAATGTATTTTCACCCCCATTTATACTTTGTTTATGCCTTAGTATAGTCGTTTTTACTTATTTTAGAGTCAAGAGGGTTTTTCTGTAGAGTTGTGGCTACTAGCCGTTTTTATACAGAAAATTGCACTTAAATGATGAAAACCGTTTTTGGACTATCACTTGGACGTTTTATTATGATTCGTTATTTTGTTACCTTGTCAGTTTTGATGTATTTTGTTTAAATGTGCAGAAGACAGGTAAATACGCTTAACATATCGAGAATCATGATGAACGGACTCATGAATGACAACAAGTGAGGCCACGGAAAAGAGGAAACACTTTTGGACATTGTTTTGCTCTCGGACAGAATCTGCCAGAAAACGTACATCAACTTCAAAAATTCATATCTAGAGTTCCAGGAGGAGTTAGAAGGCGGGCCACATATGGAATCAAAGCTGTGTGTGTCTACTTTTCAACCCCATTTTGATCGCAGCAATCGGAGTTGAGACGAAGGAGTTATGAGCAAAACAGTGGACAGAGGTCAGGCTGTAAAACTGGGCAGAAACTGCCTAAGTTGTCTAACGAGTTTTGGGAGATGATTCTTCAACAAATGGCTTCCCAGATTTGTCAAGAGATGTATCAAGACCTTAATGAAGTGTTAGGAAGCTGGACAAAAGAAGAAAATACGAAGAAGCATCAAGGCAGCCATATTTTGGTTAAGTGTAAGGTTTCCCGGTCAAACCGGGAAAGCTGACCTTGCCGGACCTATCACTGGTTTTGGCTGCCATCAAAGCCCAAGATTTCGTACATGAGGCCTACATGGATCCATAAACATGTAGGAAGGTCCAAGGAATCAGAAGATGGAGTCCAAATTCGGATACACAAGCTGAATTGAAGAAGGAATCATTGAGCAAATAGGAAAGAGAGTTAAAATAGGATTGCCTTTCCTTTGCCGATGCAGCTAGGGTTTCTCTATAGTTTTCTGTATAAATAGGTCTGTTGTATGCATATTTTAGGAGTCCTTTATCTACCTTAAGTTTATAGCTAGCCTAAACTCTACCTAAAAACCCTCCACACACAGAAAATACACAAACACAGCCGCCATCCCTTTGCCGCAACACAGCCTTTGCCGACTGCATCCATCCACTTTGCTGACTGCCTCCCACCATCCTAGCCGATCTAAATAGATAGGTTAGAGATGGATACATCAAGGTTGTGTATGTATATTATCTGTGTAAGAACAATGATTTTATTGATATATATTTTCTGGATTTTTAGGTTTTATATGATGCATGTGTTTATGACTCTTCTTTGTGATTTGATATGAACATGTTTGTCATGTAACGAATTAGTATGCATGCTAGGATTAAGAATCTGTTAGGATACGAAATTTAGGTTATTAACAAGTGTTAAATTGATTAGTTATCACCTGAGCATGAAGTCGAACCTTAGGTTAATTTGGTGGCCACAAGTTGACTATTAGGGGGGTGTCTAATAAGCCGTAATACTTAGACTAAATTTAGGCCGGTAGGAAACTTTTAGTTCTAAGTGTTGCCAAGGGTTGTTAGGGTGAATAACTTGCATAGGTTCGAGGATGGGTGACGCCATTGCTAACGAGTATGTCTCCAACCGACTCAAGAACGGTAAGTGAATTCTTGTTTGTTTTAGGCCGGTAGGAAATCTCAAACAGGGGTGTCACATATGTCTAGATTCAGGCCGTTAGGAAGTTTCTTGTACAACTTGAGAGAGTCTTAGAGGTTGGAATTAGTTTACACTTGTGAAAACTTAGATGAAGTAACTTGATTGTTTCTTAAGACTACTTGTTTACTAATCGGTGTTTTGTCTTGCTATTTGCTTAAACGGTAAAGTGACCATGTATGTAAATATTTGTTTTGTTTATTTTCTGTTTTAATCCATATTGCCGAACCAAACCCCCATATTATTCTTTATGTATATATTTGTGTGAATATTGCTAACTAATTTGTTTTGCAGAAATAAGTTCTTCCCTAGTGTCCCCGGCCTAGAACGATACCCTACTTGCATATACTACTACGATAGGGTTTATTATTGATTAATGTCTTAATTTGACAGGTCAATTTTTGGCGCCGTTGCCGGGGATGCTAAAAAGGATTTATTCATGTATTTATGTCTATTTAACTAACATTTTTTTTCTGTTTTGTAGGATGTGTTGCCGAGCTTGGCATTGCCAAGCATGGCATTGCCGAACCTTAATGTCTTACATTGCCGAATGTATATATATGTGCCTATGTGTTATTTGAAAATTGTTTTTGTAAAATTTTGTATAAGTAGGTCGACATTGTTAGTAAAGTTTAAAATTTTTATATGGCTTTTTGTTTTGGAATTTCTAAAGTGATCCATGTCAGGTGGAGCCACCTATTTTAATCATCACCTAAACCCCTCATACGAGCGACGCTTGTCGGATCCGTTTTTATAAGGTTGAGGGCGGTTTTAATTAACATAGGGTGACTGGTCTAAGGATCCGAGTTTGTTCCATATGGAATCCGCTCGACTTAGCCAAAAGCTCGGGTCGTAGCATAACTTCACTTTAGACGTTCGAAAACGAGTTGGCATATCTAAATTCTCTACTTGAATGCATGTCAATGGCCGAAGATTTTCTCTTTTATATAAGTGCCGAACCTAGTAATGGACTAGGCTAAAAACCGATTGTATGATTTTTATATATTAAAGTTGTTTTATAATTTCTAAAGTAAAACGTGTTAGGTGGGGTCACTTGTGTTAATCTTAGCCTAAACCCCTCTTTTGAGCGATGCTTCTTCGAGTCTTAGACTCTTAAAGGCAACTTAGCTTGTTTGAGGTTGAGGGCGGCTTTGATTAACACAAGCACCTGGTCTAGGGATCCGAGTTTGTTCCAAGCTGAGTAACGGTCGTGTGTCATTGATAAGGAACACAGGTTTGTCTAACTGGATCTCAAGGTCATTGACTGTCATCTCTTCTCTGTGAAGGGGACGATAGGGGGTTCGCCCTCCGTGACCACAAACGAGTCCTGCCTGATTCCTGTAGGGGGTTCGCCCTCCGTGACATTCGTCTTCTGAAACCACGGAATCCGCTCGACCTAGCCAAATACTTGGGCCGTAGCATAAACCTTACTTTAGACGTTGTAAAATAACTTGATATATAATCATCATACATTATGGCTCGAAAATTTACCCTCTTAACTTATAATGGTATATCGGATCAAGCAAAACACCGGACTGGCCTGTACAAGGACATCGCACACTGGTCTTCACTGCTCCACGTACCATAAAGTTAAGAGTTAACAAAATAAACTAGCAACTTTTATTTAGGTTGCCGACATATGTGCTTAAGTGACAACTTTTAACTTGTTTAATGATTGCCAAGTTACATACTTTGCTTTGTGGCCACATTGCCGAGATTGTACCAATGCCGAGTTTGGCATGCCAATGCCGAGCTTGTCATATAACTTGTTTGAACGTCACTTTTGTACTTGCTAACTTGATCTTGGCCGTGATGATGATGATGCCGTGTGTGGAGGAGCTGCCGTGCAAGGGAATGCCAACCAAGGGGCTGCTGAGCATGAACATGTTGCCATGCAAGGTGGGAATGTCGAGCCAAGTGGGAGGAATGCCGAGCAAGGAACAGCCGAGCAAGGGACTGCCGAGCCTACACAACATCGAGATCAAGGTACCGAGCAACACAAGCAAGCTAAGCCAAGCAAGGGAGACTTGGAAGCTATGAAGAAAAGGGCTCTTGAGAAAGACCCTGCTGCCATGGAAGGAAGACATTCGGCTGCCAAAGATGCAGCCATGCCGAGCACTTGTTGTATACCCTTCCCCTCACGTTTCACCAAGAGCAAGCAAGCCAAGTCCGACGAAGAAGTGTTGGATGTTTTTCGAAAGGTGAATGTCAACATCCCCTTGTTGGAGTGTATTAAACAAGTACCGAAGTATGCAAAGTTTTTGAAGGAGCTTTGCACCACAAGAAGACACACAAGGGTGAGAAAGGTTATGAGCATGAGCGAGACCGTGTCAGCCGTGCTATAACGCAAGATGCCGCCAAAGCTTAAGGATCCAGGAAGCTTTTCAATTCCAGTTGTCATCGGCACTACAAGGTTTGAGAAAGTGATGCTTGATCTAGGGGCTTCCATTAATGTCATGCCCTACTCTGTTTACTTGTCTCTAGGTCTTGGTCCACTTCAACATGATGACGTAATGATCCAATTGGCGGATCGATCAAGCAAATACCCTAAGGGGTATGTGGAGGATGTCCTTGTGCAGGTTAATCACTTGATATTCCCTGCAGACTTTTATGTATTGGAAATGGAGGATTCAGTTGATGATTCGACACAGCTTCTGCTAGGAAGACCCTTCATGAGAACCGCAAGGACCAATATCCATGTGGCTGGGGGTAATTTGACTATGGAGTTTGATGGCGAAGTCATTAAGTTCAACATCGTTGACGCCATGAGACATCCAAGTGCCATTCAAGATGAAGCAAGCAGCCATGCCGAGCCTTATTGTGGGGATGACGCCACTTTTCAAGGAGAAGGAAGAAGAGTCTAGGCTGACAGACTATAAACATTAAGCGCTGCATGAGAGGCAACTCATTTCAACCGTAGCTGTGGAGGAGCCATCACCGAGAGTTTGAATTTCTTAATCCCTTCACTGTTATTGTTGATATTTTTATGTATATATTTATTATGTGTTTTCGATCCCTACTTAGAGAATTATACATAACTTTGAGCTTACATTGAGGACAATGTAATTTTCTAAGTGTGGGGTAGAGATTACATAATAAATGTATATTTTATTTTTTGTGTTAAGCTCTAATTTTAAAATTCCGTTTTTTTTGTTTTTATTTTGAGTTTGTTTTATTTTTTTTAATATTTTTAATTGTTTTGAGTCTTATACCCTTAGAATGTCTATGATGAAAATTATCTTTTAAAATGCATAATGGATGGTTGAACATTTATCTTAAGAAAATTGCAACTTTTCATGAATTTTGTAAAGTATGAACACTTGAGATTTTTGAAAGAAAAGTTTGCATGTTTTGTTATTTTGTTTCCATAACAACCTTTGTGAGATTTTGAGCCTAAAATACTTTCTTTTTGAGTGATTAAATTCCATATCCTTTGAAAATTCACGTAAAGCCTCATTATTTTCATTATTCAATAACTATGTGCTATAGCTGTTTAATGGACTCTAGAATTTACTAGAACTTATTTATGTGATTTTCAAAGCTTTATAATCATAACTTGTTCTGATTTTGAATAGGATTGAAATTAATCTCAATTAGGATGACCACCAAAGCCAAAATAAGCCTTTGCCCATTTTTGTGCCCGTCGTGGGACTCTTTAGTTAAACTCCTTTGAGCCTACATTATGCCTTTTCTTTCATCACCCTTAAACAGAATTACTGAGCTTAGTATAGATTATCTTTACCTTGTTGTCAAGACTTGGCAAAAAAAATTTCGATGAAGCTGTGCCGTGATGTTAAAGAACAAGTGTGGGGAAGAGTTGAAGTGTGGGGTTGATACACCATTGTTTTATATTGTTATATGCCAAAATATGTCTTGTCCGAAAAAAAAAAAAAAATGTATTGCAAAAGAAGTTGCCGAAACAAAAGGAAAAAAAAAAGAAACAAAAGAAAAAAAAAGAGAAGAAAAGAAATCGGCAAAAGAAAAGAAGAATTTCGGACAAGTATGAAAGAAAAAGTCTAAGGCATAAGTTTTTATGGTGTTTTCATGAATGTGGAGTTGTAATTATTTTGAAGGTCCAAGAACGTTATATTTGACCTTTGTCCTGTTCATGGAGTGGAGACATAAGGAGGATGGAGTTGAAATTTGCCTAAGTCTTGTTTGATAAACACCACTTATATCCAAAAAAAATTCCTACCTTATGAAACCAAGCCCCATTACAACCCTTGAGATTATTTCATGATTCTTAAGATGACTAAACTTGATTTGTGGAGAATTTCATATAAGTAAGCATATGGTTTTGGTCCATTATTGCACTTAGTTGTTAAATGAGGTTTTTCCAAGAAAAATGTTTTCTCAAAGAGCCGTTATTTCTTGAAATATGCAAGTTATTCGTTATTGATCATCTTTTCTCTTGCATAAACTTATGAGTGAAAACCATTTTTCGAGTGAAAAAAAAAAGAGAGTGTACCTTGGAAAGGAGGATCAAAATTTCATTCATGTTTTACTTATAAATTTTGAAAATCTTGATTTTTCATGCTATAATACAAGTTTATGAACTTTTACAATTGTGCTTTCACTCGAATGTTAAAACTTGAGATTATGCGTACTTAAGAATCTGAGACAAAAATTTCTTAAGGGTATTAGAGTTATTGTTATTTTCGTTTTTGTTTTTGTTTTTACTTTCAGTTAGAGTCGGTTTGCTAAGGGACTAGCAAAGCTTAAGTGTGGGGTAGTTTGATAAGTGCGTTTTACGCCATGTTCTTAATGTATTTTCACCCCCATTTATACTTTGTTTATGCCTTAGTATAGTCGTTTTTACTTATTTTAGAGTCAAGAGGGTTTTTCTGTAGAGTTGTGGCTATTAGCCGTTTTTATACAGAAAATTGCACTTAAATGATGAAAACCGTTTTTGGACTATCACTTGGACGTTTTATTATGATTCGTTATTTTGTTACCTTGTCAGTTTTGATGTATTTTGTTTAAATGTGCAGAAGACAGGTAAATACGCTTAACATATCGAGAATCATGATGAACGGACTCATGACTGACAACAAGTGAGGCCACGGAAAAGAGGAAACACTTTTGGACATTGTTTTGCTCTCGGACAGAATCTGCCAGAAAACGTACATCAACTTCAAAAATTCATATCTAGAGTTCCAGGAGGAGTTAGAAGGCGGGCCACATATGGAATCAAAGCTGTGTGTGTCTACTTTTCAACCCCATTTTGATCGCAGCAATCGGAGTTGAGACTAAGGAGTTATGAGCAAAACAGTGGACAGAGGTCAGGCTGTAAAACTGGGCAGAAACTGCCTAAGTTGTCTAACGAGTTTTGGGAGATGATTCTTCAACAAATGGCTTCCCAGATTTGTCAAGAGATGTATCAAGACCTTAATGAAGTGTTAGGAAGCTGGACAAAAGAAGAAAATACGAAGAAGCATCAAGGCAGCCATATTTTGGTTAAGTGTAAGGTTTCCCGGTCAAACCGGGAAAGCTGACCTTGCCGGACCTATCACTGGTTTTGGCTGCCATCAAAGCCCAAGATTTCGTACATGAGGCCTACATGGATCCATAAACATGTAGGAAGGTCCAAGGAATCAGAAGATGGAGTCCAAATTCGGATACACAAGCTGAATTGAAGAAGGAATCATTGAGCAAATAGGAAAGAGAGTTAAAATAGGATTGCCTTTCCTTTGCCGATGCAGCTAGGGTTTCTCTATAGTTTTCTGTATAAATAGGTCTGTTGTATGCATATTTTAGGAGTCCTTTATCTACCTTAAGTTTATAGCTAGCCTAAACTCTACCTAAAAACCCTCCACACACAGAAAATACACAAACACAGCCGCCATCCCTTTGCCGCAACACAGCCTTTGCCGACTGCATCCATCCACTTTGCTGACTGCCTCCCACCATCCTAGCCGATCTAAATAGATAGGTTAGAGATGGATACATCAAGGTTGTGTATGTATATTATCTGTGTAAGAACAATGATTTTATTGATATATATTTTCTGGATTTTTAGGTTTTATATGATGCATGTGTTTATGACTCTTCTTTGTGATTTGATATGAACATGTTTGTCATGTAACGAATTAGTATGCATGCTAGGATTAAGAATCTGTTAGGATACGAAATTTAGGTTATTAACAAGTGTTAAATTGATTAGTTATCACCTGAGCATGAAGTCGAACCTTAGGTTAATTTGGTGGCCACAAGTTGACTATTAGGGGGGTGTCTAATAAGCCGTAATACTTAGACTAAATTTAGGCCGGTAGGAAACTTTTAGTTCTAAGTGTTGCCAAGGGTTGTTAGGGTGAATAACTTGCATAGGTTCGAGGATGGGTGACGCCATTGCTAACGAGTATGTCTCCAACCGACTCAAGAACGGTAAGTGAATTCTTGTTTGTTTTAGGCCGGTAGGAAATCTCAAACAGGGGTGTCACATATGTCTAGATTCAGGCCGTTAGGAAGTTTCTTGTACAACTTGAGAGAGTCTTAGAGGTTGGAATTAGTTTACACTTGTGAAAACTTAGATGAAGTAACTTGATTGTTTCTTAAGACTACTTGTTTACTAATCGGTGTTTTGTCTTGCTATTTGCTTAAACGGTAAAGTGACCATGTATGTAAATATTTGTTTTGTTTATTTTCTGTTTTAATCCATATTGCCGAACCAAACCCCCATATTATTCTTTATGTATATATTTGTGTGAATATTGCTAACTAATTTGTTTTGCAGAAATAAGTTCTTCCCTAGTGTCCCCGGCCTAGAACGATACCCTACTTGCATATACTACTACGATAGGGTTTATTATTGATTAATGTCTTAATTTGACAGGTCAATCCTAAAAGCAGTGACTGATTACCTTCGTTTTCATATCCATAAAACTTTCATTTTATAAGAAATCTCAGCCTTTACTTATGTTATCTTTAGACACAAATCTTTCAACCAGGGAGATTTATAATTCAATCATTTCATGTCCAAGAATCACATAAGCAAACACATGTTATCACACATCATGTAATAGATATAGGCATATCACAAACAATTCTACAAGAACACAGCAATACACACAAACCACAAACTTATTTCACTCAATTCAGAATCATCATTTATGGTTTTCCAACACCTAAATCTATCACATAAGTTTCATCTGGGCATCTATCCTAAAACTTAAGTACCCTAATTTCATAATTTGTTCTTCAATAAATTTGCGGAAAAATTTATGAAAGAAAATTGTGTAAGAAAGTTTTGATCAAGTAGAACGGTTTATGAAAGCGTTTTGGTGGCTCTGATACCATATGTTAGACTAAAACAACAAAGACAAAAACATTTAACATAAACACATGTATATAAACAAGATCACAGATCATGGCATCAGACATACATCAACATATACGTACATGTACTGATATATATATACGACGAACAGAAGTAGTACCTTGCTCAATGTTGAGGGCAGCCATCAGGATGAAGAGAGATGGGAAGTAGCTTCCAAAGGAGATCTTCTGTGCAGCACTCAAGTACTAAAGCTCTAATGGAGAGAGACTAGTTTTTGGCGTGAATTAGAGTGTGCATAAGGACCCCTTTTATACTGCATTTTGGATAGCTCAAACTTTTAACCATCAAAGAGTTTGAGTTCCACACAAATATCACAATATTAGCCTATCTCTATTATCTTATTATACAAGATAATTCAAATGTATTTCATTGTTTATCTAACCATTTCATTTAGATAAACATATCATGATAATGCAATTAATAATCTCACAATACTCCTTATATTATTCTATAGAAGTTGTCAAGCCTTAGGACTTATAATGTTAAGTCCATCCTAACCATTCATGTATTAAGTAAGGGCAGGTATGAATAATCGAGGAAGTAATAGTTTGATATCATGTAAGGTTTAATCAGAATATATGACAAATACAATTTTTCACGTACTGCATGTGGTATTATTTCTGTGCGCAAGACGATATATCTTATTACTAATTGTACTGCATGCATTGACAAGCTAATTAGATACTTGGAAATTCCGATCAGCTAGCCGGCAACTTAGTCTATATGATGGAGAACCACTCCTTGATGCTACTGAGTATGGCACTGTTGTAGGTGCTCTACAATACCTCACACTCACTCGTCCAGACATTTCTTATTCAGTGAATCAGGCTTGCAAATTTATGCATCGTCCCACTGTTGTGCATTGGACAGCTGTGAAGCGAATATTACGTTACTTAAAGTTCTCCAATCATCATGGTACGAAATACCAAACCAGTTCTCTATTCATCAGTGCATATTCTGATGCGGATTATGCAGGTGATCATGATAAAGCACAATCCACCAATGGTTATTGTTTATATTTAGGACCAAAATTAATCTCTTATAGTTCCAAAAATCAAATAATTGTTTCACGCTCTAGCGCCAAAGCCGAGTATAAACAACTCGCCTTCACTGCAACTGAGTTTTTTTTTGAGTAAAATTCTGTAAAGTCCCTATAGTTTAGGTGGTTCATCTGTTTAGTTCTTCAACTTTCAGTTTAATCTGTTTAGTCCTTGAACTTACAATTGTTAATCTGGTTAGTCATTTCCATTATTTCTGATGGAATATTCCGTCAGAAAAGAGAATATTCTGTTTTTCTATGATATTTTTGTTTAAAAGAAAAATGAACGGAGCATGGTGGGCCTTGAATTTTGAATTTGTTTAACATTTTGCAAATATAAAATCTATCATTCTACTTAAAAGTAAAGTTAAAAAAAAAAAAAAAACTTTTTGTAACGGAAAAACAGTAGCTTAACAGTTTTTTTGTAATTGTTGGACCTTCTAGATGAGAAATCAAAACCTTAAGGACTATATAGATGTTTTTTAAACCTTGAGGACTAAGTAGATGAGTTGTGTAAATCTTAGGGACTAAACAAAGGTTAATTCTTTTTTTTTTTTTGCTGCGTTCCATGTTCTGTGATTTAAGTTTGTTTCTTCAATGTCCAAAGATATGGTGCGATAACTTGTCTCTTAAATCTTAATGCTATTGCATCTAACCCACTGTTTCATGCTTGCACTATGCATGTTGAAGTGGATTATCATTATATGCGAGAAAATTAAGGTGGCAATAAGGAACTCCAGGTTTGTTTCTACAACAAATCAAATAGCAGACATCTTTACTTTACTAAAGGATTGTCTTCTTCCCTCTTTCACTTGTATCCAAGCTTCCTGTCCTTGAACGGACCACTCAGCTTGCGGGGGAGTGATAAGCCAGCTACACAAGAGATATACCATCTTGATCTCTTCTTCTACTCCAGATAGCTCGGACCATTCTTCTGATACGACTGTTCTAGAATGATATCAAAATTCAGACCAACCAAAAAAAAAAGTCATCAACATGGCCAAAAAGTGTACCGATGAACATGTCCATGAAATAATAAACAATTTTCATACCTCTATAGCCCAGAAACCTAATCACATTACTAATCATATCACTGAATTTTGAGCTCCACGAACCACAGGTATGTACATATGAATGTGCAATAATTGATGCCGCCAAACCCTAGCAAGGGACGGCAATCCATACTTAATGGATTCAACTTCTCTCACATTTTTGTAAAACTCAACCATATATAGCTCTGTTGAAGTTGAGAAGATTAAATGTTCCGATCCACTGGTTAATTTATACCAGCCAACTAGGCAAAATTTAGCATGCTATGAAAAAGGTTAGGCAACACATCCCCTTAATTCACAAGGTAGTCCTGAAAATAGTATAAAGCATGAAACGATAATTAGTTAGACTGTAATTAATTGTTAGGTAAAGATATGATTTTTATTAGTATAAATATAAGTGAATGCAATCTCTTTTCTCACATCCTAGCCTGCACTGGTTACCAATAATATTGCTATAATCTTTTTTCAAATGGCAAGTTTTAAGTTGTTTGTTTCAGGGAAAGTCGTACCCTAAATATTCATGCTCGCCGCCTGCAGTAACAGCAAAAATCGAAGCCTTGCTCACACTCAACGATTTCAGCGAAGGCGGTGACAGGGGAGGACCGTCATATTGTGACGGAAAATACCATTCAAACAGTGAGAAGGTTGTGGCACTTTCCACCGGGTGGTTTGATAATAAATCGAGATGTGGGAAGATGATCAGAATTACGGCAAGAAATGGTAAGACTACGACTGCAAAAGTTGTGGACGAATGCGATTCGCGTGCTGGGTGTGATAAGGAGCATGCAGGTCAGCCGCCGTGTAGGAACAGTATCGTAGATGGGTCCGCAGCTGTGTGGAAAGCTTTGGGACTTAATCAAGATGAAGGTGTTGTTCCGGTGACTTGGGCCATGGCATAGTTAGCTACTTCTACTATCATATATAGCATCTGCACCTCAGGTAAATGAATACATAAAATAAGGACCATATATATGATTAATCCAATAACTACTAATTGGTTATCATATAATGCTGATTTTGGAATAAATGGCAATACATGCCTTTTCCCTTCTGTTGATGTTTGTTTTTGTTATGTGTACGTGATGATGAGTTTACATTACTTCAATAGATGAATTCGAACTACCAAGTAATTTAGAACTTTGAAATTCTACCAAAGCTAGCCCCGGTTAGTTGTAGCAGTCGAGTGTGCAACTTTGTGGAATGCTTTCTAAATCTATCAAGATCAAGGTGTTGTGCCGAATGACTCTTTCTAGCTAGCTAGCTTCTACATGTGGGATATGCATCGTAAAATTTGTAATGAATACATAAACAAAGGGTCGGTATGAATAATCCAAAAGCTGATAACCGATTAACGGTGTTACTAGAAAATTGCATTACATGTGAAACGGCTACAATGAGTAGTGGATTAATAAATGGCTAACGAACACCAACGTGATGGATGACTCGCGAGCGACTAGACTTCACAGTGAAAACTCATATATATATACACGACCATAGTGACAAACTGATTGAGCCATGACAGCCCTGGCTCCGCACAAAGTAATCCAAATGGAAAAATTTTAAGATCGGCATATCAGTTTTGGACGACTGAAAATTAAGGTAATTTATGTTACCGAACAATCACAATGGTGTCTGGCTTTCAGAACCCGACCCAAGTTGTATACAAACCGTCAATTACTCTGTTACCTCATGTGGTTTCCGTCAAACTTTTGAGGGCAATTTCGTCACCCTAACTTTCCCGCCAATCTAGCACTAGACAGTGACCATATTACAAATTTTCCCTTCAAATAGTGAAATCACTCAAAATTCGAATTCACTTTGCCTCCAAAAACATAAAATTGCCCCACCAAAATATATTCAACTACAGTAAGCAATTATAACTTAAAGCAACCATTTTGTGACCATATATATAGAAGGAAAAACCAACACAAAATATGTGAAACAAATCAAATTAGAAAGCTGAGAACCATTTTCAAACTAAAAAAGCTGGGAATCCATTTCAAAATAAAAAAGCTGGAAACATATTATCTCATTAATTGGCATTTGACATTGTTCAAAATCAAAAACAACTAGCTGTTACACAAAAGCTTCATCAAAAGCATGGCATTTGTAAGTTCAAAAGAAGCAAACAGATGCCACAATAACAGTTAGTTTACATGCCACTAAAAGACAAGTTCTAGACTTATGAATTTCTAATCAGTACAGGTCGTCATGGCTCCTTTGGCTGTCAAACATTCTGAGTGCTTGTGCCAGATTTTGCTGTCAAACATTCTGAGTGCCTGTGTCAATAATACATAGACAAAATAATGAGACATTAGCATCCAAATATACAAAGTCACAAATAAAATACAACAAATAGGCTTTACCAAACTTTAAGGTACCTGTGAATTTGGTTGCACCACATTGTGAGTTCCAGATTCTTGGGTGGTATCAATATTGACATTGAGGTTCACATTCTCATTCTCATTAATGATGTGATTATCCAAGTTTGGCATAGATGATGTTTGAGAGTACCTAGGATCTGCATCTTCAAAGTTTGATTCTTCATGGTGTTTTGGCCACGATCTTCAGCGTGCGGAGCCGAGGTGATTAGCGAACAAAAAAATAGGAGGAGTTGCGGGCGTTCCACCTCGCGGACGAGGAATGTGCTGAGTGTGCTTGCTTGACTTCTTGAATCAGGCGGAATGAGTTCCAGGTGCCACCTTGCGGACGAGCAATTTACTAGCACAAGCAGTCGATACTCACGGCGGGGTGAGCAGAGCAACTATAGGGATGTTTCCGAGGAAACAGGGTCGAGTTCCGGAGAGCTCTGAAGAATTCTAGGTGGCGAGGCGCTTAGAATCAGGGTTTCGAAGAGGCTTCGAAGGGAATTGGCTCCTAGGAGCGCTGGAGGTTTCGACGGGGTCGAGGGGTTTTCAACGAGGTTGAAGGGTTTTGTTCTGTATTTGAGTAATTGTTTGATTGTGTGGAGAGAGAGGTCTTTGTAAGCCGTGGAGCTTCTTTATATAGTGGGAGAGAGAGTCCGCCGCGAAAGATAATGAGAAACGTGTTGGACTCTGCAACGTGAAGCACAAAGGATACTATTCATCCCATGCAGACCAATCCGCATGCGACACATGTTCAGCTCGCACAGTCCATTTAGAATAGGACACTGCTTCTGGCGCGCCTCTCAACTGTAGAGTCCTATGCGGACTGAAATTAGGAGCAATCTTATCCCGCAGGGTGCCACAGTCCATGTAGAAAACAAACTCGTGCGAACCGCGGACTATGTAGCTCAATTCCACCTCGCGGGCCAAAAGAAGGCCTTTTAATTGATAAGGGCCACAGGGATTAGCCCAAAGCATGTCAAAGACTGTAAAAAGTTAGAAACGATTATAAGCATTCGCGCGGACTCCGCGTGTGTCAACCTTGCGAACTAGCGAATCAGTTCGCCAGCGTTCCTAGATGCAGTCCGCCTGGCCAAAGTCATTCCGCGCAAATATGTGTTCCGCGTGAAGCGCGCGAGATGGATCCCAACACTACCAGAAGAAAGGCTTTAGCCGACGAAAAAAAAAACCAGGCCGGCGAATTAAAAATTTTCGTCAGCTAAATAATTTTTTTCGTCGGCTATAGTCTGTGAACTTTAGCCGACGAAATTTTCAAAAGTTTAGCCGACGAAATTTTCAAAAGTTTAGCCGACGAAATTTTTAAGAGTTTAGCCGACGAAATTTTTAAAAGTTTAGCCGACGAAAAATATAATTTCGTCGGCTATAGTCTGTGAACTTTAGCCGACGAAATTTTCAAAAGTTTAGCCGACGAAATTCTTAAGAGTTTAGCCGACGAAATTTTAAAAAGTTTAGCCGACGAAAAATATAATTTCGTTGGCTAAAGTGTCATATATTTACAGATTTGGACAACAACTCATCTGGAAAAAAAAATTATACGTAGAACCTTCAAATGCAAAAAAGTCGTGAAATAAGATATGACCAGAATGATGAAATACGTCTACAGTTGAAAAATGACAGTATTCCGGTAAAGTCTCGGTGCCGATAGTTGACTTACCCTTATTATTCACTATGCTGCAGATTTGGTTTTTGGTGTCCGATTGACTATTGTGATACCTTTCCGGAAGCGTAATGGCGCTACGAGTCAAACTCATCGCTAACGCCATGATGTACAAGCTTTTTTGGCCATCCGAGTCCGTTTAGGGCTTCAAAATACAGTTTTCTTATTTTCGATTAGAGTTGACCGTTTCGATCGAGCCATTAACTTTGTCGAATCCAGTTGAATTTTTAATCATACACATATTTCATCATAATGATCATATCTGACAGTCGAATTTTGGTTTGTGAATTTTAGTCATCGGAATCACAACATGTCTACTATTTTTCGTTATTCGGGTTTATGGGGAGCCCTATCGTCTGAAGGTAAATGTCTCAAAATTTTTATATCGGCAGTTGCGTCTCATCTACGTGAGAGTTTTTTGTGTGGAAGGTTTGACCAAACTACGTAATATAGAGGGGGGATATGAGCGTTTTCGTGTGATAAGTGACGATGGATTATGGTTGACCGTTTCGATCGAGCTCTTAACGTTGTCGGATCCAGTTGAATTTTTTACCATAGACGTATTTCGTCATAATGATCATATCTGACGGTCTAATTTTGGTTTGTGGATTTTAGTCATCGAATCACAACGTGTCTACTAATGTTGTATAACTTGTTTAGTAGGTTATACAACTTTGTGAACCAACTCTATATAGGAAGCAAAATTATTAAAAATCTCGTGAAATAAGATGTGTTCAGAATGGTGAAATACGGCTATGGTTCAAAAATCACATAAATCGGGTAAAGTCTCGGAGCCGATAGTAGCGGTCAACCCTATTTACCGTTATTATTTCTTAAGGGGAGCCCTATCGTCGAAAGATAAATGTTTCAAAATTTTTATATAGGTGGTTGCGTCTCATCTACGTGAGAGTTTTTCGTGTGGAAGATTTGACCAAACTACGTAATATAGGGGGAGATATGAGTGTTTTCGTGAATTTATAGACTTTAGCCGACGAAAATATATGAAAAGTCGTCGGCTAAGGTCAAAAAATTTCAAAATTTTTTAGGCGGTAAACCAAAGTTGGAGTAAAATTTTCAAAGGACTTTAGCCGACGAAAATATATAAAAATTCGTCGGCTAAGATGGTTTTTGCCGACGAATAACCTAATATTTCGTCGGCTATAGGTATTTTTCAATTTTTTAATTACATACTATAGCCGACGAATACGTTAGGGTATTCGTCGGCTAAACCCTAAAATTTCTCTATTACCTACTATAGCCCTATATTCGGTGGTTATTTTACGTAAAATTTTTATACGACTTGTTGCGTGTCATCGGTTTAAAACTATTTTCAGTTATCATAGCCCTTATTCTTTTTGGATCAAGTTGAATTTTTTCCCATACATCTATTTTATCATGATGGTCAGATCTGACGGTCGGAATTCTGTTTCTCAAGTTTGATCATCACAATCACAACATGCATACTAATGTTGTATAACTTGTTTACCAAGTGTTATGTAAATGTTCCGTTTCAAAAACAAACTATACGTAAAACCTTCAAACGCTAAAAAGTCATGAAATAAGATATGAAGAGAATGTTGAAATACATCCACGGTTGAAAAATCACACTATTCCGGTAAATATTCGGTGCCGATAGTTACGGTCAATGCAATTTTTCATTTTTTCCCCCTATGAGTAGCCCTATATTCGGTGGTTATTTTGCGTAAAATTTTTATACGACTTATTGCGTGTCATCGGTTTAAAACTATTTTCAGTTGGAGGTCCGGCCAAAATACGTAATTTAGACGGTCGAACGACATTTTCCGTGTGTTTAGGGGTTTGACTTACGAGATTGACCGTCCAGATCGAGCCCTTATTCTTTTCGGATCAAGTTGAATTTTTTCCCATACATGTATTTTATCATGATGGTCAGATCTGACGGTTGGATTTCTGTTTCTCAAGTTTGATCATCACAATCACAACATGCCAAATGTATAACAATAATTTTAGCCGACAAATTTCTAAGGTTTAGCCGACGAATTTCCAAGTTTTAGCCGACGAAATTGGTACCTTTAGCCGACGAAATTTTCAAAGGACTTTTAGCCGACGAAAATATATGAAAAGTTGTCGGCTAAAGTCGAAAAATTTTCGAAATTTTCAACCAAAATTTTGAAAGGACTTTAGCCGACGAAATTAATGAAAAGTCGTCGGCTAAAGTCGAAAAATTTTCAAAATTTTGAACCAAAATTTTTTGGCGGTCAACCAAAGAGTTTAGCTGACGAAAATAAAGAATTTCGTCGGCTAAAGTTCTTTATATAGCCGAAGATGGTAAACCTCTCCAATCTCACTAACCTTCCTTGTCTACCTCTCCAATCTCACCCTCGCCGAGAACAACATCTCCGGTCCCATCCCGCCTGAGATCTCCGCTCTCTCCGCCTCCTCAACCTCTCCAACAACGTCTTCAACCGCACGTTTCCGCCGGAGCTCTCCAACCTCACTAACCTCCGTGTTCTCGACCTCTACAACAACAACCTCACCGGCGTGTTGCCGGTTTCGGTGGCTCACATGACCAACCTTCGCCATTTGCATTTGGGTGGCATAATAATTTGGATTATGCCTAATAATCAATCATGGCTTATACTTTGGATTTTTTTTTCTTTTATAGTGTTTTGCGCGATCATAATACTTTGGATTGCTTCCTAATAATCAATCATGGCTTATAATTACATGTACCATGAGTTTAGCCGAAAGTTTCTGCAGTTTTTTTTTTCAAAACCCAGCAACTTTAGCCGACGATATTCAAACACTATATTCGTCGGCTATAGTATTTTTTAATTTTTTTTAATAAGTTTTAGCCGACGAATAACCTAATATTTCGTCGGCTATAGTTATTTTTAAATTTTTTTTAAAAGGTTTAGCCGACGAATAACCTAATATTTCGTTGGCTATAGTTATTTTTAAATTTTTTTAAAAGGTTTAGCCGACGAATAACCTAATATTTCGTCGGCTATAGTTATTTTTTAATTTTTTTATAAGGTTTAGCCGACGAAATATAAAATATTTCGTCGGCTATAGTTATTTTTTAAATTTTTTTACAACGTTTAGCCGACGAAATATAAAATATTTCGTCGGCTAAACCTTATTTTTTATTATTTATTACACACTTTAGCCGACGAATATTTCGTCGGCTAAAGTCTGGGACTATAGCCGACGACATATATTTCGTCGGCTAAAGTGGGACTATAGCCGACGAAAAAAAAATTTTGTCGGCTAAAGTCATCACAGACGGCCTTTTCCCGGCGACACTATAGCCGACGATCCTTCGTCGGCTAAGATCTTAGCCGACGAATTTTTTTAACAAGCCGACAAAAATTTTTCGTCGGCTAAAGTGCTTGTTCTGGTAGTGCCACTCCGTGTGAAGTTATTTCGCGCGCGAGCTCTGTTTTTGTCTGGAAGCGCGCGAGATCCTTAATCCGCTCGGGACATGTAGTCCGCGCGAGCTGTACTTTTGTCTGAAAGCGCGCGAGATCCTTAATCCGCACGGAGTCATTCCGAGCGCGGACTTTGCGATCATCCCGCGCGGCCTAGCTGGCGGGCCATTATTTATAAACTTTAAAGGAACTTGGGCTCGCCAGCTGCCATAGACCAAGAACTTAATTAATAATTACGTAGACAATTATTATCCAGTAAAATATTAATTTAGGCGCAAACATTGCCCCCCAGCCTCGAAGTCATGAATATCAAGAATGACTGAAGAGGGTTATGTTCATGCTACTCCAAAGCCACTGGATTGGCTCGGGTCATAAGATGAGTGTGAGTGGAGAAGCCTGTGAATAGGCCTTGAAACCCTAGCACCCAACAAAGCATTGTAGTGAAGCTTTTGCATGGCTCGCCTAGGCACCTTGGACTTGGACTTAAAATGCATTCGCCTGCTCTTCTGCTTTTCTCAAAAGACATGCACGTTGTACATCCCGTGAGCGAATGTAGCTCGCATGGATATAACTTAACCGGAGCGGACTTTTGCGTTGACTAGACTCCAAAAACAGCTCCTCGCGAATCTTGGCGATGGCAAGCCAGCTTTTTAATAAGCCTGGAATGACAAAGGCCATATACTTCGCTGCCCCCCTTGCACGAAACAAAGAGAAACAAACAGAAAGTTCGGCGAACGGTCATGTACTTCACGACCTGTGTGCGTGGCAAATGGTCATGTACCTCGCTGCCCCCTATCGCGAACCAAAGAGAAGGATCGGCGAATGGCTGCATAAAGGTAGCGAACACTTTGAAAACTTGGAGGCCACCGGGATTGGCCTAAATAATGACTAAGACACTTGAAGAAGGTCTAAAGTCTGAAATAACTGGAAACACATATCCCCCCATTGGGCCCCCCAGTTTTGATGTCTGTCCGCCGATGCTTGAAAAGAATGAAGCACATTAAAACTTTAGTATGCCCCCAATGAGGAAAGCGGGCTACTAGGTCATGAAAACACTTTGAAAAAGGCAACGTGCGAATCTGCGCGTCTCCTGGCCTGTCTACATTCAAACTGCCATAACTCTCTCCAGGAATGGCGGAATGACGAACCGTAAAATCCTCTGGAAAGTAGACATCCAGGGCTTTCTGTTGATGTAAGGCGCGGCAGCTTGTTCTTCCTGGATCAGTCCATTTTAATCGGCGAAGTCAACTGTTTTGTAATGGTTGTTGCAACTTTCAGCATTGCAATCTGTCTTGACTTCGCTGGCAGCAACTCAAGGCATATGGAATGCCTATTGACATCAAGCCTCAGGGATAGGCTTCTAAGTATAGTTCAAACCTGATATAGGCAAGAACATTGTCCTGCATTTCAGCAAGACCAATGATCTCTTTTTGTATTTGTGGCTATTTGAATTTTTTGTATTTTCTTTTTTCTAATGCGAGAAAGAAAGAAACTAAAATAAAAAATGGAAGTAAAAGCTGAAGTGAAAGCTAGGAGTAATGAACAGATCATAGCTTGAGTAGTGATCCCTCGTTAGGCCACGGAGGAGGCCACCAATGCTTCACTCCAAGTCTCGACGTTGTCATGTTTCTAACGTGAGACCGTTGCTGTTGAAAATCTCCAAATGTTGAGCAGAGTTGTCCCGTATCAACAACTTGGAAACTTTGGCAAGGTATTTCATAGGGTACGTCTCGTTGCCCCCCACGTATCCTTGTACGTTGACCAAGTACGATCTTCAACTGCATTTTCGTGGATTGTATGTCGTTGAGATCTGCCTTATCACCCATTACTATGTCGAAATGCGTGGTCTTATTGGGAATAACCACGCATTGGTCAGAGAAAAGGACCACTTGCTTGTCAAGAGCTTCACTGGGATTAAACTCTTGTGGCATGTGATTTGGAGACAGATGCACCAACAAATAGTTTTCATCGTACTCATCATAAATTGGCTCCGTGTCAAAACCACATGCAGAATCAATAAAGGTCGGTAGCTCGACCCTTTTTGCAACCATGGGCATGCATGGACTCCAAGTATATTGGAGAGTGAAACCGCGGACTGGCCAAGGGATGTCACCAAACCGTATGTAGTTAAGCTAAATATGATCATGGTTTGGCGAAGCGGACTGAGTCATCTTGCTGGTGACCATAAGATTGGCGACGTGAACCTTTAGGAGCAGCGGACTCTGCCAGCCTCGACGCCCCGCGTGTGCATGCTTAAGAGGAAACTCAAGAGGTGCTGGTTCATCTTCAGTTCGCGTGTCATGAGTTGGTAGAGAAAGCAGGCGAGCTCTGCCTTGCCCCCCATGCGGCTGACCTGTGTCCACGTATACATCTCGCATGGGACAGTTGGCTACTTGGAAGTCGTGGTTTGCCATCATGCAAAGTCGTGGTTCGCCATCAGTGTGCGAACTACTTTCTTCTTCAAAGATGGACTGTTCTGTCCTATCTTCAGGCTTCTTTTCCTGAGGAGCACCATGAAATTTCGAGATGGGATTGTCATCCATAATCTCCCTGGCCTCTACCTCAGGTTCTTCATCATTGATTGACGAAGTGGTTCCTTGTTTGGACGTAGGTCTGCTTAAAGGAAGTCCTACACCATTAGATTGACTGCTAGGCAGTGCAATCTTCTTGTGCAAGACGTTCGTGGTTTGCCCCGACTTGTGTTGGGTTTGTTGGATCTTGTTTCTTTTGGCATGTTCAACAAGGCCGTCTACCTTCCCAGCGAGGTCGGTGACATGAGTTGTCAAACTCTGGATCTGTCCCGTGAGCTATGCGAACATCTGGAAGACTTGCTCCATAGGTGTCTTGGGTCGGCTGAGAGCCTACCATGGCGGTCTCGCTTCCCTATGGTTAATCGCTTGTACTCCCTGGTCCCACTGGGCGTGTCAATATTTTGGCTACGATCCTCAGCATGCGGAGCCGAGGTGATTAGCGAACAAAGAGATAGGAGGAGTTGCGGGCGTGCCACCTCGTAGACGAGGAATGTGCTGAGTGTGCTTGCTTGACTTCTTGAATCAGGCGGAATGAGTTCCAGGTGCCACCTTGCGGACGAGGAATTTACTAGCACAAGCAGTCGATACTCACGGCGGGGTGAGCAGAGCAACTATAGGGATGTTTCCGAAGAAACGGGGTCGAGTTCCGGAGAGCTCTGAAGAATTCTAAGCAGCGAGGCGCTTAGAATCAGGGCTTCGAAGAGGCTTTGAAGGGAATTGGCTCCTGGGAGCGCTGGAGGTTTCGACGGGGTCGAGGGGTTTTCAACGAGATTGAAGGGTTTTGTTCTGTATTTGAGTAATTGTTTGATTGTGTGGAAAGAGAGGTCTTTGTAAGCCGTGGAGCTTCTTTATATAGTGGGAGAGAGAGTCCGCCGCGAAAGATAATGAGAAACGTGTTGGACTCTGCAACGTGAAGCACAAAGGATACTATTCATCCCATGCAGATCAATCCGCATGTGACACATGTCCAGCTCGCACAGTCCATTTAGAATAGGACACTGCTTTTGGCGCGCCTCTCAACTGTAGAGTCCTATGCGGACTGAAATTAGGAGCAATCTTATCCCGCAGGGTGCTACAGTCCATGTAGAAAACAAACTCGTGCGAACCGCGGACTCTGTAGCTCAATTCCACCTCGCGGGCCAAAAGAAGGCCTTTTAATTGATAAGGGCCACAGGGATTGGCCCAAAGCATGTCAAAGACTGTAAAAAGTTAGAAACGATTATAAGCATTCACGCGGACTCCGCGTGTGTCAACCTCGCGAACTAGCGAATCAGTTCGCCAGCGTGCCTAGATGCAGTCCGCCTGGCCAAAGTCATTCCGCGCAAATATGCGTTCCGCGCGAAGCGCGCGAGATGGATCCCCACTCCGTGCGAAGTCATTTCGCGCGCGAGCTCTGTTTTTGTCTGGAAGCGCGCGAGATCCTTAATCCGCTCGGGACATGTAGTCTGCGCGAGCTGTACTTTTGTCCGAAAGCGCGCGAGATCCTTAATCCGCGCGGAGTCATTCCGAGCGCGGACTTTGCGATCATCCCGCGCAGCCTAGCTGGCGGGCTATTATTTGTAAACTTTAAAGGAACTTGGGCTCGCCGGCCGCCATAGACCAAGAAATTAATTAATATTTACGTAGACAATTATTGTCCAGTAAAATATTAATTTAGGCGCAAACACATGGGGCAGTGGTGCTTCATATTCCTGGGGTCCTTCATTTGGTGCTTTGGCTTGAATATGGTTTTGTTGAGGCACTTATTCTTGAACATTTTATGGTTTCATCCCAACATTTTCATTAACCTGCAACTCTATAATTAGTAGAAGTTATTCCATTGCAGAATACTAGGGTGAATAACCTTGTACGAGAAATCAAATCATTATGCACAAATTGCATCAATAAGTAATCTTATTACCTGGTTCCTTCTTGTACAACTCCTAGCATTGTGTCCTTTTTGATTACAGGTTTCACATGAAACACGAGAATAAAAACTCCTTGGCAACTTTTCAGTTCCAGGAGGTGGTGCTGTTTCACCTAGTGTAAGTGTAATGCATTAGTGAATAAATCATCTTGATTTAGAAAAAAAAAATGTCATCCAAGCTAATGTAATTAAATTACCTAGTCCTTTGGTCTTATTTTTCTTAGGCCTCCCAGGTTGCCTTCTATATAATGGAGGAGCAATGTTTCTCTCAATAGGCTCCCATTCAGAGACACCAGCAATTGGATGCAACATCACTTGTTAAGCCTGCATGTATTTCTTCTTGGTATACCATTCAGCCACATAATCATCTGGAGACCACCCTTTCGAGTAGATCCCAAGGCTACAAGGCAGTCCACATAGATCCCATCTTCTACACGTGCATGACATTGTGTCCAGTTGTACCGAGTGTTGAGAGATCACTCCAGACTCGCATGCAACCCCTCTGCCTTGTATTTCAAATCTCCATTCACTAGATTCAAGTGCCCTGTACTGATTTTCCCAACTTGCATTCTTCTTCAAGAGTTTCTCAATGCGTGGACCTACCTTGCACCTCCATCTTGCAGCAGAGTTCCTTATATTAGCTAGTCTTACCATGCAAGCAATTCAAATATCTTCCAAACATGGTATGATTGGCTTCTTCCTTGCTTACAATAAAGTCTTGTTGAAGGACTCACTATAATTGTTGAGAAGAATATCACATTTCAACATCCATCCAAAATGAGACCTTGACCAATGCTTTGCCGGTCTGTCCATACACCAATTATAAGCACTTCTTGAGGCTGCCGCCATTTCTCCCATTGTTTTGGTGCATTCATTCATTGTTGTTGTTGTTGCTCTTGCCACTGCTCACAGCCTTTGCTTCAACTCTAGTCTAGTATGGCCATCACCTTTGAAATTGTTATGCAAATGTCGAACGCAGTGCCTATGCTCTGCATTAGGAAACAAATCTTTGATGACTTGTTCCTAGCCTTTTTGTTTGTCACTAATGAAGACATAATGGTGTGAATTCCACATTTGCAGGTCTTCTCTTAAAAAAGTAAGAAACCAATTCCATGTATCGCCTGTTTCCCCTTCAACAATGGCCCATGCAATAGGGTAGATGCCATTGTTACCATCAATCCCAACTGCTGAAAGCTATTGATGACCTTTATGAAACCCTTCAAATGACATCCATCCAAGCCAATGATGGTCTGCACCCTGCTATCCATCCCTCTCTCAGTGGTGCTAAACAAATGTAGATTCTCTTGAATCTAGTGATCTCCCTTTCAAGCTCAGTATGAATCCATACACTTGAACTTGGATTTCTCTTTTTCAATTCATGAGCATATGCCTCTAGAAGGTTATACTGATCTTCAATGCTCCCTTGTGCCTTCTTAATCGCCTTATTCTTAGCTCTATAACAAAGTTGGTACCCAATCTCCATTCCAAAGTCCCTATTCACAGCATTTTGAATTCCCTCCCTAGACCACTTAGCATTAGCCATAAAACAATTCTTGTACTCTTCAGCTAAAAAGGGAGCATGGCAATGGTAAACCCTCTTTTTAATTGAGCTGCAAGTGTGATTAGGTCTGAATGTCCTAATCTGCAGTGTAGGATTGTCATTAGTTGGACTACTTGCATAAAGCCACAAAGGGCAATCCGGAGAAGTTTTGCATTTCACTAACACCTTGTGCTTTGTGTTCCTAAGAAACCTCAGCTCTTTCTTAGTCAAAACAGCATGCTTCCTAACAGCATGCTAGAACACTTTGGAGTATGGGAAGATCATCCTGAGAGCAAACCTTGGATTAGAACTCTAACCAATCAGAGAACCTTTTCTTACCATTTACCTTAAAAGGCCCAACATCTTCACCATCATTGTCAGACTCATGCGCACTTTGAAATTTATCTGAAGCTACAACCTCTTCATCATTGATGTGACCCTCAAAACCCATTTCATCAAACTCTGGCACCCTATCAACATTACCATCAACATTCCTCTCAAACAATATTTCATCATCTTCCTCTTCCAACTCGTAGTCATTGTTTACGAATCCATCATAGTTAGGATCATCTGAGTCATCACTATCAGAACTGAACTCTTCTTCCTGAACAAGCCTAGAAGACTCACCACCACTTCTAGTGTTATATGACCTCTTCTTGGGTCTCCCAACCTTTCTTTTATGGGCTACTTCAA
Organism: Fragaria x ananassa; assembly: GCA_034370585.1. NCBI lineage: Eukaryota > Viridiplantae > Streptophyta > Magnoliopsida > Rosales > Rosaceae > Fragaria > Fragaria x ananassa. Next base: position 21,261,820 of record CP139765.1, on the reverse strand, counting down.
CAATTTTCTCTTTTCCTTTGCCTCTGTCTATTGTGACATTTGAAATAGGAATAGAAGCTCGTGGCCCATCAGATGGCTCTCTAATTTGAATTCTTGTTGTTCTTTTCCTCGGCCCATTCGCACCTCGACTACTCCCATCAGCTCTGATACTTCTACCAGCCACATCAACAACCCCATTACCCATACCACAACTTCCCATAGTTGTCTTTGGCAAGCCCCACTCTTCAAACAATTCATCCAAATTAGCGGCATCTTCTTGTTCACCCATATCTTCTTCATCTGTCAAAGGTAAATCCTCAATCAAGTGTCCAAAGAATGACAAGTGATCTGGATCCTCATCCATACGCTCCAATTCAAACTCAGAAAACGTCCTCTTTGGAGTCAAACAAACGATATAGATGTCTAACACCCTGCTAGATCTTGGAATAAATTGGACAATGTCCATAGCATCAGCATCAGTAACAACTGACAAATACCTAGTCCCTTCCTCAGACCCTGGTATCCTAAACCAATAGCTAATTGGGTCATGACAATATCCCATATCAAAGACCCAATAATTGAACCCAGCTATATCCAGCCTGACGGGGTCGACACAATCCACATATAGCATATCCCCACCTTTATACACCTTGTTCATCCCACCATTGCTATAAAACCTACCCTCATTATGTATAGCCACTGTGAACAACTCTGTGCCTGCCAATTTGAGATCACAAATATATGTTAACTTCCAACTAATAGACAAATAAATCCAAAGATAGAAAAGAAAACAGAAACTCAGAAAGGGACCCACACATAAAACAAAATTAATTAACTTTTTGTATCAGTTTTTTTTTCTTTTTTCTTCCTTTTCGAAAAATCCTATATCAGTTTCTTCTCATGTGTTCATTCAATGTCTTTTTTTTGTCTAAGTGGTCATTCATTGTTGTTCGGTGTACTTCACCTAACAATTTTGGGTGGAAACGTAACAACAACAACTCATTTACTTCCCACCAAACTTGAAACCATAATCAATATATTCCCATATTGAAACCATAAAAAAACTTTCATTTCACTTCCCAACCAGTCTCCCTATTATCAAATTGTTGTTTATCTAACTTTTCTTTAAGAAAATAAGATAGCGACAAGAAGAAATTAATTGAATATGAACAGTAGCCCCAAACCCTAGATCATTATCATTGACTCAGTTAAACAAAGATAGAGTCTAGGGACAACAATGACTAAATGGAGAAAAAGAAAAGCAGATCTTTATGAACACATTTTTCATACCTGCATATTCAGGTGGATCCCTATCAATCCTAAAATACCTCCAGAAATTTACCATGCTTTCGAAAAGCTTAGATTCGAGAATAAAATCTTCGGGGTATAGATCTCTTTCCCTATTTACCTTCTGAAAAGATTACATGTTATCTCTATCTTCAACTGGGAGGAGAAGACAAAGAGAGACTCAAAGACAGAGAGGAAAAGGGTTTTGACTGCATCTGACCACAAGTGAGCTTTAATATGAGATACGATTAGAATTGAGAATAAGGTTACGATCTAGAAATACAGTTTTATCCTTCAAAATTCTTATAATGACATACCTCATAACGGAGTAGTTGACGGTTTGTATACAAATTATGTCGGTTCCGAAAGCCAGACACCGTTGTAATTGTTCAGTAACATAAATCACCTTAATTCTCAGTTGTTCAAAACTCATGTACCATTCTTAAAATTTTTCCAATCCAAAACCTTAATTACTTGGGTATCAATTTATAAGTTACCTTTAGAAAAACTAAGGTGTTTTATTGGCGTCGTAAGTCGGTGCAAGGATGTGAGGCTAAATATCACAGCCAAGCCTGGGCTTTGAATTTAGGATTTATTGGACAAGCGTTATGTGGTGTTGAATCAGATCGCAATTATGTAGTTCTTGATGTGAGGTTAATTATCACAGACAAGCCTCAATCACGATTCACTTTCTTTGTCTTCCTCATTAGGAAAATTTCCAGTCAGCCAATGAAATATATATAATTGTAAGCAAGACACTGAAGTCCTCAACATATGGTTCCAGGACTGGAAAATCACATCTCAAGGGATTTACCAAAAGACACCCGTTAGTCTTAAACCACGTATTTGGATGGGTACGTTTAATTAGTAGAGAAAGTTAAATTTCAACTCTATTGTGTGCATGCCCACTGCGACTTCTTTTCAATGGAAGCAAATCATGTGTGGTTGAAAGATATGGCTGGGGACTCCGGTATAACATTGAGATGTCATTGTGAAGTTGTGAAAAGCTCCGGTTCATAACCAAGTTGTAGGGTATAATGAAGGTGTGGGCGGACTTGATTCTCAGGGGAGGCGATAAATGTTACGCCTGTATGTTGATACTTCATAATGTGACCGGAGGCCTCATCTATAGATTCTGAAACTCTAAGCAGAAAGAGCAACCGGTGACCCGCCGAAAAGAAAAAAGTATTTTTCTATTAAAGGTGGGCCATCCGGTTTACTTGGGCCCAATTTAACTTGGCCCGATTGTTTTACATCTCAAGTAAATCCATATTCACTTTTTTACTATAAGACTAAATTTGACCGTAATCAGTGTCATCCATTCGTCACTGTAATCAGGGACTCAAAACAACGAGATCTATTTTATGGAGAGGGAACCAACAACCATTTCTTTTCTTTTTGCTTTGTTTTGTTTTGTTTGTTTTGGTAGTTGGGAACAAAACAAGCCCATATATTGATGCGGTAGAATCCAACTAATTCACAAAGCTTCTTCTTTTCTTTCTTTCGTACATATTGTTGATTTGAGAGTGAAGAAATGTTGAAGATGATGCGCAAATCAGTTCTGGGTTCCTCTGGTTGTTATTCTTATTGCAGCAGCACAAGAGGTATGCCTTTTCTTCACTTTACCCTTCATGCTGCTTTGTTTCATTCTCAATCCTCAAAGCCAAGCAACTCTAGAGAAACTCATCTAGGAAATCGACCCATAGAGCCTAGAGTGAGTAATGTTGAGGATGCCTTGAAGGTGTTCGACGAAATGCTTCACACACGTCCTCTGCCGTCTGTTGTCAGTTTCACTCAGATATTGGCTCCACTTGTCAGACTCAAGCACTATCCAACAGTCCTATCTTTGAATTCACAAATTCTTCTCTCTGGAATTCGTCCTAACACTACGCTCTGGCCATTATCATCAACTGCTACTGTCGTTTGAACCGAATGGACTATGCCTTGTCCGTCTTGGCCCACTTCTTCAAATTGGGTCTTTAACCACTTGTTGGAACCTTAAACACTCTCATCCACGGCTTTGTTCTTCGAAATCAAGTGGCTGATGCAGCAAGACTTTTTAGCAAAATGGTGGTGGGAGGTTGTCAGCCCGATGTGATTACTTTCAACACGATAATAAAGGGCTTTTGCGCGGCCGGGAACAACACTGAGGCTATTCACTTACTTAAGAAGATGGAAGAAAGAGGATGCGAGCCTGACATATTTACCTATAACACTATCATCGATAGCCTGAGCAAAGATACACTAGCTGACCAAGCAAAGAACCTCTTCTTTGAAATGATTGGTAGAGGTATTGCTCCCAACGTTGTTACTTACAACTCTTTGATCCAAGGAGTTTGTAGTATTGGGTGGTGGAAAGAAGCTCGGAGCTTGTTGAATGAAATGGCGAGTCAAAGTATCTTTCCAGATGTTTTCACCTTCAATATCCTGGTTGATGGTTTTTGTAAGTGTTGTGTGTTTTAATATAGTACTCGCAAGTGCACGAACCACTTAGATAATAGAAGTGTAAGCACGAGGTCGTTCCCTTTATGAATTGATTAGATCAACTTATTATGTGATGAAGTATAAACAGTAGAGACAGAGAGATAGCAAAAGAATAGAGAAATCATCATCTTATTAATTGATAGGAGCCTTTTATATATGAAATTACACAATACTAATATGATAAGGATAATGAATATATAGATTTAGTCAACCTATATATCCTAATGGCATAAGGCTAATACACACATAAAGAATATCTAGAAAGATACAGAATATCTTAGAACACTCCCCCTTGTGCCGCGCACTGATATGTTAATGGTGTTGATTTGTTGCCTCGTTAAAAATCTCGTCAAGTCACAAAAACCTTGTAGGAGAAAAATTGAACCTTAATCGTAAGAGAAAAAGAGTACAACGCACATTTTACATTTGATAGTGATATGCATGTATGTGTTAGACTCCCCATGAAGTTTGCACCTCATCCAGATCTTTACATCAATCATAAGACTCTTTCTGATTCTTACTAATTACAGAAGTTTCAATAACTTAACATGTTAATGCTCTTTAACATGTTTTCAAATGTGACATTGAGAAATGATTAACTAGATCATGCCATATTGTCCTCAAACATGATCTTTTACACTTAGATCTTGAGGAGAAGACCGCTTGTGAACTCAAAACATAAGTTCGTGCAGGAAATTAGATTTACACGCAGTATGACGTTTAGTTATTAAAACAACCGTAACTTCCTCTAGGAAATATATATGAACGAACCATAAACGGTTTTGGAAACTAGACTGATTTAGCTTTCCAACCGTATATTACACACATTCTGGTTCGTCAGGAGCTGTTCACAAAGTCCAATCAAAGTTGACTGTTTTGCCAAAATCAGATTTTCGGACAGATTTGTCCTACGTTACGAAAACAGCCATAACTCACTCAATATGATAACAATGATCAAATGGTTGATGTCCTTAGAAAGTAGACACATATATCTTTCCAATGGTACAAATTTCATCATTTTCCAGTGAGTGAGATTTCTTGTAAGTCCCGTGGAACTTGACCTACAAAACTTGGCTGATTCTGATTTCGCTATTTATGTGTCTTTCTTATGTAGGAATAAAATAAGCCTCAACCTTTCATACCATTAAGTATTGAAAAAATAGAGTTACTGCCATTACATTTGTATTGCATGGGCGCATAGCTATACTTAGCTTTACAACTTTTCATAGCGAATGAGATGTCAAGTCTTTCGTATTGTGTGCGTCTTATTATACTTAAATGTGAACTCCATCTCTTAACACATATTTGTCATCTTGCTTTAGACAAAACAACAGATCTCTCTTTAGAGAAAAGACTTTGACTAATCATTGGAGTATATATAGGCCTCACTAGTTATAGAGCGCCTAAGCCGATTGATGGAAAATCATCATCAATACAGTCATTGAGTGCCTTATCGAGACCGTGTCTTCCCAAGATCTTTTTCATTCTAACTTCAGATGTTTGATACATATTGGCATCTCTTGTTCAATCAAGAGTCTATGTAAATCTGGAATGAACACGTAAAGACATAATTCACCATATCCCTTCCAAATCAAGTAGAGTTCATGTGTGTTTCAATACATTTAGCAAATGTATGCTCCTGTGGTCTGGAGCCACTTGATTCAGATGAATGAAGTTCATTTAAGATCTTCATGTATATCTCTGATCTCATAGAGATGTTATTATGACCACATTCATAAGCTGCATGTTCAGTTATTCGAAAACTACCGAACTGACAAAGTAGTGGAATTGTCGTAGGCAAAAGTTTTGCTGAACCACCTTAAATTTGTGGTCTTTGTGTCTTATCTCTGTGGTTGTTTCTTTTGGTATGCTGTGTTCTTTTGGGGTTCCTTGACATACATAATTGGCCGATATCACAACAATGGTATCAGAGCGGGGTTAGCCTGTAGATCCAAGGTTTGATTCGGCAGGTTTGGTGTTGTCAAGATTAGTGAAGACAAAGGCACAATGATCAAACTCACCCACACGAATTGGGTGACGTGGAAGCCAAGAATGGAGGATATCCTTTATTGTAAGGATATGCATGAGCCTATTGAAAGTGTGGTTGGCAAGCCTGCATATATGGCAGATGACAAGTGGCGAAAGTTGCATCGGAAAACTGTTGGCACGATAAGACAATGGGTAGATGATTCCGTCTTTCACCATGTGTCGGAAGAAACTGATGCGGAAGAACTCTGGAAGAAATTGGAATCCCTCTTTGAGAAGAAGACCACTGCAAACAAAGCTTTCTTTTTCAAAGAGATGATCAACATGAAGTTCAATGAGGATAAAAGTGTTGCTGTACACTTGTTTGATTTCCAGAATGTGACCAATCAGTTGGCGACAATGGGTATGAAGATTGGTGATGAGATACTAGGGACTTTGCCGGACAGTTGGGAGACTTTCGTGATGACCTTGACTAATTTTGCGTCTGATGGTGTATTGTCTATGGATACCGTTAAGAACATCATGCTTAACGAAGATTAACGAAGAAACAAGGAGAAAAGTTGTTGGCATAGACGATGGGCACGGAAAAGTTGTTTGTATTTATCTTCCTCTACATCTCTCTCAATCATTTTTGGTTTCCTCCTTACTCTCAATTGATCACTCACGAATGAAGAAACATGGAATCAAAAACGAGATTATCTAATTTGCAGGATTCGAATAGATTTATGAATTTAGTCAGCGTTAATACTATTTATTTTGAGGTAAAAAAAATTGTTAGGATAACATGAGAAATATTGAAGATGATGAATGATTATAAAGAAACATTAAAGTTTATCGATGAATGAAGAGATTAATCTAATGTATAAGAATATGTTTAATTGTACGTAGTAAAAAAATAAATTTTAATTTTTAAATACAATATTGTCCTTTGTTGTAATTCTATATCATGATATTTTAGTCTTTTTTTAAAAAACTGGATATTTTATTGTCTTTCAATAAATAAGAATTGTTGGGTGAAGAAGATAGTTAGTAGTAAAGATGGCAAATGGGCTGCTAAGCATGGGCATGGCACAAGCACGACACGTTTAAAAGCGACCTGGCCTAAGCACGTTATTCTAATGGGTCGAGCTGAGCCTAGAAAAATGAGCCCATGGGCCCAGCCTGGCCCGAGCCTGTTATAGGCCCACGGCCCGGCCCAAGCACGATAATTTAAGGCCCACGGCCCGGCCTGCAATAATTTTTTTTTTTTTCCATTTCTAATATGAAGATACCATATTTATAAATAATAAACTTTGTTTTGAGTGTGAATAATATACTTATATACTAATAATTATTTATTTAAGTATGAATTGGATTCCTCTAGACTCATAAGAAGTTTTTTCCTAAAATTTATTAATTGTGAACAATAATCATTTTTTATCACTTATTTCTTTAGTTTGTTGACAAAAAAAATGATCGATAGATTGTGTGAATTAGTTTTTGGTTTGTAATCGTATTATGTATAATTAAAAGTTGAGATTATGAAAGTAAAAACGGTGGTATAGGACATTCACCTTGACCATTTTCAATTTTCGGCATGAAACGGGCTCGACACGGCCCGTTCACGGGTCTGGACCAGTCTGGCTGGAGCACGGCCCACCACGTTATGGGCTTGGACCGTGGGTCGAGCTGGGCCTTACATTTGAGTAAATGGGCCGGCCTAAGCCCGAGCTCTTTAAGAAGTGACCTGTTGTGGGCCGGCTCAAGCACGTTTGCCAGACTGGGCCGGCCCGTTTGCCACCTCTAGTTAGTAGGGTGGTAATAGCCGCACCTTTTATATTTTTGTTGGCCCTAAGGATGTTTAGAAAAATTATCATCTTATATATTTAGTGAGGTTATTCGTTATTACTAAAATAAACTAATCCCCAGCTGGGACTAAATTTTGTATTATTTAATCAAGATTATTAATTTATTGAACATTCATTTATCGGGTTTTTGTTCTAGTTGAGGGGCAATGCTGTAAGTTTGTATTAATTTGAAGCCTAGTCTCTTTATGTGGAAAATCTTCTGAACCTTGAACTTCCTAAGAAAGTTTTAAGATTTTTGTCCTTATGGGCCAAGGACCCTTGTTTTAATCAGACCCTTATTTATATGATTTATAATAATAATAATGTAATCGGCCAGGCGCCCCTCTATCCGTGCCAAAATGATTAAATGATAGACGACCGATTCTCATAGCTCGCCAACCGGTATAGTGACTTTCAGAATATTGCATGAGGCAACAAAGTAAATAATTAAGTTAGTAGCTAAACATGACTGTTGATTGATAGAATTCACTTTTCTATGCACAATACTACACTGCAATGCATGAGACAGAAAATGGAATTGCATATATTTTTATTTTTATAGAGTACATTAGACGAGATAACATGTCAACTATTCTAATTCAGATAATCCCTAATCCCTTCTCGAACATTTTCTCAGTTCTCTCCCTCACCACCACCATTATTCTAGCCTTTCTTGCCCATCTTGACTGTTGTTTTCTTCGTGATCTGGAATGCCAACGTCTACAGCAACATCATTGGCAGAAAATTCAAGATCATAGTTTGTAACTAACCTCATAAAATCGTCATACCGAAGTGGCAGCGGTTGGCCAGCATTAGCGCGCTTCTTCTTCACCAAATCTTTGTCTTCAAGACTAACAGTCGCATTCTCCTCCATGTTCTCAGTAGCTTGAGTTGAAGGCGCAGGAGCTTGAGTTGAAGGCGTATTAATGGAGGACACGCCTCTGCCCGTGGCGGCAACGATAGATGGTTCAACTTTATTTAAAAGCCACTCTACTGTTTGGCCATTGTTATCGAAACCAAGCTCATCAGTGAGTTGAACAAGACGAGCAACACATTTTTTTGGCAAGCGTATACCGCATTCACCACCTTCATCCTTTCCATGGCCAACAGATGTTGAAGCTTTACCATGGAAGAGTTGATTGCTACTACTTATGCTTTGGTTGAAAAGTTTGGTACTGTTCCCATTGTAACCAAACAAGGTATTAGAAATGCATGGGAGCTGATCTTGAGTCTTCTTGAGGTTGATGGCAAGGGTTTTATACAAAAATATGTGAATGCATATTGTTCAATTTGTCATTCTCAGGGCAAGAAATTGCTGTATTGTTCAAATATGTATTGCAGTGTTAAATGCTGCATTTTATTCCAATGATAGCTTATGCACCTTTACTAAAATGAATAAAACTTTAATTCTTACCTTAAAATTTTGTTGCGTTTTCAGGCAATATATTCATGTACGTGGTAAAATACTTACGTAAAATAAGACAAGAGAAACAAATGATAGATAAGTTGAGCCTGTATGTGGTTCACAGATTAGCATGATTAATTTTTGTTTGGTCTTTATTATCAAACTTTGTCAATCATAAAACGAGACGTGTATTATACGGGAAAAATACATACATGTATATTTTGGAAATTTTATGTAATAGTTTGTTAAAAAAAAAAGTAGAGCTTTTTTCTTTAAATAAAATGTACAATATTATATTTAAAATAGGCTATGTATAAAAATCGTGTATGATACGGTTGGTTCAAAAGTACACGAAATTTAAACGTATACTTACAATGTACTTCTTAGAGTTAGGTTACATGTGAGTGAGCGTGTTGGAGAAGAAAAATATCAATTTAGAAAAACGACAAATAATATATAACTTTTAAATAAGTGACTCACACTCAATTGAACTGATACATTTTTTAAGTTTAAATTAATATTTAACAGGTGATTATATTGTGGACAATATCAACGAAACGGTGGATCACGGGCCATGTGTGTGGTTGTTCAACATATTTAGAATCAATTTCAAAACCTTCTGGTCCTATGTCTTAAATCTTAACGTTGAGGCAAACCCTCATTCTTCACAAATTTGTTTCTTTTCGATTGTGAAGGTGTTCATATACTTCTCATATGTCTTGGATGGGTTAGGTTAAGGCAAACCCTCATTGTTCCGCAGTTTGTTCCTTTCTCAATTGTGAAAATGTGTTCGTATGCTAATTTATCTAGAAATGGAGAAATTGGATAAGTTTCTATGCTAACTTCCACCAGCCTTTTCCGCCCGTCATAAATGCAAATCATGCAATTGAAGATTGGAAGATGCTTAAGCCAAAGCAAACACTGATAGAGCTTGTGAGTTGAACATGCTGGTGTGGCAAAGGCCTCCTGATGATGGTATTATATGAAGCTTAACATTGATGGATCAAGATCCTTGTACTGGAGGCATCATGGCAATAACTCTTCTGGATGTTCTGAATCATCCCACGGTATGACATGAGTCGTCCTTCCTGATCTATATTCTTGTTTCCACGGGACTGATATTTTGCAGCCAGCTTCTTTAGAAGGACAGAGTCCTGATTCTTCTTCTCCAAGTTAAGTTCATAAGCAGTGGATACACAACTACAGAATCATGCTTTTTGGTTGCCTAACCAGCGTCGATTAGCATAAGCATAACATGGCTGGCAAAAAGGATTAATTAGTATAACAAGCCAACAGCTTCTACCCTGATCTATCATTGTAAATTGATGCAAGTACCAATATAGTTCTACAACAATACAGAAAAATTTCACAAAACCTTGGATACAAAAAGGGAAAGATAAAGTTCAGCAAAAACAAAACATACCATTCTTACAATACTAGTTTACACCAACATCTCCTGCTTCAAATACATCAGTCGGTTGATACAAGACAAACCTCAATCAACTGCAGGTTTATTAGCATAGATTTCTCTAGCTTCAATTAAATCGGCAAGATAACGTTTAGATAAAACTTCCACTTGCTCAGGAAAGGATTTCAGCCCATGCTGACCAATATGTTTGACCATTTGATACCATCGCTTTTGGCAAACATCTCCAGGTCTATGCTCAAGCAGATCATCCCAATCAACATCTTCAATACAGCAAGCATCCAAGCTATTGAGAGCATCAAGCAGCCGATAGTCATCAATATCAGACCACAACTTTTGGCTTACCAACAGTGATGTTAATTGATTATACCACTTCAAGCTGCAAACAGCATTGGTTCTTGTGCCTAACGTTTCACTGATTGCCTCCCAGCAAATATTATCTCGAAGCATGCCATGCTTGGTTTTCTTTTCTTCGAAAACCTTCATACGCAGATCCTTGTTCACTAAATCGAATAAATTCTCGTACTCCTCTTGGGACCACTGTCCTTTCTTCATGTTTGGCAGTTTTATTCTGCGCCATGCATCCTTGACATGAATTCTATGCTTGCCAAGCTTATCGCCCAAAGTTCTCCAATCAGCTCCCTTATCTTTATGGAACTTTCTTACTTCTTCATATTCTTCCGGGCTCCATTTCCGTTTCTCAGCTCGTTCGAACAAAATATGGGCTCTATAATACACACTTTTAAATGGTCTCCATGGTAGGGCTGCCCCAATGTCCTTCCAACAGGTTTTCAACTCTGGGTGGTTTTTGACTTCAGGATGGGACTTGCAACGCAGAACCATATCGAGACCATCATCACCTAAAGCATGTTCGTCTATGTATCTTAAAACAGCCTCTTCCACAATCTTATCTTCTTCTTTTGAAAACCTATTACCTCTTACAAGGTCTTGATGCTCATCACTTGGGCCATCAGACGGTGAGAAGACCTCAACATCATCAGCAAAACTTACTCTTTTCAGCGCTTTTTTAGGTGCTGATTCTTCAGAATTGTCAGGAGCCCCAATGCCTTTTTGGACTTTTAAGCTGCTTTTACTTGACCTGGCCTTTTTCTTGTCTTCATTACAACCCTCAACAATACCATGTTTCTGCGACTTGGACTTCTTCCCTTTCTTACTATTTTCTACATCAACAGCCTCTGATTTTCTGTTACAATCAGTGCCCATATCTTCAGCCACAGACTCCTGCAATTCAGTTCCTGATTTCTTTCCATGCTTTCTTTTCTCTTTCCTCCCCTTCTCAAGTGATAAACCACCCTTCTCCACAATATGCCCATCTACACGTTTACTTGCTACTCCAGCTTTTATTCCATCACTTGAGATATTCTGTACCAATTCACCATCCACGTTTTCCCTCTTCTCTTTCTTCACTTTCTTTTCTTTCTTCTCTTTCTTCTGTTTCTTATCTTTCTTTTTATTTCCTCCCTTGTTGGTTATTTTTGCAACATCTTCATATTCAGTTGCCGTACCTTTTTTGACATCCTCCAGGATTTTCTTTCTCTTCTTTACATGACCTGTGGAATCAAGCTTCTCCATGGTTCTCCCTACAGATTTCTCCCCTTCATTTAAGAGCTCCTTTTTATCAATCATATTCTCTATAACCATCTCATCCCCCTCCTTTTCCCTCTTCCTTTTCTTTTTCTTATTGGTTCCTTCTCCACTAATCATATGATTTCCACCACTATTGTCATCTTCTGTCTGCACAACGTCCGTGCCCATTTTCTCCCCCACTTCAAGCACAGAAAAATTTCTTTCAAGTTCATCCTTGTTCGCTTCCTCCTTCCCTTTCTTCTTGTGCTTTTTCTTCTCTTTTCCTGATTTGAACTCCAAAGATGTCATCTCCTTCCTTCCCATAGTAGTTTTGCTCAATCTAGAACAGAAAAAAAATATATATATATCTGAGTAAACAATGAGTAGTTTTACTTAAAAAAAAGAAACATAAGTCAGCAATTATAACAGGATAATATTTCTCGAAACACATGCCACAATAAATGTGGAACTAGTTTCCGAAAAGTGTGCGCAAGGGCAACAATAACACCCAGACAATGACAGAAACGCTAACACCTTACGACATACCATACGAAGTTATAATGGAATCCCAATATCTACGCCAATGCTTCAACGCAAAGTGTACACAATTATTTGGATACAAATGACAATGTTGGGTAGATTAGTCAAGTATCTACGCTATAACATTCATCCAGGACATTAGCAATTTTTAAATAATTCTTCTGTTAGAATTCAGGAAATATTGACCAGGTGGCCACATATCACGCCCTGAAAACCATGAAAGCATCCAAAAAGGCATGGACATAATCCTAGACATGCCATATTTAATGAGATGGAAAGCAAATAATACATCTGAACCACCAACGGCAAACAGGGATGGTTGAACTATATTTAGTTTCCCTTATGGTCTCTTGCTAGAAATTTCTCCTTGTTTTTTCTACTAGAAGATGAAACATACAGCAGGGGCCATATAACCACAATCCCAAACTAAGGAGTAAAAGCACATAATCATAGTAGGCCAAGTAACTTCAAATTCAGTAACCACAGATTAATAATCAGTTCTTCTCGGCTTGCAAATAATTATATCTGCCCATTACAAAAGCCCTGATTTTGCATGTTCACCTCAACCTGATCTAAAAGTAGAGATTTTTTTTTTTCAGAATGAACTAAAAGTAGAGTTCAAATAACAATCCCTAGTGAAAATACTTTCAAATTTACACTTAACTAAACATGATACCAATTTCTCTTACATTTCCATCAGCTTTGTATACTGAACTTTTGAGGTCTATCAGACTATCACTGTTATAGATCTTGATTTGTTGGTATCTCGGGTTATTAGAGACATAAATGTGTTCTAACATACATTCTAGCACCTTCTTGCCGTGGATCTAACACTTTCCAATTGTGTTCTACCATTTCTACAATCTCATATGTAACGCTTTTAATCGAGTTTTAAGTAATTAGATTTGAGAAAATCTTATAACAAGTACCGATAGACAAGATAGACAAGAAATAGCAGAATGAAAAAAGAAAATAACCTTTTCACTTATAGAATTCTAGGCTACCGTTCTGGGATTAAATCATCTACTGAAGTCAATATTTAGCATAAGAGCATGAGTTCCATTGGAGTTGGACAGCAAAATGGGAAGTAAGCTTAGAGAGCAAGCATACTGAAACTTTCAACACCCCTAAACACAACTAGCCCACATTTGTTTTTATTTGATTCTACACTATAAATACGTTAGAGTTCAAATACTACTAGGATTTTTTTAAATAACCAAACTCCAAACGAGCTATATCTAAGGAAGTTTAATTGAGGTCTAGAGGTTGGGATGCCATATTTCTATAACATTTGGTATCCCAACACAACCCTCCTTCCCAAATTGAGGTACTAGTGACCACGCAGCCCACTGTCACAACTTGAGCAAATCAATTCCGAAAACACAACTCCAACAAAAGAATGTATGTAAACCATTAATACCGAATACCGAATACGAAAAGCAAACTGTCATTCATTCAAAGATACCTATTTTGACAAAATTACCAATTCCAGAGGCCCTAACAAATTAATATACTCTCCCAACCAGGCGGTGTGGTTCAAAATTGTAAACTTTTCAAATATAGACAAAGATGTTTAATTTCAGATTCATTTGAATCAGAAGACATTCATTGTTTTCTATAAGGCTGCTAATCCAGCTTCCATCTACATGAACTGGATTTCCAAATTCCCATTTTCATAGCTGGAATCGATTCTCAACAACTCCCTAATCTGAAATCGAAATTCCTTATCCAATTTCCAGCGCTTACATCAATTTCAAAACAAAAATTCAAACACAGTCTTAATAATAATTCAATACCAAAATGTAGCAAAATTTCTGAAACAAAAATCAAACTGCAAGTGATAAAGAACGAAGCACTGACCTCCGATAACGTGAAGCCCGAGATGAACCCAAAACACTCCTCCTGATTCTGTCGGTTAGGGTTTCGACTTGGAGCGGTGAGAGAGACGAAGCGACTGAGCAGCGAGCTAAAAGAGAAAACCTATATATAGTTTGGTAGCTCAGACTCTTAACAGGCCTGAATTTTACATTATAAGTTGGGCCTGAATGTGACGGCCCAATTAAAATGCAGGGCCCACATTTTAACGGTTTCTCTGGAATACAAGAAAGTTCTCGAACGTCATCACTCGTCCTTCTCAAACTTGATAAAACCCAAAACGGCAAAACCCTAAAAGCTGTGAGCCTCTTCTTATCCACACCCCCCACACTCTAGTTTCTTCTAACTACTCTCTCTGCTCTCTTTGAAGCTTTGGAAATGGCGTCCGCCAACGCTCTCACCTCTGCTTCCATTCTCTGCTCGCCCAGACAGGTACGAGCTTCTTGGATTGGATTGGATTGGATTGCCCTGTAAATATATTTGGGGTTTTATGGGCGCTCGTTTGTTGTTAGCCATTGATTGTTTAGTCTCTGATAACTTGAAATTACTTTGGTGTCCCTGTGAATTTGAGGTTTTGATAATTTGGGGTTTGTTTCTGTTTTTGAATTGGAGAGAATTGAGGGGATGGTGTTAAAATGTGTATTGATTTTTTGCAGAGCTTGAGTAGGAGGGTAAGTCAGCAGCAAAATAACAGGCTCAATTACAAGCAATCCAGGGGAAGGTTTGCTGTGAAGGCCACTGCCAAAGACATTGCCTTTGACCAGGACTCGAGGCGCGCTATGCAAGCCGGCATTGATAAGCTTGCTGATGCTGTTGGGCTTACTCTTGGTCCTAGAGGTAGTGTATCTTTACTTTGTCGAATTGGTGTTTCTTTATCCTGTGAGCTGTTTTAGATGTCAAGATTGCAGGCAGTGGTGTAGCCAGAAATTTAGCTAAGAGGAGCTAGTTGATTAGCTAAGAGGAGCTAGTCGATTAGTTAATAAAGAAAAAGACTATTTCTCCCTATGGATAGGGATGAGGTAAACAAATCAAGGAGAAGAATTTATATACAAAGGAAACACATTTAGTTTTTATGCCATAAGTTAGTTAAAAGAAATTATTTTATTGCTTTACAAAGGAAACACATTTAGTTTTCAACTAGCTCATATTTCACTTACTTAGAAGCAAGACTAAACGCATGATGGAGTTTATCAAGATGATGAGCAGGGTCAAGTGTACGCTGCTATGCCCTTGTTTGTAGGGGAAAGCAAACCCCCTGACTTATTTTTGTGCTTCATTTCATAAAGTGCACAAATTTTTTGTTTTGATTTGTGTGGTTTTGTATTTTTGTAGGGAGAAATGTTGTGTTGGATGAGTACGGTAGCCCCAAAGTGGTGAATGATGGAGTGACAATTGCTAGAGCTATTGAGCTACCTGATGCTATGGAAAATGCTGGTGCAGCTCTCATTAGGGAGGTCGGTGACCCTTATGCTTATTATATTTTCCTTCAATTGGTACTATCCTATTGTAGTGATTACAGGGCTTATTTTGGGTTATCCTGATCAATTGTGGGATTTAGGTTGCTAGTAAGACCAATGATTCTGCTGGTGATGGCACAACAACAGCATCCATTCTTGCACGGGAGATTATCAAGCTTGGGCTTTTGAGTGTCACCTCTGGTGCAAATCCTGTTTCAATAAAGAAGGGGATTGATAAAACCGTACAGGCGTTGGTGGAGGAACTAGAGAACAAGTCTAGGCCTGTTAAGGGTCGTGATGATATTAAAGGTACTTTGCTGTAATGATTACTATGGTATCTCATCAGGTGTAGTTATTCTCTTGAGCTTTTCACATTTGTAAATTAACGATTGTTTTTTTCCTACAGCCGTTGCATCCATTTCTGCTGGTAATGATGAGCAAATTGGAACAATGATTGCTGATGCTATAGACAAGGTTGGACCTGATGGTGTTTTGTCCATTGAATCATCATCCTCATTTGAAACTACAGTTGAGGTGGAAGAAGGAATGGAGGTGTGTTTGCTTACTGGTCTCAGTTGCATTTCATATATATTTGTCTTTCACACTGTATATTTATGTTCTAGCCTTGTAAAAAGAGACTATGAATACTATCTGATGTGTATTGTTGCATCTTACAGATTGACAGAGGATATATCTCCCCTCAGTTTGTTACAAACCTTGAGAAGTTGATTGTTGAGTTTGAAAATGCAAGAGTCTTGGTTACAGACCAGAAAATTTCAGCTATCAAGGACATAATTCCCTTGTTAGAAAAGACCACACAGTTGAGAAGCCCTCTGCTTATTATTGCTGAGGATATCACTGGGGAGGCTTTGGCGACTCTTGTTGTCAACAAGTTGAGGGGTATACTTAATGTGGCTGCCATCAAAGCTCCTGGTTTTGGTGAGCGTAGAAAGGCTCTCCTTCAAGATATTGCTATTTTGACAGGTAGGTTATTTGATTGCGATTATCAACTTTACATAGTTTACAGCATGACAAGTGTCCATTGATAAAATTTCCAAGGAGATTCGCAACTCTTTTATTTTAAGTCTTAACGTGTACAGGATTGACATAAGATTCCTTTTTGTCTGTTTTTTATATGTTCAGGAGCCGAGTTTCAAGCCAATGATCTTGGTATGTTGATTGAGAACACCACAGTTGAGCAGCTTGGTTTGGCCAGGAAGGTGACAATCTCAAAGGACTCCACTACCATCATTGCTGATCAAGCTTCAAAAGATGAGTTGCAAACTAGAATTGCACAGTTGAAAAAGGAATTGTCTGAAACAGATTCTGTATACGACTCCGAGAAACTCGCTGAGAGGATAGCCAAACTATCTGGGGGAGTTGCTGTTATAAAGGTTGGGGCTGCTACTGAAACCGAACTTGAGGACCGTAAGCTCCGTATTGAGGATGCCAAGAATGCTACTTTTGCTGCCATAGAGGAAGGGATTGTTCCTGGTGGCGGTGCCGCATTGGTACATCTTTCAACTTGTGTCCCTGCAATCAAGGACAAACTTGAAGATGCAGATGAGAAGCTAGGGGCTGATATTGTGCAGAAGGTAACAACCATACCTTAGTATTATGGCCCTGAATATGAATTATGGAAGTGCTACGTTTAATTCTTGAAGCAGTAAGCAAATAATATTTTCCATACTGGTTAGCTTCATGAGCCAAAACATGGTATTTGGAAACTTGGTCTGTTTTAGCTACTTGAATTAGTTACATTTTGATCCTCAGGGTCTTTCATATTTGATGTGTGCTCTTTGGATATTTATTGAATCAATTTGCTTGCAGGCTCTGGTAGCACCAGCAGCGTTGATAGCTCAAAATGCTGGAATTGAAGGGGAAGTGGTGGTAGAGAAACTAAAAGAGAGTGAATGGGAGGTTGGCTACAATGCAATGATAGACACATATGAGAACTTGGTGGATGCTGGTGTTATCGACCCAGCAAAGGTTACAAGATGTGCTTTGCAGAATGCTGCTTCAGTTGCAGGAATGGTCTTGACCACTCAGGCTATTGTGGTAGAGAAGGCTAAGCCCAAGTCACCTGCTGCCGCTGCGGCACAAGGACTTACCGTGTAATTTGTACTTTTGTTAGGTAACCAGAATTTTGATAGAGAGGTTTATTCAGTACATTTCGGTTGAAGTGATTTGATGAAAAACTTTCTGTACGGATTTGACAGTACTGTTTGTTTCTACATAAAATTGAGCTTGAAGTATTGTAATATCAGGTGTTTTTGGAGAATTTGGTTTGTTCGACTCCGTGATAGCTTCCTTTTGTATTACCAATTCAATAGTCTGATTGTCGACATGCCTGATTACATTTACCAGCCTAAACCTCTTATAATAGACTTGGTAGTTGGTACATCAGCAGCCTTTGTCGACATCTCTGGCTTAAGCGAGGATTGTACTATGTGAAAACATTGAGCTATAATTATTTATTTATTTATTATTGAGAGCAACATTGAGCTATAATGAATCAACCAGAACAAGCAGAACAACCAGAACTCGAAAGTGCATTGTCCATCGAACCTTTTGTTGGTCTAACATTCACACTGGGTGCTCCCCGCATCTTCTCTAAAGTTGGCTATGTCACATCAAATCTCAAAAAACTCATGTCAAACATAGAGTATGAACCCATTAGAATTCTAAATGACGTCCTCCACTTGGCTAATCAACTACGGAGAATACGTTTCAAAGTTTCAAACGCATCATAGGAAGTCAATGTTTACACCTAAATTAATATTTTTACTAGACAGTAATTGTCTCAGTGAATATTAATTAAATTAATAATCCATGTCATACCGGCGAGCCCGAAATAATGGGTTTACAAGTGATGGCCCGTCAGAAAGTCATGCGAGCTGGACGGTCCGCGTACGAATGGACTCCGCGTAACAGACTTTGCGTACAAGAAGAGTTTAATTGTTGGGGGAACACCTCGCCCCGACTTAGCATCGTACCCCAACTTGTATATACAAGAGCACGTGCATGGCTTGTGGTCCTTTAATTACATAAGCATCTCGACGGCATCTTGATAGAATCTCGCCATCGACCTGGCAGCCTCGCCCCGACTTTGTGGATTGGCGCGACCTCGCCAGTGTTTAATGAGGAAAGCATCTCGATCGTATCTTGAAAAGCATCTCGACGCTGTCTCGGGGGTACCTCACTACTGAATGCTTGTTTCATTAAAGGTGAGGGCATCATTGTCTTATCTTTGGTTGAATAAAGCAGAAGGGAAGATTGACTGGTTGATATTGTACGTGCATGGCAAGGGTTCTTATCCCATGCAATAGTTATCCAATAGTCATGTGAAGCATACCCAGATGTGAAGCATATGATTACTCCTAATTCTAGTGGATTAAGGAGATATACATGCAAGCTGTGCATATCTACTTTACATGCACGTCAGAGTTCTAGTATTCAAGGGCACTCATACAGTGCTTAGAAGGAGCATACGTCCAAGAAGTGTTCTAGGCAAACTCTACTGTTTAGAACAAAGCGATGACCACGAAGTGATTTACATCGCCTACGCCACATTTATCGTTAAAGACTTCTACAAGTCTTTGACATGCTTTGGGCCAATACTTGTGGCCCTAAATAGCTCTATATAAGAGAGTTCGAGGATTTGGTTTAGCACGACTGAACAACACTACAACAAATTAACTCTACAAAATACAATGCAATTCTCGACCTAGTCGAACCTCAGACGCTCCCCGGAGCTTTCCTTTCGTTTCCCCGTACGCTCTTCGGAGCTTTCTCTTTCTTTTTTCCTCTCCTTCCCAATTGAAGCTCTGCTCGATTCTACGTCGAGTATCGATATTGTGACGCTCAGGCGAACTACTGTAAGTCCTTGCCCAGTACGCAAGGCGAATCTGAAGAACCCTGCAGTGGAGTTGGTGCTCTCTCCATCCTCAGTCGCTTGATTAGAAGCAAAAGGCTAAGCGCACCCCGCTACTACAACCACTACATTCCGCGTCCGCGCGGTGACACGCCCGCAACAACTAAAAGAGACTTTGCTCGCCCAGACATACTGGTGTGGCCAAAACATTGGCACGCCGAGTGGGACCAGGGTAGTCTCTGACGTCACCTTCATCGGGATCGACGAACAAAGATGCAATTTGATTTCCAAGATTTCCAAGAAAAATCAAGAGCCATCGAGAGAATATGCCGAACTAAGAGCTGCTAGCCGCAAAAAACATGCCGAACGAATGGCTGCCATCCTCAAGCAACACGCAAAGGAAACGGCTGCTAGAGAGGCTGCTAAAGAAAAGGAAACGGCTGCTAGAAAGGCTGCTGAAGAAAAGAAAAAAGCTGATGGGGTTGCCTTTATAGAGAAATGTGATGCCATCCTCAAGCGACATTGTGAGCTTGAGGCTGCTGAAAAAAACGAAAAGGCTTCACAATGCCTAAATGTGAAGCTTACAGTTGACGAGCATGTCCCTGCCAAAAAGATTGAACTGCCTAGCAGCCAATCTAATGGCGAAGATTTTCCTTTGGACGAGCCCACGTTCAAAGAAAAAATTTCTTTGTCAATCAATGACAAAGAACCTGAGGTTGAAGCCGCAAAGATTTTGGATAATAATCCTATCTCGAAGACTGACGGTGTTCCTCAGGAAACGGAGCTTGAAGATAGGACAGAACAGTCCATCTTAGAAGATGAAATTGGTTCGAACATTGATGATGGCGAACCACAAATTCATATGAAAGGTGTCCAAGAAGCCAGCTTCCCTATGCGAGAGGTATATGTGGACACAGGTCAGATGCATGGGGGGCACAGTGTAACTCGCCTTCTTTCTTTAATCCACCACCATGATCAAGGGCATGATCAACTCAAGTTTTGTCATATTACTGGACATTATCAAGATGCTGCCCCAGGTCATGACAAAATTAATTATACATGGTGTGGTGGTATACTTAGGCCAATCCGAGGCTTCACACTCCAATACAATTGGAGTCTATGCATGTAAGTTCAAAGGCCAAACTATGGCTTTAGTATTGTATGTGGAAAACGTTTTTACACCCAGAATTGCAAGTTTATTATACATGGGTGTAAAGTCGAGTATTCTCAGGGTCATCTCACTCTAGTCTGCAGCAGGGACTTGGTGGCATCTAAACATGATGCTCATCGATTTCATATATTTGCATTAGAGGCAGAGGTGTATTCGCTGGACTATGGTGACTCTAAATTTGATTTTGACACAGAGCCAATTTATGATGAATATGATGAAGACTATATGTTGGTGCGTCTGTCTCATAATCATGTCCCACAAGAGTTCAATCCTAGTGAAGCTCTTGATATGGTCTTCTTCCATAAGCAATGCGTGGCTATACCTGATAAGACCATGCATTCTGACATGATTGTCGGTGACAAGGCAGATCTTTACACCATTTTGTCCGCAAGAATACAATTGAAGATCATGCTCTGCCAAATAACAAAGATGCTTGGGGGGCAACAAGGCAGTCTCTACGAGCTACTTTCTTCAAATTTTCAGGTGGTTGACGCACAACATCTCTGCTCAACACCTAGAAATTTTCAACAGCGAGGTTCTCGTGCCGGAAACATAACGGCGTCGAGGTTTGGAGTGAAGCATTGGTGGCCTCCCCCGTGGCCTTACGAAGGGTAACTAGCCATGCTATACTCTCTTCTTTCCTTTACTCTTAGCTTTACCTCAGTTTTTACTTCTGTTTTCTTTCATTTTTCTTTCTTTCTCGCATTGAAAAAAGAAAATACAAAAAAATCAAATAGCAGAAAACACCAAAAAGAGATCCTTGGTTTTGCTGAAATGCAAGACAACGTTTTTGCCTCCAAAAGGCTTGAACTTTATTTGAGACCTATCCCTGAGGCCTGGAAACAATACCGCAGGCATTCCATATGCCTTGAATTGCTGCCAGCGAAGTCAAGTCAGAGAAGAAATTCCAATAGTTGATGAAAGTTGCAACATCCACTACCGAACAGTCAACTTCGCCGATTAAACTGATATGCTCCAGGAATAACCAGCAGGCGAGCCCTATATCAATGGAAAGCTCCGGATGTCTACTTTCCATTGGATTTTACGGTTCGTCATTTCACCATTCCTGGAGAGAGTTATGGCAGATTGAATGCAGGTGGGTCAGGATGCCGGACAGTCCAGTTCGCCAATTCAGCTGGAATGATCCAGGAAGAACTTCGCCGATTCATCTGGAATGATCCAGGCCGACCTAGCAGGCGAGCCATATATCTACAGAAAGCTCTGGATGTCTACTTTCCAGGGGATTTTACGGTTTGTCATTTCGCCATTCCTGGAAAGAGTTATGGCAGATTGAATGCAAGCGGGTCAGGATACCGGACAGTCCACCTCGCCGATCAACCTGGAATGATCTAGGAAGAACCAGCAGGCGAGCCCTATATCGATGGAAAGCTCCGGATGTCTACTTTCCAGAGTATTTTACGGTTCGTTATTTCGCCATTCCTGGAGAGAGTTATGGCAGATTGAATGCAGGCGGGTCAGGATGCCGGACAGTCCACTTCGCCGATTCAGCTGGAATGATCCAGGAAGAACTTCGCCGATTCAGCTGGAATGATCTAGGACGACCTAGCAGGCGAGCCATATATCAAAAGAAATCTCTGGATGTCTATTTTCCAGAGGATTTTACGGTTCGTCATTTCGCCATTCCTGGAGAGAGTTATGGCAGGTTGAATGCAGGCGGGTCAGGATACCGGACAGTCCACCTCGCCGATCAACCTGGAATGATCTAGGAAGAACCAGAAGGCGAGCCCTATATCAATAGAAAGCTCTGGATGTCTATTTTCCAGAGGATTTTACGGTTTGTCATTCCGACATTCCTGGAGGGAGTTATGGCAGTTTGAATGCAGACAGGTCAGGATACGCGCGAAGTTGCAATGTGCTTTTTCAATGTGTTTCATGACCTTGCAGCGAGCTTTCCTTCACTAGGGGGGGGGCATACTAACAACTCCTTCACTGGGAGGGCATACTAAAGTTTTGATGTCCTTTATTCGTCAAACAGACATCAAAACTGGAGGGCATATTAGGGTAGATATGTGTTCCAGATATTTCAGACTTTAGACCCTTCTTGAGGTGTCTTGGTCATTATTTAGGCCAATCCATGTGGCCTATTTTTCGAAAATTCACATTTGATCCATACTGGGGGGCAACGAAGTCATTCCATGATTTGGTTCGCCAGTGCCAAGAGCTCAAGCGAAGAGCAATTTTTTGAATGCAATTTTTGAATCCAGTCAAAGTGAACGTCTGCTCAAGGTACATTTCCTTCGAGGTACATCCCTTCGAGGTCAAGACGATTCCTTTTCAAATATATCCACTCAAGTTACATTCACTCGAGGTGTATCCACTCGAGCTCGAGGTACATCTGTGCGAGGTACATTCCTTCAAGGACATTATCTAGTCGAGGTGCATGCATGGTACTGTGTTCTCTGAGTGGAGCAGGCGAAGCGCACGGCATCATTCATAGTCATTCAAGTCCAAGGTACCTATGTTAAGTTTATGGTCATCAATTGATTAATATGGTATTGGACGAATCGTACAGCAACTTCGCTACAATGCTTTGTTACCGGGTACTTGAGTTTTAGAGCTTATTCACAAGCTTGTTTACTCACAGTTATTTTGTGTATGAACCGAGCTAATACCAGTGGCTTTGGGGCAGCATGAAACATAAACCTCTTCAGTCATTCTTGACATTCATGACTTCGAGGCTGGGGGGCAATGTTTACACCCAAATTAATATTTTTACTGGACAGTAATTGTCTCAGTGAATATTAATTAAATTAATAATCCACGTCATACCGGCGAGCCCGAAATAATGGGTTTACAAGTGATGACCCGCCAGAAAGTCATGCGAGCTGGACGGTCCGCGTACGAATGGACTCCGCGTAACAGACTTTGAGTACAAGAGGAGTTTAATTGCTGGGGGAACACCTCGCCCCGACTTAGCATCGTACCCCAACTTGTATATACAAGAGCACGTGCATGGCTTGTGGTCCTTTAATTACATAAGCATCTCGACGGCATCTTGATGGAATCTCGCCATCGACCTGGCAGCCTCGCCCCGACTTTGTGGATTGGCGTGACCTCGCCAGTGTTTAATGAGGAAAGCATCTCGATCGTATCTTGAAAAGCATCTCGACGCTGTCTCAGGGGTACCTCACTACTGAATGCTTGTTTCATTAAAGGTGAGGGCATCATTGTCTTATCTTTGGTTGAATAAAGCAGAAGGGAAGATTGACTGGTTGATATTGTACGTGCATGGCAAGGGTTCTTATCCCATGCAATAGTTATCCAATAGTCATGTGAAGCATACCCAGATGTGAAGCATATGATTACTCCTAATTCTAGTGGATTTAGGAGATATACATGCAAGCTGTGCATATCTACTTTGCATGCACGTCAGAGTTCTAATATTCAAGGGCACTCATACAGTGCTTAGAAGGAGCATACGTCCAAGAAGTGTTCTAGGCAAACTCTACTGTTTAGAACAAAGCGATGACCACGAAGTGATTTACATCGCCTACGCCACATCTTTGACATGCTTTGGGCCAATACCTGTGGCCCTAAATAGCTCTATATAAGAGAGTTCGAGGATTTGGTTTAGCACGACTGAACAACACTACAACAAATCAACAACTCAACTCTACAAAATACAATACAATTCTCGACCTAGTCGAACCTCAGACGCTCCCCGTAGCTTTCCTTTCGTTTCCCCGTACGCTCTCCGGAGCTTTCTCTTTCTTTTTTCCTCTCCTTCCCAATTGAAGCTCTGCTCGATCCTACGTCGAGTATCGATATTGTGACGCTCAGGTAGACTACTGTAAGTCTTTGCCCAGTACGTAAGGCGAATCTGAAGAACCCTGCGGTGGAGTTGGTGCTCTCTCCATCCTCAGTCACTTGATTAGAAGCAAAAGGCTAAGCGCACCCCGCTACTACAACCACTACATTCCGCGTCCGCGCGGTGGCACGCCCGCAACAACTAAAAGAGACTTTGCACGCTCAAACTTACTGGTGTGGCCAAAACAGTCAGTTTCTTAGCTGATGCCATTGCTAATACCAGCCATAGCTCAAATGCTAATGTTTGGAGAAACTCCTAACCCATTTCAGCTTACAACCCTGTATTTAACTTCTCTATTGATTGTGTTAGAGAGTCTTCCTTGTGAATTTTTTTTTTTTTTTGAGGAAATAAAAAAAGGTGAGTTTTCGACAAGGGTTGGGAGGTGAATTAAATAAAAATAAAAATAAAAATAATAATAATAAATAATTAAAAAACCTGTTACATATGTTCCCACAAAAGTAAAATTGAAGGTGAAGAAACTCACCGTTGATGTTGCATTATTCCAGGAGACTCGAGCCAATTGACATGTGACGTTCTTTTCTACCAAAGGCATGAGAGATTCAAACACAGAATCTGCTTTATGCATATTTGGTACCACAAATCTACGTCTTCAAAAGCAAATGAAAACAAAAACTGGGTTTTGCACTTTAAAATTGGATGCCACCTCTATGGCTCCATCAGCTTTTAAAGTATGCAAGTTCTCAAGGAAAAAATGGGTTGCATTATTCTACCGCCAAATTTAAAAGAATGCAATTCTCGACCAAAATGATTGATTGCTATTGCCAAAAATGATATTAGTCAATTTAATAAGCAGAGACGCAGAGTAGGCTACCAAACTTTGGCATTTTGAGCATACATAGCATGCAATCCACCCAGAATGACAACTTTTATGCAATTTAGAAAATTCCACTATACTTGTTTTTGTTGCATCAAACCCATCTTAGTCTAATTGAATTGAGAGCAGTCCTTATATATAGAGAGATTATGTAACTATCGCTAGGGTTATGCTTCTCATATAAAGGACCTTTAGTTTCAAACCATTAAAACTATTGGGATGGCCAATCAATTTTCCAATAAATGAGCCTACTGTGTGTTTGCTGTATTGTCGACATCGACCTTTGAGGGCAAAGGTCATTGAGTTGGTAAAAGCTGTGGGCATATATACACAGGTCATGTATGGTCCCAATTTCAAATTTACAAGATTCCAACTTCAATGATTTCTGACTTGGTATGAATGTTTTGGTAGTAGTACAAGCAATTTTAGGTTGTGAATAGCCAAGACTTATAACGATTCTGACCAGCCTGTGGCGAAACGCCGAAGTGTATTAGTTTGGTAGCCTAAATTTTCTCATATGCTATTTCTTTTTGTGGTCAAAAAATTCCTTATACTATTGTTATGTATTATACATGACAAAAGATCCTAATTGCACAAACAAAAACTGAGATCTAGGGTTTTGAGAGTCTCTGGTGACAGTGACAAAGCATCCATTTTTGTGGGTTTTCCTTGCTTTGCTTAAATTTGGATCTCAATTTTTGCAACCAGCCCTTAAACCCATTTTTCTCTAACTCGTATATTCCTCCACGTTTTTTTTCTTCATTAATTCTCTTCCGCTTCTCATGCTCTTCCCTCATACCCCCTTTGAAGACCCCAGATTCTTTTTAGGTTCTTTTTTTGTCATTTGATTGGAGCATCCATGTAGTTATGGTGATTGAAACTAATTTCTCCACCATTTCCTTATGTTAATATGCTACTGTACTTTTCTAAAATGAGTCTGTTGTGGTTGTTTTCAGGCCTTTATTATTGAAACTATGAAATACAAAGTGGAAAATAAGTTGTCCTAAGTTTGCATAAGATCAGTTGGACTAAATATCTCAAATTTGAATTAGCTGACATACTTTTAAGGCTAGTTTGGTATTACTGTGACTTTAAAAAGAAACTGTTGTTATTGTACTTCGAAAATAATCAGTTATGAATTAAAATAGTTTAGTGTTTGGTAGATATTAATTTTAAAAGTGTTGTCAAGAAAAAATTTATTAATTTTTAGTGTTTTCAATTACAACAACTTCTAAAAATTGTTGTAAGGACTGTTAAAAAGTCTGGCCCGGCGCGGCCCTACCCAAGCCCTACTGGCTCAGACTTGGCTGGGCCGGGCTATTTAAAAAAAATCAATGCCCACAGGCTCGGGCCTTACGAGCTTATTAGGGCCGAGCTGGGTTACGCCTATTATATACATATATCTAATAGAATTTTATCAAAATAAAACAAAAAACTATACAAAAGTTAATATTTGTTAATGATTGAACTACATGTAATAAAAAATGACTTAAAGCATTAATTAGTTCATATATTTAACTAATAACTTCATAAAAAATATTAATAAAACTATTGAAAAGGGCTTTGGGCCGTGCTTTGGTGGGCTTTTAAGGGCCAGGCCGGGCTGGCTTTGATAGACATGTAACTGGCCGGGTCGAGGCTTTGAACCCTCTGTCCTAGCCCGGCCTCATACCCTATGGGACAGACTGAGATGGGCTTTTCTATGGGACGGACCGAGATGGGCTTTTCTATGGGACGAGCTGAGCTTTGGCCCTTTGGGCCGATGGGCCGCCCATGGGATTTTAGTCCTGCGGGCTAAATGAGAACTCCTAAGCTGCTCTGCCAGTGACCTGTAATTTTTTTTTTTAAAAAAAAGTTGTTTTTGTTCAGTTTATCAAAACACATTAAATCTTAAAGTCCAAATAGAAGCTGATTTTTTTAGAACAAAATACTGGTCACTCTTCTTATTTTTAAAGTTTCGACAATTTAGTCATCTTTTTCTCAATTTCGACAGGTCACTCCTATTACTTTTCAATGTCACACAATTAGGTCCAACCGTCTACTTTCCATCCAATTTCACCGTTAAGTTGTTACGCTGTCATTTTCTCTCATGCCAAGTCAGCTGAATGAAGGGTAAAATCACTATAATACCTTTTGGCTTCTCCAGCAATAGAAAAATGGAAATCATTCCAAAACTGAAACCACTTCCCTCTAAAATTATTGTGCATGAGAGAAATGGTAGCTCAACTACTTAACGGTAAAATTGGATGAAAAGTAGACGGTTGGACCTAATTGTCCGACATTGAAAAGTAATGAGAGTGAGTTATTGAAATTGAGAAAATGAGGACTACACTTTCGAAACCTATAAAATAAGAGGAGTAACAATATTTTGTCTTTTTTTTTTAAAAAAAAGTGAAGCAATACGAAACGAGGCCTAGCAATATCACCACATGTGACATGTAATGTTTAAAAGGTTTGGCAGATAACATTTAAACATATGTACCAAACTGCATTCTATTCGTTCGAATCTAGTTATCCTATATCTAGAAACACGTATTGTTTTAATAAGTCCAATATTTGTCTAGCTAGACCAATTGTGACCGTTGTTCGTGGCTTCTTGCTTATGTCCTTCAATTTTATAGCTTAAATTTGGTCCTTTAGTTTAGTTCATTGCTCAAATTTAGCTAGGCAACCCCAAATAAAATTTTTAGATTCCCTTTTAAAAGAACGTTGCACAAACTGACATTCATTTTATCAGTTTCTATCCTAATCGGGACACCACTTTGAAATGAAAGTGTGGAGCTCCTTTTTTGGCTCACTTTTAGGTCACATTTTCATATCTCCACCATTTAATGTTTAGAACATAGTGTGTATATCATTCCTACAAAGTTTCATCTAATTTGGATATCATTTAGGTACCGAATTAGATTAAATGAATCAACTGAATAAAATGTATCCAAATAGAACCATTCATGTAAATCGCGATTACGGAAACTCAAATGATCTCCAAATTAAATTAAACTTTGCAAGAATGATCTACACACTATATTCTAGATATTAAATTGTGTAGATGTGGATATGTGTCCTAAAAATGAGCCAAATAAGAAGTCTCACACTTTAATGTCAAAGTGGTGTCCCGCTCTAGATAGAATCTGTTCATTTTATATACACATATATATATATAATTTATATATATATATATATAATTTGTGTGTGTATATATACACATAAATTCTATTCAAAGCAGAGCTCCGCTTTGAAATTAAAGTGCGGAGTTACTTATTTGGTTAACTTTTTGGTTATATATCTACATGACTACATCTCCACCATTTGGTTTTTAAAACCTGATGTATAAATCACTTGTGTAAAGTTTTATCCAATTTGATGATTGTTAAGATACCGAATTAGATTAAATCAATGAATGAACCATAAATTTATCTATCCAGAACCGTTTGTGTAAATCACAATTGCAATGATAAGACCAAATTCCAGGGAACATTCTCAAAATTAATATTTGAGATTTTTTACCATTTAATACTTTTCATTCGAGATGCCTTAGAAATGATGCTTTGCTCAAAACTAAGGTTTACTTTGGCGTCCTATTGAATATAGTTTTCTCAACCGATTTGTTTGAATTTGTAAATAAGCCTTGAGAAGGATGAAGGATCATATTCTTATTTTAATAAAGAAGCGCCCACTCGTACTCGACTCATGTTCATCGTTTTTGAAAGGTAGAGATGGAGATCGTGCATTGTGGTGGCTTAGTGTATGTTTAAAATATAAAGTTGGACACCGTATGCAAACACGAAATGATCAAAGAGTGTAGGCATATTCAAATTGAACGTGATTCAAAGTTGATAGTGTCACGAATACAACTTCAATACGTTGACGTCTCTTGAGGATGTTTAGAACGTTCAACATTCTCAAAGTTGATTTCGATCGCTTTGGAGTCAAACATGCTCGTAGGTGAAGCCTAATTCTTAGGGAATCCGGGAGATGGTTTGATATTAAGGTTGGTATCGACCTAATTTTACCATCACTTTAAGCACCTCAGCCAAAACCGACGGGTCGGTTAATCGCTGTTACTTTCTTCACATTGTGTCAACTAGAATCAACCGATCAATGAGGCACATTAGAGGATAGTGATAATATGATCGCAACTTGCCATGATATCCAAATTGCACACATATAACGTGACGTAGATGTATCATGAAGTAGTTATACATCTAGTACGTAGTTGATATTCAATATATGTTATATGAGAAAATATAACGACAATAACGGTTTACTCATTCGTTGATAGAAAATATTTATTTATAGGCATTACATAAAGTCTCCCAATAATGTAACATATTCTAATAAAGAAACAGATTAATCAATCTTACGTGTATTAGGGCAAGACACATAACAGAATGACGGAAACATAATTTCTTTAAACAATATGGAGATAAAGAATCTAAAATTAACTAAAGTCAATATGAATGGTTGACTATTACTACGACATGTCATATTATTTTTGTTCTTAGTGGATCCATATCGCATCCATGAGCTAATGTTCTTGCGTTCTTTTGTTCATGTGATTGTGCGTGTCATATATAAGAAAGGGAAAATGGAATAGATGGAAATGAATAAGAGTCATATGATACCTTGTATTTTAGCTTTTTAAGGGTAGCAAGAAGCCATACAACTTTCTTATTCTTTACCGAACTCTAAGTTACACATGTATACAACTTTCTTTCTTATTCTTTACCGAACTCTAAGTTACACATGTAAAGTTATATTTTATCTAAATCAAATATATAAGTATTCGCTTAGCTCAAAATTATCTTTTGACGCGTTATAAAAGCAACTTACATTGTAGTTTTTATTTTACTTTATTTTTTTTATCAGTTAAACAACTCAAATGCTACAACGAGTATGTTGTGAATCGAACTTACGACCTCCCATTTATAAAGGGGAGACTATGTCGTTAGACCAAATAGTACTGGGCAACCGATATTGTATGTAGTTGATTCTATTTTCAATTGGAACATTTTTACAATAAAGAATCTTTGGAAAACAAGAAATTATAACAGCCAAAAAAAATTCAGATCTTCAAGTAAGGCTATGATCAATTCCGACACAACTTGAAACCCGCACGAAATAAAGCAGGTAGAACCAGCACGATTAAAAAGTGGGTCAACCTGTCATGACCCATTTAATAAACGGGTCAACCGCGAGTCAACCTGCCAACACGAAATGAACCCAAATAACACGTTTATTAGATGGGTTGGGTTATATAATATATAACCCGCGTACACGACCCATTTAGAAAGTAATATTATATATGTATAAGGGTCAAGTATGTCTTTCTTCACTTTACCCTAAGGTTACCAAAACACTATAAATTCTCTTGTTTCAGTCTTGTATCAATACACAAACCCTAAGGTTCACGGCTCATTAGCTCTCTGTGTTTGCGGCTCATCAACTTTTTGCAAAGGTATTTTGATCACGTCAATGACAATTTTATATATGAGAATTATTTGACTGATTCTTAGTTTTACTTGATCAACTCTTGCGATGAGAGACATAGTTGTTATCAATTTAGTGTCTCCCACTCTATCCTTATTCTCTTGTTTTGTTTCACATGATGCTTATTGCTTATTATAAATCTCAATTGAGTTTGCATATAGTTCACGTGCTAGTGTGAACCAATTTTTTACCAAATTCTCATGAACTTCTTATGGTTATTGTTTGATACCATTATTTATATAAACTACATGAAATCTATACATGACACGACCCACCCCGAATTTCACCCTGAAATCCGGAGTAACTCGTGCGGGGACCACCTCCAAGAAAGATATTACCAAAAAATCGGCATAACCTCCCTTGAAAATGGACAACCCTTCCTAACGAAAACCTGCAAACACTTCCAAAAATTTTTAATCAAACCTTAACTCCGGGAGCCTACGTGCTCCCCAAAAACAACTACCCCCAACAACACATATACATATTATTCTCATAATCATCCACATATGGATATATATATATACTCACCGAAATTCTCAATTTCGGTTATTCTCCAACAACATAAATTATTTCGCATGCACATTATTTAAAACAAAAGTCCACTCACAAATTAGGCCTAAGCCTGATGTCGATCTGGGGCCTCGTCACCTCGAGCCTCCTCACGACCTGTTCCAAATATAATATTAAGTTCCCAGCCGAAATTCCAATATTTACATAAAATAGGCAGAAATTAACCGAGAACCATTAACACGCTCAGCATTGCCTAACTTCGAAATGGTCCACATTTCAACCCTAGAACCAGTAGCCGTAACTACACATTCCCACAGATTAAACAACTTAATCCAACGGCCGGATTCTACATAAATTAACCGCCAAAAATACAAACTTCGGAAATTCATAAACCTATCCAAAACTCATCCAAAAATTCCATAACTCACTTCAATAAACTCTCCTTAATATTCCAAATTTAACAACATTAAAATCTCCCAACCGGCGGCGGCAGGAGGCCAATTCCGGCGACCTTTAATTCCTATGAAATTTTAACAGCATCTTCCTCTTATCATGCTCTACAACTTTCCTAACTAGCACAAACCCAAAATCCAAGCCTAGCTATGCCAATCGAACAAAAACATCAAAAACGCCCTAGAGCTTCCACCTCAAATTTCTCCTTACCTGAAGCAAACCGGAGTGAGTCCTTTTAGGGCAAGGCTGCTGGGTTGGAGACCTACAAAACCATACCAAGCTTGCCTGGATTGGTGGCCGGAGGAGGGAGTTCCGGCGAAATGCTTCCCGGTGTTTCCGACGGGTTTTTTCCTCTTCCGGCGGGTTAGAGGCTCGGGGGCTAGGCCGGGGAGGGAGAGGAGGAGATGGGGGTCCGAACTGGGGTGGAGCGGCGGCAGCTGGTGGCTGGACGGTGGCAGGAGGACGGCCGGACGGACGGCAGCGGGAGGAAGGAAAAATCGGGGAGAGAGAGAGAACCGGGTAGAAAAGAGAGAGAAGAGAAAATGGGTTTGGGCCTCACACCCCAAACCAGTCCACCCTTTAAACAACCCAATTCCAAAAATGAAACACCCCGAAAAATAATACCCGAATAAAAATTACCTTTTACTAGCTAAAATTTACTATTTTTACCGTCGTCGTATTTTCCACTTACGAATAATCCTTCGCACATAATCGTCCCCGAAACCCCTCTAGGGACCAATTAACTATTAACTCAATGACGGAGACGGTAAAATTCTTATTATAATCAGGCTAGTAAATAAGGTCAAAATATAAGGGTCGGGATGTGACAATACATTTGTTATATATTCAACATTACTGATCACAATTAAGAGAAAACGTTGTTCTGCCTATAGCTTTTTAGTTACTAATATATTGTATTATGTATGATAGACGCTCAATGTGATATTGCTGAGACTAATGAGAATATGATGCAAGATTGCCAAGAACAAATACTGCATCTCCAAAGTGTGGTAAGAGGCAAAGAAAACTCACCTCAAATGTATGGTCTAAATTTGAAGTTCTTCCATTGGGTCAGGATAAGAAGCAAAGGGCTAAGTGCCTAAGATGTAGTGTTACCTACTTGTGCTCTAGCATGTATGGTACAAGGAATCTGAAACGTCATATAACATCTTGTGTGAAACAAAAAATCTAGACCTAGGACAGTTAGTTGTATCACATAATGATGATGGCTCTCTGATCACAAAGGCTGCTAGATTTGATCATGACAAATTTCGTGAACTATTGGTGTCAGCTATTGTTATGCATGATTTGCCTTTTCAGTTCGTTGAGTATGTTGGGATTAGAAACCAATTTACTTATATATGTGCTGATATCAAGTTGATATCTAGGAACACTACTAAAGAAGATGTTATGAGTATGCATGCTAGAGAAACGAAGAAGCTTAAGAAGACTTTAATTCTATTCCTAGAAGAATTTGCTTGACTTTTGATTTGTGGACTTCTATTGCAATTGATGGTTATCTTGCTCTGACTGCTCATTTTGTTGATGATGATTGAAAACTACAAAAGAGAGTATTGAACTTTAGTTTTATGGCTCCTCCACACACTGGTGTGGCTCTCTTTGACAAAATCTATAAGCTATTAGTGGATTGGGGTATTGAAACTTGAATGTCCTTTATTTTTGGAAGGCAAATCAATTTCGCTACCCGGAATTATCTATCATGGCTTGTGATGTACTATTCATTCTGATTTCTATAGTTGCTTCTGAGTCCGCACACTAGTGGAAAAAATCACTTAGCCGACGGAAAAATAATATTTTCGTCGCCTAAGATCTACTTAGCCGACGGAAAACCTTTCGTAGCCTAAGTTTTTATCTAGCCGACGGAAAAATATTCCGTCGGCTAAGAAGATCTTAGGCGACGGAAATTTTTACCTAGCCGACGGAACATTTATATATAAATATAAATGATTATTTATGATAACTTAGGCGACGAAAAATTATTCCGTCGCTTAGGTTATCTTAGCCGACGGAAATATCTACTTAGCCGACGGAACTAAATTCAAAAAAAAAAAAAATTTAAATTTTTTGGCGCGGATAACTGCCGCTTAAATATTTTGAACTTAGGCGACGGAAAAATATATTCCGTCGACTAAGTTCAAAAATTTTAAGCGGCAGTTATCCCGCCAAAAATTTTGAATTTTTTTTGGCTCCATTTTATAACTTTCAGCTCTCTCCCTCATCGTTTTCATCTCTCTCTCCCTAGCTCGTCTGCTTGCTCTCTCTCTCCCTCGTCTGGTTGCTCCCCCACCACAGCGGTGCCTCCTCCTCCTCCTCCTCCAAGCAACGCCGCCTCCTCCTCCTCCTCTTCTCGGCGGCAACTCCTCCTCCTCCTCTTCTCGGCGCCTCCTCCTCCTCCTTCGCCTCGGCACCTCCTCCTCCTCCAAGCAGCGCCGCCTCCTCCTCCTCTTCTCAGCGGCAACTCCTCCTCCTCTTCTCGGCGGCACCTCCTCCTCCTCCTCTTCTCGGCGCGCGGCACCTCCTCCTCCTCTTCTCAGCGGCACCTCCTCCTCCTCCCGGCGAGTTTAGCGTCGGAGGTGGAGTGGAGTTGTTCGGGAACACGTAAACATAACCGTCGTGGTCGCCGGAGAAGAGGAAGAGAAGGAAAAAAAAAAAAAAAGACCTAAAAAAACGAAAAAAAAACCCGCCAATTATTCTAAAAAAAAAAAATTAAATTTTTACTTCCGTTGACTAAGATCTTAGGAGACGGAATATTCCGTCGGCTAAGAAAAACTTAGTCGACGGAAAAGTAATTTCCGTCGACTAAGTTCCGTCGACTAAAATCTTGGTAGACGGAACTATTCCGTCGACTAAGTCCCACTTAGCCGACGGAATTGATGATTCCGTCGGCTATTGTCATAGCAGACGAAGCTTAGCCGACGGATCTTAGCCGACGGAATTTCCGTCGGCTAAGATCTTTGCAGACGAAATATATGTCTTAACCGACGGAACGGTTCCGTCGGCTAATAGCCATAATCCAGTGGTGGCATTTAGGGTTGGTGGTAGAGTTCTTGACCAATATCGTAGTGCACTTCAATATGAAACTGTAGAAGCTCTTATCTACACATGTGATTGGATATACTGTGGAAGAATCTATTTGTTCTATACTTTTTCTATAACAGTTTCTTCTCTTTTAAACATGTCATACTGATTTGTTGTTTTCTTCTTATAAGTTGATGTTCATACTTTCCCACCAAAATTGGATGACTTGACTGAAGATATTACCAAGTTAAGCATTAGTGGCACCAATAGTGAATATGTTGGTTGTTCCACTGTTGCTGCTCATTCGAGCTAAGAGAATAAAGTTGAAACATATTAGAAAGTGACTTTCTCTTCTTGGCACGTAAGTGATTTTATTTTTGTTATCATTTATTTGATTGTGAGGAAGTAGATTTCCAGTTATGTATACTAATGTTTGCTTATGAGTTTGATACTAGTCTACTGACTTGAATTTGTTTTCGATTGTTGGTGGTGATTATTTGTTTTGCCTTTTATGCTGAATAAAATGAAGCTAAATAAAATGAAGACTTGGATTGTTGGAAATTGAAAGTTAGGATTTGAGGTTTTTATTTTCAAAGTTAAACTTCAAATTTAATTATGGATTATGTCTTTCAATTTCAGATAGAGAGTATTTGACTTTATATTAGAAATTTGAATTTGATTATTCATGAGTTATAATATTATGCTTTTGTGGAGTTTTTAATGAATATAATCAAGTGATGTTTTTTTTTAAATGGGTCACAGTTGTCATGAGTCATTTTGTCGAACACGACACGACCTATAAATTAAATGGGTTAAACGGGTTGTGTTTAAGTTTAGATTTTTGACATGATTATTAAATGGGTTGGGTTTGGATTTGTATCTTGTGACACGTGAAATTCCTTGACCCGACACGAACCTAACACGACACGATCCATTGACAGCCCTATCTTCAAGATATTGAGGCGGTCCATTCACTAAAAGTCAAACGACTTATTAAAGAAAACCAATCTCACGAAATTAAACTGTAATTTAATAAATGAATATTACATATCAGCTAATTTTCCAAGGTAAACGAGTGTTTGTAATATTCCATGACACCAGTAAATAATTGGCAGAAAAAAGTGAGAGGGAGAAATAATTGTGGAATGGCTGTCAATTTGACTGATTATTTTGTCCACCATTTTACCCAGATGAAAAAGATTAACCAAATCAGTAAAATATTTCTTTTCAAAGCTTCAGAGCAGACCTACAGCCCATTAAAGACTAAAACTCAAACGACTTATTAAAGAAAACAAATCTCACGAAATTAAACTGTAATTTAATAAAGGAATATTACATCAGCTAATTTTCCAAGGTAAATGAGTGTTTGTAATATTCCATGACATCAGTAAATAATTGGCAGAAAAAAGTGAGAGGGAGAATTAATTGTGGAATGGCTGTCAATTTGACTGATTATTTTGTCCATTGTTTTACCCAGATGAAAAAGATTAACCAAATTAGTAAAATATTTCTTTTCAGAGCTTCAGAGCAGACCTACAGCCCATTAAAGACTACAGTATCAGCAAAACTAAATTAGTTAAAAGATAATTTTGAGCTAAGATAATTATCCCTATCCCAATCGATATTGTAATTTTGATTCACATATGATGTCAGCGTGAGAACATTTTTAACGGTGTTAAACAAAATGTTATCATTGGACTATGATTAGTCGATATATAAAATACGAGGACCAAAATTAATTATTTATAAACCACGATGTCAAATATAACCATGACCCAAAACTACGAGGACGATTTATAACTTTTACCCAAAAATTTTACCCAAAAAAGAAAGAAAGAAGTATACAAGGCGCGCTAGAAGGCACTGAAACTTTAAAATTCCCAAGTTAATCTTTACTCAGACGGCGTGCCATGCATACCGCGTCGGTTTTTGCCTAAAACTAGCATCTGAGTCACTCAGCTCATCGTATACTCTAAGAAATTTTTAAATGTTACA
Source organism: Fragaria x ananassa (assembly GCA_034370585.1). NCBI lineage: Eukaryota > Viridiplantae > Streptophyta > Magnoliopsida > Rosales > Rosaceae > Fragaria > Fragaria x ananassa. The sequence continues at coordinate 21,224,772 of CP139765.1, read as the reverse complement.
GGAGGACCACGTGACAGTATGACGTGGTTTTACATTCCAATCAAATATTGACTTATAGATTTATCACAACTAAAATATAAACTAAAGTTTTCTATTTTTTGTGAAATGACATTCATAAGTCTTTGTTGAGTTTGGACTAAGGTTTAGGGTTTAAGGTTTGGGGTTAGGGTTTAGGGTTTAGGTTTAGGGTTTAAGAGTTTGGGGTTAGGATTTTGGGTCTATGACTTAAGGTTTAGGGTTTAAAAAGCAACAACAAACCCAAAATTGTCATTGACAAAATAGCTAATGTAATTTTTTCTTAATAAAATCCATGTGTCAATATTTGTTTGGAATATTGGACCACATCATACTATCACGTGGTCCTCCCATAACGTTGAAAAATTTATCACTCGTATACTCTCACACGTGTTCTCATTATTCCAGAATAACTGTGTAAAAATATAAATTTCTATATATCTTGTTTTACCCTTTGTCATCATCTGCATGTTGACTTTGTTGGATTGTCGGTTCGTGGGAGAAGTCAAAGGGAAAAGGGTACCATGGGAAAAGAAGCAATTTGAATTCTACATTAAACTATTTTTGAGAAATGGAACACGTGTCAGACCCTAACATTTCCTTTCTTTTTTTGGCCACTCAATTGTTTCTTGTTTTTGTTACTTTTGTTGTTTATAGACCGTGTTGTTTATGTGTTACAGTTTGTCCCTAATGACTTTAATCAAATTTTTTTTTTTGGTCTAATCAAAACTTTTTTTTTTCTTTTGGGAATGTGGTCTAATCAAAACTTGAATGGGCAGTTTAGAACCTGAATTAACTGCTCTGATGACTCTTATCATCATGAGGTTATTTTAGTCAACCACATTTCAATCTATGCAGGGCATGGAGGTTAATTCTTTTTTTTTTTATTATAGTAAGGATTTGATTTTATAAGTTCTTAAGACTGTAAAAGCATCTTTAGTAATATTAACTATTTTCAGTTAAATTTTAGTTAAATTAGTTAAAATGCCATTTTGGCTAGCCATTTTAAAAATGTGACTGCATCAATGCTCTTTATTTTAGCTAGCATTGCATCAACATTATTCTTCAAATAAAGATTAAATAGTTTAAATATATTCATATATCACGCAAATTATCTTTTAAAGAATGTATTAAATTATAGTTAGCCTAATCTGAGTCATCTCGCTCTCTATATTCAGCTAGCGAGATAGCTAAAAGTCATAATAACTAAACTTTGGCTAGTCTGCTGGAGCTCCGAAAATATTAAAAAAAACTAAACAGGCTCTCTAAAATAGCTAAAAGCTAAAATAGAGAGTATGCTAAAGTTACTCTAAGCAACAATCTAAACATGCAGAATAAGGAAAAAAAAAAAACCCAAACAAACTGAGTAGCTTATCTAAATTTTAATGTTGTACGTATTTGGAAATTATAAGAGCAAATGCATCCGTTTTAGGTTGGTTGGACCAATCCTCAACCCGAGCTAATCCACTATTCATCAAAATCAGTCTTTGGTTCGATGATACAATAATGAGACCAATCCGAGGACTAATTACTATTCACCTTTTATAAAAATGTTTTTTAATGATAGATAATTATTGTTTATTAATTTATTATTGAGTTCAATAATTATTTATTTATAAACAAGATACTTATGTAATATATATATATATATATATAAAGAAATTAACTAAAATTATTCATATAAGATATCAATGACCAATGTGGGAAGGACACGTGTTCATATCAATATCGTTATCTTTCATAAATATCTAAAATTTCCGATAAGGTTATACCAATGAGCGGACGACACGTGTCATTTTCAGATATCGTTATCTTTAGAAATAATTGAGATGATTTCAGATAGGATTTCAAGCCAATCATGACACACCACGTGTGTAGACGACAGAATTTTGTCTCCTAAAAATGTCAATAAATAAGCTTCAAACTCATTCTACATTCACACATTTATCTCATTCATCTCCTCCTTCTAAACTCAGATATTATCATCTATTTCACTTCTCACATTTTTTATGGATCGTATTAGAAATTATTTGAGAGCGAGAGATGAAGAAGAAGAAGAGCACATTATGTAGATTCGGTCCAACAATGCTCAAACTGCTGCATTGGTTGCCCAATATCACCATATGCATATGCAGACTCCTCAAAGTTGTGGTTCATGTCCTGGCCGTGCCCCTAACGTCGAAAGAAACAAGCAATCAAGAGGGGCTAACCTGATGGAGGATTACTTTGTCGAGTGTCCAGTGTATAGCAACACAATTTTTCGTCAGTGCTATCGAATGCAAAAACCAGTATTCAACCGCATCATGGTGGACCTTTGCAATTTTGACGATTTTTTGAAGCAAAAACTAAATGCCACTGAAAAGCTGGGATTGCTCCCGAAACAAAAAATGACAGGTGCGTTATGAATGCTTGCATATGGTGCAGGTGCTGATCAATGTGATGAAGTTACCAGGATAGGAGCATTAACTGGTTTACCAAAATGCAGTAGTCTTATCGAAAGGACGTTGACCGGTGTTTTGGTATCCTTCAAGCTCAATGGCCCATACTTCGTTATGGTGCTAACTTGTTCAAACTAGAAGACTTACGTACTATCATGATAAGTTGCATCATCCTTCATAACATGATTGTGGAAGATAAGTTTGTCGAGAATGAATTTAAAAAGTCTGAAGAAGAGGATAACTTGCATGCATTATTGGCAAGCGTATATGAACGACCGGTGGATCGTGAAGGTAATGTTGTCTGTCATGAACCAATTTTAAGGGCTGGCAAAACCCTACCGGCATTTACAGATGCTAACTTCTAATTACGTTCTGCTTACTTGTCACATCCCAACTCTTAAATTTTTACCTTATTTACTAGCCTGGTTTTAATAAGAGTTTTTACAGTCTTCGTAAATGAGTATATAGTATCAAAAGTCCCTAGAGGGGTGTTTAGGAACGATTATTATAGAGGAATTATTCGTAGTGGAAATAATTATCGATGGTAAAAATGGTAAATTATAGCTAGTAAAAAGGTAAGTTTTATTAGGGTATTATTTTGGGGTGTTAAATTTTAGAGTTTGGTTTATATTATGGTGTTGGACCGGTTGGGCCAAGCCCAAATCTTTTTCTCTTCTCTCTCTTCTCTCTCCTCCTCCCAATTCTCTCTCCCTCTGCCTGAAAACTTCTCCCCGGCCGTTCGCCGCCTCAGATCGCCACACTGGTCCCAAACGGTCGGCCGTCGACCTAGCCTTCTTCCTGGACCGGTGGCAGCCTCTCTAGCACCGCCGTGAGAGAGAAAACGCAGCCGAAAGGTACGGCTGTCCATGATGTTCCGTCGCAGGAGCTCCCTCCTCCAGCCACCAAATCCGGAGCGGCTTGGCTCGCTTTTAAAAGCCCTCCTCCCGTGCAGCAATCCTTTCAAAGGACTCACTTCCTCTTGAGCTAGGTAAAGAGAAATGTGGAGTTGAAATTCTAAGGTTTATTTCCTATTTCGGTTCGATTACCCTATCTAGGCTTGGAATTGGTTCTTATGTTAGTTAGGAAAGTTGTAGAAGAGATTAAGAGGAATATGCTGTCAAATTTTGGTAGGCATTGGAGGTAGCCGGAGTCGACAGCTGGCCGCCGCTGTTAAGGGGATTTTCATAGTTTTAGATGTGTTTTCTTAAGGGGAGTTTGATGTGTAGTTTGGAATTTTTGGAGGAGTTTTGGATAGGTTTTGGATTTTTCTAAGATTAGTGGATTTTGGCGGTTAATGGAATATAATGCAGCTGGTGGTTAGCTTGTTTTAAGAAAGTAGTTCTTTAATTTTTCGGGTTAGGGTTGTCCATTTTCAAGGGAGGTTTGCCGAGTTCTTTGATAAATTTTCCTTGGAAGTGAACCCCGCAAGACTTACTTTGGGTTTCAGGGTGAAATTCAGGGTGGGTCTTGATATTACGTCCATAAGGCGTTGCAAGATGACTTGGTGATTCATATCAACAAATGATTTCCATAATCATTTGATAAAGTGATGCTCTCGTTAGTTCGTCATTTTTAATTTCATTTGAATAATGTTGTATGTGTGTTTTGTTTATTTAACTTTAATAATATTGTATGTGTGCTTTGTTTGTTTTCTTTCAATAAAAGAAAATTATTTCATTATTATTAGTTATGATTATTAGTTCATAACTAATAGTTGACCTTTATTTCATTATTAAATAAAATAATGCATAATACAATCAACTTAACAGTTCAAGAAAAATTCAATTAATACACAATACTTTATTGTGGGGATTGTGGTTCCTCAAAAAGATGTCTATAGCAATCCGCATTAGCGTTAGGATCAGTTTTTGTCCTAATGTCCCTCCTCAATTTTTTGAACCAATCATTTGATCTCGACGAAATATCATTATTTTGCATCCCCATTATCATTGCATCCTCTTTTGCCTCTTCAAATGCCATCATTCTTTCATATTCGGCACATCAATTCTCTTCTTTTTTCCTAAGAATCTCATTGGAAATTTTGTTGCTCTCGTTGATGGCGAGTAAGGCTTGAACCATGGATTCACCCACATCCTCTTTTTTTTTTCTTTCCTTCTTTCTTCTTTGGAAGCCTTTTGTCCCATTGGTCTTCCAACGGAGCTAGGAGGCGTCTCCAATACAACATCTTCATCCAAATTAATTGGTGACTCGGTTTGGGAATCACTAGCCATGGAATAATCAAACAGGGCGACCGGAGGAGTAGGTGCATCTCTAAAACTAGGGTGGTTCTTCACCACCTCCCAATAATTTTTATGGTCGAATTGCTTTTTTGTCACCCTTATAAACTCTAAGTTAACTTGATGCTCCTACAAAAAAAAAACTCAAATATTATAAAAATTGATAAATATATGAAGTGGTGTCACTTAATTTAAGTGGATGGTCTAAAAAATACCTCATCCAATTGATTAGTGCCGCTTGGTCTATGTCTCCCGATTTGAATTTTTGCACTGTGCCACTTTTTGAGAATCTTCTTCAAAGGCTTAAAATGAGCTTGAAGAGCCGCCGAAGGTCGAACCGGGGTTGATCCCGTCCAATTTGCAATATAATGTTCACAAACCTTGAGCCATAACCTTGGAAGGGTTTGGTGATTGCCGGTGATAGGGCATATGGTAACCGCAGCCCATGATTCGCACAATTGAACTTCCTCCTTTTTGGTCCATGTACTACCCGACTCTCCCATTTTGTTGATTGGGCAATGAAAAAGAAAAAGAAATAATTTGAAGAAGAAGGAGATGGATAGAAGAAGAATATTATGGTAAAGAAGAAAAAATAAATTGAAGAAGGAAGAGATAGATGTGTGGAAAATGAAGAAAAGTAGGATGATATTTATAGGAAAATTTTGTTGTTTTTTTTCCCAATTCGTTCAGAATGTTTTCATTGGGTTAGCTCTCTTTTAATTAAAAAAATTATGTTCTCGTTGCTTTTAAATGTTAGCCGTTAGATCAAGATGTAAAGGTCCATATTTTTTTCCCGTTGTGGTGGCAGTTCCTTTTTGTCGTTGAAGATAAACGCACATGGGTGTGCAGCAAGTGGGATGATGTGTGGATGATTTAATGCGGGCCCTGCAATTTTAGTTAGCCCAGACCAATCCGTGGACTAAGGATTGATCCATGGCTTGCCCTGGTTAGCTGGGACCCATGTGGGACTCATAGCTAACCCAGATAAATTCTTAACCGATGCATTCACTTTTTTGTCCACCCCTCACTCCAACCCAGCCTTTTAATCCTTTAATGCATGTACTCTAAAGGGGCATTATTGAAACATATAACTTATTATAATGATTTACCAAACATTACAATATGAATTAATATACTTCATTCCATCATATAATTTGGAAATGTACCAAACACCCACATGGAAATACCAAACCATATTCCATTCCATACGTGTTTGAAAAGAAAAATAAATCCATTTCCTATTACTTTCCTACTACCAAACGGGGCCATAAGGTCTTAGCTAGTAAACGCCTGTTAAAACCAATATGCCTACAACTAAGTAAGAATAATTTTGGTCAATATGGAAAAAAAATTAGTTCAACTAGTCTAATTTACCGACCACTCAATTGTGGTGTAAATAATTAAACATCAACTAAAAATGTCTCAACAAAGCTTTTAGAAATTAAACCGATTTTAATAGACTTCAGTTAAGAATGTCTAAAATTTTGAAACCCTATAACCAAGAACTTTCTCCTTCTCCTGAGGGTTGAAACTAATGCTTGCTTCAGGTTCAAGTTTATAAGGGCGCGATTTTAATCCCAAGGTCCTCCCTTCCCCAAGATTTGCCATGATTGAGTTAAAGAACAAGAAATTGTCATCTTCTTTCTTCTTCGACTTCTTCCACGCAGTGGGTAACATTTACTCTCTAAACATCCCCATAAAGGATCCACGAGTATAATCCTCGAGCAATGATGATTTTTTTGAGGAGAAAGACCTTGGGCTGTCGAAGTTTCAAGTAGTGAGATCAGGACATGTTAATACTTAATTCTAAAACACACGACCTTAAAATCAGCATGAATCTGGATTATGGTAACAATAGACCAATTACCAAGCTCTTTATAAACATCGAAATCAATGTCGACAATCATGATTGAGAGGTGACACACTATCTAAGTCGAAAGTTAAAACACCAAAACAATATTTACATTAACTTGAGATCAACCTATCTTAGACGTTGTGATCTTTAGAAGTCAACAAATGTAAACCTATAATTATTTTATATAGTTATATTTTAATAAAAAAGTATGATGTTATTCACATATCCTATTTTGTTAGGGAGTGAATTCCACACACCAGGGTATTGGTGATGCGAAGATAAAATGATGACCGGAAACCCTTAGTGTCTTTCTTTGGCATTTTCATTTTTTATCCGATCAATTTAAGCGTTCAAAACTTCTTCGACTTCACGTCCTCACCTTCTTTGTTTGAAACATTTGGACTAGTGTTTTAGGTTTCAATTTTGTTAACGAAAACTGCATAATACATGATAGTGTCATGTGGATGAATAAATAAAATGTTGAGACTACATATTAGGAGTTCAGATCACTTACCCTATATGTATATAAGAATTTTCAATTTTGTTATTCACGTACTTTATTTATTTTTCTATTAGTATAATTCAATTTTATTTACAAATTACTATTTTCAATATGTTTCACGATTGATTCTCATCATGGAGGGTTTGTGTGATACATATGTCTAAGCAGCCATATTCAACAGCTCTTAAACCAAGCATAAGCATCAGACAAACTTGAGCCGCCTACACCATCATTAAGATAGCTTCAACAACTTTTGATAGCCACCGAGCTTCACTTGAATGGCGTCAAAACGCGCCCTCACATGCGACGCCAAGGAGGCACCATAGAAGCCTTATTAAGGCCATTTAGGACTCCAATACCAGGTCAAAAAAAAAAAGGAAAGCTCAACCATTTCCCATTCTATCTCTGTAATAACTACACATTTACTAGTTACCTACTGTTATTATATCAGAATAAATATATTGATTGATTTAGACATCAGAGTGTCGAAAACCGTCCAGTCGCGGTCTCTTCGCCGCTTTGTATTTCTTTTGACATAGTTAGGGTTTCGTTTGTAGTCTTTCTAAGACCAATGCCGGACCATCATCCTCCATAATTTGTGACCTATAATCCACTGCATCAACAATTTGTGAACAACATCATCCAAAAAATAATATATCTCTGAAATAATAATAATTTACCCGGTAAAAAGAACTAAAATAATAATAAATATTGTCACGTGTGATATAAAATTACAATAACTAAAGTGTAAAAGTAAAGTAAAACGTGAAGAACAAGTTAAAACTGAAAACGAAAAACAAAAAACAGTTCGAGTCAATTACGCCGACGGTAGAAAGAAAACCGAATTTGAATTTGCATGGTTCTCTTTTTTTATTTTTTGGGATAAACAGGGTTTTCTTTTTCTTAGGGTGCAGGTCTTGTTTTCTTCTCCAGTATGCACTAAACTAAACCACCTTCTGTCCTTTTCCCGGTGATTTTAAAATGGAATTAATGGTATCCTAGACCAAGTCGTTATCTCCCCAAAATTACCATCATCTCCCCCCTACCTCCTTGACCCACGCGCCCGGTTCCACACACACTCCCATTATAAAACCCCAACCCAAGGAATTGAAATTCACACAAAAAACGAGGCCCAAAACCGTAATTTGAGCGAGAAGTGCGGTGGTGTAAGAGAAAGAGAGAAGGGACTCGTGGAGGGTGGGTGTGAGCGATGCGTGGAGGTCAGGGCAGGTGGTGAGTAGTAGAGACACAGTACAAACCTCCTCCGAGATCTAATGGCCCGTCATCTCAAACCCTTGTTCGTTTCTTCTTCTGAGACGGAATAGAATAGACTCTACACAACAATACGTGAACGAGTCAATTCAATCCCTCCCTCCGATTTTCAGGTCCGTTTCTTCTCTCTTCTTTTGCATTGCTCCTTTAATTCCTCTACATTGCCTCCGATTCGCTGCTTTGTCTCCCCTCCTTCTGAATTGACCCCTTCTTGTGTTCGAGGCTGAATTATTTTGATGTTGGATGGTGTGGTGTGGTGTAGGGATGAGTGAGACGGCGAAGGTGTTGTACATAGTGGTGGTGGATGGCGAGGAGAAGAGAGAGAAAGGAAAAGAGTCCTTTCGACATACGCGTCCGGTTTTGCAGAGCTCTCTGCAACTCATGGGATGCAAACCTCGTCACGCCTTCAAGGTTTCTCTACTTTCGAATTTTGGATTCTTTTGTCAATTTTTTTTGTTATTGTGGCGTTTTTGTTTTTCTAGTGTGTTTGATTTGGGAAATACTGATAGTTGTAGTGTTTTTTGGGGTAGATCTGGGTTTGCATGAAACTTGTTCTTGGATATTTTTCAGAATCTCACTGTTGAGAGTAATGTTGATGGAGGTCTAGCTGAAGAATTGAAAAAATTATAATCTAAGGTCAGGTCAAAGAAGGCTTCTTGGAACTAGTTTTTTGGTCTTCTATGTGTACTATTGGAGTTCTGGGAGTTGTTTGTGGAAGATGTCATTATCACAGATTAGTCCAGGTTTCCTATAAATTTTGATTACAACAAAAGGTGGGGCTATTACAATTCTTGTGTCGCCCTCAACATCATGTTAGAAGGTCCTGCTGGTGGAGCCATTATCTCTTGTTGGTTAAACCACCTTAACTGATTTTTCTCTCATCTGTCCATTTTATTTCCAATTTCCCTTCAATTCTGTGTCTCTTGGCACCCATAGTTCCACTGTCGACCTTGTTGTTTGATGAGGATCTCCGGTTTTCTGCAGTAGTTGTTGTTGAGTTACATTCTTGCTGTGTGATTACTCAATATGTGATGACTTAACATTGATACCTGGGTATAGAGAGATCCATCATGTTCTGTCTATAATTGACCATGATCTTGAGGATTTGTCCAACCCGAACATAAATGAGGTTTCTTTAGTGTTAAGTCCTTGTTTGCTTGGACACTATCAAGTGTATAAAGCCTCTGTGCTGTGGAATTGACCAGAGGATGACCCTTAATTGTATAGTGTTTTAATCTGTCAAGAGCTTGGTCTTTTATGGTGTTTTTTGTTTGTTTAGAACATCAGTCTCTGCACTTTCATTAATCGTGGGTCTGTGCTTTTGGAATATTTATGTTAACCAATAGATTCATTGATTCCTAATTAGAGGTTTGTTCCAGTTGTCAGGCTGTAACAACTTATGGTAGCATCATGTTGGTGCTGTAGTTTGGGTTTTTAGTACGTACTTTCATTAATTAATTGGGAATTGGAACACTCAAATGGTTGTATATACTTGTATTTCCTGCAGTTTAGAAACTTAGACACTAATGGTTGACAATTTTTTTTTTTCTTTGATCAGATCAGTCAACGTGTTTTTGAGTTGATAAGAAATGTAAGTTCATGTGAGGCCTTGCTTCCGGAGGGGATAGAGAATGTTTCCCCCAGTAAATCCGAGGCTTCCAAGAATACGGTTTCCGGGAAAGATCATAAAAGTAAGAGTGTACCATTTGAAATGTACAAAACACGTACGACTGTTGTAGTTAGGCGAGAAACTTTCTTGGATGTTGTTTGTGATGCTCTGGCCGAGTACAAGTATGTTGGTCCAAATCAGAGGGCAGACTTAGTTTTGGCATGCAGGTATGAAGTCTTGTATCTTTTGGAAATCATAATTTCAGACACACACACACACTGCATTTTGAAAGGTAGACTGTGATTTATCTCCCTTTTCCTGGCGACCGTAGTTAAAATTTCAGACTAGTGTCAATTACCAATCGGAAAAAGCAAGTGTGTGTATGTGTATGTGTGTAACATTCTGACCATTTACTTAACATGCTGTTCATCATTGCTTGGGAACAGAATAGATAAATGCATAGTTTTGAAAGCTGTAGTAGTGAAGAAGGGGCCTTAATAATATTGTCTTTTCTTACCAACCACATCCTTAATGATAAAAGCAGAAAACTTGTAGAATTTCTGTTGCAACTTGGATCATAATGCATCTTTGAAGCTTTCTTTTTGTGTGGTTAATTTTTAAGTTATTGTTACTATTAGTCTAGCCATCAGCAAGTAATTGATGTTTCTTTTACAGTAAACAATCTCCTCCATTTCTTAGATTGAACATGCTTAGTAGTCAACTATGCGAAGTCCTCTGTTTTTTTAATCTGAACTTGATTTGTGCAGCTCTAGTTTTGGAATAAGGGGATTAGAGTTGGAACATGAATATAATATCTTGGTACATTTTGGGAGTTTAAATGGGAGATGCTCAATCGTGCTTTTTGATCTTGTTGTTTAGAATCATTATGAATGCTTTTACATTGCATTCTCTTAGTGGTCAGAATTATTTGTATTTGTAGTGCGCACTGTACCCAATTATTTATCTTCGGATATTTTCTCCATGCAGAGTCCGAGAAAGGAAGGAATCTGTAACTGTACTGTTATGTGGCACCAGTGGATGTGGAAAATCTACTTTGTCTTCATTGCTGGTATTTAAATGTTCCCTAGTTCTTTGTTTTTATGGTTCCTTTTTGACTCTTAATCTGACATAATAGTTGGTAATGTTTTTCCTTTTCTAGAGTTATATGTAATGATTTGGATAGTTAATAACAACATCTATGTGCTGTTACAATAACTATATCATTTTCGTTGAGTCTAAACCATATCATCTTGCAGGGTAGTAGGTTGGGAATCACAACTGTGATATCTACTGACTCGATTCGGCACATGATGAGGAGTTTTGCAGATGAGAAGCAAAATCCTTTACTATGGGCTTCAACCTACCACGCAGGGGAGTGTTTGGATCCAGTGGCAGTTGCAGAAGCAAAAGCCAAAAAGAAAGCCAAAAAGTCGGCTGGAAGTTCACAGTCACTTTCCAAAGATGGAATGGTGGATGGCTCTCCTTCTGGGAGATCTGATTCCTGGATGTCAGAAGCTGGTTCGAGTACTGCTGAATTGATCAGTTCAAAGCAGATGGCCATTGAAGGATTCAAGGCACAAAGTGAGATGGTAATTGACAGTCTTGACCGTCTTATTACTGCATGGGAGGAAAGAAAAGAATCAGTTATTGTAGAAGGTGTTCACTTGAGCCTTAATTTTGTGGTATGTCATATCTAATTCTCTTCCCCTTTATTGTCTCTTGGTTTGAACTTGTTCACTTGCTGTTTTTAATAACATACATATTCACTTCAATTTAAATATATAATAAACTTAACTCCTCCATCTCAATAATTGTTTGAACCACAGATGGGGCTTATGAAGAAACACCCTTCCATCATACCATTCATGATATATATCTCAAATGAGGATAAGCACTTGGAGAGATTTGCAGTACGTGCAAAGTATATGACACTGGACCCAGCAAAGAACAAGTACGTGAAGTACATCCGAAACATCAGAACAATCCAAGAATATCTCTGCCAGAGGGCTGATAAGCATCTTGTCCCGAAAATTAACAACACTAATGTTGACAAGAGTGTGGCAGCAATCCATGCAACGGTCTTTAGCTGCCTCCGTAGGCGTGAAGCCGGGGAACAACTTTACGATACCATGAGAAACACAGTTACTGTAGTTGATGAGGAGTATAGGAACCAGCGTGCAGCCAATTCTTTGAGTTCAAAGGGGATGTTTCAACTTATCCAGAGGAAAGGGTCATCTAGGCAGCTGATGGCTCTTGTCAATACTGACGGATCTGTAGCAAAGGCTTGGCCTGTTGATTCAGTCGATAGTAATGGGAATCCTATATTTTGCCATGGGACTGAGATGGAGATCGGCAGTGCAGAGCAAGTGAATCTTCAGTTTGGTCTCTATGGTCTAAGCGCCTGGCCCAAAGATGGTGGCCCAAGCTGTGCTGGAAGTGTTGATGGGTCGAGGGCTGATGATACTGAGACTGTAAGTAGGCATCTCTCTTCTTGCTGCAGCTCACCACGATCAGAGGGACCTGCCAAGGAGGTACCTTCTGATCTCTAATTTTGATTATTCAAGAAAAAAACTTTGTGAAGATCAGTTTCCATAGTTAGGTGTAATTTGAGAATATTCCAAACCTATTTTCTAAATGATCAATCGAACAAATCTTGAAATATTTGTTATGGGTTTTTATAGTATTGGTTGTATGATTTGATCTTCAATAGATGTTTAACTTGGATACCGCAAATATGTTCAGATTTTGCAAACTTGTTCAAAGTTGTTTTCTTAACATTCACCTATTTACTTATGTATACCTTCAGCTGAAGGAGGACAACTCAGTACATGGCAGCGATGAAGAGGTTGATGAATCAGCTGATGTAGGCAGCGATGAGGAATTAAGTGATGATGATGACAAACAGGTTGACGAAGAGGTATGTTGGTTTGTTTTAGTTCACTATTAGATTATGTTGGAAATGAAAAAAGACCAAGACGTCAACTTAACACTTCTGCATGTGATGTTTCTGCTTGCCCAATATGTATGTTGGCACACATGCAGATATATCTATACATGTGGGGGATTTAATATGTTTGTAACGATGACTGATAGATTAAGATTATGCATAAACTTGATACTTAGCTGCTGATCTGAATCGAGTATATTTCCTGCTATTTGTGCAGATAGGGTCGGTGGATGAGGAGTCTACAAAATCTGATGAAGAGTATGAGGACCTGGCAATGCAGGATGTTCAGGGGAATGGATACTGGCTAGATGATGCTATGGAGCGCGATGCTAAGATCTTCCCTGTTTCTGAGGACCCATCAGCCAATAAGGATGTGGATAAGTATCGCCAGAACCTGGATCTCTTTCTTAGAACTAGTAGGGAGTCATTTCCTGAACCACTATGTTCATATACTTCTTTCTTTACCGAGAAAAATGAGATGAAAATGCCGTGCTCTGGCAACATGAAAATTAGAAAACGGCGGTCCCTTAGCATTCCAGCATTGGGAAAAGGCATGGGTCAGAAATAAGGGGTGCCATACTTTCTGGTGCCCCTCACTGCTGACACTACACTTTGTTGCAGCTTAGTACTCTCATCTCCTTGGTCTATATCTCTCTTTTTATGTCTAGATCTCCTTTTTCTTTTAGAGTACTTTAGGTTTAAGTATCACTGGTATGTAGTTATGTACAGTTGTGCTTCTGAAACTTGCAATGAAATGGTTTTGTCGACTTAAAAAAAAATGAAATGGTTTTGTAATGCATTTCCATGTTTGAGTATGAGATGCCTTATGAACTATATGATGAAAGTGAGAATCCCATGATGCTAGAATTGCATGCTACAGTTAATTTTGATAGGATACCAACCCACTTTTGGTGATTTTGTCTCAGGGATTGGCCATATACTCACCAAGTCGCTGAGGCCAGGTATAAAACAGAGGGAGGAGTTGCACCGTGAGTAGGACGATGAATGTAGTTTTGTTGCTCCCTCATTTCCAGAAGGGGTGAGAAAGCTGATAGATAGGAATCATATCTCGTAACATCGTTTGAGCCTATCCCCACTAATTTTGGCGGCCGGGAATGGTAACACGAAAACCTCCCCGGGGTGAAACTCATTCAGCATTTGGTTGCTGGCCAGCTGGTTCCCAAAGTTGCAAAATTACTTGCAAAATGAGCACATAACATGGGAAACGGGGTTAAGCTGTTACTTCCTTCTATGTTAAAAAGCTGGCTGAATTTCTATGACTGATGACAGATAGAATTGCTCTGGACTGCTCTTCTAATACCGGATATTTTATCCAGCCAAATATCATGAGGATTAGGCATCAAAGGATGGAGTCACCCATACGTAAGGGATTAACCTTGCATCCTTCAGAATATAGTTCTGAAAGCATCCGTTCATACCGATAAAAGCGAAAAAGGTAGTTCAGTAGTTGGTTTATGCATCTGTTAGAGGGATTAAATATCTGCTCAGGTTCAATACTCGGTTAAGAATCCGATACGCTATTTCTTACGAAATCGTTTAGAGATAACAGTGTAGTTCATGGGGTTTATTTATCCGTCTTTTGGGAGCTGGATAATCAGGTTTGTAGTGTACTAAAACCATTGCCATATACAGAAACTTGCCCAAACAGGACTGTATGATGTATATTTTCAAAATCAGATACACTGACAAAGTATACAATCTTTAGTTAAGATGTATAGCTGAAACATAGAATTCAAACCTGAAGATAACAGTCCATGTCCATTGATCTGGTGCATCCACTTCGGTTCTGCTCCAGTTTTACCTTTTAAATAGGACACCTCTGCTTAGCTAGTACTGTTGGTTCTAGTAGCATAAGTCTTTTCTTGTAAGTAAGAGGTTGTGAGTAGTTTGTTAGTACATTAATTATGTATTTAATAATAATTAAAAAAAAATACGACACCTCTAGTACTTGACGTATTGTAACACTGGAGCCAAACTAGAAAAGAATGATGTAACTATTAAAGAGCTCATATGAGTCATATCTTCAACCTAGACACTTGCGGAACAGTAAATGAAGCTAATCAACCATGAAGCAAATACCTTGAATTCTGCGATCTTCTCAGTAATCTGTTGTGTTCTTCAGAACCTTGGAACCTCCGCCGGAGCCCCTCAAAGATAACACTCTACTAACTTTGAGTTTGAGGTCTAATGCCTCAATTTCTCAACATGGTGCATCAGCTGTCCTGATAAGCATTTGGCCTATCCATATATTCTGTGGAATTTTCCACAATGTGTTGGATATGCTCCATCAGATTCAGAACAATTCTATTTTCTCAAGCATGACTGCTTATTCCCCGGAATATTCTCCCTATCCCTATCCCTATCCCTTATACTCAGCAATCAGCAAATTTCTCATCCATGTATCAATCTTCATAAGCTTAGTTGCACTCTCATGTACATTTTACGTTGATATTACATGTAATTACTAACAACATCTTTAGCTTAGTTGAGAAGAGGTTCTCCATGCTCTTGCTAAGTGTCACCATACCCTTTGATTAATAAATTATTCATTTCTCACCAAAAAGAGAGAAAGATCTACGTTTATACTAGTTGGTTCTTCCTTATAGTGCTCTATCTGTTGCCAAATAACTTGAAGTTGAGAGTTGGCTCTGGCTATAGAAGTTTCAAGCCTTTCTAATTTCTTAGGAACCCTTGCATGCTATCATGGAATTCAACTAGCGAGAGGTGAAGCAGATTAATCAGCTACAAGTTGAAACTGATTGTTTAAAGTTGGTGTTAGCTGTTGAGTCCTAGGCAACAGATTGGTCTGAGTTGGGGTATTTGATAGAGGATCTCAAAGCAAGTTTGCAACCAACTCCAGGTCACTCCTTTTGCTCATATTCGTAGAACAATTAACAAACAATGTTGCTCAGCTAGCCTTTAATAACTTTGGTAAATCTTTATACCTAAACTTTACTTTCAAGTAATCCATGTCCTTTGAATTTGACTATAATCTTAGAGACCCACTCCTTGGTACATGGCTACTTCCATTGGATATGAAACTGGCTTTGAATGTGTCAATTTGATGAAATTAAAAATCTTTGTTTTGGTCACTGACTCACGAATATATGAACATGAAATTTGTGGATACCTAGTTTTTAGGCTTACAACATATCAAGTACTTACATTCTAGATTGCTTTCTGCTCTACACAAGTTTACTAATGCTCGGAAGTTTGAACTAAACTAGTCTAAGACGACGATGAAGACTTTGAATTTCAGTTTATAACTCAGGAAATCTTGATCAGAAGGAATTTTGCAAATCTGGAGGCCTTGAGTGAGAACATACATAATCATTTTACGGCCAACTTGGATAGTATTAGGCTAATATCACACAGATCCCCAAAGCTAGCCTCCATGCATAACCATTGTTGTCGCAACACCCTCTTATTCTCCTCTGTTCTATCAAATCTGAAACAGTCAGGAGCTCTACTGAAAACCCTTCTAGCATGCTCAATAGAGCGGTTCTCTGCCTCAAACTTTGCATAATCGATCCACACCTTCACATGATTCGAACATTCTAGTAGTCTCTCGAAAAGTTGTCTAGTCCTCTCAACCTCCCCCTCGGATATTTCAAACCTAATGTATGCCATCCACACCTGTTCATGACACTCCAGTTCCCCCTGCTTGATACCTAGTTCGAAAAGTGCCCTCACTAGTTCTGTCTCCCCCAACTCTCTCTCAAACTCTGCATACTCCACCCAACCATCCCAATTCTCCGGTTTCCGAAGAAAATACTCCTCGAACAGTTTTCGATACCGATTCACATTCCCAAGCATCATCTCCATATCAATGCACCTCCTAAATATCTTGTGTTTGGGTGCCACTCTCATTGCAGTGCCGAGGATCTCCCGCGCACCCTTACGATTCCTCTGTCGTAACTCCTACCCTGCAGCAAGAAGCCATACTTTTGCAAAGGAGAACTTGTGATGAGGAATCACTGCAAGGCACTGCTCATACACTTGTCTCGTTTGCGCCCGCGCTGCCTCTCCTCCGAGTCTCTCTTCATAAGTTGCGTAATAGATCCACAACTGAACATACCGCCGCCAACGCAGCTTCCCGTCCCGGTAACACTCCGGCACAGGAGGAACATCAGCTATAGCTCGCCGAAACAGCTCTCTGATTGGGTGCTTAGTGGCAGCAGCAGATTCTTCTAGCGCTATGCGAGCCAAGAGTCGAAGTTCAGGGGATTGCTGCGGACCTCATCCTCATATTGAACCCTCTTCTGATCCCTAATCCGCCTCTCAACAGCCACAACCTCGTCATATACCATCTGGCTGGCTTCTGAAGGTTTCGATCGTTCTGCAGAATTTAGCTATTTCCTACGCACATACAGAAACCCTACACCCTAATATCTAGGTCTCTTCTACTTGGCATAGAAGCCTTCTCGTACAAGGAAAAGCTACTCTTTAATTACCCTTACCCCTCGAGAAAAAGGAAACAAACCAGACCAGACCTCAGTTTCGTATAAACAAGGGACAAATAGAAACCACAGCCCTCACTCAGTCACTCATCACTTCACTCGCAAAACAATCAATCAATGGAAAAAGGAATTTAATTGATGTGTCTTGATGAGCGTTGGTCTCCGTCTCCTTTGCACTGTACAGTCGAGACGATCTTGGGGATGTTGGGTATCTAGACTTCAAGTTTCTCGAGCAGGTCTTACCGCGCACTGCTCCGAAGACCAGTTGGCTCACATCAAGAAGAGCACCAAAGGTAAAGATCTGAGTCTTTAGAGAAGTGCGGTTAGACCGGGAACATGTTTGGATTTCTCTAGATATCCTAAATCGAATGAAGCAAGCACTTGAAGACGTCTTACGACGACTCATGTCAGCTTCAGACTCATTCCAATCCCTTGAGCAAAGTTGGCAAAATCCTCAGGCTTACACCATATTGCTTCAGCTCAGAACAGATTGAAATTGGGAACTGAACTAACAAAGGATCACTATATGCCTACACCATATTGCTTCAGCTCAAAAAAGGCTTGCATCTGAAAGTCGTACTAATAAAAAGGATAACATACACGTCAGGGAAAGTAACCTTCCAACTCTGACCAGGTCTCAGATAGCTGTCTGGTGTATTAACAAAACTAACCATCTTTTTCTCTCGTGTTTACTGTGGAAGTATCGACTTTCAGAATGTATAGTCATGCTTTCTTTCGTTATGGGAAACAAACTGATGTGAAACCTACAGAAACACACAAGTCTATAGGTAGTCTAAAATTATGCAAAGTCCAAACTAGGAAGAAAAGAGAAAATTACATAATAACATATAACCAAATTTAAAAACACAAAAACCTTACTTTCAATATTTTCTATACAAATTAGGACATAAGCCTAGATCCAAATTAATAGTACCAGATTTGACCTAGATTTTCATAGGCAAAATGATTAAATTACCCACTTTTCAAATAAATTTACGTAAAATGACAAGGTAGTAGTATGTCTCACGTCGACACGGCAGTAGCACGTCTTCGGTCGACATGACAGTAACACGCGCGTCTCATGTCGACAAAGTAATGGCACGTCTCGCGTCGACACGGCAGTGACACGTCTCACGTCGACACGACAATCACACGTCTCCGGTCGACACGACAGTAACACGTCTCGCGTCGACACGGTAGTAGCTCTGGTCGACAAGGCAGTAGCACGTTTCCTGTCTACACGGCAGTAGCACGTTTTCGGTCAACACGACAGTAGCACGTCTTCGGTCGACAAGGCAGTAGGACGCCTCCTGTCGACACCTGTCGACAAGGCAATAGCACGTCTCCTGTCGACACGACAGTAGCACGTCTCACGTCGACACGGCAGTAGCATGTCTCCGCGGCAGTAGCACGTCTCTGGTCGACATAGTAGTAGCACGTCTTCAGTCGACACGGCAGTAGCACGTCTCTCGTCGACACAACAGTAGCACGTCTCTCGTCGACACGACAGTAGCACGTCTCTTGTCGACACGACAGTAGCACGTCTTCGGTCAACACGGCAGTAGAACGTCTCCGATCGACACGGCAGTAGCACGTCTCATGTCGACACGGCAGTAGCACGTCTCATGTCGACACGACAGTAACATGTCTCTCGTCGACACGGCAGTAGTACATCCATAGTAGCAGTAGAATATGTAGTAAAGGGTAGTTTGGTAAAATATGTAGTGACAGATGACATGTGGATATTAGTTTGTCCTAATTTGTTAATTTTTGTCCTTAAATGTATAAGATAATGTGTAAAAGATGTTTTTGCAAACTGAAATTTGGTCAGTAACTAATATGTAGTTTACTATAAAGAAAAAGATATAATGTCCTACTTAGGTTTACAATTTCCAAACTGGTAAACGGTATCTAAAAATCTTTGTAAACAATAAACTCCTCCTAGTTTGCTTATTAATCACATTTAGCTAAAATCCATCAATTGCTTTCATAAAACTAAAATAAACCCCTTATGAAGCCTCCATTAAGAAGATCAGATAGACCAAGAAAACATGTTTATAGTGAAAACAATGACTACTATGTTTATCTACAAGAACATGATGTACTTGCAGAAGATAATGATCCATTATGCTTTAAGGAAGCTCAAAATTCAGATGAGATAAAAAATGGAATGTAGCTATGCAGGAAGAACTAGACTTTATATATGTCTAAGAACCAAGTTTGGGATTTAGTGAAACCAAACCCTAACCATAAAGCAATTGGTTGTAAGTGGGTTTATAAGACAAAAAGAGATGCAAATGGTAATGTAGAAAGACACAAAGCTAGGTTGGTAGCTAAGGGTTTTACACAACAAGAATGCATAGATTATAATTAAACTTTTTCTCCTGTATCCACTAACGATTCATTTAGAATTATAATGGCACTTGTGGCACATTATGATATGGAACTTCATCAAATGAATGTTAAAACTGTGTTTTTAAATAGAGAATTATAAGAAGTTATCAATATGAAGCAACTTGAGGGTTTGTGAAACCAGGAAAAGAAGATCATGTATGCAGACTTAAGAAATCAATCTATGGTTTAAAACATGCATCAAGACAGTAGTACAAAAAGTTTGATTCAGTTGTGAACTCTTTTGGCTTTACGGAAAACATAGTTGATGAATGTGTGTACATTAAGAATAGAGGAAATTTTTCAAATGGTGCCCCAAGTTAAGTCCATTCATCATTTTAACATCTCAATCTTGAAAACTACAATAATGGTACCTCAACACTTAAACCCAACCCAATATTAGTTCCCTCCGCGATTGACATCGTTAAGTTGGACTTTGTCCATGGGCAAAATTGTCTCTTCATGTTTTCCCTCCATAAACCTTATTAGTTGAATTAGATTTTCTCGACGTAAAAATATCAACTATGAATATGAGTCATATTACCTAGTTATCTTTGATTGTTCTATTTAGTATATATGTTTCATGAACTTCTGTACTTGAGAATGCATTTTAATCAATGTTGATTCTGTCTCTCACCGGTGGGTTGTAAAAACTACTTTTAATGATGAATATTAATGGCCAATGGTGTATTATAATTTCTAGATATCTATAATTTTTGTATACAACCAACATATGACTCACCACAAATTCTGATAATGATGGGAAAAAGAATATTATTCTGGAGGGGAATGTTTGTGGAGGGAAAAGATTTGGGAAAAGAAAACATGAAAATATAATTTTGCCCATAGATAAAGTCTAACTTAACGGTGTCAATCACGGAGGGAATTAATATTAGATAGAGTTTAAGTATTGAGGTACCACTATCATAGTTTTCAAAATTGAGATGTGAAAATGATGAATGAGCTTAACTTCGGGTACCATTTGAAAAATTTCCTCTTAAGAATACAAAGCATGGATTTATTTTCTTGATATTATATGTCGATGATATTCTTTTAGCTAGTAGCAGTGTCAAATTATTGAATGAAACTAAGTCTTTTCTTTCTAATAACTTTGATATGAAAGACTTAGGTGAGGCTTCTTTTGCTTTCCATAGGAGTCATCTTCCCTCCATTTTCAGAAATTTTGGACAGTTTGTCACCTTTTGATATAAGGGCATCACTTGTGTTATAAGTTTCCATATGAAATCTCTTCAAAGCTTTCTGAATATAGCAGTGGCAAATTGTTGAATGAAATTAAGAGGGATAGAAAATTGGGGGTTTTAGGCTTATCTTAGCAAAAATATAACTTTTCGTCGCCTAAGTAGCGAAATTTTTAGCGGCTCCTTTTCCATCAAAAATTTCAGAAAAATTTGAACCAAATTTTTCAAACTTTCCTTATATATTCTCTCTCCCTCCTCTCCTCTACCCAGTTTCCATGCATACCTCTGTCTCTCATTCTTCTTCCCTCTGTCTCACCTTCTTCTTCCCTCTGCCTGTCCTTCTTCTTCGCCGTCTGTCTCTCCTTCTTCGCCCGCTGCCTCTCCTTCTTCCCTCTGCCTCACCTTCTTCTTCCCTCTGTCTCTCCTTCTTCTTCGCTTCCTGCCTCTCCTGGGCGCCCTTCTCTTCCAGCGGAGTCCGCGCGCTTTTGTGCCAGTGGACTCAGCGCCCTTTTTTGCCAAAAGAGTTCACGCGCCCTTTGTGCCAGAGGAGTTCGTGCGCCCTTCCATGCCATAGGAGTTCGCGCGCCCTTCCATGCCAGAGGAGTCCGCGCGCCCTGTTTGTCATTGGACTCTGCGCGCCCTTCCCTACCAGCGGAGTCCGCGTGCTTCTCTTCCATCGAACTCAGCGCCCATGTTATTTTTTTTTTTTAAATTTCACTTTAACGAATGAATTCAGTGATTCCTTCGCCTAAGGGAAAAATAATTTTATTTTTTTTTAGAAATTTGGATTAGAAATTTCTTGCTTTACACTAAAATGTTGAGCCATATTGTTTTAGATTGTGACAATGAGGCTGCAATTGATAGGGGGATTTTGAACCTATACGTGAAAGAGAATTCATTCCAATGATTGACAAAGTCGATGAGTTGCAAGGTACTATCAATGCTGATCTTTGAGATTCTAGACCTTGGAGTTATTAAATCTATCTTTAATT
This sequence comes from Fragaria x ananassa, assembly GCA_034370585.1. NCBI lineage: Eukaryota > Viridiplantae > Streptophyta > Magnoliopsida > Rosales > Rosaceae > Fragaria > Fragaria x ananassa. The sequence continues at coordinate 21,202,834 of CP139765.1, read as the reverse complement.
TCAAATGTAGTTAATTAGTAATTTTTCGTTTTCCCTTCCTTATCCTATAAAAGGAAGTCATTTCTTCATTTGTAATCAGATTTGGAGTTTTGAGTTTTTATCAAAAAATATATACAATTTGGTGAAGGAGTTCCACCCAGATGTTTCTAAATTCTTATCTCTTAGGTGGATTCCTAAAGTGGCGAGTTTTGCTCTTATCTTCTTGGTGGATTCCTTGAAGTGGCGAGCGTGCTCTTATCTTCTTAGGGGATTCCTGGAGTGGCGAGCGTATCTATCCTTAAAGATGTGCTCCCCGCAGTAGTCTCTATTTTAGTCTCTCACCGTTGTGATTTTCCCGATATCGCAGTGTTTTTCAGCAAAAACAGTAAAAGATCTAATAATTCTAAGCATATTTGTTTAAAGTATTACAGTGTTAGACAAAGAGTCAAATTTGGTGAGATTGAAGTTTTAGATATAGACACTGAGTCTTAGTTAGCTGATTCGATTACAAAAGTTCTTTCGATTTCGAGTTTTCAGAAGCATGTTGAAAATATGGGAATTCTTCCAAATTTAAGTGCTTGTTGAGTGGGAGTTTGCAGTAGCTCATCTTGGTTTATTGTTTTTATTTTTTATAGTGATTTGTATTAGGGTGTTTTTTCCAGATGTAATTTCAATTCAGACAAACTCTTGTAATTTTTTTTCCAGTGATCAATAAAGTCTCGAGGTATTTTCAGATACAAGACGTTGTTTATTTTTGAAATTTAGTTGTGTATTGTGATTGAACTAGTTGATAATTTATACATATATATAACATAATGTCATTTCAGTAGGCATTTACCAATTTTAGTCTAGTATTCTGGTATTTTCCTGATACAGAATTTTATCAAGTTTTGAAATCATGAAGTTTTTGGATTGTGAGTTTTGACATCTCAGGGAGATATACAAGTCAAAAATTCTCACCCTATCACTCATGAGCTTATTTGAGTGCAATGTTTGTTGTATGTGATCTCTAGCCATGTTGATTATTTTTTATCTTCTATGGTTCTTGGTTTTGCAACAAATGCTACAGATTGACAAAGCTGAATGAACTATGAGTTTTCTTTTGCTTCAATGCGCTCTTTAGTTGTTGTTTTTATATTGAAATGTTCATTGATTAGTTTACATATAGTGTTAGTCCAAGTGGGAGAATTTTGAAACTGATTTGGACTTAAACACATCTACCAACGTTATGGTCAGATTCATATTGAACATGGATTGAATATTAAGAAGCTTAAGTCTTTAACTTAGTTTCAGAATAGTAATCCGAGTATATCAGTTGGATTACATAGAGCTTCATTGCATTTAACCTGAATTGCATTCGAATTAGTATTGTGATAGGATTATGCCTTATGCAGATGTTAACATTGAGTACAATAATGATTTGGTTATGGGATTTAATTCGGATTGTGATCACTATAAAATAATGCTAAGTCCCTGTGTTGTTTACCGTTTTTGCATCAAGAATGCATCCCATTGTGCCTAAAGGTTAGATGGCTTAATAGGATTCTGAAAACCATATAATAAGCTCTGATACCATTATTAGATGGTTTTCAAAATCCTATTAAGCTATCTAACTTTTAGTTTTGGATCTATTCCATAAACACACAAAAACACATTCATATATTCAAAAACACTTAAAGAAATTCTGCAGACTTTAGTTATCCTAGATAAACTTGGAATGTACCTTCATTAGACCTCCAATCAACTTTAACAACAGCTTTGTTTGACGACACCATCTTGACCTTCTTCTGCAACTGCAGCACACACAAAGAGATAACTTGATGGAGATTCTAGCCTTCTATGTTTCTGTACCAAATAGCAAGCACAATGGGATGCTTTTTTATGCAAAAAGGTAAAGAATACAAGGACTTAACCTCCTTTATATAGTGATCACAAACCGGATTCAATCCCATAACCAAATCCTCATTGTACTCAATGTTAACATCTGCATAAGGCATAATCATATCACAATAGTAATTCGAATGCAATTCAAGTTAAATGCAATGAACCTCTATGTAATACAACTGATATACAACTTAAGATTACTTCTCTGAAACTGAGTTAAAGACTTAAGATTCTTGTTATTCAATCCATATTCAACATGAATCTGATCATAATGTTGACAGATGTGTTTAAGTTCAAATCGGTTCTAACATCAGGAGTTTAATTTCATCATAAAAAATAAAATAGAAAGAAGAAAAACAGTTCTGTTATGGCTTGATATCCATCGTGTAAGCCTACCAGTATCATACAACTGAAGTTAATAGCCAGGAAGCAGAGACAACGGTAGAGTTCTTTGTGTTAACTAACAAATTCTACATGTTGCCTTCTGGAACTAGTCGTGTTCTATATCTGAATGTTATTGCAACAGTTTACGAGAAAGATAGATAATAAAAAACAAACAAGCTTTAAGGACCGTCATGTTATGTTGAATGTCATAAGGCTGGTGTAGTATGATTAAGCTTTCGAAAAGATAAAAGAGAACTCAAGATTGAACTATGAAAAATTTTCAAGGCATCATATTTCATGGGTAGCTGACATGATTAGAACGTAGCTATGACCTCAAAAGATATAAACATGAAAAACCTCAAAGGATGAAAACAACTAAGAAAAAAAGAAGCATCAATAATGGAGTACATAGCAATTGTACTCAATGATGGCATCACCAGTGCTCGGAGTTTAACACCGGGATCCTCCCCAGCACGGTTATGGTGCTTCAATCTAGGCTATCTAGCCCCAGCATATTAATATAACTTGTATTTACGTATTAGCATAACCTAAACCAATCTGAATACAAGGAGACCAAATTAATACTACAAGGACTAGAGATGGCAATTGCAGAATCAACAATTACAAATGAACCTTATGACAAAACAACCAGGAAAAAAGAAAAAAAAAGAAGAAGAAGAAGATGCATTTGCCACTGAAATTTAAGGTGAGGAATGACCAGTATGGCAATAGTAGAGAGAAACGCAACAAGACATATCTAAAAATTAGGGATGGCATATATCTGTATGATCATGATACATGCTAATGATGCCAATGATGTTAGGCAAATAAATAAAGAGGTGCAGAAACATATTTTCTGTTATGTTTCACAACAATTCAAAATGTTAATTAATCTTCAGCTAAGGGTACCTGATCTGAGGAAAAACATAAAATTTGACATTGCATTGTTGCAAGAAGACTTGACCTTTGGACTGTATTACTTTTGATAGCAAAACCCCAAAGAACAAAATATGCACTTTTAACTGCTTGCCCAACAATAAGTAAGGGTTGTTTGTGACGATGTACATATTTGGTTTTCAGTTAGAGAGAGAAGCATAATACGTGAGGGGGGAGGGAGGTAATTTTTTTTTTAATTTTTAGACATTCACCATTTCTTTCTCCTTACAGTATAGATAAAAATATCAGAAATGGCAAGAGACGATGAACCAACTTTCACAAAAAAAAAAAAAAGAATAAAAGAAGACAAAAGCAAAGCAATATTCAAGAAGATTGAATAAAGTGGTAGTATGGAACCAGTATGAGTTATCTAAATTCAGGTCATGTAAAGTTGTAAAATTGTGATTTCACAAAAGGTTAGAAAAATTCAGAGTAATGATTTCAAAGGGAGATTCTAAGTATACTAACCAGAAGGAGGTGCTCTAAAGAATATATATTCCTTGGAGCTGTCGCAGGAGAGTATAACAAAGGAGTGGAGTCACATTGTGATAGCCTCAAATGATTATTCTCAGTGCTACATCTTATCTTCTTTCCATCCAAATCCTTATGAGTTTGCTAGATCTGCACCTCTATCCACACAGACCCATTAGCATATATCGAACTTGTTTACTATATATTCTGCTTTCCCTACAAAATGTGTATCACAAACTTCACAATGAATGTAAGATTATGATCCAGCTCAAGCATGCAGTTCTCATCCTCCATCCCAATTCTGATCGAGCTTCATTCCCACGATAGCCCCTCCCCCCTTTATTTCATTATATAATAGCGGTTACAGTTCTAGGATTTTGCCGTATTCCTTATTTCTTCATATATGACCAAAGCAAAGCTCCCTTACTGCTTTTAGTTATTATGTACAGCTGCGTGCTTCCTCGTCAAGCCATATCCATGTATCTTCTGTTTACAACTTTACACCCATTAGCATTACAACATTTTTTTTCTTCATCAACGCCTGTGTATCTCTAAAACCCATTGGTCATCCCTTTGTTGCAAAAAAGCATCAGCCAAAGTGTTGCAGATAAGATTGTTTTTACTGAGATTTTCTACATCTCATTAACATATTGCATTAATTGCCCGCCCCATTTCACCAATCTTGCAAATACCATTAATTAAAAACCACTATGTATCAGTACTCTGGAATATACTTCTCTCAGACATCTTGGAAAACAAAGAAAGAGCACTTTCCAGATAACCTTTGAAAAATAACTATTGCAGAAAAGGTTACATGTCTGAATAATAAATATCACAATGGTTATTTAAAATGCATTTCTAACTTTTTTATTTTATTTCTAAAGTTATTAAATCATTTCCCTTTTTATTTTATGAAAAAGAGTGACTTTATTGTTATAACCAATCTAATATCCATTCAAAAACAGTATATTTAAAACAACGAAATTAAAACGAAATTAAAAATAACAACGAAATTAAACGAAAAACACTAACTTGATTGATCAGATAGAGACCTGTCGTGCAGTGACCTAAGACATAAATTCGTCCCCGCTTGTGTTGCAGTTTCAGACGTCTATCTAGAGGATACAACTATCTGGTTTAAGTTCTTGCACAAGAACTTAATTGACCTTGACGAATTTACTTTTATGCTTCAGAAGAAATTGTTTTGGGGAGAAGGAAGAAGAATGATTTGGTAATCAAAAACAACGACAAAAGTCGTCCTTATATAAAAGTCAATTCAAATAGACATAACTGTTCGAACAGTTATATCTTTTTAATATTTATCTGAATTAATAATTAAATTAAATAATATTAATTTTTAAAAATTAAATTTAGATTTAATCAACAAAGCCCAAGGCCCAACCTTTGACTTTTATTAAATATATATAATAATATATATTTATTTATTTCTAGTGAAAAACCTAATAGAAAGTCTACTAAGCCCATATATTAGCTAGGCTTATCATCCATCTAATGAATTACATTGATGTTTCCATATAAAGACTCACACATTTAATTCTTCTTCAATGTGTGAGATTAATACCACATAAGTTTCAATATTTATAAAATCTGAAATTATTTTGAAAAAAAAACTATTTATAATTATTTTTTTCGCAATACATTATTAACTTAGAAATGCATTTTTTTTCTTATTTGAAAGTTATTAAATTATTTTCAACTTTTAAAAAAAAAACAATCTGAAATTTCTAATACAAAATAAATGTTTTAGAATTGAAATCTAATGAGAATAAAACAAATTTTATTTTTTGGTGTTTTGACAAATATACCCTCGATGTTAACGGTTCTTAATGGTAGGTCTAACGGTAGTGAGTCAAATGAGAGACGAAATCAAAAATGAGTGAGTTAAGTGATATTTTTAAAATATGAGTGAATAAAATGCGTGATTAATGAGTCAAAAGTCAATAACTATAAATGATATTTTGCCAAACATTATATGCATGAGTTTCTATTTTCAATACTTTTTCATGAATCTCCTCAACCAATCTTTCGGCTTCTTCTACCTTCTCAACGCTTGTGAACTCCATATATCAAGAATTCGTATGTCTTGACATCAAATGCAACTTCTTCCTTCTCCATCAAATGCAATTTCAAATCCAAATCCAAATAGTTACATGTCTCGGCACAAGCATCCAGCATTGTGTTGGATGTGATGACACTGGGTTTAATTCCTCTACTAGCCATTTCCTGCACCAACTCTGTACTCCTTCTGATCTCTCCATGCCTACACAGCCCCTCCATCATAGCTGTCAAAGGATACACAGAGACCGCAATGCCGAGTGGAGCAACCTATACACGAAATCTAGATCCTTTTCCACCTCACCAGCTCTGTTCAGAGAAACTAAATGTCCAGCACATGTCCTCTCATCTATTTCAATCGCATTACTCTTCGGGTAATCAAAAGACTCCATCGACATGTTCGATATCAGAGTAAACTTTAAGCATTTCTAGCTTCAAGACCAGGTATTTCAACAAAAGAAGCAATGGCACGAGATGGGTACCTGGAATCTCCATCAGCCAGGATGGACTTAAAGATTTGCTCGGCATCTATGAACTTTCTTGCCCCGAGAAGCCTGCAAATGAGTGTCAAGTGGGCTTGAAGGTCAACTTTGAATGTGATGGTCAACTTGTTTGAGGAGGAAGTTGAAGAAATCAAGCAATTTGGTGGCGCTGTGGGTTCTGAGAGTTTGGGATTGAATTTGGAGAGGAGAAAAATGGTGTTGGGTTAACGCTGTTCTTACTTTCACAGTTTTGAGAGTTCGGACGACTTCTTGGAACGGCATGTTTGGTTTCACAACATGACTCATTTGACTGATTTGTCTCTCACTCTTCCATAGTTTCTATAGTTAACGGTCTTCTTGGTAGTCTTTTTTTATTTTTTATTTTTTATTATTATTATTTTTATATATAAGACATTACGTCATATATTAATTACTGAAAGTAGAAAAATAACAGGAACATAATCCGTTCTCACGGCCTATATTAGAATTGAACCACAGAAAACTATCTATGAAACCAAAGCTATCCTAGGCAATCTCTTATTCTTTGTTTTTTTTTTTTTTTTTGGAAATGAACTAACTTATTCTTAATGAACCGGAACCACCGGTTTCCCCGGGAGGAGAATCAAACCCAACCAAGAGTATCCTAACTTCTTTTGGGCCCAGATTATATACATCCTTTGCAGCCCAACACAAGTATAAAGGCCAAAACTCAAACTCAAGCACCAAGTCCTAATAGAGAATCGGGCCCAACCTGCAACCCTATACCAATCGCATCTGTCGCTGTCTAAGCCGTTAAGCCGAATCCCGGCTGCCGCTAGCTCTTGGCCAATGCCCAGATTTTTGAACCCAAGCCGATGGGTCACTGCCACCACCACTAGTGACGCCCGCCATGCCTCAATCGCAACTCAAGGACTGTAGCCCACCGTCGGCCAGACCACCTTTGATTGGAATTAATGTCACAGGCATCAAACCAGCCACAACGATATCACCCTAGTCTGTATCACCACCAGGCTACTGCTCTCCTCAATCAGATTTACCCTCCTCTACCCCTAGAGCATGAGATTGTCTGGGTAATCCAAAGACGACGCCGGAGACGACATGGTTACCCCAACCAGAGAGTTGCCGTTGACTCTAGCTTTAGGGGATCCTAATAAAGGTGTGAATCCCTCACCGCTAAAAGCATCGCATGCCAAAAAAAGAAGGCCATGGACCCCAATACCAGAAGAAGCCCGAGCGCAGCACCGTAACCATCATTCTCGGAAGAATCCGAGGAGTAAGAAGAATCTCCAGCCCGAACTAAGGATTCCTAGAAGAGAACCTAGAGAGAGAGAGAAAAGCATTTTATGATCAGTTCAACAACTCAAAATGTTACGACGAGTACGTTGTGAGTTGAATTCACAATTTCTCATCTTTAATAAAGAGAGTTATAAAAAGAGTGTCGTTAAACCAAATGATACCAGACAGAGATAGAGCATTTCTTTTTCTTCATATTTTAGTTTCTAGTATAATTTGGGCATCTTTTCTTGTGCCTGAACATGTGGAATATTAACACATATTCGATAATCAATTAGAGCACATTTATTTATTTAGAATAGAATAAGGGGAACATGAGAAGATATGAATCGAAATCAATTCTAGATGGTTGATTCTTAACCCATATTCCCCCTTCATAATTAAATTCTTGAGGATTCAAGAATTGATTTCTAATAAGGAGGTGAGACGTCATAGTTTTTGCGTTTACTACATAGTTTGAGGGGAGTGGACAACATTTCTTATTGGGCGTGTCGGTCAAGTTCCAAGCAAAGCTAAATGGTTCAGTAAAGAGAAGGGAACTCTCAAGTTTTCTGATCTCCGGTTTTAACTTAAACAAGAGTTTAAGTTCCTAAAAAGAGGAGCCATGATACGAGTGTATCTTTTAGCTTTTAGGAATTAGCTAGTGATTCTTTTTCCAAGTTAGTTAGGTACATAGCTTTCTAGCTTGAAAAGAAATAGTTGTCTAACTTAGTTAAGGAGTAGTTTCCAAGTTAGATAAGGATTTGTAAAGTTATCAACTCTATAAATAGAGGTCTTAGCATAGATCTAGGGACCAGAGAGCGAAACAGTTAGAGAAATATATGTTTAGAGTGTTATTGTGAGAGAAGACATTAGACAATAATCATTTTGTCTAGTGTGTTTTAGTACTGTTAGTAATTCCGCTGTTAGCAGTATCACTTGAGTAATACGTATCAAGTATAGCTAGGGGATCGTATTTCATACCTCATGTATTGAAGACGGTCACCGAAGCTGCCTGAGAAGGCTTTGGAACCCATAAACTTTCAAGCCTCGATTCTCCCTCTTTTTTGGATGCATAGATGAACCTTGACCAGAGGCACGTCGGCATCAGTAATAGGAAGTGATAGGAACAAAGAGACACTGGTGGGTCGCCATGAAATGCCTCACAACGAAGATAGGATTGGCGTCGTCGACTCGGATTGTCAGTCTTCAAAAGAGGTCTCGAGCTTTCTATTCTCTGACTTCTAGAGATTTCTAAGATATATATATTTTATATTCTAAACCAACGATTGAGATCAAATGGTGTTTATTATATATGGTTTAGATCGCATGCTGACTTTTCTCTCACTTAAACCAAATTCTTTTTATTTTCGAAATACAAAATAAATGGTTCACATGTCCGAAAATATACACGAAAATACCATAGACACATCACAAAACATACTTCATTATCAAATCTCTAAGCAGAATTACCTTTTCATTAATGTATCTAAAAATTTTTTCGAGTTTCCTTGACACTTCATGAGATTACGATTTTAAATGTCAAACTATCCAAATTTAGCTCTTTAAATATTTACGGGGTCTCACAGTATCTCTTTTGAAGGTGGTCCCCGTATGGTTCATTCCGGATTTCAGAATGAAATTCAGGGTAGGTCCTGACATGATATCAATGAACCAAGGTACTATATTCGCTCTATTATTAACAGAGCTCAAGATATTGAAACCCCTAAGGGTTTCAATCGCCAGGAGGAGGTGACGATCACTAATCTTCCACCTATCTCTGGGTTCTCAGACGTTACTCCATATCAGTGAGGTGTACGCGATCGTGTTTCGAGGTTAGCAAGGATCGACGTTTGGGTTTAAGTTAAATGCGACTCTGACAACGATCTTTGTTGTTGGTTGTAGCATCAATGGCGCCTAGAAGTCGTAGCTTAATTTGGCGGCAAGGTTTTGATTCACTTTGAAGGAGAAGCTTCAAGAAGCTGGTTTGTTGGTCTCCTCTTATTTGATCTGAGGCGGCGCCTGGTTTCAAGGATCACATAGGCTATGAGGCGGAGGTTTCGACATGTTAGGGGATGGGATAGCCATTATGCTTGTTAGGATGGGAAGACCACCAGTGGTTGTCATGACCAACACTTTTGTTAGGGTTCTGGCCCTTACTCATCTAGGTCGCAGGGGTGGGTTGTGGAATGTGGTAGGTTTTTAGGCCTAGTGCATTCTCTCATATCCTTGGCCTAGTTTGGGTTATGAGTCGAGCTTTGGTAGGTTTGTTTTGTGCACTGATGAGCTCATCACTTTTATTCATATATACCTTACTTGGATCGAAGTTGTTCACTATTGTAGTAATTAAGTGGTAACGTGCACCGTTTGAGTCTTACGCGTCAGACTTGTCAATCAAGATAGTAGTTTTGCTATAGTCGAGTATAGGAGTTGAATGAGTTTCTTTCTCTGCATTGGGCTAATTAGTTTTTTGAATTCCTAGTTGTAGTTTGCATTTCCTTTTTTCAGATAATGGCTCTTGTAGCTTTTAATTTGTTGCATTTTATTTTCAAATTGAGTCAAGACATTGAGCAGTGGATTAAACAAATGCTTGTCTGCTTTCAAGATTGACCGAGTAGAACGGTGAATATTAAGGAATTTATTCCTATTTTTTCTGAAAAGAAAAAAAAGGAGTAGATAGGTCTTCTTAAACCCCAAAATCCAAAACCCTAAACCTATAAGGACCCATCAACTAGAATTGGCTCTGCAGATGTTTGGATCAATCGATGTAATTTCCTATAAATATAGAGCGGACGATGTTAACAATAATAATGTGGTGGAGTCCATAAAAACGAGAACTCAAGTCTAGGGTTTAGTGAGGACGGCGATGTGTAACTGCGGCCACATTGGCGCGTTACTGTACAGCTCACCATCAACCAATCAAGAAGCAAAGATAGTAAAACTCAAACCACCAATGAGGCCAAGCCTCGATCACACCCTTATGACATATATCTCTCCCAAACAAACCCTACCTCTCCGCTGTTACAATCCCTGTGACCTTCCTAACTTTTCCTCTCGATCGCGATCTCTTGCACACACAGACAGGCCCTAGAGTTAGATCTCATACCTGTTTCTTTTTCCTTTTCTGCTTTCCATCTATATCGATCTGTTGATCATAAAGCTCTTCTGATTTCTGATCATTTTTCTTCATCTAATACCATATTTTTCTATTAATCTTCTGTTCTTGTTTTTTAAAAAGTGGAATACCAGACTGGGTTTTCCCTCCTGAGTATATCTGTGGGAATCTGATATGGGTTCCATACCTGGTCTGTTTTTGTCTGGATCGATCCTAGCTTACAAATCTGATGACTTGCAGCATCAAAATCTATGATTTCTGAACTGAATACTTTAATTTTTCTCAAATTGTTATTCTCTGCGACAATTTTTGAGAGAATAAAATGGGGTACCCTGAAAGAAACGATTTTTTTTTCTTGTTTTGTTTTGTTTTGTGCAGTTCAACATCCTTAGATTCTTCTTTGGTGCCTCTCTCGCTAATCACTTTACGTTTTAGCCACTGATAGTTGGCCACGTAAGCTGTTTGCTCGTGGACATGGTGCTATTTAATTTCTGTTCATGAAGCTAATTAAAGTTCTTGCTCTACCTTTGTTTGAATGTTTTCATCTTTCTTTTTTTTTTTTTTTTTATATCTTTCGAAATATACTGATCGGTCTCACATAGATCAAGTACTTTCATGCTGCTGAATACAACAGTTGTTGTTTGCGGCTGTAGCATCATCAAGATTCACACATGCAATTGATGCAACTCAAACTCCCTCTCTGTCTGCCATAGTTGTTTGAAAGTACTGAGAATCTTGATGATGCTGCATCGGCAATAAACGACTATACAGAAGAGGGTTTGATGTTTCAGACAAAAGAGGTGCGCGTTTTCCCTTTCTATATTATTGAAGCAAAGCCTTCCATTGTTAAAGTACTGTTTGTATGTATGTTCTATGCCACCTTAAGTGCCATAGGATAGGATCTTATGTAGCACTGTTGAACTGAGGAATTAGCTTTGCTGCTTAACGTTAATACTTTCTGTAGATCTGTGATTGTTCTTGTGAGAGAAACGTATCTTAGATTACTAGGGTATGTGTATTTGCTCAGTTCAATTCAGATAAAAGGGGTTTTGATCGATGATGCTGCAAATGAAGGCTTCAAAGCATGCATCGAACTGGTGATCGAGTTTAGCTAGCTGTATGTTCATCTATTTTGAGTGTTGAGTTTCCCATTCAGATCCATCCATTGACTTGCAGATCTGTGATTTTCCATCATTATAGTTTGATATCTTTGTGTGAAGATATATTTGGTTTTTGTGAGCTAGGCTTGTAGCTCCAACAGGGCATTGAGTATTTACTCCCACAGTTAAACTCACAGATTAGGGCTCTTCCTGTTCTTACCAAGAATGTATTTGGTTTAAACTCCATAAGATTTGCTAGTCAGAAGCTGAGAAAAACATTTGTGGTTTTGAGTACTTTCACTTGTTTGTTTTTGCTTCTCTTATTTTTCTTTTTTTCTTTTGGGAGGGATATAGGTTTTTGATTCAAAAATTTAATAACTGCCAAGTGGTTTCTGCTGTGGAATACTGGAATTAGTAGATCATTGAAAATTGGAACTGGCCAGTTTGGAACATCGCTGTGCAAAATCATGGTGGGAACTTGTCAAATTGTCACTGCCATTCAATTGTCTTTGCCTTTGCAATTGTTTGTGGACCAACCATGAGTAGTGTCATGTTACATGCAATGTATATGTAACCCTCCACCTACATGCATAATGTCCGATGCCGACTAGCTATTTTTCACCTCTTCAACAATAGTATCAAAAAGTTTTCAAGAGTATCTAAAAATATTTGATTCTTATTATTGATTATGACAGTGATTTATAATGCAGTCATTTCATCATGGAGATCCGTGCCTCGATCACTATCCATGCCTTGATTTTATAAATATTTTCAGGTCCTGAATGTATTCATATTTTGTTTTTATGGAACTATATATATGAATATAATCCTATGTATACACACGTAAATTACCTCATTTCACTCCGCTGGACTAACAACCTCCAAATATATCTCTAATCATTCTAAAACCATGTGTATCATATAGTTTGAATTCCTTTTATCCCGTAAAATGTACATTAGTTCAAAATTAAAATGTCGGATTTTGAACTTAGGACCATTATTCGGTACCCGTAAGTAAGTGACATGACTTTCCCAAAAAAAAAGAACAGTGACATGAAAAATACTCACAGGACCATTTTTTTTTTCCCAAATCATTTCTGTTGGGTTGAGAGAATTGAGAGAGATTTTATTTTGGAATTAACCAAAACAATAACTCTATAGAACAGATTGTTGCTTTGACATTGTTCCTTATTTTTAAATAGATGTTTATATATATATATACACACACACAGAGAAAGGATCAGAGACGGACGTCCGCAAAGGTGAAAAAGTGCAGATGCTGGCTCAAGGAGGCTCCAAGCAGTGCTGACGGCGTCAGTGACCTTGACGTCGTTGAAGCACACCTTCATCCTGTCCTTTTCCTTACTGGTGGACTCTCCGACAACGATTTCAAAGTTGAGAATGACACTACAAGAAGAAAGACTTTAGCTGACGAAAAAAAAAACCAGGCCGACGAATTAATTTTTCGTCGGCCAAATTATATTTTCGTCGGCTATAGTCATCTTTAGCCGACGAAATTAAAATTTCGTCAGCTAAAGAATTTATTTTCGTCGGCTAAAGTTTGTGACTTTAGCCGACGACTTTAAACTTTCTTTAGCCGACGAAATTTTAATTTCGTCGGCTAAAGATGACTATAGCCGACGAAAATATAATTTCGTCGGCTAAAGTTCTTTATATTCGCAGATCTGGACAGCAGCTCATCTGAGAAAAAAAAACGGGAGAAGAAAAAACGGGATAAAAAGTTTGGGTGTTGTTGAAATCTGTCCATAATTAAGAAGTGGAGCTATATATAGGTACGTACATGTGTATATATGTTGATTTTGAATTTTATTTGAGTGATTGATCGATTTTGAGTGTGATTAAATTGATAGATTTTGAGTACGTTTGATGTGTGTGTGTATATATATATATATGTGTTGATCGATTTGGTTGATGATTTGATAATATATATATATATATATATATATATATATATATGAAGTTGTTGTTAATTATAAGTAGCTAATATATATATATATATATATATATATATGTTAATTAATTTATAATATTGTGTTGATGGTATGAAGTTGTTGATGATGATTTTGTGATGATCGATGTTGATATATATAATATTGTTATGTAATTATTAATTAAGTATATCTATATATATATATGTGTGTTAATTAATTTGTTATCAATTAGTTGTAATACGTACGTAGAATATATATATAAAGAATTAAAATTTTATATATGGCATAAAATTTAATTAATAATTAGCTAGCGTTATATATATATATTTTGTTATATTTTCAGGATATGGATAAGAGTTGGATTTCGCTTCCAAAATGAGACAAAAGATATGGTAAAGGAATTATGAGTTTTCTGGAATATGCGCTGGCTAATGCTAACGGGAATACAATTTTCTATTGCCCGTGCACGAAATGTCAGTGTCGCAACGATATGCATCGATTTGCGATTGACAAAGTATGACAGCACCTGAAGAGTAACGGGTTTTGGGAAAAGTACACATGTTGGTTATATCACGGTGAAACATCATCTGTGGGTCCACATGATCATGGCCAATTTTCTGAGACGGGCAGTACATCCAACGATCCAACAACGGTCTTCATCAACGACATGTTTCCTTATGAGAGCGGTGTATGCGCTCAAGGACAGTATATGCCTGACCCGATGCAGCCCTTCCCTAGAGCTGTCAACACTGCTGGTATTGACAAGTATAACAAACTGCTTGCTTTCCAACAGACCTCTGTGTACCCCGGTTGTCAGAAGACCGTTCTTGAAAGTGTGATGGACGTAATGAAGATTAAAGTTGAGACTAAATCGACTGTGAAAGCTGTTAATGATTATCTACAGTACACTGCTTCGATGCTGCCTCACGGTCATCGTCTTCCTACCACTCATCATAAGGTCTGATGTATCCTGAAAGATCTTGGGCTTTCCTACATCAAGATCCATGCATGCAGATATGACTGCGTTCTCTTTTGGGGTAAAGATCCAGAAGGGAATGACCTTGGTGGCCTTGACGCATGTCCGGTATGTCACACTGACAGATATAAGCTGACTCCTGCAGGCAACAGGAAACCTGTAAAGGTATTTCGGTATTTCCCTTTGAGGGATAGGTTAGAGCGGTTGTACATGTCTTCACACACGGCCGAAGCTATGAGATGGCACGCTGATAGGGAATTGCATGACGAAGATACCCTTATACACCCTGCTGACGGGGAGGCTTGGAAGCATATAGACAGGGAGTTTCCTCATTTTGCGTCAGAGGTCCAAAATGTGAGGCTCGGGCTCTCATCTGACGGGTTCAACCCTTTTGGCAACATGAGTCTTCAATACAGTGTATGGCCGGTGATTTTGGTACCGTACAACCTTCCCCCATGGATGTGCATGAAGAAGGAATACAATATGTTGAGTTTGTTGATTCCGGGGCCCGGTTATCCGGGGAAGTGTCTCGATGTGTATTTGAGACCTTTGATTGAAGAGCTTAAATTTTTGTGGGACGTTGGTCATCCCACTTATGACAAGTACACGCACGATATGTTCCAGATGCATGTCATGGTTGTTGGTACCATCAGTGATTTTTCTGCTCATGGGATGTTGTCGGGCAACGTTGTTAGGGGATACAAGGCTTGTCCAGAGTGCCTTAGCGATGAGGGGAGCAGCAGTCATTGCAACAAGATATGCAGATTGGGTCACCGTACTTTCCTTCCATATAATCACGAATGGCGGTTCGATGACAAGACATTTGATGGGACCGTAGAACACGGTGTGCCTCCCAGAAGATGGACGGGGGAAGAAATTTTAGCAGTGCTTAATGAGTACGATTTTGGGCAGCTCAGCAATCATTCCAACATTATGGCGGCAATACCTGAAAGACCCGACAGGTACAAATTCTGGACACATAAGAGCATATTCTGGGAACTCCCATACTGGAGTAAGTTGTTGATCAGGCACTACCTAGATGTGATGCACATAGAAAAGAATGTTTGCGACAGTGTGGTGGGCACAGTGCTGAACTTGGAGGGGAAGACGAAAGACGGTCCTAAGGCACGCATTGATCTAAAAAAATGCATACTAAGAAGACATTTGTGGTTGAAAGAAGGGAAGAAAAAAATGCCTCAAGCTCCTTACACCGTGAAGCCTGACCAGAAGAACCTAATTTTCAGGTGGATGAGTTGTGTGAAGTATCCTTCAGGCTATGCAGGAAATATAGCCCGGTGTGTGAACTTCCGGGACAATAAGATGTACGGGTTGAAGAGTCATGACTGTCATATCCTGCTACAACGTCTCTACCATGTTTTCATTCGACCGTTCCTTCCCCGTCAGGTGGTGGAGCCGTTAGTAGCGTTGGCAAGATTTTTCCAGAAGTTATGCACACGGGAAGTGAAAAAATCTAACCTCCGAGAAATGCAAGAGGACATCATTTATATCATGTGTAAATTTGAGAGGATATTTCCTCCAAGTTTTTTTGACATCATGTCTCACCTGATGATCCATCTTCCCGAGCAATTGTTGTTTACCGGTCCAGTACACTACACTTGGATGTATTCCATGGAAAGGTACGTTTTTTACACCTGAATTTCTCAATATATATACATGTTCAATAATCATAACATTTTGCAACTTGATTTACAGGCAACTTGGGGACTACAAAGATTATGTGGCTAATAAATCCGCTCCTGAAGGATGTATAGCTGAAGCATATATTGCGCACGAGTGCGCCACCTACATGAAGTTGTGTTTAGGAGCGTTGAAGGAAACTCCGCAAACCATGCCGGTAGATGTACCGAAGTTCAATCTTTCCATAGTCTCTAGTGATGTTGAAGTGTATGAAATTTTGCTAGACTCCTACAAGTTGCAACCACATGAGCTAGTCATTGCCCACTGGTAGGTATTGATTAACTGTCCAGAAGTTGAATACTGGAAAGACATCCATCTATATTGTCCAGACATTCAAAGTCATCTCGAGTACCACAACAGGGAGTTCGCAGATTATTTTGGCGGCTGAGTACGTAATTTAATTTTTCAGTACGGGTTTATGTTTATTGCATAATTATCCATATTTACAGTTGAATGGTTGGTTGCAGATGAACCATATTCAATTTGATGGTCACCCAAATTGGTCGCACGAACTAAGACTTCTAGCGATGAAGACGATAATGTCAAGAGTTTATCCGATGTGCAAGATGAATGGCGTGCAATTTATATGCGAAAAAAGAGACAGCAACAGGAGAACACAGAATTCTGGGGTCATGGTACATGGTGGGCGGAATGGAGTTGACTATTATGGTGTTCTCCATTCAGTGGTGGAACTCGTTTATGGGCAAGGCATGACAGTGCACCTCTTCAAGTGTAGATGGTTTGATACTAGGCCGCAGAGCATGAAGACCGATCAGTACGGAATATTATCGCGATTGGGGACTGTCGCAAGGTGGCCAGTCAGTCCGCTCTTGGTTGGGGACTGTGGCTATGTGGCGAGTCAGTCCGCGCTTGATTGGGGACTGTCGCGAGGTGGCCAGTCAGTCCGCGCTTGGTTGGGGACTGTGGCTATGTGGCGAGTCAGTTCACGCTTGATTGGGGACTGTCGCGAGGTGGCCAGTCAGTCCGCGCTTGATTAGGGACTGTGGCTATGTTGCGAGGCATTCCGCGCTTGATTGGGGATTGTCGCATTGTGGCCATTCAATCCGCGCTTGATTGGGGACTGTGGCTATGTGGCGAGTCAGTCCGCGCTTGATTGGGGACTGTCGCGAGGTGGCCAGTCAGTCCGCGCTTGATTGGGGACTGTCGCTACTGAGCGTTGCTCGATGGCTGCTCGATCCCCTTTAATTGTTAGGGTACCGCCAGGGGTAGGAACCTTCATGAGAAGCATGCGGCCAGCTATGAAGCACTGCAACCCCCAGAGGATGTCTCGCCCTAAGATGAGATTGTATGATGAGGGGCAGTCGACAATGAGGAAGCAGACCGTAATGGAAGAGCGGCAAGGAGCTGTTCCCACTGACACGGTTAAGCGGTCTGAGCCTAACGGCTATACTGTTTCGCTAGAGAAGCTGACAAGTGGGTCGTGGTTGTTGTACAGCTTAGTGTGGTCCCGCCGGAGTCCTTGGTAGCAGTCAGAAAACATGACGCTTACGGCGGCACCTGTGTCCACTAGAGCCCTGTGGCATCTGTAATGGTCCACCTGCACATTGATGATGAATGGCTCGCTGTGGTGGCAATGCAGGGTATCCTCATCATTGCGAAATGTCACTTGATCCCACGCTGACGGGGTGATCGTGACACCGTGTTGGATGTCTAGGATTTCTGAAGGTGTCGTGCATTGTCGTTTCGCAGAAGGTTGGCGTGGGGGGAACCGTGGGGCTCCACCCTGCAAGGTTAGGATCTGGCCATGCACTTCAATGGCGTTGGCTCCTGTGGCGGGAGCACAGTATTAGTGTAGTTGCCCCTTCTGGATCAGATGCTCGATTGCATTGCGGAGGCCATTGCACTGCTCTGTTGTGTGGCCATTATTGTCATGGTAAGCGCAGTACCTGTTGCCGGTGGCTCGCCGGAGCTTTTTTGGGAACTTACTTTTGGGAGGTAGGGGGATGAGATCTTTGTGCCTGGCCCATATGTCCTCATATCTAGTGGTCAGGGTAGTGTGGACTTCATAATGAGGTGGCGGGGAGGAACGACGCTGTTGCTGTGGGGGGCTCTGGTCCCTGGACTTGTAAGGGTGGTCGCGGTTTCTCTGTCCCCCATGGCGACGGTCGGAGCCACGCCCCTGTTCTCGGGATGGGCCATGTGATTGTCCTTTCTCTTGCCCGCGGCCATAGTGCTCATCTGGTGCCGGGGCAGTAAGAGCTAGTGTGGCATGGGCAGGACGTCCGAAAGTGGCAAATTCAGCACGGGCCCACCGTACCGCCAGGTCCATCAAAGCATCATAGGATCCTGGGGGGTTCTTATTGATCTCCATCAGGAAACTGCCGGGGAGGAGGGCCTGACGGAAAGCCTGCTCCGCCACGCGAGGTTCTAAGTTGTGGCACCTCACCGTGGCAGATTGCCACCGGGACAGCAGTTCATGGAGGCCTTCGCCCTTTTTCTGCTTGATGTGGAACAGGACGTCTACAGTGCGGTAGATGCTGGTGTGCAATATGAAACAGTTGAGGAAACGTTCCGAGAGTTGGTCGAAGCTGTCTGTGGAGTTGGGTGGCAGGCTGAGGAACCAACTAAGTGCCTCTTCCGAGAGGGTCTCTTGGAAGGCGTGGCAGGCTATGGCGTCGCTGTAGCCAGAGGAGCTACAAAGCGAGAAGAACGTCTCGAGGTGGAGATGAGGGTTTCCTGTGCCTTTATACTTATCCATCTTGAAGGGCTTGGCTCCCGGAGGCTGCTTCTCCATCTGCACTAGGGGTGTGAAGGGGCTTGGGCGATGTCCATAACCAGAGAACAAGGGTCGCTGAGCCCCGCGACTCTCGACGCCTTCAACCCATGAAGCTAACTGTGTGACAGTTTGGCTAAGTTGGAGCAGTAGGCGGGTTGGCATGTCAAGAGGTGGGTTGGGAGAGTTGGCAGTGGTGGAAGTGGAGATTGGTGGGGCGGATGGATTAGGTTGATGTGGTAGAGGGGAGTCATTGAGGATTGATGGTTGGGGGGCCGGGAGTGGAAATGAGGGGTGGGTTAGGGGATGTGACATGTATACAATCTGGCAAGGCCCTCTCGGGAGTATGGAACCAGTCTGGCCTTGGAGAGAATCCGGGGTTCTGGCAATTCGTGCCGCGCGGTCCAAGCTATCGTTGTACACGGTACGATGCTCTAACGTGGCGCGGAGCAAGAACTGCTCTTTCTCCAACTCAGCTATGCGTACTCGGTACGCTTCTGTTTCTGCCCTTTCTTTTGCCGTCTGCTCGCGGAATGCATGGAAGTCCCGCTTGAGGATTTCAAGGGCTGTGGCGGGGTCGGAATGGTTAATGGGGGCTGGGCTGCTGGTTTGGGGAAGGGATGTGTCGCCGGATTGAGGTTCTACTTGAGTGCCAGGGTCCACGGGGTCATCAATAATCACCATGGTGCTGAGTTCTAAGGCAAGTGGGAGTTCCACAAGATAGGGGCCCTCCTTCTAGCACCAATTGTTTCTACCTGTTACGTCCCGAGCCGGAAAGTGGTCGCGGGGCGGAACAAAGTAGAATTCCTGAGAGGCTTTCACTCGGTACCTGCACAAATGACAGCGTCACGGGGTCGGGACTGGGGTGGCCCAGTCTTCGACTCTCCGATGCTTAAGTGAGCTATGAGCACTTGTACGGGTAGAGGAATGAAAGTAGGAGAGAATATATATATTTGAGTATGTGAGAGTATAGATGTGTGTACCTTGAGCTTGTTTTATAGGCTAAGCTTGTGTACCTTGAGCTTGTTTCCAATGTGGGACTATTTGCCCTCCTTTGGAGTGTCTCCTCTTTTGGGGGTGTTTTGCCGCTAGAGTGACTTTGGCAAGCGGTTTGCTACCGGCCCTTCCTTCTTTGGATGTCTGTGAAGGGCCCACCAGGGCTATCTCGACCGGGTAATTGTACCGTATTCTCGGCTTAGCCAAGTATTTTGGCTATGTACTAACAAACACAATATTTAAAACAAAGGTTCACTCACAGGTTAGGCCTAAGCCTGATGTCGGTCGGAGGTCTCTTCTGCTCGAGCCTCCTCACGTCCTGTTCCAAATAAATAAAACCTTAAATAAAATACCGACGCTTACAGCAAAACATGTATAATTAAATATGTTTCGCGCTCAACCAAGCCTAACACTCCAAAATCTTAAATCCACTGTCAACCTCAAAACTCCACAAATTTTACTGACATCCTCAAAAACACTTCCCACCAAATAAAATCCAATGGCCGGATTCTAACTTAATAATCTGCCAAAAATACCAAACTTCAACAATTCTTAAACCTATCCAAAACTCCTCCAAAAATTCTAAAACTTATTCCATTAAACTCCTCACATTTTTCTCCACCAAAAACATTTTCTCGGCGGCGGCTGGCGACCAACTCCGGCAACCTCCGATGGTCACCAAAATTTGGCAGCATCTTCCTTTCAACCTCCTCTACAACATTCCTAACTACCACAAACTCCAATTCTAAGCCTAACCAAGCCAATCGAACACAAACACACAATAAAAACCCTGGAATTTCACAAACTGATTTCTCCTTACCTAGCTCAAGATGGAGCGAGCCCTTTGGAGGGATTGAAGCACAGGAGGAGGGCTTCCTTTTGAGCTATGGCTCGCCGGCTATGGCGGCCGGAGGAAGGAGTTCCTGCGAAAAGAAGCTTCGGGCAGCCGGAGCTTTTGAGTGGTTTTTCTCCCGATCGGCGGCGCTAGGGAGGCTGCCACCGGTCTAGAACGGCAGCTGGGTCAGAGACCGACCGTTTGTGACTGGTGCTGCAGGCTGGGGCGGCCGGACGGACGGCCGGAAAATCTGAGCAGAAACGGGTCGGGGAGAGGGAGAGAGAGAGGGCACGCGGGCGCGGAGAGAGAAAGAAGAAAAAAGAGAAACTGGGCTTGGCCCGATCTGGGTCCAAGTCCATTAATAAACCCAAACCAAAAATTAACACCCCAAAAATAATACCCCAATAAAATTACTTTTTACTAGCAAAAATTACCATTTTTTACAGTCGTCAAAATTTCTTCCTTAGAATAATCCCACAAAATAATCGTCTCATACACCTCTCTGGGATCAATTATATTCTATACTTAATGACGAACACGGTAAAATTCTTATTACCACTGTGTCAGTAATAAAGGTAAAAATTATGGGTCGGGGCGTGACAACTACAGACATGTGTGCTAAGCTTCTATTGACCCCACGAGATCACGCATAAATAGTTACTAAAAAGTTTTTCAAAAACACTGCATGTGAAAGTTTGACTTTGCTTGAAGAATCTTAGAGATAACTTCTCTCACCCTAGCAACCCTACCGCAAAACCCTAATCTTAAGTTGACTTTCACAGTTTCTCCCTCTAGCTTTGCTCTCTTATCTCAATCATCTCTCTCTTTCAATATTAATCGTTGTATGCAGTTTTGCAACGTTTTTGGATCTGGCTTCATGCGGCGGTCTACATGGCCTAAATTCGAGGTGGGATGAAGGCTGGCTAGCGTTGGTGAAGAATGGATTTTTCCGGTAAAGGTGAAAGGCTATGGTGATGGTTGGACACACCGGTCCAGATTGGTTGACATAATTGGCGGCGATAGCCCCGAAAGAAGTGGAAGAAAATCTGCTTTGATATGGGTTTATTGGGTTTCTAATTTTGGATCTGGGTCCAGGTTCAAACCTAGACAACTTAGGCTTTGGTTCATTGGGTATCGATTCAAATTAGATGAGGATAACCCTTACAACAAGGGCAGGGAGGTACCTTAATCTTTTTGTCCTTTACTAGACTTATGATTGATGATTATTCTTATGTAATTCTGGATTCTTAAGCGACCAGTATTACCTCTCATAAGAATTAGATAGGTTTTTTTTATGAAAACTTTTTATTAAATAATTTAAAACCCTTACATATGTCATTAAAGTTTAAACATTCTCAGTTAAACTACATATATCAGTAATATTTAATTTGATGTCGTTTGTGAAGTATAAATGTGCGCATTAATTGTCGGTCATATAATTTTGGGTGCTTATACCTAACGACATGTGATGTAACATTGCCTTATGGTTGTGTTATGGTCCATGAATTCTCAATTTTGTTACTAAATGAGAAAAGAATGATTGTAGATGGTAAAATTTGAAGTGCAAATTTTTTTTTTCTTCTAATAAACATTTAAAAAAGAAAAAAACATTATATAGCTGAGAGTTATGGGAATCTCCATTGTTAAAGAAATATTGACTGGTGTTGAGGAAAAACAAACATTGGTTTAATTTCCTGGCATTTCCTTCGTGTTTGTGTTTTGAAAATATTGTTTGTTGCTTATGCGAACCAGCCTGGTGGTGCCTCTCTTGGCGGATTCTCCTATAACATCTCTCCCTTTCTCCCTTGATTTTTTTGTAACCGTCTCCACCCACTTCCCCTTTTGACCACTTTTTCCATTGCCCAGGTAAACCACTCGTCAATCCCATTATTGGATTCAATTCCATTCCTTTGAGCCTATTCCTACTCTGGGTTTTGCTTCAAATCGGTCTCCTTTAGTTTTCTTTGTTTGGGTGACTCTTGATGCTGTTCGGGTTTGGTTGGTTTCTTTCAGATGAGGATTGAAGGGGTTGGAGCTGAGAAGCTGTTTGGTTGGTATTGAAGTTGTGGAGATAGAACCAGTCAGGTAAGTCTTGTTGCTTAAAATGTATGCTGGAGCTGATTGGTTTTCAGGATTATTTTCGTATATGATGATGGGCTTTGGATTGGTTAATGTTGTTGGTTTTTCCCTGTATTTTCAGGGTAGACATGTTTTAGAGGTTGTTTTCTTGAGGATGCTTAGATTAGTTTAGTTTATATCTGTGTGCATTGTCTGGTTTGCGATTGCATTTTGTACTCTGAATTCGTGTCAGTTCTAAGTGAGTTAAGAGGGTTTGCCATTTCACCCTAGATTCTAGAATTCAATTTGGATGCGTTTTGAGATTACGACAGATTTATTTCACAGTTATTTGTCAATTAACGCAGTTGCTTATGCAAATGAATGTCAATTATCATTTTGTTTTGTTTGAATAGGAAAAAATCATTTCTAAACTCTGTCCTATTCAAGTCATGCATTAGTCATATTTACGTTACGTGATATGATATGGTGGTTTGCAGAATTCAATTAGTTAGATTGCATTGTAGAAAATAGGACTGAAACAATGCGACCCTGCAAACCACCTAATCACAAGCAAGGTAAATATAGGACGCAAATGGTCATTTTTCAGTCATATTTATGTCACATTACACTTCTGAAATTTATGGAGCTATTGCTTCAGTCGTATATAGTTATATTGCCTAACAATCTTGCTATGGGTGTACTTTGTAAAAGAGACAACCTGCATAATTGATGAAAAAGGTTATAGATAGCTGTTTCCCCAATAATCTTCCCATTCCTCGTTGTTACTATGGAAATGACAAACCGAAGCAGAACTTAAGGCCTTTAGAGATCACTGCAAGGGCTAAGATTTAGTCTCCTTTGCTTTTCCCATTCCCACGAAAACCATGTCATGAGACTTTCAATCCTATAAACATTTTAAACTCCTGATGCCTTTCCGTCACAACTAATTATCCTTTTCATAGCCTACATAGTTGATTTTTTTTAATTGACCATACTCTATGTATTATGATTTACTGAATTTTCATTGACCATACCCTTGCCACTAGCTGTAGTTTCAAAGGTTGCAATTATAGGCTTTGGAAAATTTTAGAGGAAGATAGATGATTATTATAAATACTGAAGACTTCATTTGTGTTAAGTCTCATGATTTGGTCCCTTACTGGAACCTTATTTAACAGTTTCTTGTTGAGTTTAGTCAAAGAGCTCTTGGATAGGAAATGGTGGATCTTGTATCTTGCTTCTGGTTGTGTTGTCAGATCCTTATAGATGATCTTGCTTACATCAATAAGTTTTGGTTAATTACCCTCCCACATGAATGATTGTACTAAACATGGTCCTTACTCACAATATCATTGATCCACATTATTTAAACTGTTAGTGAACTAGTCAGTACATATAATATTATCAATTAATCGGTACTGTATCGAAATTCCCGAATACAGAACTGATGAAAAAAGAATCATGAATGCAAAGGTACTCCCATGACAAGCATATGGAAGCATTTGAATTAGATTATTTTGGACAAGGTAGATCAACAATCTATAGATAATTTTCAACATGATAGAATGTGCACAATAGCTTGTGGAATTAATCCTACAATGATTTATAAGGTTGCATTAGGGAGGATCGGACTCCGACCTATCCTAATCTTAACTCATGTCTAAAACCTACGGAAATCGAATATCCCATTTCAGATTTATTAAGGATTCTCCATGTATTGAAGTTCAGTGTCTGCATCTTTACCAGGAAAGACTGTAGTTTTCCCTTTCCTGAGATTTTTCTCCCTTTCCTTTTACCCTCAAATTCCATTGTGACCATCTTAAATGGGACTAAATTGGAGTTGGCGGTTTTGATAGTGTGATTGCTTGTATCGTTTAACCATTCAGATTGTTGGGTAGTTTAGTTTTTGTAGACTATCGTATGGAGTTTACTTGATATTCTTTCAGGTACGCATGGCTATACTTAAAGTGTTAGTTGCACATTTTGGTTTGAAGAGTAAGGTGGGCACTAAGAAGTCCTTTACTGGTAATTGTAGGGTTGAGCCTCAGTCAATTTGGTAAGTCTATTGCTTAAAATGTAAGCTCGATCACTTGGGTGAGCTATTTTTGGTAAACAATTTGTATCAGATATATACTTGAGTAACTGATACTATCCATTTCCCCCAGTATTAGTATTGGCCACATCTTGTAGAGGAGGGATCTTTCCTTGGATATGTAAATTTGAGGTTTAGCTTACAGAATCCTATCCGATGGGCTTTGTGTTCTTTTATTTATGTTCTATGCTCGCATGCTTATTCTGTGTTCGTCTGAATTTTATGTGTTGGTCCAGTTCTAAATTTGTTAAAGGGTTCACCTCATGGTTTTAGCAATTTGGAAATTGAGTATTTAGGTTTTCCCAGAACTCTAAATTCATGTAGGATGCTTTTTGATTATGAACTTACCATGCGTACATCTCTGTTGCAACTGATCCTTAAAACTAAATATTTTGAGCAGGAAAACCATATCTAATTGGTCATCCTCGCTAGTAATGGATTGAATGCATTACTGCAATAAAAGGTGAAGGGAAATTGTCATATACTATCCTCACTAGTAATGGATTACTGCTTTGTAGTTTGTATTGTCCATGCTTTAATATTACCATTCTATCTGGATATTTTATAGTGTACTGCTTGTCTATGTTTTTTGTTTCATGTGGTGAAACTTGAGAGTTTCTCTGTGTAGTGTTTCTGAGTGTGTTTAAAGTCTTTCTATTTGATAACTTGAAATTATTCTGTCATTTTGTCCACATGCATGTCTTATAAGCTACTCCCTAGTTTGCTCTCTATGACACAAATGGTCAGCCATTGATCTCGATTGTGGTTTTATTTCTTCTACATATCTATCATAGAAAGAAACACTTTGCTGAACTGAAGTCGTTCTTAGCACCATTAGTAATCCTTTCAATAAGCCACATAAGAGATTTCTAATTAAAGTAAACTTAGTAAAGCCACCTGAATGCTGAAACAATAAATCTGTTGACTTACATGTCTAACTGTTGACTTACATGTCTAACTTTAACATTTAGGCAATGCCTACTGGGCATGAGTGGGTTTATGCCTGTAAGAAACATAAGAATACTTTTTGTGTAGGTGATGTTAAAGTTAATGAGAGTTTATTTTAACATTTATTATGTGACCAAAGAGAATTAAGTTTTTACAGTCAGCTATCATGTTTATTTATTGTTCCAAAGGAAATGCTGCATCAGAAAAAGTCAACTCTAACATGTATACCTGGAGTCTGGAAATAGGTACAAGGTGACTTCTGTGCGCCTCAAGTCCTGGACAAAGTTATGAAACTTAATCACATCTTTTCTTTTCTTTTTAATTTTTAATTTATTTATTTTGAAAAGATACAGGTTTTTATTGAATTAATAAAATGCAAATAGAAAGAGGCGTACAGGGAATCTGCTATAAAAAACGAAAGAGGGCAGCTATGGCTCAGCTAATCTATTAATACTAAAGCGCAGGTTAGGGGCCTATACTACAGCTGCTTGCCAGTTAAAAATAATGGAGGAACGATTATAATCATTAAATTCCTTAGGAGCGGAAGCCCATAAGGATATCCAGAATTTGACTTTCTCCCACAGGTCTTCCCTCTCCACCCCACCATATGTTTCAAATAATCTCCTATTTCTTTCCATCAAAACCACCCTGACTATTAAGAAACATAATCACGTAATAGCTTTATTACTCTTTAGTAAAGCCACAGAGGCTATTCATGATTGGATTATTATTATATGCATTTCCATTGGGGTCGCACCAGTTGGGTCAAACGCTGCACAATCTGTAAAAGACTGATGGTGATAATGTATTGAGGTTTCAATTTTGTACTCTCCACTTCAGTAGCAGCACCTTTAATAATGATTATTTAGGGTTCTCCATCCGCTGGAGACATTTAGAGGATGCAATGGTTATGTTAAACATTAAATACTTGTTGTTTGTTAAGTGTGATTATCATGGTCTTTTACTGGACCCATGTTTTTCAATCATATGCTGATTTTGGTCTAGATTATCATTCCTTTTAGTTTGGAATTCTTTTGGTTAAGATTTGCTTTTCTTTTTTCTTGTTGTTGTTGGTTTTCTTCCCAACCCCTCCGCCAAGCTTTTAGCATGCATTGGTTGACTTCTCTTTGTTATGGGACTTTATTGGATTACATTTCTCAACCTTCAAATTGTAATTACTGTAGCTATCTGGGAAGTCTGCATTCTGCAACAAGGTTGTCAACAGCCTTTCCATTTTTAGAAAAGCTAGTCTTTTGTGGGATATTTCGCCTCTTGCTGAAGTTGTTTAAGCTAAATAGACAATAGGTGTGATTGAGAAGGTTCATTTGTATGCTTTTCTTATGGTCTCATCCTAATCTTATTCTTGATGTGTCTGAAATATACAAGTCAAACACAAATCACTCTTTGTAATTGTCAAATTTTCGCCCATCTTTTGTTAGTCAGACCCCTAAAACCATTATAGTCCTATGAATTTTTATCCTACTTCCCAAAATGTAATTTTTTATATCTTCACTGTTATAACATATATTTATAAAGACGCGTCTGAGTCCTGCTTCCCATGGAGGAGTAGGCTGGGTCTTAAAAGTGATTTCTCAAAAGGCGATTGCATTCTTCAAGGTCTTTTTTAAACACCCTTCTCTAAAGTAACTTTGACCTAGAGCGTATGATAATTTTACGTTCTCGTCTTATTTCGATGTCTTTTTGACCAAAAGAAAAGTGATTGTGTGCCAACTGAGTCCCAATTAAGCAAGAAAAATAAGTATTGTGTTAGTTGGTTGTTCACTATGTTATCTTGGGTATCTGCTGATTTATTCTCTGCTGTTGTTTCTTGATGGTCTTGTTATTTTAATTATTGTCGCTATACACTAAGAATAAAAGAACATCATCCTCCTCATTATTATGCTTGAGTAGTGGTATATAATAAAAGTCTTACCCCTTGCTTCATGGATTATGCTTACGCCTTGCTTCATAGATTATGCCTATATCTTTAAACGAACTCATCATGATGTAGCTAATATTTATCACCAATTTTATGTTTTCATAATGCTTGAATTAAAAAGACCAAATGAGGAACTATATTATGTGTATGATTGGCTAAATTAGATCAATAAATGGAAGTAGGACCATGGGTGCATCATCTCTCCAAAAGCTTGGAAGCTCCTAAATATTTTCTGTTCATTTGGTTATTCCTCATCAATTCTAACATGCACCGGAGGCTTCTTGGTGTCATCTCTACGATGTTAGTCATTTCTTTTCAGCTTTTGTCCTTTTCA
This sequence comes from Fragaria x ananassa, assembly GCA_034370585.1. NCBI lineage: Eukaryota > Viridiplantae > Streptophyta > Magnoliopsida > Rosales > Rosaceae > Fragaria > Fragaria x ananassa. Next base: position 21,174,573 of record CP139765.1, on the reverse strand, counting down.
TTTCTATGATCTTAGAACTGAGAAGAATAGGTATATGACCATAGTAGACTAGTAATACTGCGGAGTAACTCTCTTCTGCTATTATGATGTCCATGGGAGACAGTTTGTGTTGATCCACAACTGAAGTAATGATAGTTGAGAGATTAGCACTGACTTGCAGGAAGATCAAATGTGAAATGATGGATCAATGTTAAGGTTGACATTTGTTTACGGGGAGTTTGACCTTAATTGGTTAAAAGCGTTTACCCCTTTATCTGCTGTCCCTGATTCAAAATCCAATCTCTTGCAATACTCGTATATAAAAGAATAGAGAGGCCAATAGTAGTGACCGCTTAATTAGAAATTTTTTCTGATTAGGGATTAGGAGATTCGCAAACATACGTGTATATTTGAACTTTTTGGGTAGTTTCTTGGATAAATGTAATTTACATCATTCTGCAAGTCTATGCAAAAGAATGTTCATGCAATATGCTGATGGAGGATAACCGCTGGTCTTTCAGGTTCTTCAGTATTATATTCCTCTTCATTTGATGATATTGTTCTGCTAGTGCCTTTTCAACATGAACAACTCATATGATGAAGATTATGTAAGCCCCTGGAATCTTCATAATTTTGTTGTCTACCGTCAAATGGGTCCTAACATAAAATTTTCCCTGCAGGATGAAGCAACTGTTGCAGGATTTGAAGTTATAAGATCACCTGATACAAGTTACAACAATACGTATCCTGGGAATGAAGATGAAGCACGTGATCCACCCATTGCCCCTCCACACCTTCAACAGACCTTACTTAGTTATCCAGCAAGCGGAGACGCTACTGGAACTCTTCCTTTGCCGCCAAATGTGACCCTCAACCATCTTTACATTGAGAATCGGGAGAGCCCCCGGTCAGTGGTTGCACTTGGATTCACTCATCGCTTTCGTTCAAAATTTGTTACTGTTGTGCTTTACAAACCAGTTCAAAGAAAGGGGGCTAGCAGCACTTAGAACATGCATTTTAGGATACACCTTTATTAGAATTGGTTATGTCTAGTCCTCATTGTGATCCAATTAGTGGTATAGACCCAGATGAAAAGTAGTGGTGAAAGGTATTAATCGTCTTACAGAAACTCAAGAACATAGGCTTGTTCAACTTCTTTGTAGACTTGAAATGGATTAGTGTGCAGCTATAATAAAATTCTGATTCAAGTATTCTTTCAACCATTATACGAAATGGGTTGGCTGATCAACTAGATAGTGATTAAAATTACTTATTTCAAATCCTCGATGCTTGCATTTGTGATTTGTGAATATAAAATGCCTGCTTTGTACAGTAGTGTTATCCCTTTGATTTGGTAATTGGAATTGTAGTATGGATAATTGGTTGAATGTCCAACAATTGTAGCAGCGAGATGCGTTCCATTATATGTAGAAGTCCCTGGTTCATGTGTTTGACTTGGATGTTTTATTGATGGTGTACATGTCTCAAGCATATCTGTTCTATTTGATATAATTTGTTCTTCAATTATTCAGCTATTTTTGAAATAGCCAGCTCGTGCGGTCGACCAGTAGCTATCCTTCTTACCATAAGGAGGTGATAAGAGGATTAAAGTACTTTGCATTATTGATGGGTTTGGATTATTGGTACTAGTCAATGCAAAGTAATAGATAAGTTTATAGGCTTATCACGTAGCTCGATACTGGATATTATAATACCGAAGTTAGAAGGAAGAGAGATGTCATGGAGTTGTGTTATGTGTTATCATAAAATACAGAACTGCGGAATTCTAACTTCATAGGCTTGAAGTTTTGGTACCTCTAAGATTAATTCTTCTCTAATATAGTAGTTTCTCCAACTACATAGGCTTGATGTTTTGGTACTATGTTTAATTTCTTCTCTAAGATATAGTTGTAAATGGTTGAGATGCAATGGTGCATACTGCATGGAGAATCGGAGATGCATTCATCCTATGATGTATAGCTCACCTGCCCATCATATATAATCTACTTCTCGATTTCTGATCAAGAAAGAGATATCTGTTAAGGACCTGTGAGCACAAATTTAATAACTCATTATTAGCATAATTGAGAAGGGATGCCCATTGACATTGAAGTTAGAAGTCAACTCATTGTTAGAGCTTAATAGGGTATACTTCATCCTTAGCCTAAGGTTGACATTTTGATTAGTTGGAGCAATATATCCAAATATTGAGTCATGTTTAGGTAGTTATTTGATTCAATGTTTACTAGCTTTGGATCTACATCAAGAGTGGAGAGAATAAACTCGAGGCAGATAAACTAATTCCAACCATTAAATCATGAAACCTTTGCCAAATAAACAGGTTCAATTCGCCAAAAAAATAAAAATAAATAAACAGGTTCAAAGATGACCACAATAGTCTTGCGCAGAAAAGAGTGCAGTTGCGACCCTTTGGACTTGTCTATCCTCCGCGTCTCGATTCAAGGTTTGCATGCAAAGCCTAGCTGCATGTCGATCACAGTCGCAACGCACAGACAACTACCTGCCTGAAGTCGACCTCCCTCTATGTTCAGAAAAACAATCTGCTTCGCACAGCAACCAAATAGATCTAGCAGCGAATCAATGAACAAAATCCCATACTAAAATCAACATATGAGCACTGCAAAATGCCCAATGCCCGAACATCAAGATGATGTGCACCGGTGCAACGAAGTTGAAGACTTCCCTGCTTGACATAGGAACGCTAGAGCTAGAGAGTTGCCGCGCTGCAAGCTTTGAAACCCTAGGGTTCCTTCTCTCTGTCTTTTCGAAATATTAGAGAAGAGTAAATCATAGGATAAATGTGAAAATCACCAACTTGGTGCAGTACTCTTTTATCATCTCTCGAATTCGCTTTCCTTACTATTTCATGCCCTCTCAACACTCTTGTGTGAGAAGTACAAAAGTACAAGGGTCTATTTTAAGCTGACAAATAAGAGTTGCTAATTTTAGTAAGATTATTTGTGAATCGGACAGACACAATAATATTTATGCATACATATATAACATCTGCCAACATTCTTATCTATTTGTCCTTAGCAAGCGAAGCCGATCCAATTTGGATTGACGTAATACACAGTCGACCTCATTTTCTTATTAAAATTGTAAAGCTCTCATAAGATATCAGCGAGCACACTTTGTTCTTGTAGCTAGCTCTTCCTCTCTTTCTGAGGAATTATGAAACGCCGGAAATACAGCTCCCTTCCAATGCATTACCGACAAAGACCAAGTCATGCATGTTGTCCGAATCCCTCTTTGAGTAACTGAAAGGTTGTTTGTAATTATATATCATTTAGTATATGACAATGTATGACTTGGATTCTTAATTATATGAGGAATTCTAATCCAAGTGAAGAGAGAGAGAGAGAGAGAGAGAGAGAGAGAGAGAGAGAGGGATGGTTCATCGATATCATCCTTCTCATTGGCCATCGATAGATGACTTGCAAGTTGTAGGGTTTGAATTTTTCTAAATATATCTGCAGGGTTTAGCCAGTTGATTGATTGATGCTGAAGACTTGAAATAATTTATTGGTTATACATGTCTAGCTCATAGAAAGCTAGGGTTTCGAATTTGGTTAATCTTAATTTTAATTTTCTTCCTTTTCTCTTCTGCAAAGAAGATGTTTCAATGAATTGCCAAGTTGTTCCATGCAATCCTTTGATAAACTACAGATCGATTACTGAAAAACTTTGCAGGGTGAGCGTCATGCAAATGACTCAATCGAATTGAGCAATATACATAACTATCCATCAAATTGAGCAAAATACGATTGAAATTTATAGCCGGACTATATAGCATACATAACTATCTAATAAACTCACAGCAATGTTTGAAATGTACACACATGTTATCCAATAACTAAGCTAAAGACGAGAAAGATGATTTGATGTGTGGAAATTAGGCTACAATGTGGATGAAGAAAACACTCGATTACTGTTGTGAATAACAGCCAACGGTGCTTATTGTCCCTCCTTCAACACGTCATTGACTTAGGTCGATCAGAAATATATAGCAAATTGCTTCTACTTGCGGACCAAAGTGAACACATTAAGAATTAGCATGAATGTAAACACATATAAAACAGTTGGGGGCGGTGATTGATGAAACTATTGTATGGTGGTGACGGGTGAGGGCTTTTGATTCTTTTCTCTAGTCCGAAAGGGTAATCACCTAACCAAAGAAAAACTACCCAAAACCAAACACGCATTATTGGGTTAAAACAAACACGCAAATTAAGGGGACATAACTGCAGGGACGACAAAATAAATATTATGAACAATATTCCACTCCATTTGAGTGGAGGTTGAGTAATTTCCAAAGGAGATATGCAAAAATGTTTTGCTTGATTAAATTGCTTTACATGCAAGTAATTAACGTGCTTGGATTTCTTGTAATCAATTGACAAAAACTGTACATTGATCACAGCAAAGTGTACAAAAATCAACTAAAATAAAATGGAATGATGTTGTATCTAATTATTTAGTCATTTGAATTTTATCATGAAATACAGAAAGATTAAGGATAACAATCATAACATAGACATGCCCATAATGTATGTTTGTATTATCGATCTGCGAAGACAATATCTCTCTCTATGTCTTAATCTATGCAACCAATACCTTTTGAAGGTATTTGTATTCTGCGCATGGAACAATGTGCTGAGCTAAGATTTCCGAATAATTAGGATATTCATTAGAATTAACAAATAAGATTAAGGTATATAGTATGCAGTTTACTAGGCAATTAAACAGCTGTTGGCCTATTAGGCTGGTTATGTGATCCTTTGGGATATACGATGAGACCATTCCTGTTCATTTCAGATGCGGAGAACTGAATCACTAACCCTTTTAGAATTTATTTAGAATCTTTCTCGACTCCTCAGAAGTTCAGAGCTATATTTCCAATGTCAACGCCAAAGCCCTATATAAAAGCCACACTCCCTTCTTAACTTCCTCACACAGCATCACATCTCCATTTTTAATCAAGTACAAGCTTCTGCCTCCCGGCCCTTTCCTCCAAGCTCGAGATCCCCAAAACTCGAAACCCTAAATGGCGGAAGTGGAAGGTGAACCAGGAAGCTCCATGCACGGAGTCACTGGAAAAGAGCAAACGTTTGCATTGTCAGTGGCTTCACCTATTGTCCCGACCGATAGAACAGCAAAATTTGATTTGCCAGTTGATTCTGAGCACAAGGCTAAAGTCTTCAAGCTTTTTTCTTTGGCCAATCCTCACATGAGAACCTTCCACCTCTCTTGGATCTCCTTCTTCACTTGCTTTGTCTCGACTTTCGCTGCAGCTCCCCTCGTCCCTATCATCCGAGACAATCTCAACCTCACCAAGCAAGACATCGGAAATGCTGGAGTCGCTTCTGTTTCAGGTCAGAAATTTCCTTAGTTTCCAAAAATTTCCTTTTCAGATCCATTAGCTAGTTCCCTTTGATATTTACAAACTCTCTCCCGATATTTCTCGTGACACACTATTCTTTGTTTGTTTCACAGGGAGTATATTTTCTAGGCTTGTAATGGGCGCAGTATGCGACTTACTTGGACCACGATATGGATGCGCATTTCTCATAATGCTTACCGCACCCACAGTGTTTTGCATGTCATTCGTTGCAGATGCGGGGGGTTACTTAGCCGTGAGGTTCATGATTGGTTTCTCTCTTGCTACCTTTGTTTCTTGCCAGTACTGGATGAGCACCATGTTCAATAGCAAGATCATAGGTTTGGTCAATGGAACAGCAGCAGGTTGGGGTAACATGGGTGGTGGCGCCACTCAGCTCTTGATGCCTATTGTGTTTGATATCATCGGCAGAGCCGGAGCGACTCCTTTCACTGCTTGGAGGATTGCCTTCTTCATTCCTGGTTGGCTTCATATCATTATGGGGATCATGGTCTTGACTCTTGGCCAAGACTTGCCAGATGGGAATCTTGGTGCCCTACAAAAGAAGGGTGAAGTTGCTAAAGATGAATTTAGAAAGGTCAGTTTAATTAGGATACTTGTTTATCTTTCTTGTTCCTACATTTAAAAGAATCCCGAGAGCTGAATCTGTAGTTTGATTGGAACAGGTGTTGTGGTACGCCATCACAAACTACAGGACGTGGATCTTTGTCCTTCTCTACGGTTACTCCATGGGCGTCGAGTTGTCAACTGATAATGTCATTGCTGAATATTTCTATGACAGGTATGTTGCTTTCCACAATAATTTACTTATTTAAAAGTGGATTCTGAATCTTATTTTTATGTTCTACAGATTCTAAGTCCCTATTTGGATAACAAGTAATTAAAAGGCAAGCTAAACCTAACCAAATGTCAAACCATCTAAATTATAGGTTCAACCTCAAGCTCCACACTGCCGGGCTCATTGCCGCCACATTCGGTATGGCCAACTTCTTAGCTCGACCCTTTGGTGGGTTCGTTTCCGATCGAGCAGCCAGGTATTTTGGAATGAGGGGCAGGCTATGGACACTCTGGATCCTCCAAACCCTAGGAGGAGTCTTCTGCATCTGGCTCGGCCGGGCAAGCACACTCCCCGTCGCCATCACAGCCATGATACTGTTCTCCGTAGGCGCTCAGGCCGCCTGTGGCGCAACTTTCGGAATCATCCCATTCATTTCTCGACGATCTCTTGGGATCATATCAGGTCTCACCGGTGCTGGCGGCAACTTTGGCTCCGGACTAACCCAACTTGTGTTTTTCTCATCCTCAGCCTTCTCCACAGGCACTGGTCTATCCTTCATGGGGGTTATGATAGTGTGCTGCACTCTACCAGTGACTTTGGTTCATTTTCCACAGTGGGGAAGCATGTTCCTCCCAGCTTCTCAACACGTCGAGAAATCTACTGAAGAGTTCTATTATGGATCTGAGTGGACCGAGGAAGAGAAGCAGAAGGGTCTGCACCAGCAGAGTATCAAGTTTGCAGAGAACAGTAGGTCTGAGCGTGGAAGGCGCGTGGCCTCAGCTCCGACTCCACCCAACACCACACCTTCCCATGTTTAATTAGTCAACAATAGTTGATTAACTACATCAAGGTGCAAAGTTGATCCAAGCGTGGAACCGACTAATTAATAAGGAGAGGAGAAATGAAACTCGTAATGGTGGTATACTAGTGTTGTGTGCCTCTATGAATGTATTTCATTTTGTTTACAAGTATTTTCACCTGTTATATACAAATATAATTAGCTTTCAACTTCAGCAATCGTCGTTACAATACGATCAGTGTAAACTAAACACAAAGACCTACTTGTACGGAAATTCGATGACGTCTAGACTTGGAATCTGATTAGTAAGAACATTTTTTGGAATAGTATGGACATTAAAAACATCAGGGAAGCTTCATAAAATTGAAAAACCAAAGGAGCTATCTCTTACACATTTCACATGATCAATAAAGTAGTACCAACAACTAGGGTAATAATTAATCATAAACGAAACATAAAAAGATGACAGTATTATTGATGTGACGAAATGTAAATGTAGAAAATCTAATGAGATTGGCAATTGGCAGCATCCAAGTTCTATGTGTAATCCTTCTATTAACTTTAACTTAATTACTGAAATAATTGATAAAATCAAATGTTATACATTTTTTATAAGATCAAAATCAAAAGTGACGAAGCTCTTAATCTATCGGAGATTACTCATTTAAAGAGGAGAAATTTTTCAGTGCTCTGGCAAAACCACGTAGCCTTACCTATAAGATGTTCCCACGTGGAAATTTTGACACCTCAATTAATTACTCATTGAATAATCAATTAAACGCTTAAACTATGTCGTTAAGGTAGCCGTCATACAGTGCAAAGACATCTATCACTACTCCAGTTTCAATACGTACTTATCTGTTCTTCAACCTCGCTTCAGACATGAACATCATCTCCTCTCCTTCACAGGTCTTGATCATACTCTAATTATTGCCTCTCATCTGCTTCATTTCCTTTCTTCTTCTATTTTATGCTTCTTTTTTACTCTTCTCAACCGACCTTTTGATTTCGCCGGAATGATTGAGTGTGCCCCGCCGGAGAACATGAATCTATTCTGAAAGCATGGGCTATTCTAGAGATAACCCGTTCCAATAATCTATTTGGAATCAAAAAGGGATTGAACTTTAATTTGTCGGTTCATTAATTGATTATGTATTTCTGTTCGAATTCCTGTTGTGTTGTAATCTGGTTGTTTCAAACACCAGATAAGTATGGTAAATACCTCCAAGTCAGGGCAAGAGTCCCTTTCCCTTTCGTTTCTCAAACCTCAAAAACTCAAAAAAAAAAAAAAAAAAAAAAAACAAACAAACAAACTATTAGAGACTACTAACTTGTGAATATATTATATATATATATACAGGCTGTTACTATTTACATATATACCATATTTTATTATTTATATATACATACACCCAATTTATGTTCAGAGTCAATCGCGAAACATATTCAAATGAGTAGCTTCTAAATAAAAGTTTTTAAATCATATTAATAAAAAATAAATAAGACGTGTGAATAACATATGTATATATATATACAGTTTTTATCTAGAACGAAGCTTCATTTTGAAATTAAAGCGTGAAGTTCCTTATTTGACTCATTTTTCGGTCATATTTCCACATCTTCACCGTTCTTTTTGTAGAATCTAATGTATAGATCATTTATGCTAACTTTCATTGAATTTGATGATCGTTAAGGTACCGAATTAGATTAAATCGACGAAGGGATCATAAATATGTCTATTCAGAACTGTTTATGTAAATAACGATTATGAAAGCTCAAATGATTATCAAATTTAATGAAACTTAGCAGGAGTGATCTATGCATTAGGTTCTACAAATTGAGTCAAACAAGAAACTTCACACTCAGGGGCGGAGCCAGCCCAGGTGAAGTTGAAGCCCAAAAAAAAACCAACTTCTAATAAAAAAAAAAAATTATATACCTAAATCCCCAACGATCTGAAAGACTGAAAGGGTTAAAGCCTCTGTCTCTCAGTCTCAGTCTCTATCTCTCACTACTCACAGCCACGCCTGACGTCAAAAGCCCCAAATCCTTTCATCCTTTGTCGTCGTTGACTGGCCCTTGGCCGAGACTTCTCGCCGGTCGCTCTTGCCTCTCGCAGTCTCGCTGGTCGCTCTCGCCGCCGCTCTCCTGGCCTCCTGTCGATGCCCTTCCCAGTCCGGCAGTGATTCCCTACTTCTTGACTTCTTCGGTTCTTCCTCAGGTATGGCTATTGCCTATTGGCTAATGCCTAATGGCTCTTTGCCTCTTTCCCCGATCCTTTACTTCTTGACTTGTTTTTGTCTAAATTGTAATTGTTGTTTTACTAAATTAGGGAATAGAATTCAATAGCAATACTGGAATGGAATATGGAATAGAATTCAATTAACTAGATGTTTGTCAGTTTGTTTGGCATGCTTTCACAGACTATATATATATATATATATAGATTAAAGCTTGATGTTGAATTGTTGATCAGTTAATATTGATAATTGAATTGTTTGACAGAAAATAATGTCTGATGAACACATTAATCGTGTTAAAAGGCCTAGATCAAAAGATATAAGTACATGGTTTAGTAGAAAGAGTGCTCAACCATCATCATGTGAAAGTTCACAAGCTTTTGTAAACACTCCAATTGCTGTTGCAGCAACTGAAGAGCCATCTTCAGAGTCTCCTTTAGTTGGGTCTCAAAGGAATGAGTTTGATCCACATGGCAATGTCAATGCCATTGAACGTGATCCGGGCAAACGATGTCCTCTATGGAAGTATCCTGTGAATCAACGTGAAGCCATTCGAAAAGCTTATGTTGCATTGGGTCCATGTCAACCTAAGTTGAAAAATTATCCTCTTTCAATTCATAGGTCTCAAAATCGTAAGTTTAACTTTGATTGGTTTGAAGGGCATCCATGGCTTGAGTACTCAGAGGATCAAGACAAGATATATTGTTTCCCTTGTTTTCTTTTTGATAAAGAAAACACTTCTAACCATGTATTTACTGTAGATGGGGTGAGAAATTGGAAGAGTAAGAATGTACTCACAGTACATATTGGGGGTATAGAGAGTCCACATAATGAAGCAATGGAGAAGTGGAACTTATTGAGAAATTTAGCTACATAAATTGAGAGTGTTTTTGTTAAAAGAACAGCAAAAGAGGTGGAGCATAATCGATTTAGGTTGAAGGCGGCAATAGAGGCTGTGAGACTTCTAGCAAACCAGGGACAAACTTTTAGAGGCCATGATGAATCTAAAAGCTCTCTTAATGCTGGAAATTTTAGGCAAGTTAGAAAGTCTTTTGAAAGAATGGCTAGTGATGATGATAGGGTTATATTGGAGAATGCTCCTGGAAATGCCAAGTACACCTCTCCACCTGTTCAAAAGGAGCTCTTGAATATTCTAGGTAATAGAGTGAGACAAATGATTCGTGAAGAAGTTGGTGATGCCAAGTTTTGCATTCTTGTTGATGAAGCAGCAGATGTAGCTGGCAAGGAGCAAATGTCTATTGTTTTGAGGTTTGTTGATCGTCATGGCTTCATCCGAGAATGGTTCTTTAAGATAGTGAGTGTTCCTAATACAACCTCATTAACTCTTAAATTAGAGATAGTCAAAGTTCTTGGTATGTTCAATTTGCAAGTGGAAAATATGCGTGGTCAAGGATATGATGGAGCTAGTAACATGAGTGGTGTTTGGAATGGTTTACAAGCATTGTTTCTTGAGGATTGTCCATATGCATATTATGTTCATTGTTTTGCTCATCGTTTGCAACTAGCATTAAATGGTGCGGCTAAGGGTGTTCATGATACATATCGCTTCTTTTCTACTTTATTATTGGTTGTGAATTTTGTGGATTCATCTGCTAAGCGCAAAGGTGCGTTAAAAGCTGCTAGAGATGATGAAATCTAAGATTTGATAGCTCTTGGCAATCTTCAAACAGGTATGACGGTAATCAAATTTTTATTCTATTTGCATATCACTAGATATCTTATTTTTTGTTATACTTATTTGCAATCTTTAAACAGGTACTGGTTCTAATCAAACTTGTACTTTGCAACGACCTGCTACTACTCGTTGGAGCTCTCATTTTCGTTCTATTAAGAGTTTGATTGAACTATTTGGTTCAACCATGACAACTCTGGATCATATGATGGACACTGCAACCTTACCTATTCAGGGAGAAGTTAGTGGTATTCTGAGAGCTATGAGATCGTTTGAGTTTGTGTTTTGTCTGATTTTGATGCATAGAGTCATGAAAGTCACAGAAGTTCTTTGTCAAGTGGTACAACGAAAATCTATTGACATTAGAGAAGCAATGAAGTTTGTTGATCATACTAAAGAACTTCTTCAAGACATGAGAGATGATGGTTGGGATGATTTTCTTATGGTTCTTGCATCTTTCTGCGAGACGCATAATATTGATATGCCTGATATGAGTTCTCGTTGGTTAGATGGTACAGGTCGTCCGAGTCAACAGAAGAATTTTATCACACATGAGCGTACCACTTCCGTGTAGAGATATTCAATGTTGTACTTGACTTTCAATTAAGTGAGCTAAATAAGAGGTTCAATGAGAGATCTTGTGAACTCCTTACGCTCACTTCCACTTTGGATCCTCATGATAAGTTCAGCCTATTTGAAACACAAAAGGTACTCCTTCTTGCTAAAAGCTTTTATCCTCAAGATTTTTTGCAAGATGACCTTTTTACTTTGGAATTGGAGTGTGCATATTATAAAAAAGATATGACTCAGGACGTAGCATTTCACACCTTAGATTCTATGTCTGATTTGTGTCGGAAACTTGTTCAAAGAAGAAAATCAGACTTTTATCCTATGATCTATAGGTTGCTTTGTTTGGTGTTGACTCTTCCTGTTTCTACTACAACCACTGAGAGAGCTTTTTCATCCATGAATATCATCAAAAACAAACTTAGAAATAAGATAGAGGATGATTTTCTTGATGATTGCATGGTGCTTCACATTGAAAAGGAATTTGCTGAAGCGGTTGACAATGAAGCGGTGATTAATGATTTTGAAGCTTTGGGGCCTCGTAGAGTAAAGTTTAGTTAGTTTTTATTTATGTGTTTGAGGGTAAGGCTTATTACGTCCCCCCTATGTATGTGTCATTTATTAATTAACCAAAATTTCTCGTATCGTCGAACAAAATTTTTTGTATGCTATAATTAGCCCAGGTGACTTTCTCATCCTGGCTCCGCCACTGGTAGTAAGTGGCCAAGTACCCACCATGAACAGAGTCCACAAAAGCCACACTCAATAGCTTCCTCTTTCACAAGTACCCACCGTGAACGGACTCAGCCCACACAATAGCTTACATTCCGGCACCAGTTATAGAATTGGAAGAATGGTAGTTGAATAGGGATTGAGGCGGCGGTGGTGATTGGAGCCTTGGAGGATCAAGTTTCAGTCTTTAAATTGAAATGACTAGGAAAAAGGATGACTGGAGGAGGAGAGGTTTTGACTAATCGGATGTGATGAGAGACACAGAAGATAAAGTGAATGGACTACTAACCACCTAGCAAATCCTTAATTGGTGTTTCTTTGCCGAAAGCCTCAAAATCAATGACCCTTTCTAATGCAAGGGACAGCTGTGAACAAATTGATACCAATGTAGAGAATCTAAACCAAAGATAAATAGATCATGCTTCTGAAAAAGGGTTATGACTCTTGGTTCATATTTCCGGGTATCTGGGTTTAGAGACGTGAGAGAGAGGAAGAGATATAGTAAAAAAAACAAAAACAAAAATCAGAGGAAGAGACGTAATGGACCCACATGGATATTCAGTTAATCCTCCAGCTGACGCGTCCGTCCGCACTCTTCAAACTTTACGGACGTCCGATACTGATTGTATATAAGACCTCCTTTCTAGCGTCTATTTTGACCATCAAACTCATTCATCATTTAGGTATTTACTCATATATAACTCCTATAAAAAATTAGCTAAAATAAAAAAAGTTTAATCATTTAATTAACATAATATTTATTTTAATTGTATCTGACAGTCTATAATTGTTTAGTCCTTATGGTTTGAAATTAACATCTGTGTTAACTACTTGTGATTTTATTTTAATCTAAATGGTCCTTAAAATCACGATTTTTTATCCAAATGATCATTCCGTCAATTTAATTTCTCAATTAAATTACTGTCGTGACCGTTAAAATTACATTTTCTTTAACGGCCACGTCAATATTCTAGCAGAAAAATTGACAAAAATATTATTTAGATGAAAAATCGTGACTTTAAGGACCATTTAGATTAAAATGAAACCACAATATAACTGAACAAATGTCGGCTTCAAACCTATTGAGACATCTAGGGAATGTAATCCTAGCTAGTTATGGTATGTTATCTATATTGATGTAATCGATTTGTATAGCATTTTCCTTAGTTGTAGAATAGCTAGAATAGCTACAATTAAGGAGATAATCTTGCTCCACATTCTGTATATATTTGTACTCGGCAAAGAGATCAATACATTATCAGTTTATACCAATATCATTTTTATTATGGTATCAGAGCCATCGTGCTCTTGAGGACCTTACAAACACAAAACCTTAAACAGAAGAATCCTAAACACAAAACCTAAATCTACAACCTTGTCGAAACAATGGCAGGAGGAGGAGATCAAAAATCAACAGCCTCAGACAAAGCTCCGGCATGGGAGAATTCCAATCATCCCTTACATATCCACCATTCAGATCAACCTGGAGCAATCTTAGTTCCACAACTTCTGGCCGAAGACAACTTCAGTTCATGGATAGATAGCATGAACGCGGCCCTTCAGATTAAAAACAAAATATGGCTCGTCGATGGAACCCTACCTAAGCCTCAGAAAAATCCGAAAGAGCAAAATCAATGGAATCGATACGATATCTTGGTCAAAACATGGTTAAAGGCATTGATGTCTAAAGAAATTGGAAAAAGCTTCTCGCACTACAGGGATTCGAGGACGGTTTGGCTTGAGCTACATGAAAGGTTTGGACAAACAAATATTGTTCAACTCATTCACATTGAAAACTCGATCCATAATTGTACACAAGGATCCCTATCTATCACATCCTTCTTCACTCAACTCAAGAGTCTTTGGGATGAGAAGGAAGCACTATGCAACTTTCCTGCTTGTGTATGTGATGCAGGAGATGAGTTGAAGACATATATTGAGACTCAAAAGACCATGAAGTTTTTGATGGGTTTAACTGATGAATTTGCCACAACTCGAAGCAACATCATATGCATGGATCCTTTGCCTAATCTAAACAAGGCGTATTCCAGGGCCCTGCGACATGAAAAACAAGCCTCAATCTCGGCCAGCAAGATAATAACGCAACCATTAGAGGCTGTGGTGTTCTATGTACAGCAGTCAAACTTGATAGGGCGAGCCCCTACCAAGCCCCTTGCTGCATGCAGCGCCGAGTCCCACAGCAAGCCCTTTGCAGGCTATGTACGTAAGCAGGGGCGTGGCTCCCACAACAGCGACAACAAGCTATGATGTTCTAAGTGCGACCGTACCAATCACTATGCCGAAAACTGCAAAGCTCACCTCCGCTGCACCATATGCAATGGGAAAGGCCACATTGCCGAGACTTGTCGAACTCACCTTCGTTGTTCATTCTGTAATTTCTGAGCCATACTCAAGAAGAATGTCAGAAAAGAAAGGCCATGTTATCTGGGGAGGGCAGCAGCAAGGTGAATCATGTTTCAACATATTGCGACAATCTCGATCAATCTTCCTCATTCCCATTTTTTGAGGAAGAACGAGCCAAGTTGCTTGCTCTTCTAAGCAACAATCAGACCTCCACTCAAGCTGGTAAAATCACCAATTATGATGAACTTTCTGGTAAGACTGTTTCCCTAGCCAATACTTGTTGTCACACACCAATATCACGTCCCGACCCATAATTTTTACCTTTATTACTAGCATAGTGGTAATAAGAATTTTACCGTGTTCGTCATTAAGAGTAAAATATAATTGATCCCTAGAGAGGTGTAGGAGACGATTATTTTGTGGGAATATTCTAAGGAAGATATTTTGACGACGGTAAAAAAAATGGTATTTTTTTTGCTAGTAAAAGGTAATTTTATTGGGGTATTATTTTGGGGTGTTGAATTTTGGATTGGGTTTTGTATTTAGTTGGACCGGGCCTTGATTTTTGGTCAAAGCCCGTGTTTTTCTCCCTCTCTCTCCTCTCGGTTTTCTCTCCCCTGAGCCTCACTGCCAGAAAATCTTCCCGGCCGCCGTTCGCCGCCGTCCGGCCGCCCTAGCCCGCCGCACCGGTCCCAAATGGTCGGTCTCCAACCCAGCTGCAGTTCTAGACCGGTGGCAGCCCCCCTAGCGCAGCCGTGAAGGAGGAATCGACGCCGAGAGCCCCGACTGCCGAAATCATTTTTTCGCCGGAACTCCTTTCTCCGGCCGCCATAGCCGGCAAGCCTTGGCTCAAAAGGAAGCCCTCTTCCCGTGCTTCAATCCCTCCAAAAGGCTCCCTCCATCTCGAGCTAGGTAAGGAGAAATCAGTTTGTGAAATTTCTAGGGCTTATTGTGTGTTTGTGTTCGATTGACGTGGTTAGGCTTAGAATTGGAGTTTATGGTAGTTAGAAATGTTGTAGAGGAGGTTGAGAGGAAGATGCTACCAAATTTTGGTGACCATCGGAGGTCGTCGGAGTTGGTCGCCGGCCGCCGCTGCCGAGAAAATGTTTTTGGTGGAGAAAATGTGAGGAGTTTAATGGAATAAGTTTTAGAATTTTTGGAGGAGTTTTGGATAGGTTTGAGAATTGTTGAAATTTGGTATTTTTGGCGGATTATTAATTTATAATCCGGTCATTGGATTTTATTTGGTGGAAGGTGATTTTGAGGATGTCGGTAAAATTTGTGGAGTTTTGAGGTTGGCAGTGGATTTAAGATTTTGGAGTGTTAGGCTTGGTTGAGCGCGAAGCATATTTAATTATGCATGTTTTGCTTTAAGCGTCGGTGTTTTATTTAAGGTTTTATTTATTTGGAACAGGACGTGAGGATGCTCGAGCGGAAGAGACCTCCGACTGACATCAGGCTTAGGCCTAACCTGTGAGTGGACCTTGGTTTTAAATATTGTGTTTCGAAATGCTTTATCATTTTGAATAATTTTTCTGTTGTTGGATATTTCCCGAAATTGAGAATTTCGGTGATTATACTCTTATATGAGAATAATATGTATATGATTAAATGCTAGCTAGCTATACGTGATTTCCCCCATATGCGAGGTACAATTCCGGTATGGGTGACGTGAGCGTTAGACGCGAGCGTCGTAACCCTGTGCGACTTTCTAATTTCGCATTTAATTATTCAAAGATTTCGTACAAGGAGTAAGCACGTATATATTACCACTCGGCCGCTTTTCCCCATATGCGAGGTACAATTCCGGTGTGGGGTGATGTGAGCGTTAGACGCAAGCATAGTAGCTTTGTATGATATCTACCTTATTTCAAGTTGTTCATAGATATCGTACAAAGGGTCAGGCGAGTATGCATACATACTATATATATAATATCCAGGCTTGAGAGACAATTTCTTAAAGTTTGAGAGTCTAGCCAGGCTGGACCCCAGTTCAGAATTGTTCTAGTGGAGCTCGTGTTTTTGTCGCTGATGAAAGCATTTCTTTGGGAAAATATTTATTTGTTGTCGGAATCGTTTGTCCACTCACTCTGACGTGTTGAATATTTTCCCCTGGGCTCTTCGTTTTTTTTAAAATACCCAGTCTGCAGAGTTCGCGTGAGGTCTAGAAGGAGACGTCGAGGCATAGTCACCCATCTATCAGCTACATTTCGCTAGTAGGTTACCTATTTAATCTACTAGGGGTTTGTTAGCTTTCGTTGTATTTTATTTTATTTTATTTTATTTTATTTTATTTTTAGTAGCTCTGAATACTTTTGGAATTCTTTGGTGTAATTTTTGTATTCTGGCTACTTTTGGAATGTAACGGAGGATTTATTTATTCTGGAATAAAAAGGTGGTTCTTAAATTCTTAAGTTAGGGTTGTCCATTTTCGAGGGAGGTTTGCCGAGTCTTCAGTAAATTTTCCTTGGAGGTGGTCCCCGCAGGACTCATCTCGGGTTTCGGGGTAAAATTCGGGGCGGGTCTTGACACCAACGTGGCTTCTTGACAGTGGTCCCAGTGATCATATTATCTGTGATGATAAATACCTTAGTTCAAAGCAAATTGTCATGAATTATAATGTGCGACTCCCTTCTGGTTCATCTGCTCATGTCACATATATTGGAACAGTAGTGTTTTCATCACACTTGAAGCTTGAGAACGTGTTATGTGTGCCCTCATTTTATCTGAACCTGGTATCTATTAGCAAGTTGGCACGTGATTCATTCTATGTGACTATATTTCTGAGATAGATTTGTATTGTGCAGGACCTACGATCAGGGAAGACGATTGGGATATGAACTGAGAGGGAGGGAGTTTACTGCCTTGATTATCACCAGAAAGGAACATGCAATATGGCTTACATTCAGACGCCAATTCTCTGGCATCAAAGAATGGGTCATCCATCACAGCGAGTATTGTCCTTATTTCCCTTTTCCAAAAACAATTGTGCACCCAGTAAATGCTTGATTTGCCCTTTGGCTAAGCAAACTAGACAACCATTTTCTTTAAGCACTACCTTCAGTAAAGATTGTTTTGAATTGATTCATGTCGATATTTGGGGTGGTTATCATGTTCCCTCACTCACTGGTGCACAATATTTCTTAACCATTGTTGATGATTATTCCCGAGATACATGGGTCTACCTTATGAAACACAAGTCTGAAACACGTTTACTTCTTGTCAGTTTTGTTCACTTGGTTGAAAACCAATTTGATAAACGTGTCAAAATCCTTAGAAGTGACAATGGTCCCGAGTTTGCTATGCATGAATTTTATGCGTCAAAAGGCATTGAATATCAAACCACTTCTGTCAATAATCCCCAACAAAATGGAGTTGCTGAAAGAAAGCATCGTCATTTATTAAATGTGGCTCGTGCTCTTCTTTTCCAAGCCAATTTACCGAATTTTTTTTGGGGTGAAGCCATTTTGACTGCTAGTTATCTTATCAATCGGACACCAACTCCAAATTTAAATGGCAAAACACCTTTTGAAAAACTCTTCTCCAAAGAACCCACACATGATCATCTTCGGGTCTTTGGTTGTCGATGTTTTGTTTCTACTCATCCATCCAAGTCAAGCAAATTCGATCCCAGATCAGTTGAGTGTATTTTCTTGGGGTATCCTCATGGCAAAAAAGTCTATGATTTTCAAAGCAAGAAACTCTTATTTTCTCGGGATGTTATTTTCTTTGAATCTGATTTTCCTTATAAAAAAAAACTGTCAAACACTCCTAATTAGTCTCCACCGTCACAGCCTACTCCTTATTCTTTTGATTATGAAGACTTTGTGCGCCCCAATCAAGCTTCAGAATCCCACAATGCATAAGAAACTCATTCCTCTGCCGAACCAAACATATCTTCTCATCCCACTAGGATTTCTCACAACAACCCTAGTCCTCCACCTCTTGACGTCCCTGTTTCTACTCGTGTTGATAACACCAACACCGCATCTTCTCCTATCCTCTCGCCTATCATTCCATATATTTTCGCTGCACATCCAGTTGAACCAACCTCAAATCCAACCACTACATCTTCAACAACTACTCCTTCTTCTGTGTCCGACACTATTGTTCCTTCCAGTTTGCCTCTCCAGCGTCGCTCAACTCGTCCCACATGAACACCAAGCCTATTGCATGACTTTTACTTCGAAGCAGCGCCCCCCTCAAGTACTGTCCCATCATCTTCACCGAACAAGGTCTCAGGTACGGCTCATTCTATATCAAATGTATTGTCTTCTAACAGACTTTCTTCTACGCATCGAGCCTTTATTGTTGCACTAACCATGCATCGTGAGCCTACATTTTTTTCTCAGGTAGTTCTTGATCCAAAATGGCGTAAAGCCATGCAAGATGAAATTTGTGCACTGCAAGCTAACCGCACATGGAGTCTTGTATCACCACCAGCTAATAAACGTCCTATTGGTTGCAAATGGGTGTATAAAATCAAATACAATCTGGATGGTAATGTGGAACGATATAAAGCACGCCTGGTTGCCAAAGGCTACAACCAAGTTGAAGAAATTGATTATCGTGAAACCTTTACACCCGTTGCTAAACTTACCACTGTCAGAGTCCTCCTCAGTCTATCTTCTCTCCAGGGTTGGCATCTTCACCAACTTGACATCAACAACGCTTTCCTACATGGAGATTTATATGAAGATCACACATGTAGCTTCCTCCTAGTTTTGGAGGAAAGGGAGAGACAAGAGTTTGCAAACTATATAAATCATTATATGGACTTAAACAAGCATCCTTACAATGGTTTATCAAGTTATCTAATGCTCTCAAAGAAGCTGGCTTTCAACAATCCTAGTCTTATTTACCAGAAATCATAAAGGTCGCTTTTACAGTCTTACTTGTATATGTTGATGATATAATTCTAGCGGAAGCCATCTTGATGACATATCAAGTGTGAAAAAGTATCTATCTGACAGATTCAAGCTGAGAGATATGGGAGTATTGAAGTATTTTCTTGGCATAGAGGTTGCTCGTTCTAAACAGGGCATTGTCTTGAGCCAACGAAAATATGCGTTGGAAATACTAGAAGACTCGGGTTTCCTTGGAGCAAAGCCTACCACATTTCTAGTTGAGTACAACAGTACGTTAACACAAGGAGAAGGGAAGCTACTCTTTGATCCATCTCAGTACAGAAGATTGGTAGGAAGGTTAATCTACCTTACTATCACAAGGCCGTATATTGTGTATGAAGTTCACATCCTCAATCAATTCATGGACAAGCCAAGAGAACCACACCTAGAAGCCGCTCATAAGGTCCTTCGGTACCTGAAAAAAACTTTGGGATAGGGACTTCTTTTGCCATCCATTGGTACCTTACAATTAAACGCTTATTGTGATGCAGATTGGGCAAGATGCAAAGACACTAGAAGGTCAGTTACTGGCTATTGTATTTTTCTTGGTAATGCGCCTATATCTTGAAAAGCAAAAAAGCAGAGTACGGTGTCTAGATCCAGTGCAGAGGCTGAATACAGGTCTATGGCCTCCACTTGCTGTGAGATTACATGGTTGCAAAACATCTTGAAGGATTTGAATGTTAAAGGTATGCAACAAGCATTGCTATTCTGTGATAATCAAGCTGCTCTCTATATAACATCCAATCCTGTATTCCATGAATGCACAAAACATATTGAGATTGATTGTCATGTTGTGCGTGAAAATATCCAAAAAGAACTCGTTAAGGCTGCCCATATTCGAACATCAGAACAACCGGCTGACATGTTCACTAAACCGTTGCATCCTAAGCAATTTGCAGGGTTGTTAAGCAAGTTAAGTGTAATCAACATACACTCTAACTTGAGGGGGAGTATTGAGACATTTAGGGAATGTAATCCTAGCTAGTTATGGTATGTTATCTATATTGATGTAATCGATTTGTATAACACTTTCCTTAGCTGTAGAATAGCTAGAGTAGCTACAATTAAGGAGATAATCTTGCTCCACATTCTGTATATATTTGTACTCGATAAAGAGATCAATACATTATTCAATAAAGATCTAATATTATTTTTAGTAAAACCAGAAAGACTAAGCAAATTTCAATTCAATTATTGTTTTTACATCTTTTCAATAAATGGGTTGCAAAATGACCAACATGCGGACAAATGCTCAAGCATGCATATGAAGAAGATGGAAGAGGAACTTAATTGAAATAGAGCGAAAAACTAAGAAGGTTGCAAAGAGAAGTTTAAAGAGTGAGTCATATATCCGATTGAATATTAATGCGACGATAAAGTATAATAGCAAGCAAGAAATCAGCTTGTGGAGACCCCGACATCTCAACAAAGAGGAAACTCAAGACATATTCCTAGAGAGAGAGGATCACAAGAAAACTAAAGAAGCAAAAGATGAGAGCTGACGGTCGAAATAAAAAGATGCATGAATAATATTTAAGATCTGTTTTCAAGTTTTAGGTTTTTTTTTTCTTCCTGAAAAGATTGACGCCGAAAGTTCCTGAATCTGGAACCGACGCTCTAGGACCTGAACTTTGTTGCAGAAACGCTTCATGTCAGCAGGAGAAGGCAGTTCCTTGGTGAGATGCTCTGCAACAAGGTACGACTGCGTTACATGATGTTGATCGAGGGCCAGAGATTCAATACAAGATAGAGGTGAGGCTTAGGGACGAGAGGCTTCACTTTTGGTGATTAGCTAGGGTTTGGATTACATGCAGCTAGGGAGCTAGGGTTTATGATTTCAGCGTTTAGTGTGAAACATAAATAGATAGATAGAAAAGTAAAACTAGTGGGTTCATTCTACGTATTTATCTGCTAAATTACAACTCTAATTAACTAAGGCCTTTACTATGAAAACACTCTCAAAAGCCAATATCTACGTATGTCATATCTATGCAACCATTACAGTTGGGCGTTATTTGTACACTAGCGCATGGAACATCGTGTACGAATTGAACCTAAGACAGTTGAATAATTAGGAAAATTATTTCAATTAACTAATAAGATCAGGGTTACAAGGCAAATAACCAGCTGTTGGCCTATTAAGCCAGGCTATGTGAACCTTTGGGATATACGATGAGACTTTTCTCTATTCATTTCATATGCGGCGAAGTGAATCAAAATTCATAGAATCTTTCTTGGCTCTTCAGACACCTTTACAATGTCAACGTATGCCAAAGCCCTATATAAATGCCACACTCCCTGTTACCTTCCTCACACAACTTCACATCTCCATACTCAATATTCGAGATCCCCAAAACTCGAAACCCTAAATGGCGGAAGTGGAAGGAGAACCAGGAAGCTCCATGCACGGAGTCACAGGAAAAGAGCAAACGTTTGCATTGTCAGTGGCTTCACCTATTGTCCCGACCGATAGAACAGCAAAATTTGATTTGCCAGTTGATTCTGAGCACAAGGCTAAAGTCTTCAAGCTTTTTTCTTTGGCCAATCCTCACATGAGAACCTTCCACCTCTCTTGGATCTCCTTCTTCACTTGCTTTGTCTCGACTTTCGCTGCAGCTCCCCTCGTCCCTATCATCCGAGACAATCTCAACCTCACCAAGCAAGACATCGGAAATGCTGGAGTCGCTTCTGTTTCAGGTCAGAACTATATTTTGTTTACACTTATTTTCAAACTCTCTCCCAATCGATATTTCTCCTAACACACTATCCTTTGTTTGTTTCACAGGTAGTATATTCTCTAGGCTTGTAATGGGCGCAGTATGCGACTTACTTGGACCAAGATATGGGTGTGCATTTCTCATAATGCTTACCGCTCCCACAGTGTTCTGCATGTCATTCGTTGCAGATGCGGGGGGTTACTTAGCCGTGAGGTTCATGATTGGTTTCTCTCTTGCTACCTTTGTTTCTTGCCAGTACTGGATGAGCACCATGTTCAACAGCAAGATCATAGGTTTGGTCAATGGAACAGCAGCAGGTTGGGGTAACATGGGTGGTGGCGCCACTCAGCTCTTGATGCCTATTGTGTTTGATATCATCGGCAGAGTCGGCGCGACTCCTTTCACTGCTTGGAGAATTGCCTTCTTCATTCCTGGTTGGCTTCATATCATTATGGGGATCATGGTCCTGACTCTTGGCCAAGACTTGCCAGACGGAAATCTTGGTGCCCTACAAAAGAAGGGTGAAGTTGCCAAAGATGAATTTAAAAAGGTCAGTTTAATTAGGGTATTTGTTTGTCTTTCTTGTTTCTACTGTTGAAACTTATAAGAACCTGTTAAAACTTAATTAGGAGATTCAATTGAGATCCAATTCAAGGTTACTGAATCTGTTGTTTAATTTGAACAGGTGTTGTGGTACGCTATCACAAACTACAGGACGTGGATCTTCGTCCTTCTCTATGGCTACTCTATGGGCGTTGAGTTGTCAACTGATAATGTCATTGCTGAATATTTCTATGACAGGTTTGTTGATTCTGAATCATTTTTATGTTCTACTGATTCTAAGTCCCTATTTGGATAACAAGTAATTAAAAGGCAAGCTAAACCTAACCAAATGTCAAACCATCTAATAATAGGTTCAACCTCAAGCTCCACACTGCCGGGCTCATTGCCGCAACATTCGGTATGGCCAACTTCTTAGCTCGACCTTTTGGTGGGTTCGTTTCCGATCGAGCAGCCAGGTATTTTGGCATGAGGGGCAGGCTATGGACACTCTGGATCCTCCAAACCCTAGGAGGAGTCTTTTGCATCTGGCTCGGCAGGGCCAGCACACTACCTGTTGCCATCACGGCCATGATCCTCTTCTCCGTAGGCGCTCAGGCCGCCTGTGGCGCAACGTTCGGAATCATCCCATTCATTTCTCGACGATCCCTTGGGATCATATCCGGTCTCACCGGTGCCGGAGGGAACTTTGGCTCCGGACTAACTCAACTCGTGTTTTTCTCATCCTCAGCCTTCTCCACAGGCACCGGTCTATCCTTCATGGGAGTTATGATAGTGTGCTGCACTCTACCAGTGACTTTGGTTCATTTTCCACAGTGGGGAAGCATGTTCCTCCCAGCTTCTCAACACGTCGAGAAATCTACTGAAGAGTTCTATTATGGGTCTGAGTGGACCGAGGAAGAGAAGCAGAAGGGTCTGCACCAGCAGAGTATCAAGTTTGCAGAGAACAGTAGGTCTGAGCGTGGTAGGCGTGTGGTCTCAGCTCTGACTCCACCCAACACCACACCTTCCCATGTCTAGTCAACAATAGTTGAATAACTACATCAAGGTGCAAGATGATCCAAGGGTGGAACCGACGACTTATACGTACGGTCGTAGACTATAGTGTACCTCTATCAATGTATTTCATTAAGTTTACAAGTATTTTGCCTGTTATATACAATTATCTGTCCGGAAGGCAATTTCAAAAAACTGTGCGGAGGCTCACTCTTCGGAGGCAAACATTGCTTTAAGGTTGGAGTGTTCTTTGAACTGGGTTCAAATTTCTCCTCCTTTGCTTCACGTTCTCCAATGAATGCAGTCTGCTCCCCCGTGAGGGCTTTGTTCATGGTTTTTTTTCCTGTTGATTTCTTCTTTTGTTTAAGAGTGGGCACGGTGCAGTGTGTTTCGATTTGAGGCCGAAACCGCAATGCATATTTCATTTTCGGTGTTTTAATTTTGCAGACTACAAGTGTGCTTCTAAATAATGCAAAAGTTTTGTTGTTGGTTTCTAGTTATGTAATGGTTTTGTTGTCAAAAAAAAAAAAAGCGAAA
Source organism: Fragaria x ananassa (assembly GCA_034370585.1). Taxonomy (NCBI): domain Eukaryota; kingdom Viridiplantae; phylum Streptophyta; class Magnoliopsida; order Rosales; family Rosaceae; genus Fragaria; species Fragaria x ananassa. The sequence continues at coordinate 21,150,278 of CP139765.1, read as the reverse complement.
AAATCAAAAACAAAACCTGAGCAATCGTATGTGTAAACACGAAAATATCTGCAACAAATAACAGAACAACACGTGTACAAAGAATAATATTTAATTTTATCAATGCGAATGTGGGTTACAATCTTTGTGAATTTCTCTGATTATATCTCCGAATATAGGTTTAACTTAAGGGTGACAAGCACTTGTTCTTGAGGGTTACCCGGGTTGATCACGTAACGAATATCTGAGATTTGGATTTGGATTTGGTGAAGAACTGGCTATTTAGGGAGCTTGATAGTTCTTCAAGGGGGGATTTGAATTTGGTGAAGAACTGGCTATTTGGGAAAGCTTGATAGTTCTTCAAGGGTTTTGGGAGACTTCTGAGCTCACGGGAGTGATTTTTCTTCTCTCTGGTTCGCTGCCTTGTTTTTGCTCCTTTTCTTCTCCCCCTCCTCTTGATATGAGAGGGGGTATTTATAGTGTTAACAATCCTCCGCTTATGGTATGTAATGAAGATACTGAATCAATAATATTTCTTTAATTGAATCAATGAATCATGACTGATTGATTTACTTGCCAATTTTACCATAATCAAATCAAATCTTAAGATTTAGATATGCACAGATTGCTTTGGATTGAATATCTTGTTTTGACTAAGATCCTTAGTAAAAGGGCGTGCCATCTCTCGGATATGAAAGGAAGGGCGCGGAACCTTGATTTCCAAGTAAGTGGTGATTTCTGGTCCCACCTCGCGGACGATTCAATTTGAACGTATATCTCCGCATGCATGCAAACTCTGCTGACTAGCTCCTTAGCGAAGTTCCCTACGCGGGGCCATCACGCCTCGCCTTCATGTCAATCTACTCGCGCAGAGTCATCTCGCCTCGCCTTCATGTACATCTACGCGCGCGAAGGCATCTAGCCTCGCCTTCATGTACATCTACACGCGTAGAGTTATCTCGCCTCGCCTTCATGTATATCTACGCGCGCGGAGTCATCTCGCCTCACCTTCATTTATTTTTATGCCAAGTCTAGTTCGCCTCGCCTTCATTTATTTCTATGTGAAGTCCAGTTTGCCCGCGAACTCTACTATCTAGCTCGCCTAACCCCTGGCGAACCACCACCAATTATCTTTGGGGATGTCTGACTTCTTTATTTTGATAATTAATTTAATTTAATTGATATCTGATCATCAATCGACATTTGATAATTGATTTCAATCGGAATTTAAGGTTTTTTTGTCGGCCGACCATTCCCACGTTGCCACGTGTCATTTTCGACGGCTTTCTAATTTTGTCGACTCACGTGCTAAGTATGCAATTTGTCGGGTCTACGTGTTTGCTTAGATTATTCAACGATTATTATTATCGATAAATTTTATATGTCTAAAGTATGTACGTCATATCGATCGCAATATAGTCGACTTAAAAAATCAATGACCATTTTCGAAATCAAAAATAAAACCAAACTAACTATGGATTTCTTAATATCCATTGTGGGATTATAGGTAGGGCGAGTTGATGTAAATCCCAATTACAAGTATCATATATTAGGATAATGACTAATAATGAGAATAAAATGACGATATACAATTAAACTGAGAAAATATGGGATAACTATAGTTCATTAATTTACTGAACTAATTGATGATAAAATTTAAATAAAATCGAATATTTTACATACGACAACAGTGAGGAAAATTCTAGTATATCTCCTATTTTGTTGGAGAATCTGGCTTTGTACTCATTCTTCAAAGTCAGCGTAGGAGTCGCTATCGTTTGTCAGACATACTGCGCACAATGATGCAGGGACTGTATGAGCTAGCAAGTGAAAGGATACGAGAGAGGTATATCACCACCCATCTTTATTCCTCATCGAAAAAAAACATCACCCATCTCATTTGTCTTGTTGGTCTTTCGTTGACTTTCAAATTTGTAATGCCGGGAATGTTTTCTTTTTCCAATGGCCGGTGTAGTGCTGGAATGTTGCCACCCATAGATGCAGAATCTGAGAATATTGCTTAGACACAATAATAATCTCTTCTTTTCGAAGATATTTGTAAGAAAAAGTTTTGGCAACACCAGTAACTTAACTCTTGTGACACGGTCAAAGCGATACTCGGACTTAAAAAACTATCAATGTGATACCTAAACTTTATTTTTGCTAGCAAGGAAAGACTTGAGACCAATTTCTATCACGGGCATCGGGTCCAAAAAAGAGAGAGACAAAAACGACATTTTACACAGACGACACCCCCCTTCGGGCCCCCCCTAAATTGAGTAAAATCACTCGGGGGCGTAGGGAGAGGGGGGCGAGAATGGTCAAGTGACCCTTCTCATATATAATCGTTGGTTGATTAGCTAAATTTTATATATTGATGAAGTGAGAGAGATTTGAGAATACAAAATCGTGAAAGATGTGTATCTTATTCATTGATAGGAGCCCTTTATTTAGAGAATTACACAATACCAATATTGTAAGAATTATGAATACATAGATCTAATCAAACTACATATCTTATTGACCTAAGGCCAAGACACATATAAAAAATATCTAGAAAGATACAAAATATCCTAGAACACTCTCCCTTGTGCCGTGCGCTGATATGACGATGGTGCTAATTTGTTGCCTCGTTAAAAACCTCGTCAAGTCACAAAAACCCTGTGGGAGAAAAACTGAACCTTGATCGTAGGAGAAAAAGAGTACAACCCACTAACCTACTTCATTGAGATGATAGTCCCCTTGATGTGAACACTATTCAGAAAAACTTGATAGTCGACACATGCGTATACTTTTCACTTGTTTCTCAAAAGTAGACTTAGGTAAGGACTTAGTAAATAAGTCTGCTGCGTTTCCTTCAGAACTAACTTGGTTCACTTGAATGTTGAGAAACACCTGTTGTTGTTGCTGTTGGTTGTAGAAGAACTTAGGCGAAATATGCTTTATATTATCACCCTTGATGTAACCTAACTTCATTTGCTCAATACAAGTAGCATTGGCCTCATAAATGCATGTAGGTCTATCAGTTGTAGAATTTAATCCACTAGTCCTTCTAATGTGTTTAATGATTGATCTCAACCAAACACATTCCCGAACAGCTTCATGCAAAACTATAATCTTTGCATGATTTGAAGACTGGATGATTTAAAGATGTGGCCATTAGAGTCTGCTTAGTAGACCTCTAGGATATCGCCGTATTCCTAATGGTGAACACATAACCAGTTTAAGAACATCCTTTATGAGGATCAAATATATATCCGGCGTCGGCGAAACCCATCAACGTATTGTTGGGTGTCTCGGCATAGGACAAGGCGGTAGTGGCGTACACGGCATTGGACCCGTGTCCAGCAGCCGTACCGGCCGCATCCATGGCGGCGGTCCAATCTCGTGATGGATTTGTGTCGTGTCTTCCATGAGCCATATGACCATCTTCTGTTCTTCTTGAATTAGTGTAGGGAAAGAACAGTCCCAAGTCAATGGTACCCTTATGATATCGAAAGATGTTCTTGACTCCGGTCCAATGACGATGAGTTGGCGCTGAGCTAAATCTAGCTAACAAGTTGACTGAGAATGCAATGTCTAGTCAAGTGCATTGAGCTAAGTACAATAATGCGCCTATTACACTAAGGTATGGAACCTCTACGCCTAAGACCTCTTAGTCTTCCCCTTTTGGATGAAATTGATCTTTAGTTATATCCAGACTTCGACCAATCATGGGAGTGCTAACATGGTGCATCTTGTCCATATTAAATCGCCTGAGCATCTTTTGGATATATGCAGACTGATAAATAAGAATTCCACAGGCTCGGTGCTCTAGTTCAAGACCTAGGCAAAATCGAGTCTTTCCAAGATCTTTAATCTCAAACTCGGATTTTAGATAAGCTGCAGTCTTTTTGATTTCATCAAGAGTACCGATAAAGATAGATCCCCATAAAGATATGGCGTAACCACATCCATGAGCTGCATGTCAAGTTTTTCGGACACTACCAAACTGACTAAGTAGCAAAAAGTTATGACGTCCATGACCAGAGAGTAAGTCTCCTCGTAACCAATCCTAGGGCATTGTGAGAAACATTGCGTCACAAGGAGGGCTTTATACCGAAGTACCTCATTCTTCTCATTGCGCTTTCTAACAAAGACTCATGTATGTCCAACAGGCTTTACTGTCACACCCCGACCCTTAATTTTTTATCTTAATTACTAGCATAGTGGTAATAAGAATTTTATCATGTTCGTCATTAAGGGTATAATTTAATTGATCCCCAGAGAGGTTGTAGGGGACAATTATTTCGTAGGATTTATTCGAAAGAAGAAATTGTGACGACGGTACAAATGATAATTTTTGCTAGTAAAAGGTAATTTTATTGGGGTATTATTTTTGGGGTGTTAAATTTTTGGAAAGTGTATATTTGTGTTGTTGGACCAGATCGGGCCAAGCCCAAAATCCTTTTCCTTTCTCTCTCCCGCTCGCACTCTCTCTTTCTCTCCCTCTCCCCGACCCACTTCCTGCCCAGTTTTTCTTTCCGTCCGCCCGCCCAGACCGCCGCGCTGGTCCCAATCGATCGGTCTTTGACCCAGCTTCCATTCTAAACCAGTGGCAGCCTCTATAACTCCGCCGTGAGGGAGAAAAGGCCGCCGAAAGTTTCGACTGCCCAAAGTCTCCAATCGCCGGAACTCCTTCCTCCGGCCGCCATAGCCGGCGAGCCGTGGCTCAAAAGAAAGCCCTCCTCCCTTGTAGCAATCCCTCCAAAGGGCTCCATCCATCTCGAGCTAGGTAAGGAGAAATCGGTAAAGGAAATTTTAGGGTTTTTTGTGTGTTTTCATCCGATTGGCATAGTTATGTTTGGAATTGTGTTTTGTGTTAGTTAGAAAAGTTATAGAGGAGGTTGAGAGGAAGGTGCTGTCAAAATTTGGTGAGCATTGGAGGTCGCCGGAGCTAGCCGCCGGCCGCCGTTGAAAAAGTGTTTTTGGTGGGGAAAAATGTGAGGAGTTTAATGGAATAAGCTTTAGAATTTTTGGAGAAGTTTTAGATAGGTTTGAGAATTGTTGAAGTTTGGTATTTTTGACGGATTATTAAGTTAGAATCTGGCCATTGGATTATTTTTGGTGGAAGGTGATTTTTGAGGATGTCGGTAATATTAGTGGAGTTTTGTGGTTGGCAGTTGATTTAAGATTTTGGGACGTTAGGCTTGGTTGAGCGCGTGAAGCATATTTATTTATGCATGTTTTACTTTAAGCGTCGGTGTTTTATTTAGGGATTTATTTATGTCTTTTGAACAAGACACGAGGAGGCTCGAGCGGAAGAGACTTCCGACCGACATCAGGCTTAGGCTTAATCTGTGAGTGGACTTTTATTTTAAATATTGTGTTCAAAAAGCTTTATTGTTGAATTTGGATTTTCCCGAAATTGAGAATTTCGTTGATTATACTCATATATTGAGGATTATGAGAATAGTATGTACATAAATAAATGCTAGCTAGCTATATGTGATTTCCCCCCATACTGAGGTACAATTCCAGTATGGGGTGATGTGAGCGTTAGACGCGAGCGTCGTAGCGTTGTACGACTTTCTATTTTCGTATTCATTCATAGATTTCGTACAAGGAGTAAGCACATATATATACCCACTCGGGCGTTTCCCCCATATTGAGGTACAATTCCAATATGGGGTAACGTGAGCGTTAGACGCAAGCGTAGTAGCTTTGTATGATATCTATTTTTCAAGTTTGTTCATAGATATCGTAGAAAGAGTAGGCGAGTGTAAATACATATTGATATATATAATATCCTAGCCTGAGAGGCCATTTCTTAAAGTTTGGGAGTCTAACGAGACTAGACACCAGTTCAGAATTTTAGAGTTGAGCTTTTGATTTTGTCGCTGATAAAGCGTTTTCTTTGAAAGTATTTTTGGGGAAATATTTATTTGTTGTCAGAATTGTTTTGTCCACTCACTCTGACGTAATTGAATATTTTCCCCTGGGCTCTTCGTTTTTTTTAAATGCCCAGTCTGTAGAGTTCGTGTGAGGTCTAGAAAGAGACATCGAGGCATAGTCACCCATTTATCCGCTACATTTCGCCTGTAGGTTACCTGTTTAATTTACTAGGAGATTGTTAGCTTCCGCTGTATTTTATTTTATTTTATTTTTAGTAGCTCTGAATATTGTTGGGATTCTTGTGTAATTTATTTTGGCTACTTTTGGGTGGTAGCGAAGGATATTAATTTGAGTTAAAAAGGTGGTTCTTTAATTTTCCAAGTTAGGGTTGTCCATTTTCGAGGGAGGTTTGCCGAGTTCTTCGGTAAATTTTCATTGGAGGTGGTCCCCGCATGACTCATCTCGGGTTTCAGGGTGAAATTGGGGGCGGGTCTTGACAGTTGGTATCAGAGATCTAGGTTTCATTTTCTGTCTCCTATTCACTATCGTATTTACCTAAGTAGCCGTAGTGTCTATAGAGTGATGATCCGACCGCGGCGGATTCATCAGCAGTTTCTGCTTTTGATACTATGTGTTATTGGGTATGTGTGATAGTTCTGTTAGTCTTGTTTATAGACTACTAAATATCTTCCTCCTCTGGTACTATGCCTCCTAGACGCCGACCCCGTGTGACTACCTCGACCAACGCCAATGAGGGTGAAGAAGTGAGAGGTTTAGCGGATTCTATAGGGGCCATGTTCAGAGGTGTTTTGGATAGGGTTCAGCCCCCTCGATCTGTGAAGAAGAGAGATGTTACTGATGCAGGGGAAGTAGAGTTAAAGGGTGCCAAGGGACCTCTTAATGCTTACTCTTGGGTGGACAAGATGGAGATGGCTTTCGAGAGCACATAACTGCCAGAAGAAAAGAAAATGAAGATGACAGTTTCTTTTCTAGATGATTCAGCTCATCATTGGTGGACTCTCGCCAGGAGGAATAATGATGGTGTTCAGACTATGACTTGGGAGCAGTTTAAGGCGCTCTTCTTGGGTCAGTATTTCAACCACTCTCATCGTAGTAGGATCCAGTCAGACTTTCTGAACATGAAGAAGAGAGACAATGAGGGAGTCATTGAGTTTGAGAAGAGGTTCACTACTTTGAGCTACCATGTGCCCCATTTGATTCCTGATGAGAGGACCAGGATTGGTATGTTTATTGAGGCACTTGGAGGAGTGTTTGTAGACAAGATGATCAATGTGTTGTCTATCTGACATGCCTTGAAGCAGTTAGGGCAGCTATGGCCATTGAGACCAGGGGGACTTATAGTGCTTGCCCTCGATATTTCAGTGGTCCAAGTTAAGGTCCATCTAAGAAGGCCGCTTCATCGTTTGCTTCTGGATCTTCAGCGGGCAGTGGTAGTAGTGGGGGATCGGGTTATGGTCCTCGGAGCAGAAATATATGGCCTTTCAGGAGACCCTCTAGGAGTCAGTTGGGTAGGCAGCAGGTCGGTCAGTTTAGTGCTGGTGGTAGTTCTCAAGAAGGATCTTCTGGTGGTCAGACTTTTTTCTTTGGCCAGCAGCAGTCATCTAGATGCTTTGAGTGTGGTGGTCTTGATCATTTCAGGAGAGATTATCCTTTGTTGGCACAAAGGACCGCCCCTTCTCAGCAAGGCGGTCAGTCTTCAGCTAGAGGCTCTAGTGGTGGTTCTCGTGGGGGTTCAGCAGCCAGGGGTGGTTCTCAGTAGGGGAGTGGTCAGTGTGGACGTCCCATGACTCGCGCTAGACTTCATGCTATGACCCAGCAGGAGGGTCGTACTTCTCTAGATGTCATCATTGGTACGTTGTTAATTTTTGGTCAGCCAGCTTTTACTTTAATTGATCTCGGGGCCACGCATTCATTTATGTCTAGTAGATTCGCCCTTCATGCCAATGTGCCATCATTGTCTCTTCCAGGCGAGTGACATGTATCTCTACCCTTTGGTGAAGTGATGAGGATAGATTGGGTGTTTGTGAAGTGCTAGTAGAGGGATTTAATTTCAAGGCCGATTTGATTCCTCTAAATATGGTGGAGTTTGATGTGATCTTGGGGATGGACTTCTTGGAGACTTATAGAGCTATGGTAGATTGTTTTCGAAAGGAAGTAGTGCTTCGAAGTCTGGATGGTTTCGGGGTTGTTTTTCAGGGGTAAAGAGATGTGATTTCGAGTTGCCTGATATCAGCTGTGGCCGCTAGGAAATTCTTAAATAAAGGCTGTCAGGCATTCTTAGCTCATGTTGTGGATACGAGTATAGGAATGTTGGAAGTGGGGGATATTCCTGTAGTAAGAGAGTTTCCGGATGTGTGTTGGAAAAAGTGTGGCTTAGATTAGAGCCATTTGGAATCCCACATCAAAAACGTGAAGAGTTATCATGGGTTATAAGGAATGGTACCACACACACTAATGTCGAGGCCTTTTGTGTAAAACCCCATACCTGTTTCGCATCCGGGTGGCTAAAGTGGGGGGAGTATCGGCATTATTGGACCCGTGTGTGTGAGACTTTCGAGGCCCGTCGGCCGCTTCCGCATAACAATGTGTTTCCCGAGGAGTTGCCTGGTGTACCTCCTATAAGGGAGATAGATTTTTCTATCAAGTTGCTTCCTGGAACTATGCCTATCTCACAGGCACCTTACAGAATAGCTCCAGCGGAATTGAAAGAGTTGAAGACTCAATTGTAGGAGTTGGTAGATAAGGGTTTTATTCGGCCTAGCATGTCTCCATGGGGTGCTCCGGTGTTATTTGTTAAGAAGAAAGACGCCACCATGAGACTATGCATTGATTATAGGAAGTTGAATCAAGTCATAATGAAGAATAAGTACCCGTTGCCTCGCATTGATGATTTGTTTTATCAGTTGAGGGGTGCTTCGATGTTCTCAATAATTGATTTGAGATCTGGTTATCATAAGTTGCGGATTCGGGAGAGTGACGTAGCCAAGACTGCTTTTCAATCACGCTATGGTCATTATGAGTTTGTAGTGATGCCTTTTGGACTTACTAATGCACCTGCGGCGTTCATGGATCTCATGAATAGGGTGTTTAGTCCATATCTTGACCGCTTCGTGATCGTTTTCATAGATGATATTTTGGTGTACTCGAAAAGTGAGAAGGATCATGCCAAACATCTAAGATTGATATTGCGGACTTTGAGAAATGCTTAGTTGTTTGCCAAGTTCAGCAAGTGTGAGTTTTGGCTGGATAAAGTGGGATTTCTGGGTCATGTAGTTTCAGCCGAAGGTGTTAGTGTGGATCCCTAGAAGGTGGAAGCGGTATCAAGTTGGAGAAGACTCACCACTGTGACGGAGATTCGTAGTTTTTTGGGGTTAGCAGGTTATTATCGGCGATTTGTGCAAGACTTTTCAAAGATTGCAGCTCCACTAACTGGATTGACTAAGAAGGGAGTTAAGTTTGAGTGGTTAGATCAGTGTGAGCAAAGTTTTCAAGAATTAAAGAACCGCTTGACTAGTGCTCCTGTGTTGGCACTTCCGGATGATAGCGGGAAGTATGTGGTGTTTTGTGATGCTTCTAAACGAGGTCTAGGTGGGGTTTTGATGCAGCATGATCGAGTGATTGCCTACGCTTCTAGGCAATTGAAGCCGCATGAGGTGAATTATCCTACTCATAATTTAGAGCTTGCAGTTGTGGTTTTTACTCTTAAGTTATGGAGACACTATCTTTATGGAGCCAAGTGTCAGATTTTTACCGATCACAAGAGTCTTCGGTATGTGTTCACACAAAGAGAGTTAAATATGAGGCAAAGAAGGTGGATGGAGTTGATCAGTGATTATGATTGCAGTATAGAGTATCATCCTGGAAAGGCTAATGTGGTAGCTGATGCTCTTAGTCGCAATCCCTCCGTGTCTTTGTTTCACTTGAGGATGGTTCGGGTTCCACTTCTTTGTGAATTGCGAGCTGCAGGGGTGGATTTAGCGGTGGATGATGTGGGTGCCTTGGTAGCTAGTTTCCATTTGAGGCCAGTTTTGGTTGATAAAGTGCGGGAGGCATAATATAATGATCCTTCCATAGTTCGGTTGATGGAAAGAGCAACGCATGGATCGTTGTTGTTCAAAAATAGGCTTTGTGTGCCAAAGAGCAACAAAGAGTTAAAGAATGAGATAATGGAGGAAGCTCATAGTTCCGCTTATGCTGCTCACCCGGGGAGTACAAAGATGTATCGGACTTTGAAGGATTATTATTGGTGGCCAAACATGAAGAGGGAAATTGCAGCTTTGGTGAGTAGGTGTCTGATTTGTCAGCAGGTGAAAGCTGAAAGACAAAAACCTTCAGGGTTGCTTGAGCCATTGCCTATTCCAGTGTGGAAGTGGGACCACATCACCATGGATTTTGTCTTCAGTTTACCTCGTACCCGTGAAGGGCATGACAACATTTGGGTGATCGTGGATAGACTCACTAAATCTGCTCATTTCTTGCCAGTGGGAAAGAAGTATTCTCTGGATAAATTGGCTGACCTGTATGTGAATGAAATTGTCAGACTTCATGGCGTACCTGAATCCATAGTGTCAGATCGGGATCCTAGGTTTGCTTCTAATTTTTGGAGAGCTTTTCAGGCAGCTTTAGGGACCCGACTACACTTCAGCATTGCTTTTCATCCTCAGACTGATGGGCAATTAGAGAGGACTATCCAAACTTTAGAGGATATGTTGAGAGCTTGTGCCTTGCAGTTCAGGGGGAGTTAGGATAAAAACTTTTCTTTGATGGAGTTTGCCTATAATAACAACATTGTTTCGAGTATCGGTATGACTCCCTTTGAGGCACTTTATGGGAAGCAGTGTCGTACGCCCTTATGTTGGAATGAAGACGGAGAAAGAGAGCTTTGTGGTCCTGAGAATATCCATGACACCAATGAGAAGATCAAGGTGGTTAGAGATAGACTCAAGGCCGCTCAGAGTAGGCAAAAGAGTTATGCAGATGTCCGCAGGAAGGACCTTGAGTTTCAAGTGGGTGATTGGGTGTTCCTGAAACTATCTCCTTGGAAAGGGGTAGTACGTTTTGGCAAGCGTGGGAAGCTTAGTCCGAGGTATATTGGGCCTTATGAGATAATAGAGCGAGTTGGCTCTCTTACCTATCAGTTAGTTTTGCCTCTAGAGTTGTCCAGGATATATAATGTGTTCCATGTATCCATGCTTCGCAAGTATATTGCCGATCCTTCTTATGTGCTGGAAGAGCAGCCGATTAGTTTGCAGAAGGATTTGTCCTATGATGAGGAGCAGATTCAGATTCTTGACCGAAAGGAGCAAGTGCTTAGGAACCAGATAATTCCGCTTATCAAAGTGTTTTGGAGAAGCCACCAAGTAGAGGAAGCTACTTGGGAGTCAGAGGAGCAAATGAGGCAGCAGTATCATTTTCTCTTTGAGTGACAAATTTGTAAATTTCGAGGACGAAATTTTTATAAGGAGGGGAGAATTGTCACGCCCTGACCTTTAATTTTTTTTACCTTAATTACTAGCATAATGGTAATACAAAATTTACCGTGTTCATCATTAAGGGTTTAATTTAATTGATCCCCAGAGAGGTTGTGAGGAACAATTATTTTGTAGGATTTATTCGAAGGAAGAAATTGTGACGACGGTAAAAATGATAATTTTTGCTACTAAAAAGTAATTTTATTGGGGTATTATTTTGGGGTATTAAATTTTTGGAAAGTGTATATTTGTGTTGTTGGACCGGATCGGGCCAAGCCCAAAATCTTTTCCTTTCTCTCTCCCTCTCGCGCTCTCTCTTTCTCTCCCTCTCCCCGACCCTCTTTCTACCCAGTTTTTCTTTCCGTCCGCCCGCCGCTGACCGTTCGCCCTAGACCGCCACGCCGGTCCCAATCGATCGGTCTCCGACCCAGCTTCCATTCTAGACCGGTGGCAGCCTCTCTAGCGCCGCCGTGAGGGAGAAAATGCCGCTAAAAGTTCAGACTACCCAAAGTCTCCAATCGCCGGAACTCCTTCCTCCGGCCGTCATAGCTGGCGAGCCGTGGCTCAAAAGAAAGCCCTCCTCCCGTGCAGCAATCCCTCCAAAGGGCTCCCTCCATCTCGAGCTAGGTAAGAAGAAATCGGTAAAGGAAATTCTAGGGCTTTCTGTGTGTTTTCGTCCGATTGGCATAGGTAGGCTTGAAATTGTGTTTTGTGCTATTTAGGAAAGTTGTAGAGGAGGTTGAGAGGAAGGTGCTGTCAAAATTTGGTGAGCACTGGAGGTCGCTGGAGCTGGCCGCCGGCCGCTGCTGAAAAAGTGTTTTTGGTGGGGAAAAATGTGAGGAGTTTAATGGAATAAGTTTTAGAATTTTTGTAGGAGTTTTGGATAGGTTTGAGAACTGTTGAAGTTTGGTATTTTTGGCGGATTATTAAGTTAGAATCCGGCTATTGGATTATTTTTGGTGGAAGGTGATTTTTGAGGATGTCGGTAATATTTGTGGAGTTTTATGGTTGGCAGTGGATTTAAGATTTTGGGACGTTAGGCTTGGTTGAGCGCGTGAAACATATTTATTTATGCATGTTTTGCTTTAAGCATCGGTGTTTTATTTAAGGTGTTATATAAATAAATGCAAGCTAGCTATACGTGATTTCCCCCCATACTGCGGTACAATTCCAGTATGGGGTGACGTAAGCATTAGACGCAAACGTAGTAGCTTTGTATGATATCTATTTTTCAAGTTTGTTCATAGATATCGTACAAAGAGTAGGTGAGTGTAAATAGATATTGATATATATATATATATAATATCCTAGCCTGAGAGGCCATTTCTTAATGTTTGAGAGTCTAGCGAGGCTAGACACCAGTTCAGAATTTTCGAGTTGATCTTTTGATTTTGTCGCTGATAAAGCGTTTTCTTTGAAACTATTTTTGGGGAAATATTTATTTGTTGTCCGAATTGTTTTGTCCACTCACTCTGTCGTAATTGAATATTTTCCCCTGGGTTCGTTTTTTTTAAATGCCCAGTGTGCAGAGTTCGCGTGAGGTCTAGAAGGGGCCCCTGGTTATAGTCACCCATTTATCTGCTATATTTCGCTAGTAGGTTACCTGTTTAATCTACTAGGAGATTGTTAGCTTCCCCTGTGTTTTATTTTATTTTATTTTTAGTAGCTCTGAATACTGTTGAGATTCTTGTGTAATTTATTCTAGCTACTTTTGGGTGGTAGCGAAGGATATTAATTTGAGTTAAAAAGGTGGTTCTTTAATTTTCCAAGTTAGGGTTGTCCATTTTCGAGGGAGGTTTGCCGAGTTCTTCGGTAAATTTTCCTTGGAGGTGGTCCCCGCAGGACTCATCTCGGGTTTCGGGGTGAAATTCGGGGCGGGTCTTGACATTTACACTCGGCAGAGTTAGCACTACTGGGCTAAAGACCTGTCTCTTTGTTAGAGAGTCTAATTCTGCCTAGATTGCATCTTTCCATTTAGGCCAATCTGCTCTGTTTTGACATTCTGCAACAGAGCGAGGTTCTATGTCATCATGCTCAATGATTTCATAAGCCACGGAATAAACAAATATATCATCGACATGGGTTGATGACCGGTTCATCAATTCATAAGTGTTATCATAACACATGTTCTCTGATGTTGACATTGACCCTAAGGTGTCCCCCATGGATTCTAACATTAATTCATGGACATAATTGTAACAAGAGATGATCTCATGAGAAGGATTCTTAACATCGATGATCAAATGATTAACTTGTGCCTTGTCGGTCCGTTTCTTTCTCGGACCCATGTCAACCGAACCAAATGGCCTCCCCCTTTTCCTTTGGGGAGCCACGGCCTCCATCTCCCTACCATGGGTGTCAATCCTGTGCCCGCGGATGGCTATACCCTTTTTAGGGACTTCGAGCCTAGCAGGAACATTTGCAGCTGGTATATCTGATCTTGTCACTTTTGCAATCTAGGAGAAAGAGTCAGGCATCGTATCTACTACTTTCTGAAGTTTAAGAATACATTTCACTTCACTTTAAGTCTGTGAGGTGCGGGGATCATAATGAGATAGAGTGGGGACAAACCATGACAATTTTTGTCGTTCCACATAAACACGTTTGTTCGTATCTCCCCCTAACGATGGGACGAATGTCTCATCAAAGTGACAATCCACAAACCTTGCGGTAAAGAGATCACCTGTTAATGGCTTGAGGTATCTGATAATCGTTGGAGATTCATAACCAATATAGATACCCAATCGTCTCTGAGGACCCATCTTAGAACGTAGTGGAGGTGTAATTAGCACATAAACCGAACAACCTAAAATGCGTAGATACAAAATGTTAGGCTCATATCCAATAAACAACTGGTATGCACTAAATGGTTGTTTAGCAGTGGGTCTGAAATGATTAAGTAAGGCTGCATGCAATATTGCATATCCCCATGACGCAATTGGGAGGTTGGTGCGCGTTACCAATGCTCGAGAAATAAGCTGAAGTCGCTTAATTGTAGCTTCGGCGAGACCGTTTTACGTGTAAACATGGGGTATGGGATGCTCAACTTCAATCCTGATAGACATGTAATAGTCATCAAAAGTCTTTGATGTAAATTCTCCAGCGTTATCTAGTCGAATTGATTTAATTGGATAATCAGGGTGGTGAGCCCGAAGTTCAATAATTTGTGCTAGGAGTTTCAGAAATGCAGCATTACGTGTGGACAAAAGTGCGACATGAGTCCAACGCGTTGAAGCATCCACCAGGACCATAAAGTATCGAAATGGTCCACATTCAGGATGGATGGGTCCACAAATATCACCTTAAATATGATGTAGAAATGAAATGTTCTCGGTGTTATCTTTAGCATAAGACGGTCTCAATACTACTTTCGCTAAAGAGCAATCTTTGCAAAACGAAAGATGAGCGTTTGAAAGAGTCAACGACACATCAAGGGAAGAACGGCACACCTTAATTACTTGAGGGATTGGCCGAGCGGCAACCAAGAAGTTGGTGCCAAGCCCGGGTGACGTCAAAGTCCCCTTTGGGCAATGATGACCAGTTGTGGTGTCACCACCATGGTTCAAAGTGACATCATTTCCCAAATATTTCGTTTTGATTTGAAGAAGGGATGTCCATGAGAATTTCGTAGAAATCAAAAGCTTTCGGTAACTCCAAATTAAGTATGAGCAGACATGTCTGTAAAGGGTCGGTAGTGCGAGGCACACTTAAAACCACTAGTTCCTTAATTTCAGACAATTCTATGACATCATACTAACTTGGATGAGCCTAGTTGAATAATTGATGATGGAAAATCTGCTATAGGGTAAAAGACTTGATCTAGAAAACACGTTAGTAACCCTCCTTGAGAGTCACGGCGCCGTACGTCACCTCCTATAAGGGAGAGACCAAAGACGGCGTTGATGCCATGTTTTCTAAGGTAGATGTAAATCAATTCGAACCATTTAGAGACAAGAACCAAACAGAAATAAATTTCCATTAATGCGCTGAAAAAGACTACATAATGGTCTCAAAAAACAATTAAGAAGAAAACTACGCATGGCATGCTAACGATGCCTTATTACATCATGACTTGTAAAAGGGAAAACAATCTAGCCGGTGACGTCAAAGTCAGGAGCATCTAAGTTGGAACATTGTCCATTGGGGTCTGCGACCTTGAAGGTAACATTATGTTCAACTCTATTGTTTTCAGTGGAATTGACTTCCATCAAATCCTTGTATTTCTTGTATGCGGCAACAAAATTTGCAGAAGCGCGACAACTTTTGAACCTGTGGTCCTTGGACCACATCTGTTGCATTGACCATCCAAAGCCGAAGAAGAAGAGAGAACATGCTGCTTCCGAGGAGGAGCGGTGCCTCCCTGGGGGTCGGTAGCACTGGTGTCTCGGCGCCATGTGTTGGTACGGCCACTAAAGCCACTACCTTGTCCCTGAGAACCAGAGGCACGGTGGTGCTAATTCCCACATGCGTAAGGTTCATTCCGATATTGATCCTTGTATTTCAGAGCTTTCTTACTCCGTTTGCTATTGTCATTAGATTCTGAAATTTTTCGGGTGCCTACAGGACCCAAATTATGCTGATCATTGATCATGTTGTTCTTTTCTTCCATAAGGAGTTGTGTCATTAAGCAGCTAAATGTTGTAATCCTCTTATTTTGGAACTCAAGTCGATATAGGTCGAGAAAGTCTTTTCAATCATGTCGGCATGAATTTTCTCGACTCCACATGAGCTCCGTTGAGCTTGTAGGCAAAGCATATTCCTGTTGAAGTCATCAACCTTCTTGTAATCCAAAAATCAGATTTCATCCCAGCGAGCAATTAGTTCTAGAAGCAAGGTTCAATGGATATTGTCGAAGCGTTTGGCGAGTGCATCCCACAGATCTTTTGGATCATGCTTTGATTGATACTGTTTGCGCAGTGTGGGATCGATATGCTTACGAAGGAACATGAGCGCCTGAGATTTTGTTCTCTTGTGAGGCGGTTTCTGAGTTGGATCAGGGAATATGGTCTCGGTCAGATCCTTAGCAATGAAGGTCTGCTCTATATCCGAGACCCAGCGATGGTACTCGGTACCATGGGCGTTGAGGACGTCGAATTCGATGCCTCTGTCCATCTGCATACAAGAGAGAATAAGTCGTATTAGTTTTCTGTTAGAGGCCCAAAAAGGGTACTTAATACGGTGCTTTTATTTTTGGTTTGTCTCTCTAGGGTTGATCATACACAACCCTAAGTGTCCGGAGTCGATCAAACACGACCTGGAAAACTTGTGTGAAGGTGATCAAACAAACCTTCAAAAAGAAATAACCAAAGTTGATCAAACACCACTTTGGACTAGGGGAGGACAACCAGGATTTTAAACTTGCAAATACACTGACCCAAGTATAGAATGGAGTAGAAGAAGGGGAGAAAACACTTTATCTCCGTCGAGGTTATTGAACTTGGAAGAGTTTTAGGGTTGTAAAATAAACATACTATAAAAAACTAGGATGCTTGATCGAATTGAAGAAAATGGCGGGGTAGACGGCTGGGAAGCAGCAGTCGGGAAACGACGTCGGCGGTGGCCGAGGCAGGGCCGAGAATCTTTGGTTTTGATGTTTTAGGGTTTGGGAAAAACTATTAGCTCAAGGGTTGAGCCAAAAACTGATAACGTGATGAAGTGAGAGATATTTGAGAATAGAGAATCGTGTAAAATGTGTATCTTATTCATTGATAGGAGCCCTTTATATAAGAAATTATACAATACCAATATGGTAAGAATTATGAATATATAGATATAGTCAAACTACATATCCTATTGGCATAAAGTCAAGACACACATAAAAAATATCTAAAAAGATACAGAATATCCTAGAACATATATAGAAATATAGAAATGACCCTCCTAATTATGTTCTAACAAATAACATTACTTCCCTTTCTAGTTGTAATGTTTGATGAATTATGTCTTAGTTTCTATAAATACAAAGGAAGGAACAATTCCTAATCGATGGTTCTCTAATGAATCAGTCTAATGATGAGGTAATTTATAAAGTTAGGTATGAGTCAACTATTAAATTTTTTTACATGAAGCAACTAGGTTAGAGATTTTGTCTTACCTTAATAGGGACTTAAGTCTTGAGTCTTCTAAATCGATTTTCTAGCTACGCCACTGAAATCACTCATTTTCTTTCTTAGATCTCTCTCATCTCTCTCTCCCTCCCTTGTTAACTTTCTAGAAAGGCCTTCCGTTCTTACTAGATTCACAATTTTAATTGAGTTTATTTATTAAATTGTTTCTTTTGTCTTTCTGTTTGGTGTGTTTTATTTGCTGATTAGGATTTAGTTTTGGTATATTGTGGACCATTAGTAATAAAACCATTTTGATATTCTTACCTCTAAATTAAATAATATATTTTTTGGTGTGGAAAAGAAACATCTGGTCCCCTTCTAGAAGACCACATTGCTTGCTCTTTGCCATTGATTCGTCTATCTCCAGTGTCCTTAGTCTCTCGACCATACACATCCTCCTTTTTCCTTTTTCTCGATTCTTCCTTCTCCTATTCCGTTCCATACATCAATTTACTCACCCAAGGATTCAAAGAAAATCTACACTTTTCAATAGCTTCAAATTAAGAGTCGTTAGAATCACTGTCCAAGATTTTAAATGTCAAGACTCATCCCGAATTTTACCCTGAAACCAGAAGTAAGTCCTGCAAGGACCACCTCCAAGGAAAATTTACCGAAGAACTCGGCAAACCTCCCTCGAAAATTGACAACCCTAACCCGAAAAAATTACAGAACCACCCTCTTATCCAAAATAACAATCTTCAACTCAACCCAAATAACCGAATAAAATAATCCACAAATATTTTTTCGAAAGTGTTCAGAGTTACTAAAAGAAAATCAACGGAAGTTGACAAATCCTAGTAGATTAAACAGATAACCTACTGGCGAAAAGTTGCGAAAAAATGGGTGACTATGCCTCGTCGCCTCCTTCTAGACCCCACCTGAATTCTGCAGACTGGGCATTTTTAAAACAATGGCCAGGGGAAAACATTTAGAAATGTTAGAGTGAGTGGATAAAAATAAATAAAGAAAAATAAGTATCAACACTTATGCTTTCCCAAAATAATTTCCAAAGAAAATCGAATGCATGCTTCGAGTGAGAAATCCTTTATCTCATAAATATCGAGCATCTTCTGCTCAAAAATATATATCAATATACGTATGTATCTACACATGCTCATACTCCCAATATAAATTAATAGATTTAAAATAATTTATATTGGGCTACTACGCTGTCGTCCAACGCTCACGTCACGCCTTATGAATTAAACACTCATAGGGCTACTACGCTTACGTCTAACGCTTACGTCACACCAGAATGCAGTTATATAATATGTCATTAAGGTGGACAGACACATATGGCTAGCTAGCATTTATACATACTCTCCTCATAGAAATATTTATAATTTACCGAAAATCTCATTTTTGGTAATTATCCAAAATACATAAAATCGTCAAATATAAATGACGTCAAATGCTCCAACAAAATAATTTGCTCAACCAAAAACAATTGCATGCATATTATTTAAAACAAAAGTCTACTCACAAATTAAGCTTAAGCCTGATGTCGGTCAGAGGCCTCCTCCGCTCGAGACTCCTCACGTCCTGTTCCAAAAATATAAATAAATCCTTAATTAAAATACCAACACTTAAAGAAAATATGCATAATTAAATATGAGCTTCGCGCACTCAACCATGATCATCGCACTAAATCTTAATTTCGCCGCAAACTAAATTTCACCACAAATACCGACATCCTGAAAATCACATTCCACCATAAATAATCCAATGGCCGGATTCTAACTTATTAATCCGCTAAAAATGCAAACTTTAAAAATTCCCAAACCTATTCAAAACTCCTCCAAAAATTCTAAAATTCATACCATTAAACTCCTCTTAAAATTTCCCATTAAAAACACTTTTTCAGCGGTGGCCAACTCCGGCGACCTCCAATGCCTACCAAAATTTGACAACACATTCCCCTCAACCTCCTCTACAACTTTCCTAACTAGCACAAACACCAAATCCAAGCCTAACTATACTAATTGAACGAAAACATATATAAAAGCCATAGAAAATCAAACACCGAAATCTCCTTACCCAAGCCAAATTGGGACGAAACCTTCTGAGGGATTGAAGCACGGGAGGAGAGCTTTCATTTGAGCCTAGCAGCTCTGGCTATGGCGATCAGAGGAGGGAGTTCCGACGGGAAGCTGCGAGCAGCTAGAGCTTTCAGGCGAGTTTCCTTCCGATCGGCGGCACTATGGGCTCGGTCACCTACCCAGAAATGAAGAGGAGAGGAAGGTGGTTCGATCGGGACCGGCGCAGCGGTCTGGGGCGACCGGACAGCGGCAAACAGGAGGCCGAAAATTCCGACAGGGAGAGGGCTCGGGGAGAGAGAGAGAAGCGGGAGGGAGGAGAGAAAAGAGAGGAAAAATAAATCTGGCTTGGCCCAAATCGGTCCAACACCGCCAATAAAAACTCACTCCAAAATTTAACACCCTAAAATAATGCCCGAATAAAAATTACCTTTTACTAGTTAAAAAATTTACCATTTTTACAGTTGTCACATTTTTCTCTTACGAATAATTCATTCGAATTAATCGTCCTCCACAACCTCTCTGGGGACTAATTAAAATATAAACTTAATGACGAAGACGGTAAAACTCTTATTACCACTATGCTAGTAATTAAGGTAAAATTTAAGGGTCGGGGCGTGACAATTCTCCCCTCCTTACAAAAATTTCGTCCTCGAAATTTACATACCTACTAATCAAAGAGGTAAGGATACTGTTGCCTCATCTGCTCCTCCGATTCCCAAGTAGCTTCCTCTACTTGGTGGCTTCTCCAAAGCACTTTGACAAGTAGAATGGACTTGTTCCTCAACACTTGCTCTTTTCGGTCAAGAATATGAATCGGCTCCTCTTCATAAGGCAATCTGGAGGTCAAATTATTTCTAACCAGCTTATCAATTATGAGAAAACTAATAACAAGGACCACTCAGTATTCCAATTCTTTCTAACACAGATATAAGCCAGTCTCTTAAGCATAGCAATTTGACCTTCAGGATATTTTTTTTAGGTAAAGAAGGATACGATTCAAATCGTACATGAGGGCATCCAGAATAAGCTCTGGAACAGTAGTGAACAATTCTACATGAACATTGGACTCAACTCCATAACCTACTAATCTGTGTGGCACCCTATTTAGCTAGCCTAGGAGCAAACTTAACGCTGAAAGCCTGAAACCTCTATTATCAGCTAAAAAGGATTGAAATATCTGATACAATGGCACCTCAAGGATACAGATCGTAAACTGGGGAGCTGATGGCCTGAATTGTGACCGAGAAAATCACTTTCGATAGTGACATTGCTAATGCTCATAGAATGGATCAAATCAACACCATACCTAATAGCCTCCAACTCAGAGTGTAGTGCAGAAGTGACAAAGTTCAGTCTGCGTGCAAAACCAGCTACAAACTGGCCTTAAGCATTACTTAAAACCCCACCTACACCTCCATGATGAACTGAGGGAAGAAAAGAAACATCTACATTGAGCTTGAGAGTCTCATCAGTAGGGGGGTACCATTTTTTCCTTACCCTTCATCCAACCGAACTGGGCATGATGCCAGAAGAAGAGGTATGTAGAAACTCTTTGTACCAAGCAATGGCAGTCGCAACTAACTACTTGTCACTCTCTTAAGCATAGCAATTTGACCTCCAGGAAATTTGGAGATGTCAATAAACATGTAATTGGAGATGCAATGCAATGACCTCCACCAGTGTCAAATTATTACGAACCAGCATATCCATTATGAGTAAACTAAAGTAACGGTGACCAACCAGTATTCCAATTCTTTCTAACACAAATAAAAGAGGGACTCTCTTAAGAATAGTAATTTAACCTCCAGGATATTTAAATTAGACGATATCAAGAAACATGAACTTGGAGATGTCATTGTGATTCATCAGTTTCAGAATAAACTTATCAGATGCGCACACCACTATCTAATTTTGAGATTTCTAGACTCAAGTACAGATAAAAGTTGGGTATTGGTATATAAGGCTAAATCTGATAGTTAACAGGTGATGCTTATTCAAGAAACAGATCATACACAAGCCACTATCAATTCCATGCAATGTTAATAGGGGACTATACAAAATACCTCTTATACTTCAATCCTCATCATGTTTCAAGTCCCAACTTGCTCCCGGACAAACATATACCAGAATTACCCAAATCCTAATCCCGCCATCTGTTTCCACTCCCCCATCTCCTTAATGATAGTGTCCCTTGATAAAATTTATATGCCCATATTAGCAGAGGAAACAAATATGTCACTAGCCAAAGAAGTAACTGAATCAGTAAACCCCTACCTCTCACCCAGGAAGTTACTCAGCTTATTTTTACCTCCACCAATAAACCAAAAGTAGAATTTAGCAAAGATAATTAATGTACGACTCATTAGCCAACATTAATGTTTAGTGTCCTCACTTATCGGTATCCCTTCAACCAAAGTTAGCAGCACGTGTTGACACATAATCCTTATGAACCCTTTCCTTAAATCAAACCATCTACCAATGTAAGCGGCATGCATTGCGGCATGGGTGAAAGCAAAACAACTAAATTTTATACTTCTCAACTAGCAACTAAGAAAATGGAAACCAGAATCATATTATCAGGCTTATGTTTCAACTCCACTAAAGGAAGTTGATGACTAACCCTTCCCCCTTCCTCAATTCATTCACTATTTTGTAATTTGAAAAGCTGTAGTGTATCCCTCCTAAAGTGCAGGTGTTAGCCTGGATTAATCCTTATGTGGACAGGGGCGGAGCCAGAAATCATATATGAGGGGGGCCAATATAAGAAGGTTAAAAAAATATAAGGTAAACTTGATGGCTGAAAACTTACTATAATATAATAAAGTTGTAAACTAAATTATACATAAACTGACTCGTCGCTTTTGCGTATCACGAAAATCATTGTATTATAGAGTTAATTTTTGTTGATATGGGAAGATTTCGAGAACTATTGCTTTAGTATTAGTAGAGTTCCTCAATAATAATAAATATGTACTAATATACAAGCTTTAGATATATTTAACATTTTTCCTCTTGAAGAGTCCAAGAATTGTCGATCATTTACTCATATTGACGGATGTAAGAACAAAAATGAAAAGACCCAATTAAGCATCATTTTTTATATGAATATGCTGCCATTATTTATGGAGTACAATATATACAAACTTTAGGTTTCAATGATCTAATTAAATTAATTTGTAAGGTAAAAACATAATTGTACTAAGAATAGGACTAAATTAACTACTTTCTTTAATAAATGCTTTCTAAAAGAAGTAATTAGCATAACTAAACAACAAGAGCTGCTAAAATATGAGGGAGTGAGCCAGTGAGGGGTGCCAATGTATATGGTTTAAGTTAGCTAGGTTTGGTTTAATTCGGCCAAGTTTTTGTAGTAAAACACATTGAGATAAAAGTTGGAGGGGTGCCATGGCACCCCTTGGTCCTTGAATACATCCGCCTATGTATGTGGAAGGTAAATACTGGTTCAAATTTAAAAACAAAAACAAAACAAAACAAAAAAAAACGCTTTTCTTTTCTCCTCAACAATGAATAATGTGTAAAAGAGTCAAGAGTGCAAATCATCTGATTTTTCAGAGTCTAATTCCCAGAAGTCATTGAAGAACGGTGTTCAGGGAGTGTAATGTTAGCTGGAACACTGCAGCCAATTTTGTGAAAGGTTCAGCTCTTTTGGAGGGAGAAAAAAGGAGTTGATTATGGGGATTGATGGCTGAGTCATGAGCTGGATATCTTGTGTGATACAATAGTGGACAACTGAGCATCGTTTAAGAAAGGCCAACTGAGCGTCATGTAAGGCTACAGTTTAAGAAAAGCCAACTGAGCATCGTCCTTGGCAACAGATAGAATCTAATTATGGAATTCCCACATATATTTCCAGCGTTGCCATGTTTGAAGTTCTACTTTACTTCCTACTAATCACATTCCAGTTCCACCTAAATCCTAAACTTCACCATGCGTCTAGCTTCCCTATGCAACGAACCTAATGATGATGAAATCAAAATATTAACTTGTGAAAAACTTTATCATTTTTCAATATATAAATATATATATAGAAGCCGGATGAGGAGCGGATGTCCGCACAGGCCTTAAAGTGCGGACGTCCGTCCGTTCTCCACTCTCCGGCGCCGGAGCCGGCGCTACTCCACCCCACAAGACTCCAGCAGCGTTCCCAACCACTTTCCCTCCCCGACGAGTGTGTTCTTTTCCAGTTTTCCGACGAGATCACCCAAAACTTCAAACAAAGTCGATCTCGCCGGGAAACTAAAAAAAAACGGACTCGTCGGGGATGAAAAGTGGTCGGGGACACTGTTAGAGTCTTGTGGGGTGGAGGCGCCCCGTCGCCAACGCCGGAGGGGGGAGAACAGACAGACGTCTGCACTTTAAGCCAAGTGCGGACGTCCGCTTCACATCGTTTTCGTATATATATATATATATATATATATATATATATACACCAAAAAGCATACCAGAGGAAAATGCAGATATTGAAGGATTCCTGGCCAGAACAAAACAGCTAACAAGAACTAGGAGGAAATATCTTGTCCCTAGAAACACTATACCTATCCTCGAATAACGAAAGGGTAAGTGAACGAGGAGGAGAGCCAACATTAGTGCATCCCAAAAGAAGCCAATCTGTAGAGATATCAATCATACATCCGGAATATAAGACCATGCCTGTGGGTTAATAAAGGTTTGGGCTACTTCATCTATTGCCAATTGGTTTTGGATGTGAACCCCAGACTACTTTATCTTGGTATCAGAGCGGGTTACCCACGTCCACGTGTGAAGCCCAAAAGTCACACGCACTCCACATTAATCATAATGTTGTCCACGTGTTAGGCTTTAAAATTCGCCACACGTGCGGAGGCGTGTTGAGATATCAATCCCACATCGGGAATATGGGAACTTTCATGTGGGTTAATAAGGGTTTGAGCTACTTCACCCATTGCCAATTGGTTTTGAATGTGAACCTCAGACTATTTTATCACAATCTATCAGCCACCATGCTATAGGAGGTGGTGAACCTCACAATTGCCTGAAGATAAGGTTAACAAAACTGATACATCTAAATTAGCCACCAAGTAGTATGGTTTAACTTCTGGGTAGCCAGACGCGAAACAGAAACATGAAAGGTTCATCATGTTGTATCTGTTAATCCAATTACACTTGTATACAAGTTACTATAATCCTACCCACATGTTTTAGTTTTCATATTGTAAGCCCCAAATCCAGACAAAAGTACAAGATTTATCCTGTACAACTCAAATTTATATTTACATACAGACTCCAAATTGTTTACAATCCTGTACTTTCAGAAATAAATTACGTAAAATAGCTTTCACATCAGATCCAAGCAATCTTAGTTATGGACTATACATAATGGCCCCTGTATTCTAGCCTTATCATTCTTCAAGTTCCATCTTGCTACCCCCTAAAAACATACCAGTTCTATCTAAATCCTAAATCTCACCATCTTGCTCCGACCAACCCCAACTCCTCAACAATGGTATACCTGGAGAGAATCTCTAAACCCATATTACCACAAGAAACCATCTTCACTCACCAAAACCCAGTAGCAACCAAACTAAAAAAAACACCTAACTCTCAGCCCAGAAGTAGTTCAACTCATTTTCACCTCCACCCAACAAACCAAGAATCACCATCCATAACCAATTAATCAATTCACTACTCATTAAGCAATATTAATCTGTAGTGTCCCCATTTATGGGTATATCCCCTCACCAACTCCGTATAACTTGTATGAAGATCAATAACACAAGGAGCCATAATGCCATATTCAATCTCTAAGAGGCATTGCAACAGAAACCTTCCATTATAAAGATTACAATCAATGGATATTGGTGGAACAACCAAATCATTGGAAGCTACTTCTTACGAAATTCCAAATACAGATATAAAGCCCCAATAAGTTGAATTCATGATATGGGTGATTGTCAATCCATAGTTATCTCATTTGTCTCACATCTGTCTTGCCTACCAACTTTAAAACATAATCAAGCAACAACCTTCACTTCCATTACATTAACACACACATAAAATGGGAAGATAAGCAGGTGCATAATAAAGATATATATAACGGCTAGGAAACTTGAAATCTTTGCTTGAAATAAATATCAAAGAGGGACAACTCACTCCTGGTGAAGGAGAGAACTGGTAGTTTCCTCACAGCCAACTCCATCATCAATCACTGTGTTTCTTCCAACCAGGCTCCCAGTCCCAGGTCCTGACTGCCTTATCTTTGCTGCTATTTCGTAATTGCACCTGACATTGGTTTTAAATTTCAAAACTGCCCTTATTGGAGCTTCAAGAAGTGTATTTATTCTGGAATTGGTGAAAACAGTAGGACTGACTCCGCGGGTCGTTTTCTTGCACATTATAACTGAGAAAATGTATTTAATACCATATGGTAAGAAATTAAGAATGAATGAAGATTAGTTGTGTCGCTAGAATAAATGTGTCCTACTGTATGGATAGCATTAAGAGGTTCAATTTCTTCTTTAGAGTATTCACCTAGTGGCGTAGTCACGGTAGGACGAGGAGGTTCATATGACCCCCCCCCCCCCTCTAAGTTTTTGACCAAACCATGATTGGTTGGTATAATTAGAGGTTGTGCGTGCATATATTATATTTTGATGTAATTTTTGACGTTGTAATCTATGTTGCACTGACACTCTATACCACTGGAGTGTTGGAGTGTCACGCCGACATGATAAAATCCGTGTCCGACACCACGTAGCGTGTCTGAAAAGTTGACTTTTCTGACATGTTGACCTCCTCCGACATCCACGTTAGCAAGACTTAAAAAAAAAAAAAAAAATTGAAGTAACTGACCCCTGGATTCGATCTCTCATTTTCTTCTCTTCTCTCCTTTCTCTACCTTCTCTTCACTGATTTGATTCCGAGACGAAGAAGACATTCGCCAGTCGCCACCCATTCTCACCGTTCGCCAGTCACCAGTCGGCAGTCCGCCACCCATTCAATCTCTTCGACCATCTTGATCTTCTCATTTGTGTCATGGATAATCTCAGGACCACAAATCTCTCTTTCTCCGACTTCATTCCAACATAGGGCATACGACACTGCTTCCCATAAAGTGCCTTAAAGGGAGCCATACCGATACTCGAATGGAAGCTGTTGTTATAGGCAAACTCCATCAAAGAAAGGTTCTTATCCCAACTCCCCCTAAACTGCAAGGCACAAGCTCTCAACTTATCCTCCAAAGTTTAGATTGTCCTCTCTAACTGCCCATCAGTCTGAGGATGAAAAGTAGTGCTGAAGTGTAGTCGGGTACCTAAAGCTGCCTGAAGAGGTCCCTAAAGTTTAGAAGCAAATCTAGGATCCCAATCTGACACTATGGATTCAGGTACGCCATGAAGTCTGATAATCTCATTCACATACAGCTCAGCTAATTTATCTAGCGAATACTTCTTTCCCATCGGCAAGAAATGAGCAGATTTAGTGAGTCTATCCACAATCATCCAAATACCATCATCCCCATCACGGGTACGAGGTAAACTAAAAACAAAATCCATGGTGATGTGGTCCCACTTCCACACTAGAATAGGCAATGGCTTAAGCAACCCTGAAGGTTTCTGCCTTTCAGCTTTCACCTGTTGACAAATCAGACACATACTCACAAAAGCTGCAATTTCCCTCTTCATGTTTGGACACCAATAATAATCATTCAAAGTCTGATACATCTTTGTACTCCTTGGGTGAGCAACATATACAGAACTATGAGCTTCCGCCATTAACTCATTCTTTAACTCTTCGTTCCTCTTTGGCACACAAAGCCTATTTTTGAACAACAACGATCCATCTCTTCTTATCGAAAAATCCTCGGCGACTTGATTCGCTGCTCTTTCCATCAACCGAACTATGGAAGGATCATTATACCGCGTCTCCCACACTTTATCAATCAAAACTGGCCTCACATGGAAACTAGCTACCAAGGCACCCACTTCATCCACCGCTAAATCCACCCTTGTAGCTCGCAACTCACAAAGAAGTTGAACTCGAACCATCCTCAAGTGAAACAAAGACACGGAGGGATTGCGACTAAGAGGATCAGCTACCATATTAGCATTTCCTAGATGATAATCAATAGTGCAATCATAATCACTGATCAACTCCATCCACTTTCTTTGCCTCATATTTAACTCCCTTTGTGTGAACACATACCGAAGACTCTTGTGATTGGTAAAATTCTGACACTTAGCTCCATAAAAATAATGTCTCCACAACTTGAGAGTAAAAACCACAACTGCAAGCTTTAAATCATGAGTGAGATAATTCACCTCATGCGGCTTCAATTGCCTAGAAGCGTAGGCAATCACTCGATCATGCTGCATCAAAACTCCACCTAGACCTCGTCTAGAAGCATCACAAAACACTACATACTCCCCGCTATCATCCGGAAGTGCCAACACCGGAGCACTAGTCAAGCGGTTCTGTAATTCTTGAAAACTTTGCTCACACTAATCTGACCACTCAAACTTCACTCCTTTCTTGGTCAATCCAGATAGTGGAGCTGCAATCTTTGAAAAGTCTTCCACAAAACACCGATAATAACCTGCTAATCCCAAGAAACTACGAATCTCAGTCACAGTTGTGGGTCTTTTCCAATTGGACACCGCTTCCACCTTCTGGGGATCCATACTAACACCTTCGGCTGAAACTACATTACCTAGAAATCCCACTTTATCCAGCAAAAACTCACACTTGCTGAACTTAGCAAACAACTGAGCATTTCTCAAAGTCCGCAATATCAATCTTAGATGTTTAGCATGCTCCTTCTCACTTTTCAAGTACACCAAAATATCATCTATGAACACGATCACGAAGCGGTCAAGATACGGACTAAACACCCTATTCATGAGATCTATGAACGCCGGAGGTGCATTAGTAAGTCCAAAAAGCATCACCACAAACTCATAATGACCATAGTGTGATCGAAAAGCAGTCTTGGCTACGTCACTCTCCCAGATCTACAATTGATGATAACCAGATCTTAAATCAATCTTTGAGAACACCGAAGCACCCCTCAACTGATCAAACAAATCATCAATGCGAGGCAACGGGTACTTATTCTTCACTGTGACTTGATTCAGCTTCCTATAATCAATGCATAGTCTCATGGTGTTGTCTTTCTTCTTAACAAACAACACCGGAGCACCAAATGGAGACATGCTAGGCCGAATAAAACCCTTATCTATCAACTCCTGCAATTGAGTCTTCAACTCTTTTAATTCCGCTAGAGCCATTCTGTAAGGTGCCTGTGAGATAGGCATAGTTCCAGGAAGCAACTCAATAGAAAAATATATCTCCCTTAAATATATCCTCGGGAAACACTTCCGGAAACTCTCTTACTACAGGAATATCCCCCACTTCCAACACTCCTATACTTGTATCCACAACATGAGCTAAGAATGCCTGACAGCCTTTATTTAATAATTTCCTGGCGGCCACAGCTGATATCAGGCAACTCGAAATCACATCTCTTTCCCCCTGAAAAACAATCTCAAAACCATCCAGACTTCAAAGCACTACTTCCTTTCGAAAACAATCTACCATAGCTCTATAAGTCTCCAAGAAGTCCATCCCCAAGATCACATCAAACTCCACCATATTTAGAGGAATCAAATCAGCCTTGAAATTAAATCTCTCTACTAGCACTTCACAACCACTAAACACTCAATCTATCCTCATCACCTCACCAGAGGGTAGAGATACATGTCACTTGCCTGGAAGAGACGATGATGGCACATTGGCATGGAGGGCGAATCTACTAGACATAAATGAATGTGTGGCTCTAGGATCAATTAAAGTAAAAGCTGGCTGACCAAAAATTAATAACGTACCAATGATGACATATGCAGAAGTACGACCCTCCTGCTGGGTCATAGCATGAAGTCTAGCGCCAGTCATGGGACGTCCACGCTCACCACTACCCTGCTGAGAGCCACCCCTGGCTGCTAAACCACTGTGGGAACCACCACTGGAGCCTCTAGCTGAAGACTGACCGCCTGGCGGAGAAAGGGCGGTCCTCTAAGCCAACAAAGGACAGTCTCTCCTGAAATGATCATGACCACCACACTCAAAGCATCCAGATGACTGCTGCTGACCAAAGGAAAAAGTCTAACCACCAGATGATCCCCCTTGGGAACTACCACCAACACTAAACTGACCGGTCTGCTGCCTACCCAACTGGCTCCTGACAGGTCTCCTGAAACGTCCTATATTTCTATTCCGAGGACCATAACCCGATCCCCCACTACTGCCACTGCCCGCTGAAGATCTAGAAGCGGACGATGAAGCAGCCTTCTTAGATGGACCTTGACTAGGACCACTGACATCTCGAGGCCGAGCACTATAAGTCCCCCTAGTCTCAATGACCATAGTTGCCCCAACTGCATCAAGGAATATCGGATAGATAACACCGACCATCTTATATGCATAACTCAACCAAGTGCCCCAATAAACATCTCAATCCTGGTCTTCTCATCAGGAATCAAATAGGGCACATGGTAGCTCAAAGTAGTGAACCTCTGCTCAAACTCGATAACTCCCTCATTGTCTCTCTTCTTCATGTTCAGAAAGTCTAACTGAATCCTACTACGATGAGAGTGATTGAAATACTGACCCAAGAAGAGCATCTTAAACTGCTCCCAAGTCATAGTCTGAGCACCATCATTATTCCTCTTGGCGAGAGTCCACCAATGATGAGCTGAATCGTCTAGAAAAGAAACTGTCATCTTCACTGTCTTTTCTTCTGGCAGTTCTGTGCCCTCGAAAGCCATTTCCATCTTATCCACCCAAGAATAGGCATCAAAGGATCCCTTGGTACCCTTGAACTCTACTGCCCCTGCATCAGAAACATCTCTCTTCTTCACAGATTGAGGGGGCTGAACCCTATCCAGAACACCTCTCAACATGGCCCCTATAGAAATTGCTAAACCTCTCACTTCCTCACCCTCATTGGCGTTGGTCAAGGTAGCTACACGGGATCGACGTCTAGGAGGCATACTACCTGAGGAGGAAGATATTTAGTAGTCTATAAACAAGACTAACAGAACTACCACACATACCCAATAACACATAGCATCAAAAGCAAAAACTGTTGATGAATCCGCCGCGGTCGGATCATCACTCTATAGACACTACGGCTATTTAGGCAAATATGATAGTGAATAGGAAACAGAAAATGAAAACTAGAGCTCTGATACCAATTGTCAAGACCCGCCCCGAATTTCACCCCGAAACCCGAGATGAGTCCTGCGGGGACCACCTCCAAGGAAAATTTACCGAAGAACTCGGCAAACCTATCTCGAAAATGGACAACCCTAACTCAAAAAAATTATATAACCACTCTTTTAACCAATAAATTAACATCATCTGCTACAACCCATAAATATCCAGAAAAGATATACAAAAATCTCAACAATAATCAGAGCCACTAAAAATAAAATAAAACAACGGAAGCTAACAATCTCCTAGTAGATTAAATAGGTAACCTACTGGCAAAATGTAGCAGAAAAATGGGTGACTATGCCTTGATGTCTCCTTCCCAACCTCACTCGAACGCTGCAGACTGGGTATTTTAAAAACGAAGAGCCCAGGGGAAAATATTCAAAAATGTCAGAGTGAGTGGACAAAAGCAATTTCGACAACAAATAAATATTTCTCTAAAAATACTTTCAAAGAAAACGCTTCATCAGCGACAGCATAAAAGCTTAACTCGAAAATTCTGAACTGGTGTCTAGCCTCGCTAGACTCTCAAACTTTAAGAAATGGCCTCTCAGGCTAGGATATTATATATATCAGTATGTATTTACACTCGTTTACTCCTTGTATGATATCTATGAACAAACTTGAAAAGAATAGATATCATACAAAGCTACTACGCTAACGTCTAACGCTCACGTCACCCCATACTGGAATTGTACCTCAATATGGGGGAATCGCCCGAGTATGTATATATACGTGCTGACACCTTGTACAAATTCTATGAATGAATACGAAAATAGAAAGTCGTACAAGGTTACGATGCTGGCGTCTAACGCTCACGTCACCCCATACTGGAATTGTACCTCAGTATGGGGGGAAATCACGTATAGCTATATAACATTTATTTATATACATACTATTCTCATAATCTTCAATATATGAGTATAATCACCGAAATTCTCAATTTCGGGATAAAGAAAATTATTTAGCAATAAAGCATTTCAAGCACATTATTTAAAACAAAGGTCAACTCACAGATTAGGCCTAAGCCTGATGTCTGTCGGAGATTTCTTCCTCTCGGGCCTCCTCACGTCCTGTTCCAAAGACATAAATAAATCCTTAAATAAAACACCGACGCTTAAAGAAAAATATGCATAAATTAATATGATTCGCGGGCTCAACCAAGCTTAACGCCCCAAAATCTTAAATCCACTGCCAACCATAAATCATTATAATAATTACCGACATCCTCAAAATCACCTTCCACCAAAAATAATCCAATGGCCGGATTCTAATTTATTAATCCGTCATAAATACCAAACTTCAACAATTCTCAAACCTATCCAAAAACTCCTCCAAAAATTCTAAAAGTCACACCACTAAACTCATCATATTTTTCCCCACTAAAAACAATTTTTCAACGGTGGCCGGCGGCCAGCTCCGGCGACCTCCAATGCCCACCAAATTTTGACAGCACCTTCCTCTCAACTTCCTCTACAACTTTCCTAACTAGTACAAAACACAATTCCAAGCCTAACTATGCCAATCGAACGAAAAGACACAAAAAGCCCTAAAATTTCCTTTACCGATTTCTTCTTACCTAGCTCGAGATGGAGAGAGCCCTTTGGAGGGATGAATGCACGGGAGGAGGGCTTTCTTTTAAGCCAAGGATCGCCGGCTATGGCGGCCGGAGGAAGGAGTTCCGGCGAAAGGAACACGCAGACAGCCGGAACTTTCGAGCGGCTTTTCTCCCTCGTGGCGGCGCTAGAGAGGCTGCCACCAGTCTAGAATGGAAGCTGGGTCAGAGGCCGACCGATTGGGACCGGCGCGGCGGTCTAGGGCAGCCGGACGGCGACGATCAGGCTCAGGCAATTTCCGGGCAGAGAGCGGGTCGGGGAGAGAGAGAACGCTTGAGCGGGAGAGAGAGAAAAAAAAAAGGAAAGATTTTTGGGCTTGGCCCGATCCAGTCGAACACCCCCACTTATACGCATTCCAAAAATTTAACACCCCAATAAAAATTACCTTTTACTAACAAAAATTACCATTTTTACAGTCGTCTCAATTTCTTCCTTCGAATAAATCATACGAAATAATCGTCCCCTACAACCTCTCTGTGGATCAATTAAATTATACACTTAATGACGAACACGGTAAAATTCTTATTTACTCCCTGCTAGTAAATAGGGTAAAATTGAAGGGTCGAGGCGTGACAGTTCAAGTGGTGACCGATAATGCCCTTGTGTGCGTTGTTGTCGGTGCTATTGTTGAGAGTACACATCCACACATATTTTGGACACCATGTGTGGTTCATACCCTTAACCTTGCTTTGAAGGATTTGTTGAAGGCAAAATCTTATCTTCCTGGTGAGAAGGTGGATGAAGAGCTAGGGTGGCTTATGGATGTTTATAATGATGCTTGGTTCATTAAGAATTTTGTGGTAAACCACAACATGCGTTTGTCTATATACAGTGATCATTGTTCTTTGAAGTTGCTCCAAGTTGCCAAGACAAGGTTTGCTTCTCATTATGTTGTCCTTAAAAGGTTTAGGGATGTGAAGAGTGGCTTGCAACAAATGGTTATTAGTCCAAGATGAGATATCTATAAAGAAGATAATGTTCCTAAAGCAAGAGCGGTGAAGGACATGTTATTGAAGGAGAGCTTTTGGGAGCAAATTGATTTCATGATTGCCGTCATGAGTCCTATAAATGAGGTGATAAGGATGTCAGATATGGATAGACCTTGCCTTCACTTAGTTTATGAATGGTGGGATTCGATGATTATGAAAATGAAAAAAACAGTTTTTGACCCTCAATTTGCCCATGTCATAATAGAGCATTGTAATTTGACAAGATTCTATGATATGGTGCATCCTATCCTTTTTGCTCGGTGGACCAAGAGTTGTAGACACTTCATTGTATGGCACATTCCTTGAGTCCAAGGTACTATAGCTCTCAATGGCTTGAAGAGGATCCTAACTAAATTGCTCCACATAGAGAAGTTAAGCTCAACAATGGAAGGAAGAAATGTCTTCAAAAACTCTATCCGGATGCTCAGATTCATTATAAAGTGATGGAAGAATTTGCATATTTTTCATTAAACATGGGTGATTATTCATCGGCCAAAGCTTTGGAGAATAAGTTTTATTTTGAGCCTTTAATTTAGTGGGTTGCCTATGGACCTTCTACACCATATCTGCAAAGTTTGGCTTTCAAACTGCTTAATCAACCTTGCTCATCTTCTTGCTGTGAAAGAAAAATGAGCACATATAGTTTTATGCAAGGTTTGAAGAGGAACAAGTTGCAACTAAAAAGAGCTCAAGATTTGGTTTATGTGTATACAAATCTTTGACTTTTGGTAAGACAGGATTCTAACTATCACAAGGACAAAGACTCAATGTGGGATCTTAGAGAAGATGGTCATGAATCCATGGAACCTGCCAATATTGATGTGCTTGAGTTAGCAACTTTATCTCTTGATGAGCCAACATTGGAGAGGATGCTAGTTGATGATGAGATGGAGTCTTGAAGATGAGAGATAAATTTTCTATTCATTTTATATTAGATTAATTATGGAATAACAAGTTTGGATGGATTATGGATGTGATACTTATATTAGTTCATCTATTTGTCTATTATGTGCTAATGCGATACAGTGCTAGTTAATGATGAGATGAAGTCTTGAAGATGAGAGGTAAATTTTCTATTTATTTTATATTAGATCAATTAGAGAATAAAAAGTTTGGATGGATTATGGATATGATAATTATATTAGTTCATCTTCTTGTCTATTAGGTGTTGTTGTGCTAGAGATTTCCCTATTTGAACACAAACTACTGCTTAAGTTTGTTTTTCTTTAATGTTATGTTTTAGGTTCTCCTTTAATTGTATTAGTTATGCACTTGACTTATTTCTTATGATTATGAAATATATTGAATTTAAAACTTTATTTAGTAATGTAATGAACTTAGTTCACCGTGTCCAAGCCGTATCGGAAACTCAGTTTTTGAGCTTTGCCGTATCGCTGTGTCGTGTCGTGTCATGTCACTGTGTTCGTGTCCGTGCAACTTAGCTTGTAACTTAAATGTTGACTCATAAAATGGAAATTATGAGGAGAAATATTTGAAACCAAAAGGCAGCATGATATATATATATATATAGTTTCTCAGCTGCGGACGTCTGCATTTATTCTTATGGTGATGTAACATCTTGATTTTTAAAATTTCTCAAAAATGTGTTTTTCTTCTTAGAAATAGAAAGTGGAGGTCGCCACAAGTTCACCATATTTTTAACGATTTTTTTAAGTTTGTTCGGAGGATAAAAATTGCTAATGTGGCAAATTCGGATTGGGTGAGAGAGTGACATATGGCAAGTGGAGAGGAGACCAGCTGACGACATGGTGATGTTTGGTGTGGTGCTGACACGTGACAACAAAAGGACCACTCCTTGGCTGACACGTGTCAGTTTGAAGGTTATAAAAGGAGGCAACAACATGTCTTGCCGTCATTTCCCGGAGTGCTCTCTCTCTCCTCCGTTTTTCTCCTCCTCTCTAGAATTTTCTCTCTAAATTTTTGTCGTAAAACTTCAGCAAATGATAACTTTTGATCCATAACTCCGATTCCGAATCCGCGAAGTGCTACAGGTTTGTATCGATGTCCTCTTTCTATCCTTCAGGTTTGGGTTAGATCCAAAGATGATTCTAGATGGCTCATTTTGGAGGCTCAGTTTATGATCGACATTCTTGGTGGAGATTCGTATTGACGAGGTGAGTGGATTTGTGTAATATGTTTAAAATATTCTTATTTGCTATCAAAATAGTCGAAAAACATGATTTTGATCTATTTATGAAATATCTCTCTGTTTTCAAGTGAAGCATGTCGATTTGAGAAATGTGCGGTGTTTACATATATTTATGTGTTGGATCCATTGTTTGACTAGTCATGAAACATGTGAACTTCTTGATTGGTTATACCGAAGTAAGGATGTGACACACGGAGGTATAAGACTTGAAGATCATTAGGTTCCCTTGGGGATCATTAAATTGAAGGATATCCAATAAGAAGGGAATGTGCGATGTGATGATTTACTAGAAGTGATGTGTATACGATATGCATATTTTGTAGCGTGTGTAAAATGACATGGCTTTACGGGCATATTACATTGGTCTACTTACTGAGTGTGTGGTTATGCTCACCCACCCATCTCTAATATTTATTTTGCAAAGAAGTACTTAGATTTGACCAAGTCAAGAAATGGTAGCCGACGAGCCTAGAAGAAAGTGGTTTTGTTTTATTCCGCTTTATAACACTCGTTCAGCCTTGGAAACGGCGTCCGGTGCCTAAAACCTGCCGACGTCGGGACCGAGGTGTGACAGGTGCGGATTTCCATTTTACACTTAATTTTCATTCGAATTTTCACTTCTCCACCGTTTAGTATTTAGATACTAATGTATAGATCATCTCTGCAAAATTTTAGCCAATTTGGTTATCATTAAAACACTCAAAACTGGGTTTTTCTGTTATAAACATGAACGGTTCAAGTTTGACATAATTATGTTCATCTATTGTTTTAATCGAGTTTGAGTGCCTTAATGATAACCAAATTGGATGAACTTTTACAGAGATGATCTATACATTAGTATCTAAATACTAGACAGTGGACATGTGAAAGTTCGATTAAAAAGTGAGTGTAAGTGGAAATCCGTACCGTAAGAATAAATGCGGACATTCGCACCTAAAAAAATCTGTATATATATATATATCATAAAAGAATATATGATAACGAAACCGATCATCAAGAAAAAAAAAATATAGCATATGAGGAATTGTTTTGAACAGATTTAGCTTGTTTCACTACCAGGACAAGTACTTTAGCCGACGAAAAATTTTCGTCGGCCTGTTAAAAAAATTCGTCGGCTAAGATCTTAGCCGACGAACCTTCGTCGGCTATAGTGTCGTCGGGAAAGGGTCGTCTGTGATGACTTTAGCCGACGACACAAAAAATTTCGTCGGCTAAAGTATGGACTATAACCGACGAAATAGTCTGGACTTTAGCCGACGACATTATTTCATCAGCTATAGTTCATACTTTAGCCGACGAAATAATGTCGTCTGCTATAGTCTGGACTTTAGCCGACGACATTATTTCGTCAGCTATAGTCCATACCTTAGCCAACGAATTTTTTGTCGGCTATAGTCCATATCTTAGCCGACGACATTTTGTGTCGTCGGTTATCTTCCAAACTTTAGCCGACAAATAATTTAAAATATTCGTCGGCTAAAGGTTGTAATAAAAAAATATAAAAGACCTATGGCCGACGAAATATAGTATATTTCGTCGGCTTTATAGGGATTTAGCCGACGAAATATGCTTTAATTCGTCAGCTAAAACTTTAAAAAAAAAAAAAAACTTTAGCCGACGAATTAAGGCTTTTTTTGTCGGCTATAAGTCCATTCCAGTAAAAAAAAAACCCCAAAATTTTTGAATTACCATTCCAAGCAAGCTGCAAAATACACCAAAACAATTACATATAACCAACAACAAACACATAAAAGTATATATCAACTACATAAAAGTATCAATTACATAAAAGTATCAAACACATAAAAGTATATATCAACTACATAAATTCTATATCGTCTAAATTAATATCCCCTTCTGGGGGCTGCTGCGGAGGTTGCGGTGGCTGGGGTAGCGGCATGGGCGGAGGCATGGGCGGAGGCGGAAGTCCGTGAATCTGGGCAGCTGTAAACTCCTGCAAGTACTGGAACATCTGCTGCTGCTGGGCCTGCTGGATGGCATGTATCTCGGCAACATAGGCTGCCTGCGCGGCATTAAAGGCTGCCTGCGAGGCAATATGAGCAGCTTGCTGTTCTCGTAGTCTCTGAACTTCCGACTCTAACTGAGTCGTCCTGTTGATCGTGGACGTGATCCTGCTGCTGGTCGAGGCTGCCTTTCGTTGAAATCCTGAAGTGGTCTTCAGGACCTCCTCGCCTCTCTTTCCTAAACCCCGGCAGTAGAAGTTGTTTGCTCTCGGTGGGAAGGCTGTGCCCATGATCCTCGCCCCAATCGTTGGATCCGAAGTGTCGATCTGGGACATGGCTTCGGACATCTCTTCCTCCTGCGTGTCCGGCCATGTCTCCCTCACTACGGCACTCATGACCTTGTCACTAACCTCCCTCACCCTCGCCTATATAGATAGGAAAAAAATTATTAATTAAAATTTTTACATAAATTTAAAAATTTAAAAACGTAAGGTGACTTACAATATCCTCCTGGGAGTCAGGATATGCCCTCTCGTACGTATAGACGTACGGGTTGACTTCTGGATGTTCCCTGGCCGCCTCGTCCATGAAGACAGCGAACGGTCTAGAACCGGCATGATGGTTCCTTGTGTTGCGTTGCAGGTTCTGAGCGTTCACCCGGGAAACCGCCTTCAAAGAAAAAAGTAAACTATTAGTAAAATATTTTAAAACGCACGTACTTAATTTTAAATTAACTAACTAATTTATTTAAATACCTGTTTACGAGGGTTGTTGAATTCTGATGTCAGAAGCCAACGCCACTCGTACTCCCTGTACCAGAACGTGCATTCCCGTGCGTAGTCCAATGGGTCCGCAGCTCGTTCTTCCACTCCTTATACCTACAGATACAACAAAAATATTAGAAATATTATTAATATCACATACAATTTTGTTTTTCATTAACTTCCCAACGTACCTTCCCCCATGCACAACATCGGCCCAGCTGTCCCTCAGGTGCTCGGGAACCTCAAACCACATCTGCATTTAACCGTTTATTAGTTTAGCTTTTCGAGAAATCAACAATTTAATACATAATATTATTTTATAAACTCACCGACATCGCGTTGTGGACCATGTCCTTAACCTCCTGCGGGACCTCGCCCCAGTCGGACCACAACATAGGGACTCTATCCCTAATGAGAGCTCCCACGCGGCCGGAGTACGTCCTCGACTTCCCGCCCGATACTACGTGGCCATCCCCGTCAGTATCGATGACGATCCTCCCCACGGTACCCACCATCTTCTCGAGGGCCTTCCCTGTGACGGGGCCTCTCTTCTTCTTTGTGTCTATCACATGATTCGGCCAAATTGATTATTAAAATATATATGACCCTTTAAAAATAATCATGCATCACTGATTACCTGAGGAGCTCGCGACGGATTCCGGCTCTGTCGCCGATGATGATACCCTCGCAGAAATAAGAGGCATATCAAACGGCACAAACCGGTACGCCGCTGATGGAGCCACTGGCAGGGGCAGTGGATAAATCGGCGTCCATGAGCCATCGACTACAGGTAACGCCGGTATCATCCGCGGAAGGAACAGATGAGGCGGCGGCATCTGTACCCCAGATGACCCACTATCCGAAGAAGTAGGACCCGGAGTGGGCTCCCAGTGTATCTCGGGCATACGGGGTGCAGACACCTCCGTCTGGGTCTGAGGCTACAAGGACCTCGAGGAACGAGGGACGACCGCCTGCCTCGATGAAAGGGGCACCTCCGGCGCCGTCTCCAGAAGACTTGCACGCCTGGCTGTCATCTGGCCCTAAAATGTCGTTTGAGGGTTGTTAGAGGTTCCCTCAGACAATTCGGACCTTTGGCCCTTCGAACTCTTCTTCGATCGAAAAAAGCCGCTCATCCTATTTAAAATATTAATCTAAGGCTTTAGATTATTTTGTCTTTATTGTATAAAAAATTATACATGTTTAAAATTATACTTATTTAATAAATAGATATACATAATTAATAATTACATAACAATATATATAGATATACTTAATTAACATAACATAAAAGTAAATTCGAAATCAAAAATAACTTCATACCAATATATATATAGATAAACTTAATTAATAATTACATAACAATATTATATATATCAACATCATCATAAATTAACTAACATATCATAAAACTAAATTCGAAATCAAAAATAAATTAACACATATATTCAAAAATAAACACATAAACTAACATAATTAAATTAACACAAATTAAATTAACAAAAATTAAATTAACACAAATTTAATTAACACAAATTAAATTAACACAAATTAAATTAACCCAAATTAAATTAACAAAAATTAAATTAACACAAACTAAACCCGAAGACTTTAAGGAGGGAGGAGGGCGGAGACCGGGAGATCGGGGGAGGAGGGAGGAGGTGGAGGTGGAGACCGGGAGAGGGAGGGAGGGAGGGAGGAGGGAGGAGACCGGAGGAGGCGGAGACGGGAGATCGGAGGGAGGGAGGGAGGGAGGGAGGGAGGAGGCAGCGACGGAGGCGGCGGAGACCGAGAGAGAGGGAGGAGGGCGAGAGGCAGGGAGGAGGGAGGAGGGAGGAGGCGGCGACAGGAGAGGGAGGGAGGAGGGAGGAGACCGGCCGGCCGGGAGAGGGAGAGGGAGGAGGGAGGAGACCGGGAGGGAGGGAGGGAGGAGGGAGGAGACCGGGAGGGAGGAGGGAAAAATTGCGGAAATGAGGGAGGAGGCTAGGGTTTCGCAGTTAAACCCGAAGACTTTAGTCGACGAAATAATTTGTTCGTCGGCTAAAGATAAAAATTTCGTCGGCTATACACCAATTCGTCGGCTAAACCTTCTAAACTCGTCGGCTAAAACTTTGAAATTCGACGGCTAAACTTTATAAATTCGTCGGCTAAACCTTTGAAGTTCGTCGGCTAAACCTTTGAAACTCGTCGGCTAAACCTTTGAAATTCGTCGGCTAAACCTTTATACATTAATATGCATGTTGTGATTGTGATGATAAAACTTGAGAAACAGAAATTCGGCCGTCAGATCTGACCATCATGATAAAATACATGTATGGGAAAAAATTCAACTTTATCCGAAAAGAATAAGGGCTCGATCCGGACGGTCAATCTCATAAGTCAAACCCCTAAAAGCACGGAAAAGGTCGTTCGACCGTCTAAATTACGTATTTTGGCCGGACCTCCAACGGAAAATAGTTTTAACCCGATGACACGCAACAAGTCGTCTAAAAATTTTACGCAAAATAACCACCGAACATAGGGCTACCCATAGGGAGAAAGAATTGAAAATTGCATTGACCGCAACTATCGGCACCGAGACATGACCGGAATACCGTGATTTTTCAACCGTAGCCTTATTTCACCATTCTGGTCATGTCTTATTTCATGACTTTTTTACGTTTGAAGGTTCTACGTATAGTTTGTTTTTGAAACGGAACATTTACATAACAGTTGGTAAACAAGTTATACAACATTAGTATGCATGTTGTGATTGTGATGATCAAACTTGAGAAACAGAAATCCGGCCGTCAGATCTGACCATCATGATAAAATACATGTATGGGAAAAAATTCAACTTGATCCGAAAAGAATAAGGGCTCGATCCGGACGTCAATCTCGTAAGTCAAACCCCTAAACGCACGGAATAGGTCGTTCGACCGTCTAAATTACGTATTTTGGCCGGACCTCCAACGGAAAATAGTTTTAAACCGATGACATGCAACAAGTCGTATAAAAATTTTACGCAAAATAACCACCGAACATAGGGCTATAGTAGGTAATAGAAAAATTTTAGGGTTTAGCCGACGAATACCCTAACGTATTCGTCGGCTATAGTATGTAATTAAAAAATTTAAAAATAACTATAGCCGACGAAATATTAGGTTATTCGTCGGCAAAAACCATCTTAGCCGACGAATGACAGTGTATTTTGTCGGCTAAAGTATGTAATAAAAAAATAAAAAACATCTATGGCCGACGAAATTAAGACTTTTTTCATCGGCTAAAACTTATTTTTTTTTTTTAAAAAAAATTTAG
Source organism: Fragaria x ananassa (assembly GCA_034370585.1). NCBI lineage: Eukaryota > Viridiplantae > Streptophyta > Magnoliopsida > Rosales > Rosaceae > Fragaria > Fragaria x ananassa. The sequence goes on along the minus strand of CP139765.1, from coordinate 21,108,725 downwards.
CCGACGAATTAAGTCTTTTTTCGTCTGCTATAGTATGTAATTAAAAAATTAAAAATACCGGAATAGCCGACGAAATATTAGGTAATTCGTCGGCAAAAACCATCTTAGCCGACGAATTATAGTGTTTTTCGTCGGCTAAAGTATGTAATTAATAAATTAAAAATACCGGAATAGCCGACGAAATATTAGGTAATTCGTCGGCAAAAACCATCTTAGCCGACGAATTATAGTCTTTTTCATCGGCTAAATTAAAAAAAATACATTAAAAAAACAGACGATATTAGTAAACCATACTAACTTCCTGTTCATCATGTATCACCAAAATTCATATAAAATAACTGAAATATGAATTCAACATGTGTAAACTATAAAGGAAAAGGTCTTTGAAAAATTATACAAATTAATGGATTTCGTCCTCTAAATTAAAACTAAGGCTCGTAATCGGAATCATCCGATGAGTTTTCTTCGGTGTCAGAATTAATTTCTGGTAATATATGTCTTTCCTCATCGCCAGAGTCTTCGTCTGTTTCTTGATTTAGATCAACATCAATAAGTCTCGGCTCTTCATCACGAATTCGCACCGAACGACCCGCTTTAAAATTATTAAGGCGAACGGTAGAGGAGTTATGAATACCTATTGCGTTGGGCTCTTGATACGCAACATCCTCTTTCTCGTCTTCGGCCTCTCCAAGTGTAGCCGCCCGGTAAATGTTTCGAGGGTGCACAAGGTTGACTACTTTCCATGTGTCACCCTTAGCAAGGCCATCAAGATAAAACACTTGTTTTACCGATGTGGCAAAAACGAACGGGTCATCTTCGTAAGAACTTGTAGCAGTGTTCACCGATAATATTCCGTACTGATCGGCCTTCATGCTCTGCGGCCTAGTATCAAATCATCTACACTTGAAAAGGTGCACTGTCATGCCTTGCCCATAAACGAGTTCCACCACTGAATGGAGAACACCGTAATAGTCAACTCCATTCCGCCCACCATGTGCCATGACCCCAGAATTCTGTGTTCTCCTTCTGCTGTCTCTTTGTTCGCATATAAATTGCACTCCATTCACCTTGCACATCGGATAAACTCTTGAGACTATCGGTTTCATCGCTAGAAGTCTTAGTTCGTGCGACCAATTTGGGTGACCATCAAATTGAATATGGTTCATCTGCAACCAACCATCTCAACTGTAAATATGGATAATTATGCAATAAACATAAACCCGTACAGAAAAATTAAATTACGTACCCAACCGCCAAAATAATCTGCGAACTCCATGTTATGGTACTCGAGATCACCTTGAATGTCTGGACAATATAGATGAATGTCTTTTCAGTATTCAACTTCTGGACAGTTAATCAATACCCACCAGTGGGCAATGACTAGCTCATATGGTTGCAACTTGTAGGAGTCTGGCAAAATTCCATACACTTCAACATCATTAGAGACTATGAAAAGATTGAACTTCGGTACATCTACCGGCATGGTTTGAGGAGTTTCCTTCAACGCTCCTAAATGCAACTTCATGTAGGTGACGCACTCGTGCGCAATATATGCTTTAGCTATACATCCTTCAGAAGCGGATTTATTAGCCACATAATCTTTGTAATCTCCAAGTTGCCTGTAAATCAAGTTGCAAAATGTTATGATTATTGAACATGTATATATATTGAGGAATTCAGGTGTAAAAAACGTACCTTTCCATGGGATACATCCAAGTGTAGTGTACTGGACCGGTAAGCAACAATTGCTCGGGAAGATGGATCATCAGGTGAGGCATGATGTCAAAAAAATTTGGAGGAAATATCCTCTCAAATTTACACATGATATAAATGATGTCCTCTTGCATTTCCCAGAGGTTAGATTTTTTCACTTCCCGTGTGCATAACTTCTGGAAAAATCTTGCCAACGCTACTAACGGCTCCACCACCTGACGGGGAAGGAACGGTCGAATGAAAACAGGGAAGAGACGTTGTAGCAGGATATGACAGTCATGACTCTTCAACCCGTACATCTTATTGTCCCAGAAGTTCACACACCGGGCTATATTTCCTGCATAGCCTGAAGGATACTTCACACAACTCATCCACCTGAAAATTAGGTTCTTCTGGTCAGGCTTCACGGTGTAAGGAGCTTGAGGCATTTTTTTCTTCCCTTCTTTCAACCACAAATGTCTTCTTAGTACGCATTTTTTTAGATCAATGCGTGCCTTAGGACCGTCTTTCGTCTTCCCCTCCAAGTTTAGCACTGTGCCCACCACACTGTCGCACACATTCTTTTCTATGTGCATCACATCTAGGTAGTGCTTGATCAACAACTTACTCCAGTATGGGAGATCCCAGAATATGCTCTTATGTGTCCAGAATTTGTACTGTCGGGCCTTTCAAGTATTGCCGCCACAATGTTGGGATGATTGCTGAGCTGCCCAAAATCGTACTCATTAAGCACTGCTAAAATTTCTTCCCCCGTCCATCTTCTGGGAGGCACACCGTGTTCTACGGTCCCATCAAATGCCTTGTAATTGAACCGCCATTCGTGATCATATGGAAGGAAAGCACGGTGACCCAATCTGCATATCTTGTTGCAATGACTGCTGCTCCCCTCATCGCTAAGGCACTCTGGACAAGCCTTGTATCCCCTAACAACGTTGCCCGACAACATCCCACGGGCAGGAAAATCACTGATGGTACCAACAACCATGACATGCATCTGGAACATCTCGTGCGTGTACTTGTCATAAGTGGGATGACCAACGTCCCACAAAAATTTAAGCTCTTCAATCAAAGGTCTCAAATACACATCGAGACACTTCCCCGGATAACCGGGCCCCGGAATCAACAAACTCAACATATTGTATTCCTTCTTCATGCACATCCATAGGGGAAGGTTGTACGGTACCAAAATCACCGACCATACACTGTATTGAAGACTCATGTTGCCAAAAGGGTTGAACCCGTCGGATGAGAGCCCGAGCCTCACATTTCGGACCTCTGATGCAAAATGAGGAAACTCCCTGTCTATATGCTTTCAAGCCTCCCCGTCAGAAGGGTGTATAAGGGTATCTTCGTCATGCAATTCCCTATCAGCGTGCTATCTCATAGCTTCGGCCGTGTGTGAAGACATGTACAACCGCTCCAACCTATCCCTCAAAGGGAAATACCGAAGTACCTTTACAGGTTTCCTGTTGCCTGCAGGAGTCAGCTTATATCTGTCAGTGTGACATACCCGACATGCGTCAAGGCCACCAAGGTCATTCCCTTCTGGATCTTTACCCCAAAAGAGAACGCAGTCATATCTGCATGCATGGATCTTGATGTAGGAAAGCCCAAGATCTTTCAGGATACATCGGACCTTACGATGAGTGGTAGGAAGACGATGACCGTTGGGCAGCATCGAAGTAGTGTACTGTAGATACTCATCAACAGCCTTCACGGTCGATTTTGTCTCAACTTTAATCTTCATTACGTCCATCACACTTTCAAGAACGGTCTTCTGACAACCGGGGTACACAGGGGTCTGTTGGAAAGCAAGCAGTTTGTTGTACTTTTCAATACCAGCAGTGTTCACAGCTCTAGGGAAGGGCTGCACCGGGTCAGGCATATACTGTCCTTCAGCGCATACACCGCTCTCATAAGGAAACATGTCGTTGATGAATGCCGTTGTTGGATCGTTGGATGTACTAGTACTGCCCGTCTCAGAAAATTGGTCATGATCATGCGGACCCCCTGATGATGTTTCACCGTGATATAACCAACATTTGTACTTCTCCCAAAACCCGTTACTCCTCAGGTGCTGCCATACTTTGTCAATGGGAAATCGATGCATATCGCTGCGACACTGACATTTCGTGCACGGGCAATAGAAAATTGTATTCCCGTTAGCATTAGCCAGCGCATATTCTATAAAACTCATAACTCCTGCACCGTATCTTTTGTCCCATTTTGGAAGCGAAATCCAACTCTTATCCATATCCTGAAAATATAACAAAATATATATATATATATTTATAACGCTGCTAGCTAATTATTAATGAAATTTCATGCCATATATAAAATCTCAATTCATTTAGTATATATTCTACGTACTACAACTAATTAATAACAAATTAATTAACACACACACACATATATATATACTTAATAATTACAGAACAATATTATACATATATATATCTACATCATCACAAAATCATCATTGTGGTATATACCATCAACACAATATTATAAATTACTTAACATATATATATATATATATATATATATATATATCTACTACTTAATTATAAACAACTTCATATATATTATATCAAATCATCAACCAAATCGATCAACATATATGTATATATATACATCCAACATACTCAAAATCAATTAACTCGATCACAATCAAAATCATATATCAACATCATCACAAAATCATCATGAACTCATATATATCATCAACAACTTCATACCATATCAACACAATAATATTATAAATTAATTAACATATATATATATATATCTACTATTTATTAACAACAAATTAATTCATATATATTATCAATTCAAATCATCAACCAAATCGATCAACACATATATATATATACATCTAACGTACTCAAAATTAATCAACTCAATCACAATCAAAATCAATAAACTCAATTAATCACACTTAAAATCGATCAACTCAAATAAAACTCAATTAATCAACATATATATATATACGTACCTATATATGGTTCCACAAACTGATTATGGACAGATTTCGACAACACCCAAACTTTTTCTCCCCTTTTTTCTTCTCCCGTTTTTTTTCCAGATGAGCTGCTGCTGCCCAGATCTAGCAGACGACTATTAATTTCGTTGGCTAAACTTTTAAATATTTCGTCGGCCATAGTTTGTGAACTTTAGCCGACGAAAATTTAGCCGACGAAATTTTTTTTCGTCGGCTAAAGTTTACCATAGCCGACGAAAATTTAACTTAGCCGACGAAAGAAAATTTCGTCGGCTAAAGTGGACTTCATAGCCGACGAAAATTTAACTTAGCCGATGAAAGAAAATTTCGTCGGCTAAAGTCCACTTTAGCCGACGAAAAAATGCTTCGTCGGCCTGGTTTTTTTTTTTTCGTCGGCTAAAGCCTTTCTTCTGGTAGTGTTTATTTTTCCATATTGTAATGATTTATGTTCTTAACTATCCGAAGAATGACAAACAAATTCATGTAAGTTTTTTTATTTAATGATATTTTTGTTTAATATGATCGTCGCTTTTCATATATATTCTAACCTTTCTAGTTTGTATTTCTACCTACGCCACTGAATTCACCCAACTCTGCAAAGAGTGTGACATTATACCAAAGAGTGTTGATTTAAAGTTCATCAAAGTTGGGTTGCGGCAAGCAAATGCTTTCATAAATTACATTAAAGTTTTCTTCTTTCCTCTACAGAGTAGATGTTGTTAGTAGGTTCCTTGGTATACATTATGAAAATAATTTCTTCATATAGTTAGATGCTATAATTAAGAATTGAATTTATAACCTCCTACTTATATCATGAACAAACATAAGTAATTTTAACCGATCCAAGCTTATCTTTTAGTTACTAGGAGTTGATTTACACTATACTACCAGATATTTCTCAAATGCTGAATCAATATGTCACAAGCCAGGCACCTTTCTCTGAAAAGTTTCTAATTTCAGAAATTTTTATTTTTGAGAACCCAGAAAATGAAAATGGTCTTTAAAAAGCATTAGATTTGGGGCATTATATATGTGTGCAATGGCAGAAATTCACGGGCATCCTCCTTCCTCTATAGTCTGAAGGAACGCTAATAGAACCCACCACACACAACCACTCACCACCTCCACACCATCAAAGTAATGCAGTGCTTGCAATGAGCTGTGCCCTTTGTTCAGCCACTCACGAGCTCATTTAAGACCCTTTTCAATTTCACCTCCTTTTCCACAATGCCAACCCCATGATATAAAAAGGGGGCTTCAATTCTCAAACCTCTCAAACTACTGCAACATTTCCATTCCTCTCAGACAAAAGCATCAGAAACATGTCTACCACTGTTCTTTACATTTTTGCCTTCATACATTCCCTACTATTGTTGTCTTGTTTTGATGTGTCTATGGCTGCGAGGATCATCCCATCTAGCGCTCCGAGCACAATGGTGAGGCCTCTGGTCACTCAGGCAGAAGATCGCTACGTGAGCATTAATCCTCAGGACTTGAAACACAAGCAACAAGTCTTTCATGGGAGGGAAGTCAAAGGTTGCATGCCGAAAGGGTTTAGGCATGCTTCGGCTCCAAGCCGGTTCGTGAACTCTGCCGGATGTTCTTCCGTTATGCACACCAAGAAACCTTGAGATGTCAACGGAGATATCGATTGATTGTTTCCCGTGGCATGCATTTTGTATATGGTTTAATTTTGTACCTCATATATAGGCGGTAGATCTTATATGCATGGTTGGCATAAGTTACTGTATGTGTTGGTTATGTGTGATATGTATTTTACGTCGTCTCCCCAGTATGTACGTGATGCGAGTTCATGATGCACCTTATAACTCGTGCATGCAGATTTAAGGGAAAGGGGATTGGAGTGAAGAAACTTCTTAGCTATTAGGTTTAATTATTTCCAGTTTTGAGTCATGATGATTACTATTGAATTTATTTTTTGTTTTCAAACTAGGTGAATGAATGAATCCTTATCATTTTAAAAAAAAAAAATACGTACAGTGCCTATATATGTGTGATTGATTTGAAATCCCAAATGCAAATACTCGGTGAACTTGTTAGAGAAATAATAAATTCTGTAGGGTCATCATGTTCGCAAATCGCAATGCGTGCCATTATTCATTGTGTAAGCAGTAAGAGCTGGCGTGATTACCACACAACACGTACCCACCGTGATGCATTTTTCTTGAAAAGGAAACTGCAATAGCTTTATTGAAAAGAAACACGATGACACGTACCCATCATGCCGCAATACGCAATCCTATCTGCTCGCCAAATCTCTGATTCCGAAGCGACACCATGTCATTTTCTGCATCAGGCTACACAACTATAGTGTCACCTGATAAAAATCGTAAGTGTCGCCTTCTAACATATCATTGGTAAGATTCTCCGACGACACAAATGTTATGTCGCCTATACGAACCTTAGGCAACATAAAACTTTTTTCATTTTGTGTCGCCTAAATTGAGATAAGGCAACACGGTATATATGTCGCCTGATAGTTTAAACAATGACATGTTAGGCAACGTATTTTTTTTTGCCGTGAGGCGACACAGCTCTTTATGTCGCCTTATAGTTGCGAGTGAGAGAGAAATACGCCTTACAACAACATATAAGTGTAGGTTAATTCATTTAAAGACACAACATTTAAACATCATATAAAAATGTTACAGATGACATATACTTGGTGGATTGGAATATAAAATTTTTCACGCTACATTTATGTATCGCCGGATGAACTCATACGACATACTATTGATGTTGTTTCTAGTCTAGACGTAGTACAACGACACATATGCATTGGGTGAATGATCTTCAAGCAACATATATTTTTTCTTTTTTCATTTGGTCTCTTTAAGACAATATGTATCTATCGTCTGTGATATCTTTTAGGCTTTTGACATTTTCAGGCAACATTTGTCTATCGTATAAATGAGTTTGAGGTACATATAAGTGATGCATTCTTTTGATTTAAACTCTCCACTTACGTTACCAGTTGTTTTTTATGGCCTCACATTTCTGGTTTCTTAACTTAGTAAAGACAATAGATATTGGAGACAATGGAGAGTTGGAGACAATAACTAAAATAAACATTCAACATCCAAATTGATAACATAGACTTTCAATCCACCATATATAAACCGTACATAAACCTAGCTAGGCCATAAAAGATTAACAAAAAGCATCATTATTATGTTCAATTGCCTCATATGCAATCCAGCATGGAGAACTACATAATCTGGGCAAACATACAGTACACATCAAAATAGAGCTTTTAGAAACCAAAGTTTCAAATGTACACAAGTATACAAGCAATAGTGATTCTTTAAAAGTTACTGCTTGGCCTTGAGAGATGTACACTCTTTCTTTTTGGTAGATGCCTTGACAACAGCTGCAAGTTCTTCAGCAAACTTCTTCTCCTCTTAGGTCTCCTCACCAAAGAGATCCACAACACTATCATCATCATCTTCATCATCTTCAACACCAGAAGCAAACAATCAAAATCAGGAAACCAGTACACAAATCATTAACCAGACTAGTAGTCTGTTAAGGGCAGTAATATATATATCTATATATATATATATATATAATAGACGTAGTCCTATATGATAGTAAAATGCAAGAAAAACAACATCATGGAACACATTATTGAAATCACCTTGGCTGCAAGTATTTCTCTACACAACTTTTCCACAGCATCATCAGTTTGAAGCCATTTTTTAGTCGCATGCCTCTTGATGTACACATGCACCTGCAAGACAGTAACAACTAACCAACTAAGTAGGTTTTCCAATATATACGATAAACACAAACTAAATTGGCCCTGCATTATGATGAACTAACCAACAATATTCTTATGACACTCAAAATAAATTCAACATAGAGGTATCATTTAATAAAGGACACAATGCTGCAGCTGGCAAAATTGCCCAGTGAGCACCATGCCCTAGTCCTATCAGCACAGTGGACACATATATTTGCCCCGGCAACCCCACAACATAGTAGGAAAGCTCGACTGCCATGATGACCTGAACTACAGCCATTGCCACTGGTCTTAGGTCGGCATAGTCTCTGGTGAGAAAAACAATGCTTATTAGAATTTTAGTGAATTATGAGTCCATATGTCAAAGGAATATACTGAAATCGGGTTTCACCTTACGATAATCTCAGAGAAGTAGCCACCACCAACACGATCATGGAGACATAGATTCTTGTATCAGTGTACCCAAGTGACAAAACTATCTGACCCAAATTGTCAATAACTGTCAAGCCAGATCTAGCAGCAAGCAATAGAGAAACAAATATGAGCCAGAAATCGACCTTTATCAATGCCTGTATCAAGGTGAAATTCTCTCCTCTATGGGGGCCTTTTCTCCGCTTGACCCTCACTGCTCCATCTGCAGCTGCTTGGAAGAGTTTAGCTTGAAGCTGAGAAATTCGTTTTTGTCTTTCTGATGACGGAAGAGAATCTACATCTGAAGCCTTCTCATCTTCCACCCCACTAAAAATGACCTCATTCTCAAATTTGTTCCCTTCTTCTTCTCTCTGCACATCAATAAGGCTTTCCTGAAGTAAAGGCTTTGGTTTAGAGAAGAAAGTCAATATGATGGGGATGATAATCGGAAGCACCAAGAAAACGACTAAAATGGCTGCAAGTAATGTGATCAAAATTTGGCTCAAGTCAAGCAAATCTTCAAGTATCAAAACTCCTAACAAATAAGCTGCCAGAACAAGGTAAACACTATCAGTTGCCAGAATAAGCTGCTCAACTACAATGTCTTCGTTTGGCCAGTGGCCGCTCGAAGGAGGGCAGCTGGGCAACTTCTACATAGACATTACAACATGTATTTGATATTAACGTACAACTTCAAGTACTCTATTTTGAATAAAGAATGACTACATGATGACAAAATTCAAGGAACTAGTATTCCAAGCACAATGTAACTATTGACAGTTCGTATATACCTTTTGCATATCAGATTCAAGAAGTCGCTCTGTCCTTTAATGGATCACAAGCACAAAATGCACCAATATTACCCCATAGATAACAGACTCTTTAGATCACATGGTTAGCTCTTGGATTGTGTGCCTCTATGTCGACATGCCATATACCAAGAACAAGCTCTTGGATCTCCTTTTCCAATCTATCGACTTCACTCCCTAAGGCTGTAACTACTTCTTCACCTGCAATAAGATACGGTCACAATATACTAGAATTCCAACTCAATCACCAAGATAATGATAAATGTAAGTAAAGTCAAATACCAACTCAATCACCAACTCAATGAAAACTGTAATCCAAATACCGAAAGGAAACGTGAACATAGAATTTAATCAAATAATTCAGCGCCAGAGCCAGATTCGATTAGAGGATTCCAGATGAGTTTTGAACATACACCAATTGCACAATTAAGATATTCATGAACATTAATCAAATAACTAGATTGCATACCTTTACCAACTTGCAGAAGCCGGTAGGATTTGCCGGTCGCTGGATCGAGTCCTCCCAATTTATCGGCTCCTTGGTCTACCTAACGCGCTTTTCTGGTTCGTTTGGGTTGGGTTTGGTCGCTTCGGCCAGTCGCTTTTCAAGATCCATCACCTGGTCAGAGGCTCGTCGGTCAGGTATGATGATACTCATGGTTGGATGATGATCAGATTTGAGATGGGGGCGATGACATGAAGACCTGTGGTATATATGTTGAATGGGTTCAAACTGATCTGGAATGACTGCAGATCTGAGAGGCTCGTTCGGTGCTGAGAATGAGAGAAGAATGAGGCTGAGAGGTTCGATGGTGCTGAGAGAGTGAATTATGACGGAGTTTTTTTCGACGGAGGCTGAGAATGAAAGAGCAGTGAGAGTGAGAGTAGATAGATTTTAATTAAGTCAAAATGCGCAAGGGCGCCAAGTTTTTCCAAAAGTGCGCCTTTTTTTTTTTTTCAAGAATTGCATCTTTTTTCCTTACACAGCCTTAACACACTAACATATTTGTCTAGCTATAAAATCAAATGTTGGGGGGAACCAAACTCAATTGTTGAGGGTATTCCCTCCAAATTAAGGTATTTCAGAAACTAAAAAGTAACTATAAGACAACACATAAATGTTATCCTATTAACAAAAAAAATTGTTTGCAAAATGAAATGGTTTGGAGGGAATCCACCTAAGTTAAAATTAAGGCTAGGGTTTCGTTTACCTCAAAAGTCAGAAATTACACTATTTCAGTATCAGCCAACACATAAATGTTGTCTTATTAACAAAAAAATTTGTCTGCAAAATCAAATGGTTTGGAGGGAATCCATCTAAGTTAAAAGGCTAGGGTTTACCTCCAAAATCAGAAATTACTAAACTTCAGTATCAGCCAATACATAAATGTTGTCTTATTAACATAATTAAGTAAAAATTTTACACAAGTGTCAATTCATAAAAATTCAATATCAGACAACACAAATGTTGTCGGATTAACATGAGTAAAATTTTCACACAAGTATTGGTCAATATGGAAATCCCTCCAAAAGTTGAGAAAATATAACATTCATAGCTAGACGACCTATAAGTGTTGTCCGAATGTAACTTTCATTTTGACAATTAAGACTAAAAACAGACCGCTTTCTTCACCAACATATATGTATTGTCTCAAACACATACTTTTTTTTTTCTAAGAAAATGAGTATTGTCTAAGTGGATATTCCACCAACAAAAAAAAAAAAATCTGTCGCAGCGAAATCCTGAACCATACTTATTTTTTTTTTGTCGCCTGATGGGTGTTGCCTAATGCTAGAAATAACATAGTGCGAGTTGATCCAGCAGATCTCCAACAGACATTCAAACATATTTGGACGCTAAACGGGAAATTCAATGTTCAGGCCAGACCTCCCAGTTTGTTCCTCTTCTCGTTTGCTCTCAAGAGTGATCAAAACTGAGTGCTATAGGGAGGACCATGGTACTATCTTCGTATGCATGCCTATGATTGTGCAGGAATACGATGGTTTTATGGATTTCGATGAAATTGATATGAATCGACTATTCTTCTGGGTCCGAAGTGAGATGCTATTGTTGAGGATGATGCTATTGTTGCTGCTATTCTTCTGGGTCCCAAAATTGGAGGTTCCGGAAACAATTGTGGATGCTGCTATTGTTGCTGGGGACAACCCTTTTGTGGATTTGTCGCTGCTCAACTCAACTGGAGAAGTTAGAATCCTAGTTTCTAGACCCCTTGATCGGCCTTTCATCTTTGAGAAGTACGATGGTGAATTGGAGGTGGGGATTAAACAAGTTGGTGGGGAAAGCAACAAGATGCCGGTCATCCCTGGTGAAGCTTTGAAAGAAGCAGTCCCTGCTGCTGATAAGGTACTTGCTGGCCGTATCCAAATTGTGGAGAATGTAACTTCAGATGTCAATGAGGTGATTTGCAATGAGATATCTTAAGAAACCAATGTATCAACTATGGTTGCAACTGTGCCGATGGCAGAGGCTATGACACCCCATGTCAAAGCTAGTGAATAGGTTGTTCAAGATTCTGAAAGTGACAATGTTCCGTTAAGGGAATGGATGTCAAAGACTTGTGTGAAGATGGTAGGAAAGGAAAATTTGAAGCCTGTAACTCGTGATGTCGAAAACGTTGTCAAGCGCCCTCGATCTCCCCTAAAAGAGCTCGCTGACAATGTTGTTGCTGCTACAACAAGTGGTAAGAAATCTCATGCGAATATTCACTTCCTTGCAAGTGTGCTTGGCCTCATTCAAGGCCCTAATGACAGCCTGATCATGAAGCCGGCTTCTTTGATCAAGCCAAAAATGAAGAAGGGACGTCTTCTCAGATCCCTAAACCAGATGATCTGAGTATGTTTTGCCTTAACACCCTTCCAAGCTCTGACCCTAAGGGCAAAAGTAAAATATAAAAGGTGTTAGTGCATTGATAGCTTGGCAGACTGTGCGAGCTAAATGCAGCGAGATGGATTCATAGGACTTAGAGTCCCATAATTGAGCGTCTTGGCTCTAGTTTTATGTTTCTTTGGTATCTTGTGTGTAACTATCCTCTACTAAGCTCATAATAAGTGAGCTAAATGTCTAATGTAATGACATTATTGTAATCTTTATGATCATTGGAACGTCGTCATTATGGTCTTCGTTTACATATATGATGATTACTTTAAAAAAAATAAAAACATCAATAAACACATGACAAAGACATTAACAAATACGAAAATTTGGGAGACCAAGATGATCGCAATGTCTTTTACTTCCATTAGCTTCAAACATATATTTAGAGAGGCGAACTTCATGACGGATGAAATTGCTCATGAAGGTCATCTTCTTCCAAACATACGTACTTGGATGGGTAGCTGCCCATTAGATGCTACTAGAGCTCTTTTATTTGATGATGTAAACTCGGGTTATCCGAGAGGGTTCTCCTTTTAGTGTTTGTTTGTTTCGTATAAAAATGAAGAAGTGTATCTTGCTGGAAATGATCAACAATGGAAGGAGGAGGATCATCCCACCATGTCATGCTAGTCAATGACAACCCAATATTAGCAAGCGCATCGGCCACTTAATTACCTTCTCTGAAAATATGAGAGGACCAAAAATGCATCTGTGAGATATGGTGCAAGCAATTACTCTAGACCACCCATAACCTCCAAGGAATAAGATGAGGATCCCAAAGATATTGAAGGACAAGAGTCGAGTCCACCACAAGCCATATATGTTTCCATTCTCTAACCCAAGCTAACTCAATAGCTTGGATTACTATAATGACCTTAGCTTCAATGGAGCTAGGAATATCAAGATTAGACGCAAAAGCACCAAGAAAAGAACCATAAAAGTCACAAAAAATACCACCGTATCTGGCTCGTCCTGATACACGCTGCCACGCACCATCAGTATTAATTTTCACCCACCTAAGGATTGGAGGATGCCAATTAATCTCAATAATACGAGGAGCTCTACGTGGAGTTGGATGATTTCATAATATCGATAACAATGTTTGCAAGTAGTTAAACAATGACCAGTTAGAGTTGTTAAAAGACTTACTCCCGCATCATCGATACTCTCTAAACTTAACAACGTATTACTTGTCGAGGCTTAGTCACAATGTGTCGCTCCAATTAGTAGTAACTTACTCACTTATAAGTTAATTTTAGGTTTTTATTCTAGGATATTCCGCATTGTTGTAGGATATTTCATGTGTGCGCTTTGGCCTTAATTATGTCATCAGGATATATGTAGTTATAATAGGACTATGTATTTCTTATTATTACTATATTAGTACTTTGTAATTTCCTATATAAAGGGCTCCTATCAATGCATAAGAGGATGATTCTCTGTTATCTTTGATATCTCTCATTGTCTCTACAGTCTATACTTAATTACGTTATCCTGCATTTTACTCTAAACCCTAGCTAATAAAGGCAAAAAAAAGAAAAAAAGAACCTTAACATATGGAAAAAAATCCCACCGTTTTTGCTCTGGGCATCCGCTAAATTACTGTGGGCACCCTAGTTTATCTATCGTCGCTAACCCCAGGCCTTTGTCTCCGGCGAAGAAATGCCACACCAGGCCCAGCAACCTTGCGCATCGTTCCGGCCGCCAAACTCTACGCGCTCAACCTATCCCTGGTGAGCCCAGAACCGGAATCCCTGCACAGCCCAACCACTCTTGGCACCGACTCGCTTTTAGTTTTACTATTTATATATAAATATATGGTGAATATGACTAACCATATGTTTTATTTTTCATGCATTACCGCGCGACGCATCGAAATGGAATTACGTGAGCAACTTTGTCGTACGCACGTGGAATTAAGCATGAAAAATTACAAATCAACTCCTATAAACACAGTTTATTTGACAAACTAGCAAGTCAGCTTTAAAATTACAGTTATTTACTTTTGAATAACTCAGGGGGATAAAATCTTTTCCCCTTCCCATACCCCGTTCCTCTGCTTGGATCTGTGTCTTTGCAGGTAAAAATCTCGAAATTTCATTCACTGGTTATTGACTGTGTTTGATTAATCTTGGCCTTTTTCTGAATTTTGTTTGATCAATTCGCGGGTTTTCTAGATTGTGTGTGATCAATCCGTAGGACAAACCATTAAATGCATCATTTGTTACCTCTATCGAGTCTCATAATTGCTTGGTTTTGTATGCAAAAGTCATGTAACACTTTGCTCATTTGAGTTTTGACGTACTTGATGCCTAAGGCGAATCTTCGCTAGGTATCTGTGGAACCTTTCATTGAAAAGAATTAAACCACACATATTTTGACCCCAAAGCTAACAAGCCTGCATGCTGAGATTACACATCTCTCGTGCTCAAAGTTTTTGAGGCGCAACAACAACAACATTCAACGGCAATATGTGCAACAAGAATAAAGAAAGAAAGGTTCTTGAAACATGTGGAATGCACTCATGGAGTGTTTCTTGAAACGTTCATATAATTCTTCTTGTTGAGTTATTAGTCAAGTGGATTGCTTACCACCTTAATTGACTACATATTGTCAATGATATTTTGTGGCATCATGATCCATAATCTTTGGCAGATTCGATCATTGGTAAGGCTAAACTAGCCTCACAATTTAACCCAGCAAAAGATTGTCAATTGTAGTATAAAGAAGCAAGGATCATTCATTGCCAGAGATTGAGGGTATTTAATTTTACACACAAAAACAATGTCACAAAAGTGTCTACTGTTCCTAACTAACAGTAGACGAAAATATACTTAACTACGTAACCTACACTAATCAGAAGAAGATGAAAATTTATAGACCTATACTAAACACAGAGAAGAACACGCCCAAAAAATTTTAGGGGATTTGAAGTTCGTTTACTATATTAAATAAATCACGAAAAACAGAAGACAGAAGAATAAGAAAACTATATTGATATGATTTTTGTAGTTTGAGAAATAAGACAAAGAAGAGGTTTGGGATTTAGGAAATTCACCACCGAATATGCTTCATAACAAAGTCCACACAACCAAGATTCCAATTACCAAGTTATGAAAAGGTTCAATCAAGAATAAACTGTGAACGCACTGCGTAAATTCTTACTACTTCTCTTAACTACTTATGCAAGATGAACGCACCATAACTAAGCCTTTAGAATAACCAATCAAGGTATAGACGCTATCCTATCAACAAGTTATTCTAAGCATTAAGATCAATGGAAGTGATTGAACAAGTATGCAAAACTAATGTGGAACGCCTACCTAGCATGCAAGTCTCTCTATTTGGTTTCACCTATTGTCATATAGGTTTTACTACTTTGAATTAAGCCGTATTAACCGTTTAGGAGATTAAACAACCTAATTCTAGCCCCACTTACAAGTTCATAATGTTCTATGTATGCATCCATGAACATAAACAAGCAAGAGTTCCCTATAAACCAAAACCAAACAGACAATCCATAACTAAGTAATTACGAAATCAAGGTTGTAAAACAAAGTTTATTGCATAATTCGGGGCTTCAAACCTCCACCCCTAACTAATTAAGATAAACTAGCCACACATCATTGTAGAAATCACATAGAGAAAATAAATTCAAAAGTTAAAGATTACAAAAGGGAAGAAGAAAACTGTGAATGGAAGGAATGATGATGATCTTGGCGACTTCCCCTTGATGGATTCTTGTGCGATGCAGCAACGTGAAGGCTCTCTTGCAGTATGATGGCTTAGCGTCGTTCTGGTATTAGGGTCTTACTTTAAGTAGTCTCCAAGTCTTCAAAACTTCATTTTCAGGCTATGTTTCCTTCTTTGACTAGAATCAATGTTTGGGCTATGTTTTGAATGTCTTCAATATATAATCTGGGCTTGGCTTTTGGGCAAATTATATTAACGATGTCACTCTTCAAAATCGTGCAAAAACCCCCCAAGAAATCTTCTCAGAATCCAGCCCAAACATTCCTCGAACTTGACAGCTGCACAGCTTTCCCGGAACTGCTGATTTTCTGTCCAACTTTGACGCTTCATAAATCCAAGATGCCATCACCAATTTGGATGATTCTTGAGTCCAAATTTATCTACAAATTCTCCTCTACAAATCTGGGCAGTCATCTAGGTGAAACCGTCCTTGGAACCGGATGGAAATAAGCCTTGAAAACCAGAGAAAATAAGTAGAAACCAGTTTGCAGCTTTTTGTGTTTGTAGCTCTGTTTTGGTGAAGTGGTTCCATCGCCTTTCCTTGATATTTTTGACCATGTGAGTAATCAAACTCCATCCTTGACATCTCTACTTCGTATTGGAAGCCTTTCTTGCATCACTTGAACAAATATTTCCATTATCTTGCTCCACGAAGTACCTAAGAAAATAACAAAGTTAAAACGATATTTTTAAAGGAAAATAGCTAAGTTAAATGCAAAGGTTAAACTATAAAATCGTTGCATTTTATGCTCTTATCAATCATCATCAACTTCTCAAGGTCCTCCAAGTTGGTTTATGTTTCAGTTTACTCTCTTGGCATGGAATTACTGACGAGGCTTGATTTTGATCATACTATTGCAAATAGGAATTGTGTCACGCCCCGACCCTTAAATTTTACCTTAATTACTAGCATAGTGGTAATAAGAGTTTTTACCGTCTTTGTCATTAAGTTTATAATTTATTGGGTCCCCAAAGAGGTTTTGAGGGACGATTATTTCGAAGGAAGAAAATGTGATGACGGTAAAAATGGTAAATTTTAGCTAGTAAAAGGTAATTTTTATTTGGGGTATTATTTTGGAGTGTTAAATTTTTGGAGTTGGGTTCATTTTTGGTGTGGGTATTAAGATGTTGGACCTGTTTAGGGGAGGCCCAAACCATTTCTCTCCCCTCACTTTTGTCTCTTCCTCCCGACTCTCTCTCTTCCTGAGCTTCTCCCTGCCAGATTCTCTTCTCGGTCGTCCACCGTTGTCCGGCCGCTAGGGACCATCGGAATGGTCCCGTTTGGAACCTTGTCACCTCCTCTTCCTTCCTGGGTTGGTGGCCAAGCCCTTAACGCTGCGGTAAAGGAGCAGCCGAGCTTGAACGTCCCGGCTGCCATGGTGGTTTTCTCGCCGGAACTCTCTTCTCCGACCGCCAAAGCTTATAATACTTAGCTCGTTGGAAAGCTCTCCTCCCGTGATTCGATCCTTTCAAAGGATTCGCTCCCTCTTGAGCTAGATAAGGAGAAATCGGTGATTGAAATTCTAGGGTTCTAATTACTGTTTTCATTCGATTGGCATTGTTAGGCTTAAAATTGATTTTTGTACTAGTTAGGAAAGTTGTAGAGAAAGTTGTGAAGAAGGTGCTATCAAATTTTGGTGGGCATTGGAGGTCATCAGAGTCGGCCTCCGGCCGTCACTGCCGGCGGAGCAGGCGGCGGCGCTGCCGCTGTTTGGGGGGTTTTTATGGTTTTAAATATGTGTGGTTAAGGGAAGTTTATTGATGTGAGTTTTGGAATTTTTGGAGGAGTTTTAGAAATTGTTAAAGTTTGGTAATTTTGACAGATTAATAGGGTAGAATCCGGCCATTGGTTTAATGTTGTTTAGACTGTGGAAGGGTGCGTTAAGGCTGCCGTTATTTTTCCGGTGAAGTTTGGATAATATTGAGTTAAGAATGGCGAAGTTGGGTGGTTAAGGCTCACAGTTAATTTTTGGTTATTTTGAATAAATATTGGATTTTTAAGTTGGGAAATTAATTACATATTTGGAACAAGACGTGAGGAGGCTCGAGCAGAAGAGGCCTAAGACCGACAACAGGCTTAGGCCTAATTTGTGAGTGGACCTTTGTTTGAAATAATATGCATGCAAATGATTTATTGATGAATATTTCTTTTGTTGGAAAATAACCGAAATTGAGAATTTCGGTGTTTATATATTCATATATGGATGATTATGAGGATAGTATGTGTTTCGGAGTGATTACTGAGAGGATAAATCACACAGAATGCAGGAACACCTTCTTCCAGACCCATAACCTGTCAATTATGAATAAAGAGCATTAGAGGGAAGACCAGGTTTACCAGCCTTCGATCCTCCGATGCCTAAGTCAGCCATATGTGAATAGAAATAAGGTGTGAATAAGGTGGAGATGGAGTCTCCCCAAATGAGGGGTGGAGAGTGATGTTTATAGAGATAGGGTGGATACACCCTAAAAATATCACTTTGCCCTTATTAGATAGTGTATTATCATTATGCCTTCAAGGGATAATGTAGGTTTTTTCGGCTTAGTTAATGCCCAAGCCCATTTTATGTGGCAATATGCATCTTCTTAGGCGAGTATGACCGATTTTCTACGATGTACTAACAAGTCCCCAAGTCCGCAGTTAAGAGACTCTCTTGGGTGGGGACTTTATCTGATAAAATATCGAGAGTACGAGTCTTAATAGTGACGAAATAACCAGTCCCTAGTTCCCCAAGTCCCCATGCAAGAGAGGGGATGGACCGGCTCCCTCCTAGTGGGGTATGCCGTGCGTTGCTATATATGATTGAGACACTAGGGTCATTGCTCCCATGTAGTGTCTGGAGATTGCAGGGTGATCGGGGGTCGAAGATTGCAGGGTGATCGGGGGTCGAAGTTGAGGTTCCGCTGGTGAGCATCTCACGCGGGCAATGGGTACCGGTATGTTTATATGCCTTGGCATTTTAGTAGCCTTTGATATGTACCAGCTACATGCTCTAGCTAGCTGAGCTATTCCAGCATACGTTCTTAGGGGAGATTATGGTAACATATTTTGTGGTTGCCTCTAGGTGAGTGCTAGAGTACCTACGTACCTGTTTATGGGATCAAACCAAACGTAGTTCACCATTTTGCCATCGAGGCAAGTGTGCCATCAAGGTGTGGCAAGGAGTGCCGCTGAGGCATGACGATGGGTGCCGCTAGGGCATTATGATGTTACCGATAGGACATGTGTAGAGCTGTCAAGGGGTGGCTATCGAAAGCACGCTAAGAAGCGTGGCAAGGATATCGAGAGCACGCTAGGGAGCATAGCCGAGATGCCGATGGGGCAAGGCGAGTGGTGCCAAAGTGTACCGAGAGCACGTCATGAGGTGCGGTAAATGCCGTCATATAAGGCTATTGCCCAAGTCCCCTAGTGTCGGGAGAGAACATGTTGGCGGGGCTTGACAGTTCGCGCTAGTGGCGTAACGGTCCGCGTTGGTGGCGTGACGGTTCGCTCTAATGGCGTAACCGTTCACGCTGGTGGCGTAATGGTCTGTGCTAGTGGCGTAACCATTTGTGCTAGCGAGCGAAATGGTTCGCGCTAGTGGCATAGCGATCCACGCTAGAGGCGTAACAGTTCAAGCTAGCATGCGTAATGGTTCGTGCTGGTGGCATACACTTGTGGTGTGTGTAGTCTGAGATTGCACCTTTGAGTGTTGGCTATTTACACATGTTGTGTGTGTAGCTTGAGATTGCACCGTTGCGTGCTGGCTGTTTACACATGTTGTGTGTGTAGCCTGAGATTGCACCTTTTCGTGCTGGTTGTTTACACATTTTGTGTTTAGATTGAGATTGCACTGTTGCGTGCTGGCTGTTTACATACGTTGTGTGTGTAACCTGAGATTACACCGTTGTGTGCTGGCTGTTTACACATGTTGTGTGTGTAGCCTAAGGTTGCACCTTTGGGTGCTGGCTGTTTACACATGTTGTGTGTGTAGCCTGAGATTGCACTGTTGTGTGCTGGCTGTTTACACATGTTGTATGTGTAGCCTGAGTATGTAGCATGTAGCGCGTATAAAAAAGAGTGTTTTAGGTAACTCTCTATGACATGTAATAAGCATGCTCAAGGATATGATGATGCATGAGGCATGTTATTTGTATGATAATAACTCAATTAAATAGTGTAAAGTAGGACTTATCTGGAGTCGTGTAAAGCTGCTATAGATATTGTAGAAAAATTGGAGTTGTCAATATAACTCTTGATGCCGACAAAAGAGCTTAGTATAAGAATCCCAATGGAGCAGTAATGATGGCCAAGAAGATAATATTGGAGTGCATCATTGAAGATAATATTGCTTGACCAAGAAGTAATGTATGTGTACCGACGTAAGGAAAAGAAGCCATGATGGCCCAAGTATGATAGTCTGTAGCCTGTGCCTGTCATATTTGACAAGTAGATAGGTAGATGAGGCGTGGCCATTGATAGGGGCATGCCTCATGAGTGTTTATTGTTATGTTGCCCACTGATAAATCATAGAGAAGTATGTAGCATTGTAGGTGGAGTGTAGTTGACATATAGTGCCGAGGGGGCATGGCAAATGGGGCTTCAGACGTTATTAAGTAATTGAACAATCTTGCTGTGTGACTAGGTGTGGAGAACCCATTCTATGGAGCAGACTTGGTTGATATGAATCAAGTAATAGATATAGTTCCCATAACTCCATAGCTATAGATGTTTCATATATGTGCCGCTGCATGTACCACAAGATATGTGGTTGTCCATTAGCTTTCAGAGCCAGAATGGAAGTATCAATGTGAGGTGTGCTTATGACTAGTACAAGCATTGTTGCTCCCATATATTTCATTATGCAGAATCCATCCGCAGATTTGCTAGAGAACTCTAGAAGAGCAGAGGTAATTGGCGAGGGCACACTAGTTGCTCTGAGGGGTTAATAATTGTTTATAGGTTAAAGGGTGGGTGACCAGAGCAAGCTTCTGGGTCCCGAGATCATCTTTTTTTTTGTGTGGCGGGAACCAAAGAAGGGTGGGGGCTGTACGGTTGGTCCCGGGAGGGAGGAAGAGAGTTATGGCCTCGAGAAAGAGGCACTGAGACACGGAAATGGATCCCCGGGAGAGGGGTGTCAAGCAGGTCACTTGTGCGGGCATGTTCCGAGAGCAAGATAAGCCAGGGAGGGGGGCCTCGGGAGCTCGGGGGGCCATGGAGGAAGGGCGCCGGGAGCTCGCGAGGCCAAGGGATGGCGTCGGGAGCTCAGGAGAGGATCGGTGTACTCGGGATGGCAGGGAGGTTCGCCTGGAAATTGAGGAGACTAGGGGAGTCCGCGGGGGAAATGGCGAGACTAGGGGAGTCCGCGGGGAGTGGCGAGACCAGGGGAGTCCGTGGGGACTGGCGAGACGAGGGGAGTCCGCGGGGGAACTGGCATGACCAGGGGAGTCCACGGGGGAAATGGCGAGTGACACGACCCACCCCGAATTTCACCCTGAAACCCGGAGTAAGTCGTGCGGGGACCACCTCCAAGGAAAGTTTACCGAAAAAAATCGACATAACCTCCCTTGAAAATGGATAACCCTTCCTAATAAAACCTGCAAACACTTCTGAAAATTTAAATCCATCCATAAACTCCTGGAGCCTTCGTGCTCCCCAAATCACAACATCTCCCAATTTAAATACTAACTTAAACAAGAAAAATCTCAAAGCCAACAGCCACAGTTCAGAGCAACTCTATTCGAAAGGAAATGAACTAGAAATATAAAAATGAGCGGAAGCTACACTATTGACTATGCCATTTTCGGTATATACGTCCGACCACAACTATGCAATCAACATGCTTAACCTCGGAGTACCCATCCCCTCCGAAACCGCTGAGCCACCAAAAGGCCTCGCGTTAGATTGGAGGTGGGCATGTACATATACAGCACATAACCCCTCTCCGTTGGCCGATGTGGGATATTACAATCCACCCCCCTTGGGAGTCCGACGCCCTCGTCGGCACACTCGCGCCACATGGCAGAGTGGCTCTGATACCATTGTCACATCCCAGGACCTATTCCGCCGTAACACGATATTGTCCGCTTTGGGCCCACCGGCCCTCACGGTTTTGTTTCCGGTAGCTCAGGAGCAGCTTCCCAGTAGGTTACCCATCCTGGGATTGCTCTAGCATCAACATGCTTAACCTCGGAGTACCCATCCCCTCCGAAGCCGCTGAGCCACCAAAAAGCCTCGCGTTAGATTGGAGGTGGGCATGTACATATACAGCACATAACCCCTCTCCGTTGGCCGATGTGGGATATTACAATTAAGGTGGACAGACGGGTGTATAAATATGTGCCCATACCCCCTATATGAATTAAACACTCATATAGGGCTACTACGCTCGCGTCCAACGCTCACGTCACACCATAATGCGGCTATATGCTACGCCATTAAGGTGGACAGACACATATGGCTAGCTAGCATTTTCTATACATACTCTCTCATAAATACATATTTATATCCACCGAAAATCCCATTTTCGGTATCTCTCCAAGAGAAATAAAAGCGTCAAAATTAATTGACGTCAAAATTCCAACAAAAGGAAATGTACAATTATGAACCATAGCATGCATATTATTTAAAAATAAACGTCCACTCACAAATTAGGCCTAAGCCTGAAGTCGATCTAGGGCCTCGTCTACTCGAGCCTCCTCACGTCCTGTTCCAAAACACAAATAATTCCTTAAAATAAACTCCCAATGCATAACTAGAAATATGCATAATTAACTATGAGCTTCACACGCTCAACCGTACCTATCGCCCTAAATCTTATATTCACCGCCAACCACAAATCTCCATAAATACTGACATCCTCAAAACCACCTTCCAACCCTTAATCACGAAAATAATCCAAAGGCCGGATTATAACTTATTAATCCGCCTAAAATACCAAACTTAAATAATTCCAAAACCTACTCAAAACTCCTCCAAAAATTATAAACCTTATTCCATTAAACTCCTCATAATATTCTCCACCAAAAACATTTTCTCGGTGGCGGCACCGGCGGCGGCTCCGCTGGCAGCGGCGGCCGGCAGCCGTTTTCTGACGACCTCCGATGCTCACCAAATTTTGGCAGCATCTTCCTCTCAACCTCCTCTACAACATTCCTAACTACCACAAACTCAAATTCTAAGCCTAACCATGTCGATCGAACACAAACAACCAAAAATCCCTAAAACTTCCAATTATACAAAACACCACAACGAGATCGAAATAAACCGATTCCTTTTGAGGGAATACTCACCTTGGTGAGGGCTACAAGTTGAGCCAAGAATTACGGCCTATGGTGGCCGGAGGACGGAGCTCCGGCGAGATGGCAGTCGGCGGTTCCGGCGGCTTTTTCTCCTCTTCCGGCGGGCTAGAGGCTCGGGGGCTAGGCCGGGGAGGGAGAGGAGGAGATGAGGGTTCGAACTGAGGTGGAGCGGCGGCCGGTGGCTGGCCGGACGACGGCGGCTGGCGGCTGGACAGTCCGGCGGGGAGAGAGCACGGGAGAGAGAAGAAAGAGAAAAGAGAGAAGAAGAGAAAGGGAGGAAAAATGGGTTGGGCCTCCCAACCGGTCCAACCTTATAAACAACCCAAATCCAAAAATAAAACACCCCGAAAAAATAATACCCGAATAAAAATTACCTTTTACTAGCTAAAATTTACTATTTTTACCGTCGTCGTATTTTCCTCATACGAATAATCCTCCGCACATAATCGTCCCCGAAACCCCTCTAGGGACCAATTAAACTATTAACTCAATGATCGAGATGGTAAAATTCTTATTATAATCACGCTAGTAAATAAGGTAAAAATATAAGGGTCGGGATGTGACAGCGAGACTAGGGGAGTCCGCGGGGAGTGGCGAGACGAGGGGAGTTTGCGGGGACTGGTGAGACCAGCGGAGTCTGCGGGGAGCTCGGGAGAGAGACACCGAGACATGGGTGGGCGTCCCTGGGAGAGGGGTGTCAAGCGGGTGCCAAAGGCGAAGGCAAGTCCCGGTGGTAGGGGCCCAGGGGAGGGTGCCGAGATTGGGGTCACAAGACCGAGAGCATATTCCTGTCGGGACCTTGTGTCACGTCTCGACTCTTAAATTTTTACCCTATTTACTAGCATGGTGTTAATAAGAGTTTTACCGTTTTCGTCATTAAGTTTGTAATTTAATTGGTCCCCAAAGAGGTTGTAGGAGACGATTAATTCGAAGGAAGAAAATGTGACGGCGGTAAAAATGGTAATTTTTGCTAGTACTGTCACGCCCCGAACCTTAATTTTTACCTTTATTACTGGCATAGTGGTAATAAGAGTTTTTACCGTGTTCGTCACTAAGTGTGTAATTTAATTAGTTCCCAGAGGGTGTTGAGGGACTAATATTTTGAGGGAATTATTCTAAGAAAGAAATTTTGACGATGGTAAAAATGGTAATTTTTGCTAGTAAAAGGTAATTTTATTGGGGTATTATTTTGGGGTGTTGAATAATTTTGGATTGGGGTTTATTTAGTTGGACCGGGCCTTGTTTTTGGTCAAAGCCCGGATTGTTTTCTCTCTCCCGATTCTCTCTCTTCACCCGGTTTTCCCTTCTCTACACCCAGAAAATTTCCGGCCGACCGTCCGCCGCCGTCCGGCCTCCGTTCGCCGCCAGACCGGTCCCGTTCGAACGGTCTCCCTCCCAGCTACATTTATAGACTGGTGGCAGCCTCCCTAGCGCCGCCGTGAGGGAGAAACGCCGCCCAAAATCCTTGGCTGCCGAAACCGATTTCTCGCCAGAACTCCCTCCTCCGGCCGCCATATTTGGCGAGCCATAGCCCAAAAGGAAGCCCTCCTCCCGTGCTTCAATCCCTCCAAAGGGCTCGCTCCGTCGTGAGCTAGGTAAAGAGAAATCAGAATTTGAATTTCTAGGGCTTTATTGTGTATTTCCGTTTGATTGATGTGCTTAGGCTTAGAATTGGAGTTTGTGGTAGTTAGGAATGTTGTAGAGGAGGTTGAGAGGAAGATGCTGCCAAAATTTGATGACCATCGGAGGTCGCCGGAGTTGGTCGCCGGCCGCTGCCTCGGGCGGAGCCGCCGCCGAGAAATTGTTTTTGGTGGAGAAAAATGTGAGAAGTTTAATGGAATAAGTTTTAGAATTTTTGGAGGAGCTTTGGATAGCTTTGGAATAAGTTAAGTATTTTTGACGGATTATTAATTTATAATCCGGCCATTGGATTTTATTTGGTGGAAGGTGATTTTGAGGAAATCGGTAAAATTTGTGGAGTTTTGAGGTTAGCAGTTGATTTAAGATTTTGGAGTGTTAGGCTTGGTTGAGCGCGAAGCATATTTAATTATGCGTGTTTTGTTGGTGTTTTATTTTAAGGATTTATTTATGTTTGGAACAGGACGCGAGGAGGCTCGAGCAGAGGAGACCTCCGATCGACGTCAGGCTTAGGCCTAACCTGTGAGTGGACTTTTGTTTTTAAATATTGTGTTCGAAATGCTTTATCATTTGATTGATTTTTCTGTTGTTGGATATTTCCCGAAATTGAGAATTTCGGTGGATTATACTCGAGGTACAATTCCGAGAATAGTATGTGTATGATTAAATGCTAGCTAGCTATACGTGATTTCCCCCATACGCGAGGTACAATTTCGGTATGGGTGACATGAGCGTTAGACGCGAGTGTCGTAGCCCTGTGCGACTTCCTATTCTTGCATTTATTTATTTAAAGATGTCCTACAAGGAGTAAGCACATATATATTACCACTCGGCCGCTTTCCCCCATATGCGAGGTACAATTCCGGTGTGGGGTGATGTGAGCGTTAGACGCAAGCATAGTAGCTTCGTATGATATCTACTTTATTCAAGTTGTTCATAGATATCATGCCAAGGGTCAGGCGAGTGTGCATACATACTATATATATATATATATATAATATCCAGGCCTGAGAGGCAGTTTCTTAAAGTTTGGGGGTTCTAGCCAGGCTGGACCCCAGTTCAGAGTCGTTCCAGTAGAGCTCGTGTTTTTGCCATTGTGGAAAGCATTTCTTTTGGGGAAATATTTATTTGTTGTCAGATCAGTTTTGTCCACTCACTCTGACGTGTGAAATATTTTCCCCTGGGCTTTTCCTTCGTTTTTAAATGCCCAGTCTGCAGAGTTCGGGTGGGGTCTAGAAGGAGGCGACCAGGCATAGTCACTCATTTCTCCACTACTGTTCACCAGTAGGTCTTCTGTTAAATCACTAGGATTTCTAGTAGCTTCTGTTGTATTGCTTGTAGTAGCTCTGAATACTTTCGAAAAAATATCTGTGTATTATTTTATTTGGATTAAGTTGAAGAATTCATTTTATTGGTTAAAAGTGTTCTATAATTTTTTCTGGGTTAGGGTTGTCCATTTTCAATGGAGGTTTGCCGAGTCCTTCGGTAAGTTTTCCTTGGAGGTGGTCCCCGCAGGACTCACCTCGGGTTTCAGGGTGAAATTCGGGTCTTGACATTCATCTTCGAAGTTTGGTATTTTTGGTGGATTAATAAGTTAAAATCCGGCTACGTGATTATTTATGGTTAGGACGGTGGAAGGTGTTTTTGAGGATGTCGGTAAAAATTGTGGAGAATTATGGTTGGCAGTGAAATTAAGATTTTGGGCGACAGGCATGGTTGAGCGCGCAAAACTCATATTTAATTATGCCTATTTTCTTTAAGCGTCGGTGTTTTATTTAAGGATTTATTTATGTTTTTGGAACAGGACGCGAGGAGGCTCGAGCTAAAGAGGCCTCCGACCGACATCAAGCTTAGGCCTAACTTGTGAGTGGACCTTTGTTTTAAATAATGTGCTTGAAATGTTTTATTGTTGAATAATTTTCTTTTGTTGGAAGATAACCGAAATTGAGAATTTCGGTGATATTACTCATATATATATATATATATATATGTTTATGAGAATAGTATGTATATAAATAAATGCTAGCTAGCTATATGTGATTTTCCCCCATAATGAGATAAAATGCCATTATGGGGTGACGTGAGCTTTAGACGCCAGCGTCATAGCCTTGTATGACTTTATATTCTTCGTATTCATTCATAGAATTCGTATAAGGAATCAGCACGTATATATATCCATTCGTGCGATTCCCCCATAATGAAGTAAAATGTCATTATGGGGTGACATGAGCGTTAGACGCTAGCGTCGTAGCCTTGTATGACTATCTACTTTTCGAGCTTATTCATAGATATCGTACAAAGAATAGACGAGTGTAAATACATACTGATTTATATAATAATCCTAGCCTGAGAGGTCATTTATTAAAGTTTGGGAGTCTAGCGAGGCTAGACACCAGTTAAGAATTTTTGAGTTAAGCTTTTAAGTTGTCGCTGGTAAAGCGTTTTCAATGAAAGTATTTTGGGGGAATATTATTTGTTTTGCCGAAATTACTTTTGTCCACTCACTCTAACGTAATTGAATATTTTTCCCCTGGGCCTTTCGTTTTAAAATGCCCAGTCTATAGCGTTCAAGTGGGGTCTAGAAGGAGATGTCGAGGCATAGTCACCCATCTTTCCGCTACTTTTCGCCAGTAGGTTACCTGTTTAATCTACTAGAAGATTGTCAGCTTCCGTTGTTTTTATTTTTAGTAGCTCTGAATACTTTTGGGATTTTTGTATAACTTTCTAGATAATTGTGAGTTGTTGTGGAAGATGTTAATTTTGGTTAAAATGGTGGTTCTTTAATTTTTTCGGTTTAGGGTTGTCCATTTTCGAGAGAGGTTTGCCAAGTCCTTTAGTAAATTTTCCTTGGAGGTGGTCTCCGCAGGACTTACTTAGGGTTTCAGGATGAAATTCGGGATGGGTCCTGACACCTTGTGTCGCCGCCGTGACTGGCATGGTTGGTCTCGCTACTAGGATGGGTGTCCATTTTTGTAACCTACTGTCGGGAGAGAGGAGTCCCGAGAGGTCGGGATGGATAGCTGTGTAGTCTGGATGCGATTGAGACCCGGGGAGGGGGGCGCCGGGAGCTCGGGAGGCTATGGAGGGGGTGGCCGGGTTCTCGGGAGGCTGGGGAGGGCTCATGGGTTAGAGTAGTTCTGGGTGTCCTTGTATGGGTGTCCAGATCATTTCTGGGGGGGGGTTGCTGCTCACTGGCGCGTGGGCCTTGGCCGGAGGTCGGGAGGGGGGCACTAGATTCATTGGAAGATGGTGAGTATGTTGGCTGGGAAGGCGAGCTACCTTTCCGGTGGCTGAAACCAACCATGGATAAGAAAGGAAATCTAGATCTACTTCCTCTCTCGCATTTCCCCCACTAAGAAACCCCAAAGCTTGAAAAGCTAATTTTCCCAGAGAAAGTGGGATTCCGACCAAATGAGGAATATGCTCATGGTGAGCTATGTGAGGGTTTCCACTTGAGGCCCCTCCTTCTAGCGCCATTGTTTCAGTGTGATTGCTAAGAGGATGAATCACACAGAATGAGGGAACACCAT
Source organism: Fragaria x ananassa (assembly GCA_034370585.1). NCBI lineage: Eukaryota > Viridiplantae > Streptophyta > Magnoliopsida > Rosales > Rosaceae > Fragaria > Fragaria x ananassa. Next base: position 21,079,930 of record CP139765.1, on the reverse strand, counting down.
CTTCCAGACCCATAACCTGTCAATCATAAATAAAGAGCATCAGAGGGAAGACCGGGTTTACCGGCCTTCGACCCTCTGATGCCTAAGTCAGCCATATGTGAGTAGAAATAAGGTGTGAATAGGGTGGAGATGGAGTCAACCCAAATGAGGGGTGGAGAGTGGTATTTATAGGAATAGGGTGGATGCATCCTAAAAATATTACTTTGCCATTATTAGAGAGTGTATTATCATTATGCCCTCAAGTGATAGTGTAGGTTTCTTGGGCTTAGTTAACGCCCAAGCCCATTTTATGTGGCAATATGCGTCTTCTTAGGCGAGTGTGACCGATGTTCTACGATGTACTAACAGTATGTATATAAATAATGCTAGCTAGCTATACGTGCTTTTCCGCCATAATGAGGTAAAATACCATTACGGTGTGACGTGAGCATTAGACGCAATCGTAGTAGCTTTATATGAATATTATTAATGATTCATATAGGGAGTATGCACGTATATAAATACACCGTATTTTCCGCATAATGAGGTAAAATTCTATTATGGCGTGACGTGAGCGTTAGACGAAAGCGTAGTAACTTTGTATGTATTTCTATTTTCTTATATTTATTCATAAGAAATCATACAAGGAGTATGACGAGTGTAAATATATATATATATATATATATATATATATATATCTTTTAGCCTCAGAGACTATATTTTCTTAAGTTTTGAAGACTAGCTGGAGCTAGTCATGTACTTGCCAGTTTTTGAGCTATCGCATGCAGCATAATTTCTATGGAAATTAAATTGGGGAAGCATAAATATTTTTTTTAAAATATATTTTGTCCACTCACTCTAACGTTTTCAAATGTTTTCTCCTGGACTCATCGTTTTTAAAATGCCCAGTCTGCAGAGTGCGAGTCGATATTAGTAGGAGGAGACAATGCATAGTCACCTATATCTCAGCTACTTTTCACCAGTAGGTTACCTGCTTAACCTACTAGGGTATTTTCTGCTTCTGTTATTTTTAATAGCTCTGACTACATTTGAGAATACTGTATAAGATTTTCGTTGGTCTATTATTTGGATAATTACGGTTGAAATGGAGAATAGTTTAGTTTTATTTAAAGGGTAATTTTGTAATTTTTCAATTTTTCGGGTTAGGGTTGTCCATCTTCAAGGAAGGTTTGCCGAGTTCTTCAGTAAATTTTCCTTGGAGGTGATCCCCGCAAGACTTATCTCGGGTTTCAAGGTGAAATTCTAGGTGGGTCTTGACAAATTGCATATACACTAATGAGATAAACATATTAACCTGCGCACATGGGGTTAACCCCTAGTGTGGTAAAAGCTATGTGGGTCACGACAACGGCAGAAAAAACCGCGTCGATGTCTAGAAAAGAGGAGAAGGCGTCACCGAACCTAATGGTGACACTCCTGTCTAGACACCAACCTGTCAAAACTACTCACGCCAACTCTGGACAATGCAACCGTTGTGAATCTTCAGATCATTGGTTCAAGAATTGTCGAGCTCATCCTCAAGTCGTGAATGCATACAAAAAGTACAAAGAATCTTTAGAGATCATCTGTACGGAAAATCAAAATGAGGACAAGTAAACCTCACGATCACAAACTTTAACGATTCAAATCCAGCTCTAGCTACCCCTGACTTTGATGTCATCAGCTAGACTTTGATTTTCTTTTGAAGCTATATGTAATAAGACGTTGTATCGATGTTCTTAGTTTATTTGAGACTTTGATGTACTCACATTAGCAATAATGAATGCCATGAGAATTTTTTGAAGCTATGAAACTATTCTTCACTTATGGTCCGTATTTTTAAAACAAGATGCACACTTACATCGTCTTTAGAAACATGGCATATTGTGCCGTCTCGGTCCCTTTTTTTGAAGGTGACGTGCGGCCTCGCGTCCTCAAGGAGGATCGCCAATGTGTTTCCGGTTAAATCTTCTACCTTTTAGCTGATTTTCCATCATCAATTGTTCAACTAAGCTCATTCAAGCTCAGTATGATGTCTTAGAATTGTCCAAAATTAAGGAGATAATGGTTTTAAATGTGCATCGCACTACCGACCCTCTACGGACATGCATGTTCATGCTAATTTGGAGTTATCAAAAGCTTTTGATTTTGGATCCTCCTACGCTATTAAACCAATTGTCGTCTTGTAAAAGACACTGAAGACTTATCAAAACCAGAACAATCATCATCATGATCTAATTCTCTAGGTTCTCTGAGTTAGTTTATGTTCATGTCAGAGAGTTTTTGCTAACTAGTCCTGGACTTTATGACCTTAAAGTTACCAAAAGAACTTGATTTTGATCATAAACATGTCACTTTGGCTAAGGCATAAGCCCACAAGCCATCCGCAAGCTTCAAAGCTTCACATATGCCAAAACTACGAAAAACAACAATCTATCCCTTTTAGACCGTTAACTTCAAACATGCTTTGTGAACAGAACATTTCGTGGTTCATATTATTTATATCATTGGAAAGAGTTTAGGTTTGGAAGTCAACTTCACGTACTTTATATCACTGGACAGATAATAGAGTCTAGTTTCCAAAACATTTCATGGTTCATTCATATCTATTTTAACAAAGAAGTTATGGTTGTTTTAGTGTGCAAAGGTAATTCTGCGCGGAAGTTTTTATGCACTCTCAGGATTGCAGTCTGTAGCTTCTTTCAATCCCTTGGTTCAAGTTAAACTATTTACTCACCCTATATACTCTTTTTTATAGATATGTCTCATAGAGACATTGAGTGCCTCGCTCGCAGATAGTGGAATTACCCACAACATTATAAGGAACCGGCAACTATGTTAGCCTCTCTGGATTTTGTGTCTTTGTAAATCTTCTATGATTACGAGGATTGGATCATCACCGTCATTCAAGTATGTGGTTAAACCTGAATCTTGATGCCTCATGGCACCTTGATCAACGTCACAGATGCCCTGTATACATTGAGATGCAATCGAACCATATTGAGCTTCACGGACATTCGCGCTAATGGTTTTCATTTGAAAACACATTATGAGAACACGAGTTCTTTTGTGTATAACTTCTCATAAATGTGGACTGAAGCACATCTTGGAGAAATTAATGAGTCAATCTAGTGGACTATATGTCACTACAATTCGAATATCGAATCCCATGTTGTCGCCAAACATGATATTTGGGACATCGACTCATATAGGCTTTAGTTTAACCAATTCAGTTATCTTAGAAGAAATATAATGGTCCAAATTTTGAGAAATTCTCATGGACATCCATTCTTCCACTCAAAACGAAGACATTCGGGATCTAGCTTTTGCATGAAGCATAATGGTGACGATATGGTTGTAAATGGCGGCACCTAGGGGACATTGACATCACCAGAACATTGCTCCAACTTCCCGGAGGCCGTCCGGTTAATTCCTCAAACAATTGAGGTGCACTGGCCTTCCCTCGATGTCTTATTGGCCCCTTGCAATGCTCTTTGCTTGTTTTGAAAGCCTATTCTTTAGCTAAATTAGGAGTGAGACCTTTCTACGTTAAATGACACAAAAGTGAACATTCTATTCTTACATCAAATTATGTAGATCGATACAACCAACTTGCGGACACTTATTTTTGCTTTTATGGTGTTGGTTAAAGTGTTAACACAACGCTCACATGTTACACTATTGTTTACTGTTTATGTTGTCTATACTTCTATGGACTTACTACCCATACTTAAAGAAGTTAGTTCCCTACAAAGATTCAAGATGGACAACAGATGTGCATGCCTTCCTTGAGGAACTCGAGACGGTAGAATTACATGTCATCCTATAACCTATTTGGTCTCATGGAAAAGATTACGATAATAGTCTTGAGATTGGTCGATGAGCACCAATACTTCTGTTTAGGGTTATATTGCATGTAGTTTTACTATTCGTCTACAATCCACCATCATTCACATAATTTTTAACGAATTGAGTTAACATTCTACAATCTTTATCGTCCACATTTTTTATGTGCTAAATTATGCCACCATAAACGCACAATGATGTATTATTTATGATAAATAAGACAGGAGCTTCCGATTATAGTTCGCTTATACTTGATAAGCGACCTCTTTTATGTTACTTTGATGAGTCATTCTTTCCGTTGTTAGGGGAGATAAGAACAATAATGTTCAAGTAGAACAACTTGAAATTGTCTTGGTTTGTCCCTACTGTGTATCATCAAGTTCCCCAAAATCCCAAAGTGAAGTGACGAGATCACATATATATGCTGCAAATATGTCTGTAAGGATTGATGTCCGGATTAGAGGACACGACGTCACCCATAGATGGTGGCATGGTGACGCCACAAAAAATGGTAGATGGTGTCACTAGGCCGTGACTCCCAAGAATTAAGGGGAGGCCACTTGGTTCGATAAATACTTACCAAGGAAGAATGCGAGTTTGACAAAACTTGATCTATTGATCAATGATACTCATTTGTCTCATGTGTTATTTCTGGATTATGGTCATCATTGGGGGATACCTCAATCTCAATACCAATCCATATAGAGATCTCTAAAAATAGAAATAATACTAGTGTACATGATGACATGGTTTAATTAGTTTGATATCGAACCATACTTCGTTGTAAATACAAACGTTGTAGATTGGCCTAAATGGAAAGACCCAATCTAGTTTGAACAAAGAGATAGGTATTTGGACAGGTGATGCCGACACCACATGTATAAACCCTATCAATTATGTCTTTGTTGGAAAGCGTAGTGAGAAAAAGAGCTTAGACTCACCTTCTAGCACAAGGTCTCTCACAAACGCCTTGGAATCGACTACGATGAGATATGCTCTCGTAATGTATGTTATTGCACTCCACTACTTTGTCAGTTAGGTAGTTTCCGAAAAACTGAACATGCAACTTGTGGTCACAACCTATCTCTATTGGAAACTAAGAGATGTACATGAAGATCTTGAATGGATCAGTTTTCACCCAAATCAAGTGGCTCCTAACCATGGAGCATGTTTGCAAGATTATTGAAGCACACACTAAGTATCTACTTGATTAGGGAAGGGATATGATAAATTATGCCTCGTTGTGTGTAAGTTTTGGATGAATCGTGATGAACTCTTGTTAAACTAAAGAGATGTCACTTATATGAAGTTAAGAATGAAAGGATTTTTGGAATACTTGGTTTTGAAAGTGAGGACCGTTATTGATGATGCTTATCCATCTCGGCTAATGGAAATCTAAATGAGGATAAAATAATGCCTACATGTACCCCTTGATCGGTCGAAGTCTAGAGAAGCTCTGTTTCGTCAAAATGACGAAGAAGTCTTGGGGGCAAATTCTCCATCTAAGTACGGTTAGCACATTTGTGTGCTTGTCATAATATGCTTGACTCGACACCTCATTCGCTAGTAACATGTAAGGCCAAGTTTTTCAGCTCTCTTCCTAGCGGTCGAGCAACTTCGCTCCCTCTTGGATGAGTCTGAAGGAATATCAAGGTAGTGGCCGAATGGGCCCACGTAACTCCAATGTAATGGTAATTTCATTCTTTCAAAGACTTAATGGTATGAAATGTTGAGGCTTATTTTATCCCTACATAACAAAGACACATTAAAAACGAAATCATAATCTGTCAAGTTTCATAGGTCAACTTCCATAGGACCTACAGGAAATCTCACTCAATAGAAAACTATGAAACTAGTACCATTGGAAAGGTCTATGTGTCTTTTTTCAAGAGACACCAACCATTTGATTATACCTATCATATTGAGTGAGTTATGGCCACTTTCATAAAGTAGAAAGGATCTGTCTGAGAATCTGATTTTGCCAAAACAGTCAACTTAGACGGGACTTTGTGAACAGCTCCTGACCAACCAGAATGTATCTAACATGCGGTTGGAAAGCTAAATGAGTCTAGTTTCTAAAACCGTTTACGGTTCATTCGTATGTATTTTTTAGAGGAAGTTACGACTGTTCTAGTAATCGAAGGTCATGCTGTGCGGAAATCTGATTTTCAGCGCAAACCTTTATGTGTTTTGAGTTCACAGACGGCTTTCTCCTCAAGAAAAGATTATATTTGAGGACAATATGGTCTAGTTAATCATTGCCCAATGCCACGTTTGAAGAGATGTTAACATGCTTAAGTTATCAAAACTTTCGTTACTAGTAAGAATTAGGAATAGCCCTATAATTGATGTAAAGATCAGGAGGAGGTGCGAACTTCAGGGGGAGTTTAACACATACATGTCACTTTCAAATGTGAAGGGTGCGTTGTACTCTTTTTCTCCTACGGTCAATGTTTAGTTTTTCTCCCACAAAGATTTTGTTACTTGACGAGGTTTTTGACGAGGCGACATATCAACACCATCGGCATAGCAGCGCGCGGCATAAGGGGGAGTGTTTTAGGATATTCTGTATTGTTTTAAGATATTTTATATGTGTGTCTTAGCCTTATGCCATCAGGATATGTAGTTAGAATAGAACTGTATTCCTCATCATTACTATATTGGTATTTTGTAAATCCTTATATAAAAGACTCTTATCAATAAATAAGAAAATGATTCTTTGTTCTTTTTATTATCGTCTCTACAGTTTATACTTATTCAGTTTTAGGTTTGTTGTTTTCCCAACACAGGATTTTTACTGTATAACTCAGCGCTTCACGTGTAACCAATTTCCTATCAAACTCTTGGTAAAATTCCCAATTCGTAATTCGCAATTCGAATAAATAAGTAATGCATAAAGTGCAAGGTAAGTAACACATGAAACAAATATCATCTGGCATGGGTTTTCAATGAAACAATATCACTACATTTCACATCCGACATGATATGGCATGGTAATACTTAACTAGCCTTAATGCACAGGATCACAATTTCTTAACAACATCGTTATTCTCTCCTGTATATATAAAACCCACTACTCACTTTTCTCTAATAATCTCTTTATTTTTTTATTTTGTTTTTTATTTATTTAACCCTTGTTCCTACTAATCTGAATCAACTTAACAAGGGTAGTATTGTCAGAACATAATTTGATAATTTATAGACGGCTCGTTTTATAATAATAGAGATATATATAAGGGTACATATTGCAAACAAAAAAAAAACTATGAAATCCTATTACTATTTATTTTAGAGAGAAAAACATGTAGTTCACTAGTAGTGTTCACCTGGTCAGTAATTGACCAAGAAATACTATAGGATCCATATCTGGAGCTTTCATATCGACTTTATTGTATTCAGGAACTACTTATTGGCTAAATTTAATAGAGATTTTTTGCTGAATAATAATCATTTACCATATTCATATAACGGGGCTGTTGGAGAATGACCTTGATACTTCCGTTGCAGTTGGGCAAGTACAAGCAATCTCTGGGTATCAATCATTTACCATGCATGCATGCATACGATACCTGTGTGGACAGTAATTCCAAAAGTGGGAAAATTTACTGGTCTTGTTTCTAATGGCAGACGGGTATCGTATTCTCGTCTTTTGTTTATTGTACTTTCGTGTTGGGAAAAAAGAGCTCCTGTATAAGATTTTCAAGTGTCATCGGGATACAAACAATGCTAGATGAATGAAGTAATTAGTTGCCATGTTCTTCGTTTGGTTGTTCCCATTTTGTAAAATGGTCTTTGCATGCGCAGTTTGCTCTGGAAAAACCTTTCATGAAGTATTAATTAATGATAAGGTAAACAATTTAGGAGAGGAAAGTGACCTATAACACATTATACAGAAACTAAACGACTAGAAACAATGATACATGAGTATATACATGAATTAAACTCGTTTTATTTTCGCATCCGGGCCTCTAGATCCTTGATGAAAGTGTCTATATTTTGCTCAGATGATCCACTGGGTTTCAATGCATCTTCCATTGTCTTCCTGACCTTGGCAACCGCTTTCCTGAACTCATCCCCTGATTTTACATCCATCAAATGGTTGATTTTATTCGAAACTACCTCCTTTTTGACCACTTTCCGGTCGCATAAGTTGGTTCCTACCTTCCAGTCATCAACTATAAGCTTTCTGTTGGTGAATTGATCAGTAAGTAAAGGGAAACACAACAAAGGTACACCGCACCAAATGCTTTCCAATGTAGAATTCCAACCACAATGTGTCAAAAATCCTCCGATAGCCGGGTGTGCCAGGACCGATTTCTGACAGCACCATTGGATAATGATACCCCGGTCACTGGTCCGCTCTTTGAAGCCGGAGGGCAGCGGATCTGTGTCCTCCGAGCTAACAATATCCGGCCGGAGTACCCAAACAAAGTTCACTTTGCTAAGTTCAAGTCCATCAGCTACTTCTATAAGGTCACGTTTGGAGACATGTGCATAGCTACCAAATGAGACATACAATACTGAGCCTTGGGGTTTGGTGTTGAGCCACTGACTGCAATCCGACTCGGACCACAGACTAGTCGCAACTATGCTCTTGTTGAACCTGTTGGGAAAAAGAGGACCAATTGCATAGAAGGGGATCTTGGCATGGAGGGGCGCGATGGACTCGGATTCGATCTCCTCCACTGTGTTGCATAGAACATAATGTGATTCTCTAACATCCTTGAAGGCATTGAAAATGATTTGGTGGCACACAGTTGTGATATTAGCGTCCTGAAGATAGGACATCATGTCCCTGGGATCAATTGATTTCACTCCAGGTATGTAATCTATGTCGTCCTCTCGCACATCTGACAATAATATAAGGACATGCGTCAACTTCAACCATGAACTTTACCTTCAAAACTTAACATGAAGATTCATCAGTACGTACGTAACTTACCATGACATGCAAAATGACCATTTTTTCGAAGAAGATCAACATGGTAATAGAGTGAATACACCAAAGCAGGCTCTGTCCAAAACGAAACATATAGCAAATCATACTTCTTGGCAACCTGACCCGGCCATACGAAGAATGTATCGGCAATCAGGCAGGTAACCGGTGCGGTGCTCTCCAAGGACTTGACAAGTTTCCCGACCAACTCATCAACGTGGGCGGAAAACACATGCAACAAAGAGGCCATGAACTGGTCGTGGTTGAGGGAGCGGTCAAACTCAACGGGAAGGCCATCGGAGACGGTGGTGTAGTCTATGTCGTGCCCGGCTTCACGTGCAGCCGCAAAGAGGTTGCCGCCAGTTTTCAGTTGTGCTTTTGAGGTATGGTGGTGGATGGATTGGGTGTTGACGAAGGTGATCTTGAAGCCGCGTGATGCGAGCTTGATGGCCAACTCGACTGATGGGATTACATGGCCTTGGAGAGGGTAGGGGATGAAGATGGCGTGAGGCTTAAGATTATCTGATTCTGCCATTGAGAAAGCTTCAACTAGAGAGGTTTTTTTGGATCTTAAGGGTATGAATGCCAAAGTTATAGGGGAGTTTTGACCATAGCTATGAATGACTGAATTTGCCTTTGTTTGCGGACAACTAATATGCGTGGAGGAAGAGCATTTGAAATGGACGATGCCAAACTCAGCTGCCTCTTCTAATTTTCTATCAGTCTCTCAATTATGGATCGAATCAGCAGCCTCTAATTGTAACAAGCAGCCTTCAAATAAAAAAAAGTCACATACTTTAGAGAAAATGATAATCTTTTTTTTTTGGTCGAACACTATAATTTGCTCACAAACTATAGAGAAAATGATAATCTGATTGATAATTTTAATTGAAGTTTTCTCACTTGTGTTCAACCGATATACCAATGAACACTATAATTTGCTCACTTACGTCCTAATGATCGAGGAGCTAGCTCTCTCTCCTCGTTTTCTCTTTGATAGCCGCAAGGCGGTTTTTCGATCCAGATCTCAGTTGCAACCTTCCCCAATTCAATCCCTCTCCTCCATTCCCTCCACATCTCCCCTTATTTCCTATCACTCATCTCTTCCCCTAAGATCCAAAATGGCTGGTGAGATCGATGGAGTGGTGACTCTCGAACCAGCCTCCTAAAAACAAACATAGACGATATTAAGGGCAGTGGCCATAATAATTTAAAGCTCTAGTAATATTTGCAGTTCCGCTTATCTTTTCCATGCTCAATCAAGCTTGTGTTAAACAACTCTCCCCACTTGAAAACTGCAAACTAAACACAACTAGCTGGTGTAGGTTTCAGCTTTATTCATACTGAAAATGTTTGGGGAGTTTCCGGATAAACTAGGCAGCTTAACGAGATGCATATTGCCAAACCAGCGCCAAGCAGCTATTTGTGTCCTCTCTATCCTCCCTCATGGTACTAACAAAGTTCAAGCTAGTAGAAACCAATTGCAATATGTGATCAATGGATGAGTTGCACTAAAGAAATTGGAATGAACAATGTTGTATTGCATTAGCTATATCAGAAGAGTTACACAGCTTATATACAAGCTATTACACTGAAACCCTACAAGACTTCTTTCACAAGAAGGAAACTCTAAATAAACTAGGTAACTATAGATACATATCTCTATTAACAATAATAATAGAATTTGTTAACCTTCTTGAATATCTTCTACATATCTTTTTTAGTTTTAATACTCCCCTTCAAGTTGGAATGGATATTGATGATACCCAACTTGTTAAGCGATGTCTCAAACTGAAGAGAGCTCAACAACTTGGTGAAGAGATCTGTAGGCTGGTCTTTGGTTCCAACATGGACCATCTTCACCACTCCTCGTTGCACTTTCTCACGTACAACATGACAATCAATCTCAATATGTTTCGTACGTTCATGAAAAACTGGATTGGTAGCTATGTAAATGGCAGCCTGATTATCACAAAATAATCTTGTAGGAGCTAAATCACGTACGTTTAAATCCTTTAAGATATTTATGAGCCACGTTACCTCACAACAAGTAGATGCCATAGACCTGTACTCAGCCTCTGCACTTGAACGAGAAACCGTACCTTGTTTCTTAGCTTTCCATGAAACTGGTGCATTGTCGAGCATGATACAATATCCAGTAACAGATCGTCAAGTGTCCTTGCACCTAGCCCAATTAGTGTCACATAAGGCAGTGAGTTCTAATTTTTATGTCGAAGGGAGCAAGGTACCTTGTCCAGGAGTGTGTTTAATGTAACGTAAAACTTGATAAGCTGCATCCATGTGTGGTTGATGAGGCTGATTTATGAACTGACTTAGGATATATACTGAATATACCAAGTCTGGCCGAGTGATGGTCAGATAGATAAGCCGTCCCACTAACTTTCTGAACTATGATGGATCTTCCAACAAATCACCTTCTGCTTGTGTGAGTGAGAGGTTCTGGTCAACAGGAAACCGAGATGGTTTTGCACCCAAGTAGCTTGCATCCTCAAGGACTTCAAGGGCGTATTTCCGTTGACATAACACCAAGCCTTTCTTTGATCTTACCACTTCAATGCCTAGAAAGTACTTAAGCTACCCAAGGTCCTTCAACTTGAATTGGTTCGAAAGGAAGGTCTTTGTATCTTCGATGTCTTGTATGCAATTTCCTGCCAATATTATGTCATCCACATACACTAAAAGAACAGTGAACTTTCTTCCTCGTGTACGTACAAAAAGAGAATAATCTGACCATGACTGATCGATGAAAGCCTGCGGTTTTGAGAGTAGTAGAAAGCTTTATAAACCATTGTCTCGAGGCTTGTTTCAATCCGTATAAACTCTTGTGAAGCTTGAATACACAATTCTCCCCCTTGCCTCCAAATCCAAGAGGAAGATGCATATAGACTTCTTCGGTAAGATCTCCATTCAAGAAGGCATTGTTGACATCAAGTTGATGTAAATGCCAACCATTAAGGGAAGCAAGGCCGAGTAAGACACGCATGGTGGTGAGCTTGGCAACAAGTGCAAAGGTCTCTCGATAATCAAAGCCTGCTTTATGACTATAACCTTTAGCTACAAGGCGAGCTTTGAATCTCTCGATGGTGCCATCTGGATTAAAATTGAGCTTGTAAACCCATTTGCAGCCGATAGCACGTTTGTTTGGCGGTAAAGGCACTAAATTCCACGTGCAGTTAGATTGTAAAGCCTCAATCTCAGCTTGCATGGCAGTCCGCCATTCTGAGACTTGTATTGCCTTTGAATAAGAAGTGGGCTCCTTGTGGAGGGTGAGTTGAGTGCTAAAAGCATGATGAGAAGGTGATAAATGATCATAAGACAACACATGAGCAAGGGAGTGAGTAGTACCGGATGTCGGAGCAGATGGTGGGAAAGCCCTGGAAGGTAGCGCTGTCTCGACATGGAAGTCTTGCAAGAAGGTCGAAGGCTTTGTAGGACGGGAAGAGCGACGAGGAGCAGAAGGAGTGGGGTTGGGAACCGAGGTAGAAGAGGAAGACTCGATGAGGAGAGTAGGGGTAGTGTCAAGACCCGCCCCGAATTTCACCCAGAAACCCGAGATGAGTCCTACGGGGACCACCTCCAAGGAAAATTTACCGAAGACTCGGCAAACCTCCCTCGAAAATGGACAACCCTAACTTAAGAATTTAAGAACCACCTTTTTATTCCAAAAATAAATCTTCAGCTACAATCCAAAAGTAGCCAGAATACAAATTACACCGAAGAATTCCACAAGTATTCAGAGCTACTAAAAATAAAATAAAATAAGATACAGCGAAAACTAACAAACCCCTAGTAGATTAAACAGGTAACCTACTGGCGAAATGTAGCTGATAGATGGGTCACTATGCCTCGGCGTCTCCTGATAGACCTCACGCGAACTTTGCGGACTGGGCATTTTTAAAAACGAAGAGCCCAGGGGAAAATATTCAACACGTCAGAGTGAGTGGACGAAATGCTTCCGACAACAAATAAATATTTCCCCAAAAGAAATGCTTTCATCAGCGGCAAAAACAAAAGTTCCACTGGAAAGACTCTGAACTGGGGTCCAGCCTGGCTAGACTCCCAAACTTTAAGACATTGCCTCTCAGGCCTGGATATTATATATATAGTATGTATGCACACTCGCCTGACCCTTGATACGATATCTATGAACAACTTGAATAAAGTAGATATCATACGAAGCTACTATGCTTGTGTCTAACGCTCACATCACCCCACACTGGAATTGTACCTCGCATATGGGGGAAAGTGGCTGAGTGGTAATATATACGTGCTTACTCCTTGTACGAAATCTTTGAATAAATAAATGCAAAATTAGAAAGTCGCACAGGGCTACGACACTCGCGTCTAACGCTCATGTCACCCATACCAAAATTGTGCCTCGCGTATGGGGGAAATCACGTATAGCTAGCTAGCATTTAATCATATACATACTATTCTCATATAAGAGTATAATCACTGAAATTCTCAATTTCGGGAAATATCTAACAACAGAAAATCATTCAAATGATAAAGCATTTCGAACAAAATATTTAAAACAAAGGTCCACTCACAGTTTAGGCCTAAGCCTGATGTCGGTCGGAGGTCTCTTCCGCTCGAGCCTCCTCACGTCCTGTTCCATATAAATAAAACCTTAAATAAAACACCGACGCTTAAAGCAAAACATGAATAATTAAATATGCTTCGCGCTCAACCAAGCCTAACACTCCAAAATCTTAAATTCACTGCCAACCTCAAAACTCCACAATTTTTACCGACATCCTCAAAATCACCTTCCACCAAATAAAATCCAATGGCCGGATTATAAATTAATAATCCGCCAAAAATACCAAACTTCAACAATTCTCAAACCTATCCAAAACTCCTCAAAAAATTCTAAAACTTATTCCATTAAACTCCTCATATTTTTCTCCACAAACAACATTTACTCGGCGCCGGTGCCGGCGACGGCCGGCGACCAACTCCGGCGACCTCCGATGGTCACCAAAATTTGGCAGCATCTCCCTCTCAACCTCCTCTACAACATTCCTAACTACCACAAACTCCAATTCTAAGCCTAACCAAGCTAATCGAACACAAACACACAATAAAGCCCTAGAAATTCAAATACCGATTTCTCCTTACCTAGCTCGAGATGGAGCGAGCCCTTTGGAGGGATTGAAGCACGGGAGGAGGGCTTCCTTTTGAGCTACGGCTCACCGGATATGGTGGCCGGAGGAAGGAGTTCCGGCGAAAACACGATTTCGGCAGTCGGGGCTCTCGGCGTAGATTCCTCCTTCACGGCGGCGCTAGGGGGGCTGCCACCGGTCTAGAACTGCAGCTGGGATGGAGACCGACCGAACGGAGCCGGTCCGGCGGCGAACGGAGGCCGGACAGCGGCGGGCTGGCGACGGGAAATTTCTGGGTAGAAACGGGCTCGGGGAGGAAACCGGGAGGAAGAGAGAGAGAGAAAAAAAAGAGACTGGGCTTGGCCCGATCCGGGTCCAAGTCCTTTAATAACCCAAATCCAAAATTTTAACACCCCAAAAATAATACCCCAATAAAATTACCTTTTACTAGCAAAAATTACCATTTATTACCGTCGTCAAAATTTCTTCCTTAGGATAATCCCACAAAATAATCGTCCCCTACACCTCTCTGGGGATCAATTATATTTTTCACTTATTGACGAACATGGTAAAATTCTTATTACCATTATACCAGTAATAAAGGTAAAAATTATGGGTCGGGGCATGACAGGTAGGATTCGGAGTGGTGGAGTCTTCAAGGGTTTGGGTTGGAGGCGACACTGGATCGGTGTGTGAAGGTAGGGTGAGGGTTGGAGAACTATGGGAATGATCTATGGTTTGTGGCGGAAGCAAATTTTCATATGATGGAGAAGAATCCCTACCCGGTCTTGCAACCCGAATGTCATTGGAAACCCTACGAAGCCCAAAGTCGTGTGAAGGAACCCTAGTTGAAAGAGGACTGTGTGTAGCAGCATATGGGAATTCTGTTTCGTGAAAAATCACATCCCTAGACACAGTAATTTGCTCGGTGTCTATGTTTTATACCCGGTAACCTTTTTGCCCATATGGGTAGCCCAAAAAGATGCATTTGTGAGCCTTGGGTTCGAATTTGGTTGGTTTGTTTGGGTGTGATGAAGCAAAACAAAGACAACCAAAAATCTTGAGGTGAGAATAACTTGGATCTTTGTGAAACAGTCTTTCGAAAGGGCTCAGACCTCCTAATAGCGGTGTAGGAGTGCGATTGATTAAATAAGCCGATGTAAGGATGGCATCACCCCAGAAACTTGTAGGAAGGCTAGCTTGGAAAAGTAAAGCTCGTGCCATGTTGAGGAGATGACGATGTTTTCTCTCAACCACACCATTTTGCTGAGGTGTGTTGACACAGCTTGTTTGATGACAAATACCTTTTGACACATAAAATTCTTTGTGTTTGAATTCATGACCATTATCACTACGCACAATTTTGACACTTGCACCAAACTGTTTTTCGGCAAAGTGAATAAAATTGACGTTGTCCACAGAAGTATACTTTCCATCATTAAAATTTGATGAAATCAGTAACTATGTGCATGATGAACTTGTTTATTGTATGCAAGATCGAAGACATGAATAATATTTTGAAAAGACTCAACATGAACAACAGAAACAGTTATTATTAATATTAATTGCAGACCTATTTAGAGCACGAAATCTATATATGCTCGTATAACACTTTGAGGTTGAAATCGGTGCCAACGTTTTAAACAATTAATGTACGTCTTCGACAAAGGTGGGCACCTGCAGAGAATGGCACCGGCAGAATATATACCAGATGACATCAGTAGTTCGCGGTGTACAGTAACACTGTTCCAGTGTGCTTATTAGTGATTTTGGTTTACGAGGAGGTTGACATGATATGACTTGTTAAAGGCGACTTCTCATGGTAAGTTTGAAGCTGTATTACATGAGCTGGTCACTCAAATTTAACTTCAGGGTTGGCCATTCGTTGTCCTCGTCTCTCTTTCTGATTGTCTTCATCTAAACAGAAACTTTCTGTTCCATCTTATCATCACTGACAAGCCTGAAAACACTAGTCGATCATCTACCGATCTACCTAACACTATATAAAGACGTACAAACATGCAGAAAGAACAAGAGTTCAAGATCGACAAATATTATAGAGAGAAATTGAATTGTGATTATAAAGTATGGCCAAGTCTAGAAGTACCAGTGGCAATAAGAAGAAGAACAGCATACTGAAGCTCAAGGTACTAGTTGATAAACTTCAGACAAGTCTATCGTTGAGCCGGAAATTCAATTCAAGTTTTGAAAATGAATCCACCTCAGTGCTTGAAGACGTTAAGGAAGGTCACTTTGCGGTGATTGCCGTGGACGGGGAAAAGCTGAAGAGATCTCGATTCGTGGTGCCATTAAGTTATCTGGCTCATCCAGGTTTCTTGAAGCTATTGGAGCAAGCGGCCGAGGAGTACGGTTTCGATCACGAGGGTGCCCTAGAGATTCCTTGCCGGCCAAGCGAGCTCGAGAAGTTATTAAGTGATAAGCATGATCATCTTCGTCTAATGGAGAAAGAGACATCCTCATCCAGCTCGGGTGTTAACTGGAGTTATTTTAAAGTTTTGGTGCAGACCAACTGAGTAATGAAGATTGATGTTTTGCTCATCGATCTTCTTCTTGTGATGTCCAGAGATATTGAATGTCAATTGCCTTCCAAAATTGCTTTCATGAATAGCATACGGTGTATACCTTGTAGAATCAGGACTGGTGCATATCAGGACCTAAAAGCCAATTATGAGCAATAACTGGTTCCAAAACATTATTTTCGGGTTTAACATCATAATGCGCAAAATTCCTTCACAAAAAGCATAGTACGTAGTAAAAAAATGAAGCTGCAAAAAAGAAGTAAAAAAATCAAAATTTCACGTAAAATCAGAAAATATAGTTTCGGAAAAGAAAATTTTCTTATGGAGAATTTGATATACATTTTCCTGAAAACAAATTAATAGAACAAACAATGTACACTTTCTTGCTGTACAATGAATTCGATAGTCTCACGAGTTAAGGAATTGAAGTAATATTGCAGTACGTAGGGAATATTTGTCTGTTGGTACTTGTTACAATTGTTCAACTATAAGTCTATAACCTTAATTCGCACGGTGAGTATTGTTACGAGATCAAAACCATACACATATAGAAGTTGACCTTAAAGACACAAGTTACCACATAATAGAGGCTCTGGTGGACGTCGTACCTGTTATATTGATGAATTTACCAGAAGATGATACCAAGGTTGCACACTGTTGCAGTTAAGTGAATACATCTCTGAAATTTTCATTAAGCTGAAACTATTTTGTACATGATGATTTATCAATACCAGTTGCCTCTTCATTTTCTCTAACCCTTCGTCTTCTTCAGGTTAATTAGGGTATCTCCATTGTTACTATTTAAGCTTTTCATCATGATCGGTTTTTCAATTTTTTAGCAGTACGTACCTTGCAAGTCCAAGCTCAACCATTCATAGTAAGGAATTGTATCTTTCAGGTGGGGCATTTTGCAGGAAGTAGCTAGCTAGTAATCTATAACATTATATATACACTTGTAGTTTATCGCCATCTCTCGAAAGTTCTACGAACACAGAATGACCAAGACAAAAAATGAAAGACAAAAAGCTGCATCCATTGTATGTGTATACTGTTACGCATGAAGTCCACTGAACTATACTTTTCATATTTAAAATTTGATGAAATCAGTATCTAGGTGCATGATGAACTTGGTTATTGTAGGTATGCAAGAGTACAGAATAAGATTAATTTCGAAAAGACTAAACATGAACAATACTGGAGTCAGTTATTAATGCACGTATAGTATACAACTGTTTATACAAGCTAGTATGAAATATATGCTTGTAAGACTTCAAGTGAATAAGATCGGGGGAAGAAATCAGTGCCGACATTTTAAACAATGTACTGAGTCGACATAGTTAGGCACTTGCATAGAATGGCGCCTGCAGATACGTGCAAGAGAATGGCATCAGCTGACCAGCGCACCTCCATAAAGAAGAAAAATGATCATAGTGCGTGGTTCACGAACCGCTACCAAATTTGCATATAACTTTGTTCTTCATAAACCCTAAACTCCGGATCCCATATATAGAGAATTAGAGATCATTTTTAGAACCAGTAGCTATATATATGAAACTGCAACTTAGAAGAAGTTACCACATATCTATCATATATCTAGTTACCACAAATCAACACAGTAGATGTAATTAACATACTTGAAACCCTAAGCCGAAGTTAATTAGCGATAAATGAAGACATCCAATAACCCAATTAAGCTTCAATTCATATATCAGAAAGTAGACGACAAGTGTTTCTTCCACAGTTCCACATAAAAGGCAAAGGATAGAATCATATTAGCTGGAGTTAGGGTTCATTGCATCAGCTTGTGAGGAGTTTGCATATAAGGCTCTAACATCGAACAACGACCTTCGTGCCTGTAATAAATCATACAAAAAAGAACAAGAATTAGCTTTAGTTAATGGGAGAAACATGATGAAATTGCTTAATGTATGCATCAGAATGATCAGATACTTGAAAAACTTGCAGACTCAACACAGTGTACACACGTGAAGTTTTCAATCCCATACATTCATTTCACGCTTCGAAAAATTTGTGTGATAGCCTGATGCAGCATGAGGATATTCTGCAGTGAACATATACAACTCCCACCATGTGCAGCTCTATGTATCAAATCTTTAGGGTTGGAATTAAGTAATAAATTGATGCATGTATATATTCTTGCGCAGTATTTTTCTTTTCTACTGTGTGTTGTGTTAGATGCAAGTTCGGAACAAAGCTCATGCTGTAGTGTACTATACAATTTCCAGTATTGTAGCTAGAACAATCTATTTGAAGGACATGTTCCTACATATAAAGCATAGGTTGCATATGTTAAAAAAGAGCGGGATGTATCTGGCAAAGGAGTACTCGATCAGTACTAGCTAGCTACTTACGTCGTCAATGATTTGGTGCGCATGGAGGTTGATATGTCAAAGTGTAAAGGGACGTCTCATGGTAAAGTTGGAAGCTACAAGTCGCTCACTCTCACATGGGTTGGTCTCCCAAGTTTAATTCTAGGCTTTTCTTTCTGTGTAAATATATAGGAATCATGTAGAGTAGTACCCACCCAGTTTTATCCTGTACCACTAGTACTACTCTACCTAACACTATATATACAAAGCGAACCAAGACAAACCATACAACAAGCAATTAAGCAGAACCAATATGGCCAAGTCTAGAACTAGTGCCAAGAAGAACAACAGCATTATCAAGATCAAGTTTGTCGTAGAAAAGATACAGAAGAGTCTAATGTTGGGTTTAAAGTTGAACTCTGATTGTAGTGATGATTCAACATATGTGCCAGGAGATGTCAAGGAAGGCCACTTTGCTGTGGTTGCTGTTTCCGGCAGCGAAGTCAAGAGATTTGTGGTGGCGTTGGATTATTTGACGCATCCCAGATTCTTGGAGCTGCTGGAGCAAGCAGCGGAGGAGTATGGTTTTGATCGTGAGGGTGCCCTAACGATTCCTTGCCCGCCAAGCGAACTCGAGAAGATATTAGATCGTGATCAGCAATGGCAACAGTAAGAGGAAGACTTCGATCCCCCTCATTTACTGCTGGTGTTAACTGACCGATGTGTTTTGCTGAAGCTCTGGTGCAGGATAGATGTCAGATTTGTAAGGTTTTATTATGAATGTTTCGGGCCTGATATCCTTTCTTTCATAATTTGTTCTAAATGATTTCACAATAATTTTTATGTCCATTGGAATAGAGCTGCCAAAATGTGTTTTAACTCATCAACTTAGCCTAAATATATAGTTGGATTACTCTTTGCATTGGTAATCAATGAGAAAACTTCCCCCGACTCGTTCTTTTTTTTTTTTTCTATTAGCCCCGGTTCGTCCTTTAATTAGCAACATATTTTCTTTACATGAAGTAGCTACACAACATATGTGCTATCATTGTACTGTTTTGAATATGGACCAAAGTTGAGTGGGATAGAATGCGACAAAATGGTTTTTGGAAAGTGTTACTTAATACTTATCCATCAAAAATCAAAATACCAAAACCAGCTAGCTAAATACCAAGGCTTACAATACCAAAACCAGCTAGCTAGCTAATACCAAGGCTTGATGTCCTTATAAAATTTTCCTGGCCCATAAGTTGACATGAAAGTGTCAAAAAGGAGGGAGAACTGCATCACTACAAATGAGGTTACTGGTACACTAGCAAGCAGAATGCTTGGAAGAACAATCCATGAGTTTCGAGCATCAAGCATTATGACAAGGGCAGAAGAAAATGTGATCATCATGGCAGAAATGGATAAAAGGAGGGTAAAAAGACCTATCATCATCATCTTTGTAGGCAATAATTTGAGGAAATCATCTTCTGCATATCCGGAAGTGAGGAGTCCCAAAAAGGTAATTACTGAACTTATGGAAGAGGAGTGATACCGCATCTGAAACTATAAAAACTTTGAATAACTTTTTGTCTATGAAAATCAGTAAGCCTGTACTATCATTTCCCCCGGGAACTGTGAACGCTGCAGCAAACATCATTGTAACAATGAGTGCACCTACAACTGTACAAGAAGTTGCTGTACCTTTCATGGAGGTTTCTGCCGCATTCATCAACTCCTTATGATTCTGAGTAAATAATTCACGGGCAGTGAAACCAGAAATATTAAGTGATTCACGTACTTCAGGAGGAACACTAGCAAGCAGAATGCTTGGAAGAACAATCCATGAGTTTCGAGCATCAAGCATTATGACAAGGGCAGAAGAAAATGTGATCATCATGGCAGCAATGGAGAAAAAAATTGGTTTCTTTTAATACAGTTCATGAACCATTAGAGATAAATTCAAGGGTCAATAACTAAATTGAGGCTCAAGAATATCCACATTCTATACTTCCTTGATGCATATGCTGAATATGATTCCAACAAAGTCATAACTTCAAATTTTGACAGATTTCTCTATTTATCGAATTATGTTTTGATGGATTTCAAAGTCGTTGTTGGCTTTGCTATAGAACCGAAAGAAAGAATATATATGATTGAATCATTGTTCAGTCTCAAGATGTTAAATCATTTTTGCACGATCACTAATCACGTCCTGGATCTAATGCAGTGAAAATGTTCACCATCAGCTATACGATAGAATTTTTTTTTTCTCATTCTACTAAAAAATAACTTGAAGATTTCTGAAGCATGAATGAAGAATATATTTATTTTTCTTTATAAATAGAAATATGTTCGTCTTGAAAAAAAAATGGTAAGAGACGAAAGAAACTAAAGCTTGCATGCGAACAATGGAAGAAAACATTCATCAACAAAGTAGCAGTACTGAGAAGAATAATATTTTTTTTAATGTAAGTACGGTTAATTAGTACGTACGACGTCAATCATAGTTAAAGCCATGACCATTAATAAAAAGGTACCCTAATATAAGGGAAATTAATCTAATAAAAAATAAAAAATAAAAAATAAAAGAAGAAGAAGAAGAAGAAGAAGAAGAAGAGGGAAAATGCAGTTTTATGGTCCCAAAGTGTCGAGTGGTAACTAGTTAGCTCTAAGCTCTACAACACTTAAAAACGAACACAAACACACAATTAGCACGCATAAAATTAACACATTGCATGCAGTTCAAAACTCTAACCTTGAACCATTGTAGTTCTCTCTGCATTTGCAAAGCTGCACCTTGAATATTATTAAACCGGAGAAGTGGAGATAGGTTTCCTGTCATGTGTAGCATGCCATTGTTCAATTTCGATAGAGTAACCTCTAAATTCTTCCTTTTCTCTTCATTGACTCCATAGATGAGGCTGTAAATTTTTTCTTGACGGCACTGGATCGCAAAATGAAATATATTATTTTGCTCTTTATCTCTGATTCTCACAAGTCTTGGATTTGCTTTGCACATATTAGTAACAAACTCAACGTGTACTTGTCCTCGTTCTATAGCTTTAAAGATTGACGCATTAATGATGTTTCACTGCATATTTGTAAGATTGTTCGTCTTCGTCACTTCACCGATACAATGTACAAATTCAAGGATTCGTACATGGATCAATTTCTTTTCATACATCCGATAGATTCCTGTAGAGACATCAAAACAATTAGTGACACTTTAGCAATTGATTTCTAATTCAAACATAAAAATGTAGCATACCCGGCCCAGAAACTTGATGAGATCCTTGAGAAGTCTTCTGAATAAACTCATAACTGCATTTCAATACATCATATGTTTTTGCAAGTGTGGGGCACCATTTTTTTTTATTGAGAACTAATAATGGATGTTATTAAGGGTGGGTGCACCATTTTTCTTTGGATTAATTTTAGTTTACCTCTTTCAATTTTATGTCGATCATCATGTTAGTCATTCTTCTTTCAATTTCATCAAAAACACTCATCAACTTTCAATTTTCATCAGCCGTGCCCAAAGTTCTGATCTCTGTCAAATTACTCTGTTAAGTGATGATGTGGCATCACGAAAAAAGTCAAATTCCAAAAATAACCTTTATGACAGTTTTCCTTCCATTGACACATATCTCGAAAAATGGATTCGCAACCCAGTTCTCCCATCACAACCCTAGTTTAGTAGCTCTCTATCTCCACCGAAACCCCATATTAACTCTTTGCCTCCCAAAAATCCCCAAATATGGTTTCAATATAAAACCCAGATTGCACACCTACCCCATAATGGCTAGGAATGAGATTGAGGTGTGGATACCACGAGTGGAAGGTGCTCCAGTTGAAATTCCTCCTTACAGTGAGTTTATAGTTCCTTGAAGCTAATGGTTTAGTGGATTTATGGGATCGACGAAAAGTTTATTGCTTAGTAGGGTTTATGTTTCTGTTTTGTGTATTGAATCCTTATATTTGGGTTTCGAGGTTTCTGTGTGGGTTTTAAAGTTTTTGAATTGGGGCTGTCATGATTTAGGGGTAAGATGCATGTGTGTTGTTAGAGCTCAAGTTTGGTTTATATATTGCATCTAGGTTTGATTAATCTGGGTTTGTTTTTTGTTTAATTTGGGTTTGTTTTTGCTTTTCTCAGAAGTGGGTGTTTGGGTTTAATTTTTTTGGTTTGTTTTTGCAATTTGTTGGGTAGCTAACATACAACTATTTCTTTTGACATGCAGCTCACCTAGATTATTTCACTGTGAAGTTGTATCATGAAGGATTGATAAGGGGTAATACATACGTTGGTGGAAAAATTAGCTATTATGACAATGTCAACAAGGACAAGATTTCTCTTATTAGGTGGATTCAATGGTGACAAGAATAGACCCTACATATGCTGGCAGAAGGATGGACTATTGGTACTATATAGGGAACAACCTAGATGCTCTAACCAAGCTGTCAAGTGACTTGGATGCCATGACCATGGCTATGTGTGCTTGTGTTCATGAAATCAGGTTGGTTGTCATATATATAGATCATTTAGATGTTCATGATGACTACCAATCTGATGATGTTGAGATTATGGAGCAGTCAAGTGCATGGGGTTATAGTCAAGTTGGTTCTTCTGTAGTGATCGAAGAACTTCTTGATTTACCAAGGATAATGAAGAAGTCCTCAGCAAATAGGAAACAAGCCAAAAAAATGGGAGTTAAGATTAGGGAGGTTGAAGAGGAGGTTCCAACACAAGCAAGTAAGACTCCTATGATTAATCCCAAAGATAAAGGGAAACAAAAACTTGTTGCAGAAGATGTATAAGAAGAATATAATGCTGAAATATTTGAAGATTTGATTGATATTGATGTTACTCAATATGATGAAAGTGAAGATGAAAGTAGTGAATATGATAATAGTTCTGATGCAGACTATCAACCTACAAATGGTGATGAGGATTATGCCCATTATGGTGAAGATGAAGACTGGACAGCCAAAGATGAGGTTCACAATGATGCACATTTAGAGAAGAGAGACAAGATTGTGAATGCTGTCGTTGGAACTAGTGGCGTCAATGCGGCTGAGAATGTGATGGTTGAAGGCAATGAGGCAATGTTTGGGGCAGTTGACTCCGACGAAGAAGTGATTGGATATGAAACAAACTTATATGATGAGGCTAAAAGAATGAAGTTTCCAGAGTTCAACCCTAAGACAGACATGAAAGACCCTTAGTTTTCTGTTGGGATGATCTTCGCTAATGCTAGGATATTGAGAGTTGCTATAAGAGAGAGGGCAATACAAAACGGTTGGGAGGCAGCATTTTACAAGAATGATAGGAAGAGGATTAATGCAATCTGCAAAGCTGATGCATGTCCTTTTGAGCTCACAACATCAAAAATGCAGTATGAAGACTCATTGATGATCAGGAAATATCAGCCTTAACACATGTGTGCACATGTGAATGAAAATAGCATGGTTAGAGTTCCTTATCTGGTTGAGAGGTTCAAGGATCGGATAAAGCTGAACCCAGATTAGAATATAGGTACTGAATTCGTTGTGTTAAGTTTGATGCAGTTTCCTTCGTTGTTTTATCAAATTTTCTGATTTCTTTGTTTTTTTTTTTTGTATCACAGAATCCTTACAACAAACTATGTCCTCAGAAGTGCAAGCCAAAGTTTCAGAGCAACAAGCGTATAGAACAAAGAAGGTTTCTTTAGGTTTGGTGGAGAAATCACACAAGGAGCAATATTCAAGGGCCATAGATTATGTTGCCGAACTGAAGAGGGTTGATCCAGACATAACAGTTGACAACAATTGCTCCTTTAATAACCCTGGTCATTGTCCTATTTTCAAAAGAATGTATATATGTCTAGGTGCATGAAAAATGGGTTTTAGATCAGGTTGTAGGTCATTGTTATGTCTGGATGGTTGTCATCTTAAGAGTCCATATGGAGGGCAACTTTTGTCAGCAGTTGGGTTAGATGCAAATAACACTACTTGGGTAGTAGCTTATGCAATGGTGGAGCAAGAAAGCAAGGATAGTTGGATGTGGTTTCTAGAACTTTTGGCTAAGGATATAAACATAACCAGTCAAGGAGCTGGGTGGCATTCATTTCTGATAAGCAAAACGGGATTTAGCTAGCTTTTGAGAGAGTCTTGCCATATGCAGAGCATTTGTGGACTAACTTTAACAAGAAATTTCCTGGAAAAGTATTGAAGGATCAGTTATGGGCCATTGCGAAGTCAACCAGGATGGCTTACTTTGATAAGGAGATGGTGCTCATGAATCAAATGGAACCAAGAGCTTATAAATGGCTAACAAGTTTGTAAATTCTTATCATTTCTTTTGGTATCTACCCATCTTGATATTGATCAATGATATGTTTTTGAATTTGTATATTGTAGATTCTTTAAGACCTGCGAAACACTGGTCCAGGCACATTTCAACACTGTTCTGAAATGTGACGTCCTTCTTAACAATCTTTCCGAAAGTTTCAATGCATTTATTCTGCCTGCAAGAATAAAGCCAGTGATAACAATGTTTGAGGATATAAGGATGAGACTGATGAAGAGGATTCACACAAGGAGAGATAAGATGATGAAGATTTAGGATCCTATATACCCTAAATCAAGAGAAATACTAGAGAAGAATAAAGTTAAAGTTGTAACAGATTGCATTCCAACTGATTCAGGTAGTGCAAAGATTGAAGTGGAAAGCATAGGAGGATCTAAATATGTAGTTGATCTTCAGAGAAGAACTTGTGCCTGTCGGAGATGGGATTTGAGTGGCATCCCCTGCAAACATGTTGTGTCTACCATCTACTTCATGAGGCTGAAACTTGAGGACTTTGTTGATCCTTGTTATAGAACAAAGACATACATGGATATATATTCCAACACAATTAAGCCGGTAAATGGAATGGATTTGTGGGCTAGGATTGGCAATGATGCAATTCTTCCTCCAAGGTACAACAGACAGCCTGGCAGGTCAAAGAAATTGAGAGTTAATGATGCATCTGAGAAGGCTACTGATGGAACTAAGCTGGGAAGGATTCAAAATTCACTGAGGTACAGTAATTGTGGTACCTTAGGGCACAATATCAAGACTTGTCAAAGGCACTTGCCACCGAAGGAGAATATAAGCAAAAAAAGGAAGTTAAATAGTGGAGATGGAACCTCTTCTACACCCCAGGTATAACAAGTAAGATTACCTATTGTTCTAGTATACTTCTCAATATCTAACTTATTAATTTGCTTATGTATGTTGATGTAGGCTAAGGGTACCAAGAAGCCTCCTTTGACAAAGGATGAGAAAAGGGCTAAACTTAAGAAAAGGGCAGAAAAGCTTAAGGTAATTTGTCCTTTGTTTGGTATGGTGTTGGAAATTGTCGTGATTTTGGTCAATTTTAGTTGGAAGAAAGTGTTGTGTTTAATTATGGTTGGTGGGAATTGTTGTGAATGGATTTGATACTAGAGAATGGTTTAATTGCTGGTTTATCCTACATTGTGGTTGTTGGTTTGTACTTATGGCTTGAAGTATTTCTATAGGAAAAAAGGGATCAGGAGAAGGTCGCAACAAAGACTGCTGCGAAAGCATCCACAAAGTCGTCGACTGCCTCAACAACTACACAAGTTGCTTCAGCTAAGAACAAGGGAGCTGGAGACAAGCAAGCTGGAAAATAGACTTAGTAAGATATTGGATTAGCAAGCCCGATTATCATCTCTTGATGCATTATTTTGTGCAACCTTGTGGTAGTCACAAAGGTTGTTGGCTCTAATTTTTTGTTCGAATGATTAGAGCTAGTATGAACTATGATCTCCAATTATATCCCACTTTTTTGTTTGTTGTTTGGATGTAAACTCTTAAATGCATCAGGTGGCTGCTAATTTATAAGACAATATATGTAATCAGCTTTTTTTTTCTTTTTTCTTTTTCATATGAAGGGCCTATTATTATCAGGTTTGATTTTTCATAGATTTTCTGTGTGGTTTTGGAGGGAAAAGGGTGTTATTTTTTGGTTGAATTTAATTTTGGTAGGATTAAATATAATATGTCTATTTTACCCTTTTTGTGGGCCCTGTGATTGGGAATTTGGCTTTTTAAATGGAATTTGAATTTGACGGAGATCTGAACTTTGGGCACGGCTGATAAAAATTAAAAGTTGATGGGTGTTTTTGATGAAATTGAAAGAAGACTGACTAACATAATGATCGACATAAAGTTAATGGGGGTAAACTGAAATTAATCATTTTTCTTTTTATTGAGAATTAATGGATGTTATTATTAGTGTAGTAACCCGAATTTTTGAGAATTCTTTTCTTGTATTATTCTCAAATTTAATATAAGGTTGAGATGTGAGAATGCTTGTTTGGACTTTTTGAAGATGAAGTTTCAGAAGTTTAAATTATTAAAAGCATTTCATTTTTCAAGTGCTTAAAAGTTGACTTTCTTATTCGTCAAGTATTTTAGAAAACTTTGTGCACCAAAGTTGTAAAGCTCGGCTATTCGAAATCGTAGACACGACCCACGTGTAAAATAGATATCGTATGAGAAAGTTACGGTTATACAAAATTAGTTTTTGATTTTTGAAATAGGTACAAATAGAAAACAAGGAGAAACTAGAAACACAAATCCCAAAAATTTCAGAGAGAGTTTCTCTCTTCTCCCTTGCAAGCCTCCCCCGGCCCTTGCGTTGCCTGATCGGAACTTCGTCGTCTGATCACCAAACTGGATGTCGCTTCACACGGCCACCTTCTCCACGTTTGGGGTGGTGCCGCACTGTGGGTCGAACCAGAGATTTGTTCGCCGAAGTTCTTGCTTTCCTGCCACCAATTGCATGCTACCGCACCAATCGAAACGTGTAACCCTGAAGACACACATCAAACTTTCCAAGTGGGTCGACCCAATTTACAACGTGGAAGGAGAATCGATCGAAGTTCGTTTTCGGATCCAAATAGGATTTCTCAAACTTTCAAAGTAAATTTCGGGCAAATGGCTTAGAATATGAATGTATCCTTGTGGGGAATGTTGTATATGACCCATGACCCGGTTCTTGGATCGCCGGCGTCGTGTGGGGCCTAATCACAACCACCTGTGGCTGCGCATGGTGGCGCGTCCGCAATGTTTGTAGGGTTTGTTCCTGGTTAGCTTGTACTCATCAATGCAAACATGTTGATATGCCATGAGGTTATGTTATGATCAAGTGATGCATATTAGGTTCAAGAATAATTCGAATTTTGTTAGGTTTATGAGCAATGGGAATCTGAAACGTGGAACTTTTTTTAATCGTGGCAATGTTATTTTAAGTATTTCGGTGACCTTGGGAGGTCCTTGACGAACATTGCCTCGATTTGGTAAATATTCGGGTTATGGTCTAAGTATTTTGGTGCATTAGCACTACTGGAAAAAAACTCTTAAAAGACGAAATTGTTTTAATTTCATCTCTTAAGTAGAACTTAGGCGACGGAATACGATTCCGTAGCCTAAGTTACCACTTAGGCGACGAAACAGTATTCCGTCTTCTAAGTTCTACTTAGGAGACGGAAAATGTACTTAGGAGAAGAAATCTTTTTTATAAAAATAAAAAATAAAAAAATTATTCACTTAGGCGACGGAAAAATATTTTGTCGTCTAAGTTATACTTAGGAGACGGAAAATATACTTAGGAGACGAAATTATTTTCATAAAAAAATTAAATAAAAAAATTTATTCACTTAGGCGACGAAAATTTATTCAGTCGTCTAAGAAATTTTACTTAGGCGACAGAATTATTACTTTTTTTTAAATAAAATTTATTCATTTAGGCGACAGAAATGTATTCCGTGGTCTAAGAATCTCGTATACAACGGAAAAAGTCACTTAGGCGACAAAAATTATTCCGTGGTCTAAGAATCTCTTAGACGACGAAAAAATTTACTTAGGAGAAGGAATTTATTTTAATAAAAAAATTAAATCACTTAGGCTACAAATTGAGACAATTCCGTTGCCTAAGGTTTAGACAAACTTACTCGGTCAACTAGGGGTGGCACTTCCGAGCCGAAAACCGAAAAAAACCGAGCCAAAAACCAAGCCGAAACCGTAAAAACCGGGCTGAAAAAAACCGAGCCGAACCAGATCTATTCTGTTTGGTTTTCGGTTTCAGTTTTGTAGAAACCGAACTAGACCGAAAACCGAAGCCAACTCTAATTCTAATGACTGGTAATGAGTATTCTGTATTCAGTCCCTCTCCCAGACTCTCAGTCCCTCTTAATCTCTCATCCCTCTCGACCTCTCCTCTAGTCCTCCTTTTTTTCTTTGTCGCCTCCTGCCCTCCTCTCCTCCCTAATTAGTTCTAATCTCCACACTCCGCCACCGGACATAAGTCCTCCAAGTCTTCAACCTCTCCTCTCCTCTCCTCTCCTCTCGGTCTGACCATCACAATGAAGAGGGGTAAATTTGGTGAGCAAAAATTGTAAATACATATATACCCAACACAATTTCACTCTATCTTATTAATTAAGATATAGTTTTAATTATGTCTGTTTCTACCCATTCAAGACAGTTGATGTCTCTTAATTACAATCCTTTGTTACAAGGGAACACCCTTTGATTCTGTTTACCAAGAGACTATAGTAGGTTTGTTTGTTTTTGTGACTACACCGACACTTGGGAGTGGGTTGCCTACGTACCCTAGAGGCGATCAAGTCACTCGTAGTTCAAGGGTTCCAACAAGTGAATGACTCGTTGAAGGGCTTTGACTTTAGAGTGAGAGTAGTGTTTGGAAATGTGTTTGGATTTATGTCTGAAGGCATTTAAGCTTTGGAGCGAGATTCTGGCTTCAGGCGATCCGCGAATTTATTTGGATTGGTGGTTGCATCTAGATTTAAATCCAGACTGCCTACATACCCTTGTAAAAGGATCAAACCAATGTAGTTCGAAAGGTTTGGTTATGGATTTGATTTTTTGGTGCTTTAGGAGTTTGACCGAAGTCATTTGGACTGGACGAATTTGACTGGTGGTGTTAAGGATTCTGTTTGGAATTGTCGTTGTGTCTAGTGGGTTACTAGATTGCCTACGTACTCCTTTGTGGGATCAAACCAATGTAGTTCTTAGGTTTTTTGTGGCTTAGTGCTAACTTTGGGTTTGACAGATATATTTCAAATCTGTCAACTGTATTTCTTGTGGACACTCAATTTGGTAGAGTGTTTGTTGATTTGACTTGGGCACCCGAAATGAGTGATGCATCAGTGTGATCAAGAGACTTGAATTGTCTTGTCCACAGTCCTTGTTTGGGGCGTAGGTGATTACTGCAAATCCAGACTCCGTGTGTAAGCGAACTCCGCTTGCATGCGGACCTCGCGTATAAGCAGACTCCGCGTGCATGCTTGTAAGCGGACTCCGCGTGCATGCGGCCTCGCGTGCAGCGGACTCCGCAAGCATGTGAACCTCGCGTGTAAGCGAACTCCGCGAGTATGTGGACAACTTTGTGAAGCCATCCCGCCTCGCTTGGACTTCCACCTTTACGTACGTCATCTCGCCTCGCCTGGACTTCCTGTTTTGTGAAGTCATCATGCTTCGCCTGGACTTTCACTTTGGTGCAGTCATCTCACCTTGCTTGTGCTTCCACTTTTACGTGACGTCATCTCGCCTCGCCTTGGACCTCCAATTTTGTTAAGTCATCTCGCCTCGCCTGGACTTCCAGTTTTGTGAAGTCATCATGCTTCGCCTGGACTTTCAATTTTGTGCAGTCATCTCACCTCGCCTGTGGTTTAGGACTTCAGCAGCTTTGCTTTAAGGCTTCTGCTTCCACGCGAGGTCATCTTTACATGTGAACTGCTATCCATCTCGCATGATAATGTTTTAACAGGAACTTGTTGTCTCGGCCAGAAGAACTTGTAGCTTTGACGAGATTGATGAGGACATGTGAACGACATAACTCCTCAAAGACGTCTTTCCAAGTTCAAACCATGTTTGACACCACCTCGATGATTATCATCTTAAGGATAAAAACCTTTTTGCAAATGAAAATTGAATGTGATTGAGAGTAAGACTTAAGGAAACTGCTCTTCAAATTCGCGTTGCTTGGAATGCTTGTTTTCTTACTCTTGTACGGCCTGTTATGTGAAGCGCAAGGCCATATGTACAAGAGGAAAGGCCAAGCGGCCTGTTCTTCAAACTCGCCTGGAATGCTTGTTTCCTTCTCTTGTACGGCTTGTTATGCGAAGCGCATGGCCATATGTACAAGAGGAAGGGCCAAGTGGCCTGCTCTTCAAACTCGCCTAGAATGCTTGTTTTCTTCCCTTGTACGGCTTTTTATTCGAAGCGCAAGGCCATATGTACAAGAGGGTCGAGCGGCCTGTTTTTCAAACTCGCCTGGAATGCTTGTTTTTTTCTTTTGTACGGCTTGTTATACGAAGCGCAAGGCCATATGTACAAGAGGAAGGGCCGAGCGGCCATATATTTGTTGCAACAAAAGGAGGCGGGAGCGAGGTCATCTCGCCTTAGGCAGAGATGGCTTGCGTGCTTCCGGGTTTCCGACGGAGTGAGACAAAAAGATAAAAACGCTGCAAAAGAATAGAGAGTTAGAATGAGGGCTCCACCTTCTTGTTGGCTCGCCACTCTTCTTCTGCCTTTTTGCTTTGCTTCTCTGCTTTCTTCCTTTTGTTCTTCTCCGTTTCGCTCTCTATATTTCTGTCTGCCCCCTCTTTTGGAGGCTTTGACTTCTTTATATAGAGTGCTTGGTTAGGATGATGTAGTTGTTAATGAACTTTGATGTCTGTATTGTGTTCCTATTCAGAGACCTTTTTACAATTAAACTCAAAAGCATTGTGTATGT
This sequence comes from Fragaria x ananassa, assembly GCA_034370585.1. Classification (NCBI taxonomy): domain Eukaryota; kingdom Viridiplantae; phylum Streptophyta; class Magnoliopsida; order Rosales; family Rosaceae; genus Fragaria; species Fragaria x ananassa. The sequence goes on along the minus strand of CP139765.1, from coordinate 21,048,379 downwards.
AGCACAAGAAAAGTATTATTATATTTTTTTTTTTAATCCTTTTCTTCTTCTTTTTTTTCGGTATCAACTGTGCCCCCTCAAGCTTTGTGCGTGGAACTTTCTTTTCGCGAGCAAAGTTTGACCTGCTACTGCTTAGTTTTAACATCTCTGCATACAGCAACTCTTGACAAAAGGGTGCATTGCGTTGATCTTTTGTTGGCTTTCAATCCATAGTGCAGTTGAGCGATCCCATTGTTAGGTATGCAAGGAATACGTCTTGGCGGGGCGGAACATTTGAGCCCGCCTGTCTTGCTGCCAGTATTCTTCTCTTTTTTTTGACTTGCGGTACAAAAAACACTTGATGCTTTTGTAGACTGTTGGTCACTCTGATGAACCGAATGCTTGGGCTGTCATCTATCCGAGCTCGCATGCCTTGGTGTATGCTCAACAATGGATATGTCAAACCACCTTTGTTTTTACCTGTTTACAATCCCGTGAGAGAAACATGTTAAGAATAAAAAGATTAGTTGGAAAATATGGCTGAATCTAGTTTGTTACTAGATTGCCTTGTTACTAGATTGCCTTCGTATCTTGTGAAAGAATCAAGCCAAACGTAGTTCACCCACTTGATTTTGGGCAAAGAATTTTTTTTTGAAAACCTTTTTTTTTATGTAGCTGGATCCAGTTTTAAAACTAGATTGCCTACGTACCCTATGAAGGGATCAAGCTACACGTAGTTCGCCTGATTGATTCAGGATGATATTTTGGGTTGGGTGGTTGCATCTAGGTTTTTGGGACTAGACTGCCTACGTACCCCCTTTTGAAGGATCAAGCCATCGTAGTTCGGGAGGATTTGGGCTCTAACTTTTGCTTGAACCGCCCTCCCGGCTTTTCAGCCCAACGAGACTTTTTTTTTTTGAACAACCCTTTTGTGGGTTTCTTGTTCAACAGGCATCATCATTTTTTCATGCGTCTTTTGAGACAAAGAAAAGTTTACAAACAAATTTGGATTTCACTTTGTTGGGGATGACTCCACCTCAATTTTCTTGTTATCGATCATGTCTTGGATTGCGTTCCTCAAAACTAAACAATCGCTTGTTGGATGACTGACGATACGATGGAAACGATAGAATTTGGGATTCTTGGTCTTGTTGACTTCACTTGGACGTTTTAGCTTAGGAAGTTCAATGATAATTTCTTTGTAAAGCACACTGAAAATTTCTTCTACGTCCTCATCAGCGAAAGAATATTTGACTTTTTTTTTCTTTCGTTGAGAGTGAGTTCTCTTGACTTATCATTTCTTTCGCATGCATTTGATGTTTCACTAGTTTTGACAAAGGTGGCTAGTGAATCTCCCGTACTGTTTGCTTTCTCACTTTTGAAGGGCATTGTTTCTATTGGGATCTTGTTACGAGCAACATGTTTTTCGACACTACTAGCCTTTGAGACAAGCTCGTCGAATGTTTGAGGTTCTGCAGTACTAACGAAAGTTGCTATTTCTGGAAGGAGATTGTTTGAGCATATTTGTACTGCAGATTGCTCTGTCATTTTATCCGGGCATTGAACATGTAAGCTCTTCCATCTAGAAATGAATGCATTGGCTTCTTCGTCATTCTTTTGCTTTGTGCCCAACCAAGTCAATTATTGAGGCCTTCTTCCTTGAAGTGACAAATTGTGCCAGGAATGCTTTTTGCAGGTCATCTCATGTGAGTATGGAATTGGGTTGTAACTTAGTGTACCATGTAAAAGCCGCTCCTTTGAGAGATTGAAGAAATTGTCTCACTAATAATGCATCGATTTGTGAGGCTTCCCCACAAGCCGAATAGAAATGGGCCAAATGTTCATGAGGAGAACTATTTACTCCGTCAAACTTGTCAAAAGTTGGCTTCAAATATCCTTTAGGAAATGGTAATGCATCATAGTGGGAAGGATACGGCTTGAGGTACTCAGAGACTGGGGGATTTAAAGACAGTTGTAATTCTTTGATTCCGTCAGCTATCATAGTCTTGATGTCTTGTAGCGAGACTGAATTTGAATGAATTGTTTTGGGTTCCTTGTCCCCCTCTTTCTTTTTCTCCTTTTCCTTTGTAAGGAGGGCAAACTTTGCTACCAACTCAGCAATTTTAGTATCTTTCTCAGCTAGTTGTTTAGCTACTTTGGCCTCGGCATCAACACGCTTCTTAGCTTGTACTTCTTTTTCAGCTTGTAATAAAAAGAGCTCTTGCTTCAGCTTCAGCTAGTCTTCTTTGCAATTGCTTCATTTGTTCTTCTAATGTTGACGTGTTGGTCATCATAACTGACATGGTTTCAGACTTTATGTCCATATTTTACTTGAACCATTTCGAGGTTTCCATCGGCCATGTATAAGGTCTTGGCTTGACTTGAAACTCGAGAGATGCTCCTTGTTGTGTCATAGCTTGAAATGCCCCCACGATTTTTTGGGTTTGAATTGCCCCTAGTCGCATAGCAGCATCTTTCTCTTTCTTGCAGGCATTGTGAGAGGTTGAAATGAACTTCACTGTTTGAGGTCGGTTGGAAGTCATGTTGGTTGTCGATGCTTGTTGTAGAGGTTTGAGGTTATGGGCTTCATGCCTTTTTAGAACCTCACCTTTTCCCTTGGTGAGTGTCACCATTACATTTTCGTGGCATTTATACCTATTTGAGTAACCATGTGTGGTGATGTCGTAGTGATCAAGTTGATGGGCATTGAGCCAATCATAATTTGAGTGATGACAACGGCTTGATTAGTCTTGACAACTGAAGTCTTGATGACTTTTGAAGTTGTTGATGTGTTTTGAATGGATTTGACTTTTTGAGTAGCTTCTCTTGATTGAGCCTTGGTGGCGTTTCTCCTTTGAACTCTTGCCGCTCTCTTTCATGTATTTCTAAGAGCATTCTTTGAAGGTGATCTCTTCAATTGGGACTTGTTAATCATCCCAGAGGTATTGTTCACTTTAACATCATGGTCAGACCCCAAAATGTTGCTTGAAATAGGAGCTTGATCAATGACGAATGAGACACAACGACCAGCTTGTCTTGCATGTCCACCCTTTGATTGAGTGCTTTCAAGCTTATGGACATGGATTATTCCTTATGGTGCCATCTTATTTCCCCTGAGACAAACAAGAAACAAATTTGACATGTTTCTTAGTAAACGGAGATGAAAAGGAAAATGGGTCCCCAGCAGAGTTGCCAAAAACTATGGTGAGCAAAAATTGTAAATACATATATACACAACACAATTTCACTATATCTTATTAACTAAGATAGAGTTTTAATTATGTCTGGTTCTACTCATTCAAGACATGATGGGTGTCTCTTAATTACAATCCTTTGTTACAAGAGAACACCCTTTGATTTCGTTTACCAAGAGACCATTGTAGGTTTGTTTGTTTTTGTGACTGCACCCACACGTGGGAGTGGGTTGCCTACGTACCCTGGAGGGGATCAAGTCACTCGTAGTTTAAGGGTTTCAACAAGTGCATGACTCGTGGAAAGGCTTTGACTTTTGAGTGAGAGTAGTGTTTGGAAATGTGTTTGGATTTATGTCTGAAGGCATTTGAGCTTTGGAGCGAAATTCTGGCTTCAAGCGATCCGGAAATTTATTTGGATTTGTGGTTGCATCTAGATTTAAATCCAGACTGCCTACATACCCTTGTAAAGGGATCAAACCAATGTAGTTCAAAGGGTTTGGTTATGGATTTGATTTTTTGGTGCTTTAGGAGTTTGACCGAAGTCATTTGGACTGGACGAATTTGACTGGTGGTGTTAGGGATTCTGTTTGGAATTGTGGTTACGTCTAGTGGGTTGCTAGATTGCCTACGTACCCCTTTGTAGGATCAAACCAATGTAGTTCTTAGGTTTTTTGTGGCTTAGTACCAACTTTGGGTTTGACAGATATATTTTGAATCTATCAACTGTATTTCTTGTGGACACTCGATTTGTCAGAGTATCTGTTTATTTGACTTGGGCACCCGAAATGATGATGCATCAATGTGATCAAGAGGCTTAAATTGTCTGGGCCACAGTCCTTGTTTGGAGCGTAGGTGATTATTGCAAATCCAGCCTCTGTGTATAAACAGACTCCGCGCGCATGCAACCCTGGTTGTAAGCGGTCTTCGCGTTCATGCATGTAAGCGGACCCCGCGTGCATGCGGCCTTGCATGTAAGCGGACTTCGCAAGCATGTGGACCTCACGTGTAAGCGGACTCCACGAGCATGCGGACAACTTTGTGAAGCCATCCCTCGTCGCCTGGACTTCCACCTTTACGTGACGTCATCTCACCTCGCCTGGACTTCCAGTTTTGTGAAGTCATCATGCTTCGCCTAGACTTTCACTTTTGTGCAATCATCTTGCCTCGCCTGTGCTTCCACTTTTACGTGACGTCATCTCGTCTCGCCTTGGAGCTCTAATTTTTTGAAGTCATCTTGCCTCACCTGGACTTCCAGTTTTGTGAAGTCATCATGCTTCGCCTGGACTTTCAATTTTGTGCAGTCATCTCGCCTCACCTGTGCTTTAGGACTTCAGCAGCTTTGCTTTAAGTCTTCTACTTCCACGCGAGGTCATCTTTGCATGTGAACTGCTATCCATCTCGCATGATAATGTTTTAACAGGAACTTGTTGTCTCGGCCCGAAGAACTTGTAGCTTTGATGAGATTGATAAGGACATGTGAACCACATAACTCTTCAAAGATGTCTTTCCTAGTTCGAACCATGTTTGACACCACCTCGATGATTATCATCTGGAGGATAGAAACCTTTTTACAGATGAAAATCGAATGTGATTGGGAGTCAGACTTAAGGAAACTACTCTTCAAATTCGCGTTGCTTGAAATGCTTGTTTTTTTCCTCTTGTACGACTTGTTATGCGAAGCGCAAGGCCATATGTAAAAGAGGAAGGACCAAGCGGCTTGTTCTTCAAACTCGCGTAGAATGCTTGTTTTCTTCTCTTGTAAGGGCTTGTTATGCGAAGCGCAGGGCCATATGTACAAGAGGAAGGGCCGAGCGGCCTGCTCTTCAAACTCGCCTGGAATGCTTGTTTTCTTCTCTTGTACAACTTGTTATGCAAAGCGCAAGGCCATATGTACAAGAGGAAGGGCCGAGAGGCCTGTTCTTCAAACTCGCCTGGAATGCTTGTTTTCTTCTCTTGTACAGCTTGTTATGTAAAATGCAAGGCCATATTTACAAGAGGAAGGGACGAGCGGCCCACTCTTCAAACTCTCCTGGAATGCTTGTTTTTTTCTTTTCTACGGCTTGTTATGCGAAGCGCAAGGCCATATGTACAAGAGGAAGGGCCGAGTGGGCTGTTCTTCAAACTCGCCTGGAATGCTTGTTTTCTTCTCCTGTACGGCTTGTTATGTGAAGCGCAAGGCCATATGTACAAGAGGAAGGGCCGAGCGGCCTGCTCTTCAAACTCGCTTGGAATGCTTGTTTTCTTCTCTTGTACGACTTGTTATGCGAAGCGTAAGGCCATATGTACAAGAGGAAGGGCCGAGCGGCCTGTTCTTCAAACTCGCCTGGATTGCTTGTTTTCTTCTCTTGTACAGCTTGTTATACGAAGCACAAGGCCATATGTACAAGAGGAAGGGCCGAGCGGCCATATATTTGTTGCAACAAGAGGAGGCGGAGGCGAGGTCATCTCGCCTTAGGCGGAGATGACTTGCGTGCTTCCGGGCTTTCGGCAGAGTGAGACAAAAAGATAAAGACGCTGCAAAAGAAATAGAGAGTTAGAATAAGGGCTCCACCTTCTTGTTGGCTCGCCACTCTTCTGCTTTTTGCTTCGCTTCTCTGCTTTCTTCCTTTTGTTCTTCTCCGTTTTGCTCTCTATATTTCTGTCTGCCCCCTCTTTTGGAGGCTTTGGCCTCTTTATATAGAGTGCTTGGTTATGATGATTGAGTTGTCATTAGACTTTGATGTCCGTATTGTGTTCCTATTCAGACACATTTTTACAATTGAACTCAAAAGCATTGTGCATGTAGCACAAAAAAAAATTATTATATTTTTTTGTAATCTTTTTCTTCTTCTTTTTTCGGTATCAACAAAATTGAACCCATCGAAGCAGGGTTCCTCAAAATCGTTTGGCTCAACCGGTCATGGCCATGGTAGTGGTGCTGCGATCAGTGCAATGGACAATTCGTCCTCATCTCAGGTATGTTTTTCTTTTCAGAATGTCCTCATCTTCTCTACTGTATATGAACTTTGGAAAATCATAAGTATTTGTAGAAAAAATCTGTTTGCTGTAATTATAGTTCTCAAATAATCTTTAGGTTGTCTGTTACAATTGTTATGAAGAGACTAACTTGAAACCAATAGCGTAGCTATACTGTTTTTAGCCACAAAGGTCTGTTGGTCAGGAACTCAGGAAGTTAGCAGTTTTTCTCTACTGTACATGAACTTTGGAAATTCATAAGTATTTGTAGAAAAATCTGTTTTCTGCGATTCTAGTTCTCAAATAATCTTTAGGTTGTCTGTTACAATTGTCATGAAGAGACTAACTTGAAACCAATAGTGTAGCTATACTGGTTTTAGCCACAAAAGTATGTTGGTCAGGAACTCAGGAAGTTAGTAGTTTTTCTCTACTATATATGAAATTTGGAAAATCATAAGTATTTGTAGAAAAATCCGTTTGCTGCGATTCTAGTTCTCAAATAATCTTTAGGTTGTCTGTTAAAATTTTTATGAAGAGACCAACTTGAAACAAATATTCTAGTTGTACTGTTTTTAGCCAAAATGTTATGCTGGTCAGGAACTCAGGAAGTTAGCAGTTTTTCTCTACTGTATATGAACTTTAGAAAATCATAAGTATTTGTAGAAAAATCTGTTTGCTGCGATTCTAGTTCTAAAATAATCTTTAGGTTGTCTGTTACAATTGTTATGAAGAGACCAACTTGAAACCAATAGCATAGCTATGCTGTTTTTCGAGCATGAGATGATGTTGCAAGAAGGATTTGATATACTTTCCTCCAAAATATTCCAGGTTCTTGTTTTGTGATGTATAAACTTTTAACATTATACTCTATTTGTATTTTGTAATTTATGGGCTTTTGAGTTTTACCACATAGAAGTATGGACTATGGAGTATGAACTATGACGTATGAACTTTATAATTTATGTTTAAGATGTATGGACTTTAACTATGGACATTCAAACAATTTTGTGTTTTCAACTTTTCATTCCTTTAGTATACATTTGGTATTTTGGTTAGTGGTTATATTAATACATAGTTTTGAGGTGCTAAAAGCAAGAAAGGTGGAGGAACTGTTAATTTTTTTGTTACAGTTAAATCATGGTCAGAAAATTTTAGTCTATACAAAGTTCTGTAAAAAAAATAAAAAAAATCGAAAAAACCGAAACCAAACCGGACCGTTGGTTTGGTTCAGTTTTCAGTTTGACATTTCTAAAAATAGAAAACCGGGCCGAACTTTATTTTCGGTTTGGTTTTCGGTTTAGACTAAAAACCGAACCGAATCAAACCGAACCCACCCCTACGATCAACTCTTCCACCAAAATTTGAGAAAATTTCAAACAAAATTTTTTGAAAATTTAGTTCACACTCTTTATCTTTCTTCCACTCCTCTATATTTCTTCTACTCCTTGGTCTGCTCTTCTCTCTCTGCCACTCAATTTTTCATATCGGTGTCGACTTCCCCAAGGCCGACCTCCCTAGCCCAGATCGACTTCCACTTCTCCAAGACCGACCTCCCTAGCCCAGACCAATGTCGACTTTGCTCTCTCCTCCGCTGCCTCTCCTCCACCACCACTCAACATCACTCACCATCTCTTCACCATCCTTTCTTGCCAACAACCTAATCTCCTCCTGTCAAAACCCTACATCCCCTTCAACACCGATTCCGCCGTTGAGATGAGGGAGAGGGAGTTTGAGATGAGGGACCTGGAGAGAGAAGAGCATTTGGTGATGCTGGAGAAGTGGGAGGAGGAGAGGGAGAGGGGTTTGGATGGGATGCAGAAGTCGTTGGAGGAGTAGAGGAGGCATTTGAAGGCGCTATAGGAGGTTTTGGAGGAGAAATTGGGGTTGGTTTCCAGGCAAATGAGGGTGAGGCTGAGGGAGTTTGAAGAGAAGGCGAGAGAGATTGGAGTGAAGGTTAGTGGGATAGAGACCGCTGCAATGTCATAGTTTTTTTAATTTTTTTTCAGACTTAGCGATGGAATCCAATAATTTCGTCGCCTAGGGGAAAAATAATTTTTTTTTGTCATTAAACAATATCTGTCGCCTAAGTACTTAGGAGATAGAAAAAATTTCATCACCAAAGTAATTCTCAGTCGACGGAACTCAATTTTTCGTCACCCTAACACCTACCTCACACCACTTAGGCGACGGATCGTAGGTGACGGATATTCAGTCGCCTAAGTACTTAGGAGACAAATTTTGTTACTTAGGAGACGAAACTATTCCGTCTCCTAAGTGACTTTTTCTAGTAGTGTAGTATTGTTTCGATTTGTTACTAAGGTGGAGATTGTGTTCTTTAGGTGTTTAACAAAGTTGAGTCGTCCCTTGTCCTTGTGTTGAGTGTAGACAGAATGAGATTTTGAGGTGAGTAAATCTCGTGGATTTGCATAGAAACCGAGTAAGGTTATATTGTTGTTGTTCTAAAGAGAAGTGTTTTTTTTTTCAAACATATATGAGCTTGATCGGCAACACTTCATAGGTAAGTAAAAACAAAGTTTTCTTATAAAATGAGCTTTTAAAATGATTGTTTTCAATCACAAACTATAGTTGGTATTAATAGGCTAGACTATTCCTCTTTTCAGGAAAACGAAAAAGAAAAAAAAAAAAGAGACTATTCTTGCATGAATATCTACATGTGTGTGTGGTGTGTGTATCTGCCTTAAGTATACATTGTGATGATTGGTGTGATGTTGTAATCAAGGACTAAAAATTTGATAATTTCGTCGATATTTCAGCAAGATTTTCGTTTTTTTTCATATCACAATATTTAAGTCACTTCCCAAGTGATTCTCGTCAGTTATTTTTGAAGTTTCCCGATATATCGCCGAAAATCAGGAAATTTCCGATATCTCGGGATAATTTGTTAGAGAAATGCCCGCACTTTCAATTTCCATTCGCCACGTCATCCATAATTCAACTAAAAAACCCAAGAAGTTGAAGCTAGTAAGATTCGAACCTTGCTTGGCTCAATCACTTCTTGAATACCTTGGCCATCTCTGCTGAGCTATAATATATAATATCAACAAATCTGAAAACTTAGGTAACTAACTTTCTACTCTCAATTTTTTCCTACACCTTCCATATATATATATATATATATATATATATATATATATATATATATATATATATATATATATATATATCGTTCAGAGACGGACGTCCGAACAGCCCTTAAAATGCAGACGTCTCTCCGTTCTCCGCCGTCCGACGCCTTTTCTTATTGCCGGAGGATAGCGGACCTTGATACTGAGCTTCCTCTTACTAGTGGACTCGCCGGCTGCAAGTTTCCAGCCGAGCTTGATCGGTCTTGAAGCTTTGAGTGAGGTTGCTGCCCAGAGCTTTAATCCCAAGCTGAGCTTGATCGGTCTTGAAGCTTCGAGTGAGGTTGCTGCCCAGAGCTTCAATCCCAATCTCTCTGACTTTCTTCTTCATGGTTATGCTGTCCCATATGTCTTTGTTGTCTTCCGGTAAGAAGAAAAGGCGTCGTCAGCACCGGACGGTGAAGAACAGAGAGACGTCCGCACTTTAAGGGCTATGTGGACGTCCGTCTCTGAACGGGGGTATATATATATTTATATATAAAGTATGAAAAAACAGTTTACAGCCATTAAATAAAATTAAATTTTAAAACTAAAGTAAACTATCAAGATTTATAAACATGTTTGACCAAGGAATTTGGTTTCTCTATTTGGATTTATGTGGCTTGGTTTTGCTTGGATGATTTCTAACCATTGGATTGAGTACAATCTAGGACCACCATGTTATCTTTACTCCATCTAATGTTTATAAAGCATTCAAACAACTTAAATCCAAAATGGGAATCCGGATCCTTGACCAAGGAGTTAAAAATCGAAATTATCGCCAATATATCATAACATTCCCACCATTGGATTGAATACAATCTAAGACTACCATGTTATCATTACTCCATCTAATGTTTATAAAACATCCAAACAACTTAAATTCAAGCAGAGAATCCGAATCCTTGACCAATGAGTTAAAAATCGAAATTATCGCCAATATATCCTAGCATTCCCAATAAATTTCATGTGACTTTTTGGATATTTCCCGAAGTATCTTGAGATTTTAAGAATATTCTGCAAATATTCCATAGTCTCTCTCCAAATCAACGCACATGCTGCTTCCTTATATGGCTCCCACCTTAAATTCAATCAAAAACACATATGGGGAACACAGGGATTCGATCCATGGTGGTAGACAAACCCCAAATTATGTCTGAGCCACCTAAGCTATCATTTCTTCTGTTTCTTTGCTTGCAACTTATATAATATATAGGTATTAACAACTAATCTGAAAACCATAATTAATATTCAAATTTCCACATTCTCGATATGTCCCGCGATATTTCCGCTGAAATTTTCAAATTTCGAACCATCAATATTTCCTCAAAGTCCAATATTTTACTCCTTGCCTTTTGACACTTACTTTTTCATCCTAAATTACTACAACTCATTATAGATCAACGTTTAGACAAGGCTTTCTTTTAAAATATAGTAGATAATAGAGAAAATAAATATCTCTCAAATTTTTAAATTTCCATCAATTTTCACAATTTTCTACTTATATCGATTTTTCCACGAAATTTTTATTTTTCAAAATGCTGATATTTCCATAATCGCCGATATTTTAGTCCGTAGTTGTAATATGGTTTATTGTTTCTATTGATGGATTGTTGTTGGTACCATTACTGTTCTTGAGAATATGTGAAATCATATATATATATATATATATATATATATATATATATATATTATCATAGTATATCTATGATGAGTCAATTGGGACTTGCTAGCTGTTTTAGGTCCGATGACGTGCCTTAATGATGATTAAGACAGTATATCAGGAACCACATCTTGGCCGAGTTAGTGGCATCAAGACAATAAGTTAGAGCTCTAGTCAGTATGTCTAGAACTATACGGGGGATGATTGTGTGTTGTTGAACTTTGAAGTACGTGAACTTTATTATGTCTTTTTTGTAGAATTGGTTGCTTCCCTAACTGCTTAGCTGTTGGCACTTATCATATTCAGGGTTGTAAATTGTCATTACCATATGTTTCTGGATTTCCTGATCATATGGGTTGTAAAGCTTATCGGGTTGTTTTTTTATAACCCAGAGCACCAATTTATGTAGTGGTTAGACCTGTAGGTGAGAATCAGCACGATTGAAGATCACAAAGTCAAGGAGAGGCAAAGATGGATGATCTCATTTGTGTCCGTACTTTGAGTTGAATTAAGCTATATTGAGCAATTACTCAATTTATCTACTTTTCTAGTTGTAAAAACGTTTAGTGAAGTAAAAATTTACTCTAATGGCTAGGTCAAACTCGTTAAACTCGGTTCTTTTTCTATACCTTGGTTAATATGAGATAAATTCTACGTATTGTCCAGGTTATTTTTGAATTATCACATTTTCGGATTTAAATGTTTATCCTTCTAAATTCGGGGCGTGACATATATAGTTGGTATTCAATTTGTTTTTCAACTAGGATTGCATCATTCGTTCAAAAGTGATTGTCATGATTTTTCAAATCTGGTTGACTTCTTCTTCCTTGATTTAATTTGCAACGTTAATTTGTCCTCATCCTTGAGTTTCTCAATGATCGGATGCATGCATTGGGGATTTGGGGTATGATCGTAATCAACTTTCTGAATGTGTTTCTCTCTCTTTTCTAAGGGATATATTTGACTAATTCACATGTCTTTCTGAATGCGATACGATATATATTATCGTGGTCAAATTTACTGAGTTTAATCTATGAAGTTATTTTCTTGATTAAAAATAGATAAATCTGCACACTTACCTAGTAAATACATACCATTATACCAATACTGACTGTATGTATTAGTACATAGCCAAAATACTTGGTCATGCCGAAAATATGGCACAACCACCTAGTCGCCGGATATCATTCCGAGCAAGGCAGCAACACACATGCCAGACCCACTATCCGGCGGCTAAATACCCCCAAAAGGGGAGATGCCGCAGAGGACCGCAAACAGTCCCACATCGGGGACTGAGGCCACAGCGTCCTAACGTTAGCCTATAAAATAGGCGCGAACTCCCAAAAGAGGTAAGTCCACAATCCCCTTTCACATTCTTGTACTATACAAGTAGCGATCGAACGCTAACTTAAGCATCGGAGAGTCGAAGACTTCAGTCTCGACTCCTGACATATTGTTTCTTGTGCAGTTACAGGACCCAGACTAAGGATTCAACCTCCAGTTCCGTGATCTCGGGATAAATAGAAACAATTGGCATTAAAAGGAAGGTCCTCTTATGGAACTCTCATGTAACCTAAAAAGATGGTGGAAATCGTAGATGACCCCAATGACCCTGATACTCAAATAGAGAAAGAGCTTTTCCAATCCGAAGATACATCCCTCCCCCAAGCCACCAATGTGGCCTCCGTTAGTCATCCTGATCCTGCCACTGCCCTCTAAATTTTAAAGCGAGACTTCCATTCGTTCCGTGAGCAAGCCACCAAAGAGAAAGCAGAGGCTGAAGCGTACCGGGTACACATTGCCGAGCTAGAAAAAGAGCAATTCTTACTACGAGCCACGTTAGACCATCGTAACGTGTATAACGACAGCTTGGACCGCGCAACAAGGGTCACTAGTACCCCAGACCCCACCACCAAATCTCTTTTTCCTAACCAAAGCCAAGGCATTTCTGTGATCCCTGGAGGCCCCAACTAGATCATCTACGTCACCCATCCACTCACAAACCCATCTTTTCCACTCCCAACCCCTCAACCATCTGCAATCACCAATGAACCATCTCTCCTGCTAAATCAATCTGACCCATCTGCTCCACCTATCCCCAATTCTACCTCTGCCAACACCCCCAACCCACCTCTCGACATGCAAACCCGCCTGCTCTTCCAACTTAGCCTGTTTGTCACTCAATTGGCCTCGTAGATTGACGACGTTGATAGTCGCGGGAACCAACAACCTCTATTCTCTGGCTATGGGCATCGCTCAAGTCCCTTCACGCCACGGGTGCAGATGGAGAAGCAGCCACCCGAGGCCAAGCCCCTTAAAATAGGACAAGTATAAGGTTACCGAGGACCCTCATCTCCATCTTGAGACATTTCTCTCACTATGTAGCTCCACTCGCTACACAGATGTCATGGCCTGCCATGCCTTCCAAGAGACCCTCTCCGACGAAGCCCTCAGTTGGTTCCTCAATCTGCCGCCCAACTCCATTGACAACTTTGACCAGCTCTCGGAACGCTTCCTCAACCGCTTCATACTTCATGTGTCAAGACCCGCCCCGAATTTCACCCTGAAATCTGAGATGAGTATGCGGGGACCACCTCCAAGGAAAATTTACTAAAGAACTCGGCAAACCTCCCTCGAAAATGGACAACCCTAACTTGAAAAAATTATAGAACCACTCATTAAACCAATAAATTAATATCCTCCGCTACAACTCAAAAGTAGCCAGAATAAGTTAAACAATAATCCCAACAGTATTCAGAGCTACTAAAAAATTAAATAAAACACAGCGGAAGCCAACAATCTCCTAGTAGATTAAACAGGTAACCTCCTAGTACATACTATTTTCATAATCCTCAATATATAAGTAAAATCACCGAAATTCTCAATTTCGGGAAAATCCAAAAACAGAAAATTATTTAACAATAAAGCTTTTCGAGCACAATAAATAAAACAAAGGTCCACTCACAGATTAGGTCTAAGCCTGATGTCGGTCGAAGGTTTCTTCCACTCGGGCCTCCTCACGTCTTGTTCCAAAGACATGAATAAAACCTTAAATAAAACACCGACGCTTAAAGCAAAACAAACAAACATAAATAAATATGCTTCGCGTGCTCAACCAAGCCTAACGCCCTAAAATCTTAACTCCACTGCCAACCACAAAACTCTACAAATTTTACCGACATCTTCTACAGTTGATGATGATGAAGATGGTGGAAGCGAAAAAGGTAGTGGAAATACCGGATTTGTATATGGACAATCTTCTACAGTTGATAGATTGAATAATTTTTCATCTGAAGAAAATTACAATCATGTCTCCCATGATCATGGCTATAGAAGTACTAGGTATGGAGCGCAAGTGAATATCATGTATGGGAGGAGAACTAGAGATCCAAATGATGATCAATATGTTGTTTCAGTTGCGCTAAGTTTTGAATCTATCAGTTTAGGTAGTGAGACTAGAACCTCAAATGAATCCAAGAAGGCAACAATGTTTATGGCTATAATCAATGCACGAAAGTCAGTGATCAGTCATCCAGTGGTAAGAAAACAGTCGGCTACTCCAAAAATATATAAGATTATCATATTCAACAATACAATTCGTACTATATGAGTTATATGTCTTTATCTGATTATTGTACTTTTATGGACCAGTATGTGTCTTATCAACAACCTAGATTCTCATTCTAGATATAAATAAAGTTTATGTTTATAATATTTATATGTAAATCTAATAAATTAAATATTTCAAGAAAAAAAAATATTCTTCCTAATCCGATATTTTTTTTCCAGATTTCCTTGATATATCCGATATCTCTCTTTTTCTAATAACCGATAGATAGATACACCGATACCGATATTTTAATCCTTAGGTGTAGCTTTAGAGTTTAGATCAACCTCAACGGAAGAAATCAAAACAGAGCCCAGCCAGTATTAAACGATATTTTGTTGATCTCATTGGCTAAAAAATAAAATAGAAACTCAATATCATAGAATATGCTAAGAAAGTACAAACATACCATTTCAGAGAATAGAACAAGTCTCATAGACATTGTATCTACCTAAAATATGAGTATAACTTAATCGACCTGGTTAATAACCAAGTAAGATAGAAGAGCAAAGAAAAAGCATGCAAAATGAAAGCAACAAAAATAACCCCTGAAACTGCCACGGCTCGAAACAATAACCAAGCCTTCTTCACCCATTATGCTCACTTGGTTCCCATCATAGTTCACTCCGAGAAGACATAGCTCAGAAAAGGAGGTACCCTCACTACATTGTCTCATACACGTGTAGTAAGCAAGGTCAACAAATAAACTGCTACAAAAGCTTATGAAACTTCTCCGAGGCTGCCGCAATACTTAATCACCTAAACCAGCCTTTGACTTGAGGTGATTTTTAAATTGCATAATATCACCCTCCCACCGGGTCACGGCTTGATTTTCACATACCCAAATCTCATGAGCTACCTGGTTTATGAGCCTGAAATCGTGGCTAACAAGAACCAGACCCCCATCCCACTCATTCAACGCCTCGGCCAGCGAGTCAATTGTCTCAATATCCAAATGATTAGTTGGCTCATCCAACAGAAGCATCTGAGGCTGCCGAAACGCCAACCAAGCAAAGATAACACGGCTCCTCTGCCCATCTGATAAATTACTCATTGGCATCACTTGTGCCTTGCCTGTTAGTCCAAATTTACCAATTGAAGCCCTCATCTTCTCTTCCTCATTTCCTGGGTACTCTTTGATCATAAACTGGAGGGCAGACAGCTCCATATCAAGCTTCTCAGTCAAGTGCTGATGGAATTGAGCAATCCTAAGGTGATTGTGCCTCCTGACCATGCCATCAAGAGGAGTCAATTCCCCCGTCATCAGCTTCAGGAGAGTACTCTTTCCAGCACCATTGGGGCCAACCAGAGCGACACGCGAATCCAAATCAACACCGAAGTCAATGTTCTTGTAGATCAGATTATCAGGAGTGTAACCAAATGACACTTCAACAAACTGAAGCACAGGTGGTGGCAGCTTTCCCACATCAACAAAGCGAAAGACTAAAATCTTGTCTCTGGCCACCTTTTCAGTAAGCCCACCACGCTCCATTTTAGCTAGCGTCTTCTCTTTACTTTGTGCCTGGCGAGCTAGTTTCGCTGACCCGTGACCAAAACGAGCAATGTACTCTTTCATGTTAGAAATCTGTTCTTGCTCCCACTTGTACTGTTTCATCTGGTTTTCTTCAAGTTCTGAACGTGTCTGAACATATTGATCATAGTTTCCAGAGTAGATCTTCAGTTTCTTGCTCTGCATGTGAATAATATTTGTGCAAACACCATTCAGGAAATCCTGAGAATGTGAAACCACAACCAAAATGCGTTCAAATTTCTTCAGAGTCTCCTCCAACCACACACAAGCTTCGAGATCTGTCAACATTCACGTAAAACTATCAGTGTTAAAATTATCAAAATCCATTGACAAAGACAAAAAACAAAAATGTGACACCACCAAATGGATATATGAAATTTGCTTTCTTACAGTAATACATAGTATGCATGATTTAGACTTTCGACTCCGCCTAATCAAAAATGTTGTAGATAACCACCAACATTTTATAACTTTTCTGACATCTAGCAGATCAGCAATCAAAGAAAATTCCTTTTTTAAGGTAAAAGCCTAAATAGATCAGACGCAGTTTCTAGACACAGAAAGAGGTAGATAAATGTTCTCGCATTCAGTAGACAATCTTTAGCACATAAAGGAAAAGATCACCAAAAACCCCTGCAGTACTTTCGTCAATTAATTCCAATAAGAATGAACATGCTCACATAGTGAGAACATAATAAAACCTATAAAGCCTATAGAACACAGAAGTAAACAACTATAACAGATCAAATTTCTCATGCCATAAAGGTATGCACAAAGCAAAAGGAAATCTGAATGATGAAATATTAAAGCCAGATAAACTAACCAAGATGATTGGTAGGCTCATCAAGCAACAGGATGGTTGGGTTGATAAATAGAGCACGTGCAAGTGCAATCCTCATCCTCCAACCACCAGAGAAATCTCTAGTTTTCTTTGCTTGCATCTGTTTGTCAAAACCGAGACCATAGAGTATTTCAGCGGCACGCTTCTCTGCAGTTGCTGCATCCAGAGCTTCAAGACGCTCATAAATGCGTTCAAGCTGCTCTCCACCTCCATCATCCTGCATATCACAAAAGGAATCAGAAAATGCAGTATCAACTTGCAAGTGCATAACGAATATGTACTGTTTTCAAAAGTACAGAAGAGCATTTTCTTTGCCATAAACATTCAACTTCAAGAAAGAGCTGCATTTGACTGAACAGTTATGTGAATGACTATTGCAAACAATTTTTTATCATTAAGAATCTCCGTATCCAAATATCTCATTGACAGTGAAGAACAGTTTTGTGAATGACTATTGCAAACATATTTGTATCATTAAAAATCTCAGTTATTCCAAATATCTCATTGACAGTGAAGACACAATCAACAACCAGCACAAAGTTAAAAATGAGACCAGTACATATCAACCTATAAGAATAGGGTTGCACCCCACATATTCATGTGAAAAAACACTATTGATACACTAGGAAACTACAGTGATTTGAAGAAAGTTATATACTAGATCGGTAATGCAATCTATTTACATTAGTTAGAGACTTGAGAAGGTGAAACCAAAATCTGCTTCACCGCTCTAAGTGAGTTCTGTAACAGTAAATTAATCTTACTTGAGCTGCCAATTCTTCAACTTCTTTCTCCAATCTAATCCTCTCCTCATCACAGCTAATGACAGCCTCTAGTGAAGACATGTCAGAAGCTTCAATTTCCCTGCTGAGATGAAAGATATCCATGTGTTCTGGAATAGGAAGCTCTCGGCACCCTATTGCAGTCAGCAAGGTAGATTTACCACACCCATTCAACCCAAGTAAACCATAACGTCTGGAAAATATCATAATAAATTTTAATATCAACATGTATAAATATGTATGGCAATATCATTCAAGTGTGATTTGAAAATAGCTGAAACTAACCTGCCATAATTAAGCTCCAGTTCAGAATCAACTATCAAATCATGCCCATGGAAAGTAACTGATAGAGACTCAATCTGCAATGATCACTTAAATGTCAGCTCACAGTGTAAAAACAATCTTAATTGACTGCTTATACCAACAAAGTTGAAAAGAACAAACTTGAAAGAACATGACACAGCTTCAAAAGCCTTTCACGGAACAATAATAAACAACCTACAAGCCATGTACATAAAATCAAAATCAACAAGAAATATTATTTCATAACACTTCCAAGTTTACATGATTCAAACATGCAGTTAACTAATGAGTTGGCCCCTTAATTTCTTTCTGAATGTAAACTTCACTGACAAAATCAAATTGTTGATTAGATTTCCAATATTTTTTAATGCTTCTAAGTGAGAAAAAGAAAGAAAGAAAACAAAAGTACAATAATATAAAACCTAAAAATAAACCCTAAATATTTCTAGGGAAATATGAGCATATAAAGCCATCGATGTGAAAACCGATTAATACCAACAAAAATGGAACGGTTAAATCATTTAAGTTTATATATGCACGTTTTATTAAATACTGAATCGGCAGCAAGTCATTTTTAAATCTACATATAGGCATAATAAAATTCCGAGAATAGAAAAACATAGCATTAGGGTAAAGACATGGTCAGAGATTGATACCCGGATATCCCTGGAAAGTGGGTGAGAGCAAAGCACGCCAGTGCAATTCCGATCCGATATCCTCATCGATTCGACTCCATTAGCGAGCTTATCAGCTCCATTCTGCGACTCGGACGCAGATTTTGACGAAGCCGCCGCCGCTGCCTTTCCACCTCTCTTGGCCGCCGCCGCCGCCTTCTTCTGAGCCGCCTTCTTCTTGCTTGCGTCGGACACCATCTTATCAAATAATTAACCTACAAAACACACAAATCCCTAATCTCCAATCAGAAATCGAATCGAAAAAAAAAAAAACAAACAAACAAATATGAAAGAATGAATGGAGAAGAAGATTAACGAACCTAGAAGGCGATCGGAGAAGAGAGCTCGGCGGTGGGAGTCAGATCTGGGATTAGTCTCAGGTGGTGAGCGAGTCGGTTAAACCCGAGAGAGAGGTTGGGTCGGGTTGGGTTCGAGGTTATTAGAAACGGGAGGTGGAGGATTTGAGGAATTTATAAGGAGAGCCGGTTAGGGTTGGGTCGTGGCGGGACACGTGTTTAGGATCTAGAGGCAGTCCCAGAGTTTGGCTAGTAGCTTTTGGGTTACGTGTACAAATTTGGTATTTGCTTCTGTCACCACTACATACGGCACCGTTTTGGGGTCACCGATTAAAGCGTTTTGGGCTTGTCTAGGGTTAAAAGCCCAAACCCGAAAACGCGGCGTTTCGCAGTCTGGCAGCATAAACACTAGTCGGCTTGTGGTTCTGCTTCTGTGTCTGTCGCTTGCAAACTCAGCAGTCTGGCTATTTTGGGTAAGCAGTTCATTTCTTTGTTCAGGTTGAAGTTGAGGTTTTTGGGTTTATATGCATCCATCAAAGTATTGAACTTTTGTGAAGAACATGGAGTGCTCAAGTTCTCAGAATATTGGGTTATGTATTTCAGTTAGTAATTACATTTGTCTCAAGAGCTTCTCTCTTATGTGAATGAATCAACTTCTCTGTTATTCTACTATTCCAGAAATAACTAATTGTTTATTTCGTACTTCAAATTTCGTAGGTGTATGGTACTTCGAATTGGGTATGTGATTTCTGGTTATGGGACTATGGGTAGAATGTATTCTTCATTCTAATTTTCAATATATTCGGAAATTGATTGTTTTAGTGGTATTGTTAGTACTGCTCCCAGTGCAGCTGCTAATACCGAGAATGAGAATAGAGATGGTTAAGCTTCATTGTGGCTGTTTGTGTGGAGGATGTTGGATTAGCAAATGCCGTATCTGCGAGTTATAATCTTTTCTTCTCATATTGTGGCACTCGGCTTAGGGTTGTGTCTATAATTGTTCTGGCATTATTAAGCAGCTAAAGTAACAATGAATACAGATTGGGGAATATTAATTTCCTATTCAAGTGAGTCAAGTGTAAAATCTGTTGGCTTTCTCTTTTTATTGGGTTCTTAGTTTTCATGGTGATATGAGGAAGGATGGTGGAGGAGGAGGAGGAAATAAAGAGAGAGATGATGATGATGGTGATGAATGTATGAAAATTAAAAAGAAAAACTACCTCCCACCTCCCTCCCTCCCTCATGTATTTTGCTTCTGTCTCAAACTGAAAACCAATCATCTTAATAATCACCAAACGAGCCTTAGCTATTGCTGGGCTAGCACTGAAGTGCAGTTTTTCTTTTCATATTTTCTCATTTTGGGTTGTGCATAGCTAAAACTAGAACATAATAAGAAAAAGCTATGAAGAGTAATACCGTCCAAATGTCAAGTCTCCTTGCAATGTCAAATAGTTTACGTTTTTCCTCATATTTGGTACCTTTAGCTACATGTTACCTAACATTGTGAAGTGTGTGGAAACATAACATCAAAAAAGGTCTGCAACTCTTTATTTATTTTCTTATGATTATTGGCATCTGAATATCTTTCTGACATCAGAAACAATTCCCTCATCATTGTCATACTGATTTGTGCTATTCCTTATTTCTCTATGTGTCTTATTGCCTTTCTGCTTACTATTGCCAGACGACGTATTCTTCACCATTAGTTTTGATGGGGATGCATCTTTATGTTTCCTAATTTCTTTTCCTCTCTTTGATATTTTCATAAGGTTTATTTGTACCAGTAGTTTCTTCAGTTGTCATGTAGTCGTTGTAGTATTCTGTCTCCAATCATTATGGTTTATGTAGGAGAGCAGGTACCCTAGCCCTGGCTGCACAGAATTTGGAATATTATAGGTTTTTATGTCCAAACTTGATGAGTTTGTGAAGCTATAATAAAGGTGAATTCATATTTGGGACAGAAAGAGAGGAGTCTATGGACTGAATATATCAGAGTTCACGGCTGTCATGAGCTTATGATAATGTTATCTTATTGGCTATAATCGTGGCATAAGAAATGCGAGGCTAGAGGGGATTCTAATATGCAGAATAGTTTGGAGATGCTGACAGGATAAGATAGTGTTAAACCTGTACCTTCAACATGGATTAGGAATTTAGGAGCTTTAGCAGACATTATCTGTTGTACTAACTGGGGGGTATTTTGAAGTGTAAGCGCGTCAAGTGTAAAATCTGTTATTTTTCGTTCGCCAACGTTTTATTGGGTTTGTAGTTTCCATGATGGGAGGAGAAGAGAAGAGGAGAGAGTGAGTGAGTGAGAGAGAGAGAGAGAGAGTATGTATGAAAATTAAAAACTACCTCCCACGTCCCTCCCTCTCATATTTTTCGCTTCTGTCTCAAACTGAAAACCATAAATTTGAATGATCACCAAACAAGTTTTAGCTATTGTTTGGCTCGCACTAAGAGTACAGTTTTTCTTTTCTTATTCTCTTTTTTGGCATAATAAGAAAGAGCTATGACAATTAATACAGTCGAAAGGTCGAGTCCCCTTGCAATGTCAAAGAGCTTATGTTTTTCCTCATATCAGGTACCTTTAGCCCCAGATTACTGAACTTGTGAATTGTCTAGAAACATAACAGAAATATGGGTCTGCAACTCTTTATATATTTGCTTATGATTAGTGGCATCTGAAAATCTTTTCTTACATCTGAAACAACCTTATCATGGTCATACAGATCTCTTCTATTCGTAATTTAAATTGTGTCTTGTTGCGTTTCTCCCCCCCCCCCCCCCCCCCCCACAGTATTGCCAGACGGGGCATTCTTGACCTTCAGAATCAATGGGAGATGCATCTTATTTATCCCTCTGTGATTTTGTCATAAGGTTTATGTGTACCAGTAGTTTCTTCAGTTGTCATCTACTCCTTGTAGTATTCATTTGGTCTCCAATGATTATGGTTTACGTAGTGAGGAGGTCCTGGCCTTGGCTGCCCAGAATTTGGAATACAATTATTGTGTCCAAAATTAATGAGTTTGTGAATCTATAATAAAGGTGAATCCATAGTTGGGACAGAAAGAGAGGAGTGCATTGCTAGGATATGGACTGAATATATTAGTATTCGTACTGTGCAGCCCTGAGCTTCTGATAAGGTTGTCTTATTGGCTATAACTCTAGTATATAAAATGCGAGGCTAGAGGGGATTCTAATATGCAGAATAGTTTGGAGATGCTATGATAAGAAATGCCAAACCTGTACCTTCAACATGGATTAGGAGCTTTAGCAGACATCATCTGTTGTGGTAACCAGGGGGTAATTGAAGTGTTGAATAATCCAGTATAGTAGTGTCATTCCAATAGGTGCAGTGATATCCAATTATTAAAGACATCACTTTTTAATTGCTGCATATCTGTATAGCAAACTGTGAAGCATGACACTGCTACTTTGGTCATGCAGAGTTTTGTCATGTCTTATTAGACAGTTTTCTCTTTTGTTACAAAATGAAATTTGTTTAGTCAAGGTTCTTTTATTAAGGTTAGATGCTTGTTCACCCAGGCTTTATGTATACTTGTGAACGAAATTCAAATATACATGTAAATAAGTACTGTACTATGTATTGAACATGTATTGGTTTTTGAAGCCTTATCAAATCCAAACTAATTCCAATATTTGGGATTTAATGTATTCTTGAAGCATGTTGGTTTTAGAACGGTATTATGTTGACCTCGTAAAGCAGTGGTCAAAACACATTCAAGAGAATATACCTGCATTTTGCAAAAAGGCATATATGATTTTGCCCAGTTTTCACTTTATCTTAATCTTTTTCCTTCCCGATCACCAAAGATTTAAGAATGTTTTACTGTCTTTGATCTGGTTCTAAATGTGTGATGAAAAAATATGTTGAAGTTGCATCTAAGTTTAATGTGACTGGTCTCTTACCAGCTTAAGGAATGGGGTGAGACTTACCCTTCAGACAATGTTTAGTATGAGCTTACGACTAACCATTGGGAGATTAAATTCTTGACTGTTGGTATTTTCAATTCTCTTTCCCTCATATGGGTTTCGTATCTAATTGGCTTGTGTTAATTACAAAACTGCAGGAGTGTCCAAGAATGAGTGTTATGAAGCGGTATGTGCTGCGATTGTTCATATCATTGAAGTACATCACAGCAAACGTCGTTGACCGAAATAATGGCCGGATTGTTGTAACAGCATCTACAATTGAACATTCGGTTAAGGGCTCACTCAAGTGTGGCCGCTCTTGCAATGCAAAAGCAGCATCAGTTGTTGGAGAAGTGCTCGCGATGAGACTTAAGGTGGAAGGTCTTGACCAGGGACAGGGACAATGGATTCACGTTAGTGTAAATAATGAAGTGAAGAAGGGTTTTAAAAACCGTACCAAGGTATGGGCTATGGTCAATGCTCTTAAAAACAATGGAGTTAAACTCATTCTTGATGATAATGATGAAAATAGTTCTCGGCCAAGTTAATAATAAGAAATAGTTTTTACCTTGTTTATGTTCAAGTATTGAATGATTATATGTGGTTTCTTAGTGGATAGCTTTATACTGATTTTGAAAGCCATGAATTGATCAGTATAATCCAGTTGAAAACTTGTTGCAACCATAGCTGTATCAATTGATCTTGAAAAGTTCCCTTTCAAATCACATATTTGAACTTCAATTTTCTGTTTTGTGCATCAATCTTTCCTGTTTGTTCAAGATTGTAGTTGAGAAAAAAAGATATTTAAGATCCACACCGAGGTTTGGACTATAGGCGTGCATGTTCTTATAGACAATAGAATTAAATTACCTCTTTGTGATTTTGACGAAATAGCTCCTGGGAAAATTAGTAAGTAGAGTTCTCCTCTTTCCCTTCTTTTTGTCTATATGTTCAATATTGATATAAATTGGTTAGTACAGGGGTAGAACAATTCCCTGAGAAACAGCCAGCCTTTTGACCCATTACCAATTTTGGAGAGACTAGTGAAGTGGGATGTGTTGCTCTGAAGTAAAGAGGTGAATACATTCATAGTTCGATTACGGTTGGGTCAAAGAATGTGCATCTGTGGTGTTACAGTTATCAGCAAACCCAGTGTTATTTTGAAATTCACAACAGGGTCATACTATTGATTCATGATGAATTGTAATTTTAAGTTGGTTTCTCAACCAAATTTGTCTTATGCCTTCCATGAAGTTCCTTTTTCATGAAGCTTTCTGTTGCTAGTCAGTTGGTTCTGGGAAAATGTCGATGATCTTGGCACTTGAACAACATGGTTAAAACTTAACGGAAGTATGTTTAAAAATTCTCCTGGTTTCCTTCATTGTCTTTATATGTTGAATGCTTTGTGATTTGTTATGAAAGGTTGAGAAATCAGATCAACCACAGTTTTACAACCACATTCCACATTCCACTATTAGATCTGACATTCTCATCCCAACCCCCCATTCCATGAATAATATGTCCTGTGATTATACAACCAGCTCCAGTAACCCTTTCAGAGGATCTGCAACTGTTATCTGTGGTCAGTTGGAAGTGATGGGAAGCATGAATGTTAACCTTCAACCAATGTAGCAGAAGAAAAGCTCAGGGTAAACCAACTAGCATCTCAACTTCTACAAGACGAAAGGGCCTGGTAATAACAGAAGAAGCCAAAAGAGCAAATTTCATTTGATTGTGATTTAGTTCCCAATCCTCCAGTACCTAGAAAAGAAAATCTGGTGATGGAGAAGTGGTTACAAAGACCGAATCGGATTATCACAGATAACTCGTATATGCAGAAAACATGATCATATCAAGATGACATCTGGGACAGATTACTTTAGAAGAAAGACTTCTCCAATGTCCCGAACGTTTGTAAGAATTTTACGGCGAAATTAACCCCCATCCAGTTGTCCAACCAAAATGAATGGAAGAGCCCTAGACCCCGTGAGACTGTTAGGTAACACTTCACCACCATAGGGAATCAACAAAGTTTTGCTGATTTTTTCGACTTAAAATCAAAAGCCGAGAATGTATATATCGTAGGTGTTTTGATTTTCAACCACTGATACTAAGTTCAACGATAAACGACCATAAGTGTCTTCATCACCAAGTGTAACAAGGTGAATACTCCATCTATGCTCCATAAATTTCTCATCCTTGACTTGCATTTGATCATTAGGCATTACTGTTGTGACATTTAGCAGTAAGATTAGTTCATTCGGTTAGAGCTACACAACTTCCTAAAGAAACAGTCAATAGCAGTTTGCATATACAACTTCCCAAAGAGGAGCCACCAGCTTGTTCCCATCTCCAATCTGAGAGGCCCTTGGTAGTGTTTTGACCCATCTTATATGAAAGTGAGATTTTTTTATTGTGGAGTAAATAGATGAAAGAGTTTTAACAAACCAAAATTACAGTAAGGTTAACCTTGCGCCCGAAGTTCCTCTTTTGTAAGGAGTTTGTTAACCTTGCACCCGAAGTTCATCTTTTGTAAGGAGTTTCTTTCATGATGCTCTCTATTTCTAGTGAGTGGGGTTTGTGAGAGGACTTGTACCAACTTGTACCAATTTGACTGTCGGCTCCATGATTGATCACTATCATACTATCTTCGAATTATGTGTCCGCCTACACATATTTAAGGAAAAAAAATCGCCTGCGACCATTTGGTTCAATGTCATCAATTCTTCATTTTGTAAATATTTATCAAAATGTTATACATATAGGCGACCGGTTGTCGTATAACAAACACCAACCACAAGACCTCACCTCACAGTGACATTATCTTTGGAATTTGGTTACTGTTGAAGGAAAGAATCCTTCCAGATATGTTGTGTTATAGGAAATAATTTCTTCTGATATGCTGGTTAGATGTATAGGCAATTGTATATGATTCCCTTCCTTTTATAAAACACAAATTGTGGATCTATGATGTAAACCTCTTCTATATAAGAGCTGTACACTTTCTGTTGAACGATAAGAAATCGTTTATGGTATCAGAGCGGGTTACCTACGTCCACGTGTGAATGCGTAACGGCCAAACGAACTCTACGTCACCCTAAATGTTGTCTACGTGTTAGGCTTGAAAAATCGTCATACGTGCGTAGGCGTGTTGAGATATTTATCCCACATCTGGAATATGAGACATTGTCTTTGAGTTTATAAATATTTGAGTTACTTCATCCATTACCAATTGATTTTGGATGTGAACACTAAAGGCCAGACCTTTTCCCAATTGGTTTAGCTACAAACTTCTTTTTGAAGTTCTCTCACAATCCCTAAAGCAAGTGCTACAAACTTCCTTTCGAAGTTCTCTCACAACCCCTGAAGCAAGTTATTGGCTTGGGATATTTTACCAAGACTAGGCTCTTCACTAAACTATGGTGATGAAGTTGGAATAATTTCCCATGTTTAGTCTTTGAAGTTTGTCTCATTGCTTAAAATATACAATCTAGGACGAAAGAGTTGCAAAGTGATACCGGCCTTCTTTCTCTTGCTAGCTTTCTTCATTCACATTTGACACTTTTCCCCTACACTTCATGACACTACATAAAAAAAATTCCAATCAAAAAGGCGACTTTATAATTCGTGATTCAATTGACTCCATTAGTTTTTCATCTTTCTCTCCTTTTGTGGTTTTCAACTTTTTTTCATGATTATTGACTCAAAATTCAAGGCTATAGATACACTTGTAAATTTCCTTACCAACAAAAATACCTTCAAACTGTATTGGGATGAACTAGAAGGTTGAGCTGAAGTGATTTGTGTCATGTCATGGTGAAAAGTAAACCATTCCCGTTCTTTCGAATCTTTCCTAAAACTCAATCTGAAAGAGAAATGATTAAGGTCGTATTGCTTCCTTTTGCATGCAAGGGGCCAATCTTGGAGAGTTTAATCTCTACTAAAAAAAACCTCATTATGTTGCTGCTAATTGGTGTTATGTGACGCACCGAGGAGCTTGTTATTCTTTGACCTCTAGCTTTCATCATGAGCAATGCACGCTCGATTCCATGACTCAAAGAACATACATATAATGGATCACTTTGCTAATTGCCTAAATTAACAATTAGTAAATATATTTCGTCCAATAAAAATATTTCGACTATACTTTTTGTAGAAAAAATAAAATAAAAAACTGATAATGAAATCACCAGTCATGCTTTAAGATGAGAAATTAAAACTAAGACAGGTACTTGGCAGGAATTGGAGAGGAAAATATAGAACTATGGCAATCGCGTTTCTGCTAGATGATTTAAAAGGTGTATGTAGTGAAGGCGATCAATTTTAGAAATAGTATATAAGTTAAAAAGTTTTTTTTTTTTTTTTTTTTTGGTTACAGGTTAAAAAGATATTTAAGACGAACCTTCTTATTTCTTTTTAAGTTAAAATGTCTTCTAATATGCAATTCAACAAGTAGTACAACGATAACACCCAAAGGCAAATGAACATTGGAATGATCACGTTATTGCCCTACGAAATGCTCACATGGATTGAGCTCAAGCAATGGTCACGTCGAGAACATAAAGAAGATTCCGAGCAAAACTCTTTGAACTTTGGTCACATGCATATGAACATTGGAATCTCAAAGGTAACCCCCCATATACTAAAGAGTTTTGAGTAATACAAAAGGAAGTGTGGCACGTCCATTTCTTAAACTTTAGGAAATGCTACATATATGAAACTAAATTATATTATCATGATGAGGTTATTCGAATACTTGTGAGGTACGTTGTTGAATGAATAATATTAGGTGAACCACCTTAGAGCCTACCTTAGGTGACTGCTTATGTGACATTGTCACTTCATCAAACTATAATTTCAGAATATTTTCTATTTTTATTTTTTCTTAGTTACAATTTTCTTTTTCTTTTTTTCACTTTCATGTTATTGTCTTAACCCTATTTTTTCCGCTTCTTCTCTCAAATCTATATTTGCCGTCTTCATCTCTATCGATCAGACTTTCAACTGATCTATTCTCTCCTCCTCTCTCACCAATTACAATAACACTACTAGAAAAGAGAGCTAAGGGGGGACGAATAAAATGGGTATAGATATCATTTGCTTCATCTATGGCTTTTTGTGTTGATTTCATCCATAGTAATTATCTGGGAAATTTGTAGTTGATATTCCTTCAAGATGAAGGTAGTTTACACGTTGCTAGATTATTTTAAGTAAAACCTAGGTATTTTGCTTAAGTTAGGGTTAAGTTTGTATACGAGTACCAGACTTAATGAATGTTCAATTTTTTTTTTCCAGATCTCAAATCAGTTACGTATGTATATGACTCGAAATAGGCTACACACTCATCTCAAGTCTAAATATAGTTTTAGAATTTCAGAAAGCATCATCTGATGATATAAAGGATAACAACAAGCCGGCGGTACAATCTGTTAATGTGAGTCTCAATCCTAGTATATTGGGAAGATATATATTCTGTAATCAACTAGGATTATGTAAATCTTTCGGTGTAATTAGTTTCTTTCTAAGGTTAGAACTGTGCTTGTATATATATTCCAATTAAATATTGACACTTTCCTTCTAAGATGTATATTCTGTAATCAACTTGGGGTTGTTTAATACATCAGAAAATTCTCAATATTTTGTGTTCTGTTTGACTCAATCTGGCAAACAATGAAAAATCAAGTTTTTTTTATTTCCAACTGTCCTTACAATACTATAGATCTGATAAGCGAGAAATTTTTCAGCGTTACGAGAGGACCACGTGATATTATGACGTGGTCCTACATTCTAATCAAATATTGACACTTGAATTTTACTAAGAAAAAATTCATCAGTTATTTTGTCAAAGATAATTTTGGGTTTGTTGTTTCTTTTTAAACCCTAAACTATAAACTCTAAACCCTAGACCTTAAACATTAAACCCTATACCCAAAACCCTAACCCCTAAACCCTAAACCCTTAACCCTAACCTCAAACCCTAAACCCGAGTCCAAATAACTCAACAAAGACCCATAAATGTCTTTTCATAAAAAATAGAAAACCTTAGTTTTTATTTTAATTGTAATAAATCCAAGTGTCAATATTTAATTAGAATGTAGGACCACGTCATACTGACACGTGGTCCTCCTGTAGCATCTAAAAATTTCTCCTGATAAGCATAGGTAAACAGGCATTGAGGTTGTTTGATTTTCAACAATATACACGAATTAACCAAATGCTTCATCAGCTATGGCCAGAGATCAGGAGACTGCATGATAAAGTTCGAGTTCCCCGGTCGATCAATCTTCAACACAAATTATGATCTACAACTCTGTTCTAATGTATTGACAGAAATCCTGAATTCCAAAGTTGTACTTTCATTATTTTAATTCTTTAAAATCATTAACTTCGTAAAACATCAATACATCATATATAAAACGATTCAAACACCAAATAGACATGGTCAGGAAACCAATCTACAAATTAATATTGTTGAAGATGGATCAAAGCTTGTATATGCTTGGGTTTGGAGATGAAGACCGCAAATGTAGATTTGAGAGAAGAAGGGGAAAAAATAGGGTTAAAAATGTTTAAGGAAATTATATTTTTGTCCTTCTATTATGTGTCTTGCCATAATACACGTAAGATTGGTTAATTCTGTTTTCTTATTAGAATAGATTACAGTTGATAGATCTTCTAGATTTTTCGGAAAACTCTATGTAATGCCTATGAATAGGCATTTCTATCAATGAATGAGTAGACCGTTATTCTCGTTATTTTTTCTCTTTCAACACGCTATCAACATTGTGCTCTAACCCGAGCTTGATAATGAAACCTAAATAAAAATAAAAATAAAAACCTAGTTGTTTCTTACCGCCATCACCCCCAACTCATTGTTACACCGGTGGTCAGGCGCTCACCCTCAGCCCAGCCTCTTCTCGGCTGTAGCCCAGCCCTGCTGTTGATATCTGACCAGCCCCTTCAAAGTAGTCCGACGCAAAGGCTCTGATCCAGCAGCTCCGACTCGGCACCCTCGATACAACGCCAATGAGCCCCTGCCAACCCAGCCCAGCCCTTTGAAATCTCGATGACGCCTCGTCTAGCTCAGTTTGACCACCTCAGCGACGCTTTGCCTAGATTGGATCAGATTCGGCCAAGCCCAGAACACACGCCCTCCGTCCAGTACATGAATGTGTTGTAGTGAGATTAAGTGCTTAGCTTATTGTAAGGAATATATAATTATTCATGGATTTAGTTATTTATAAATCCGTTGTGACTACGATGACTAGATCATCAGAAATAATCAAAGAGCGGATTAATGCTCAAGTTTCAATACCAAATGGCATTATGATTCAAGTCACATATGCTCTTTATGCATGCATAAGGAAGCAATCGAACCGTGCTATGACTTAATCATATTCATGCCAACGTTTATCACCTAGAAACACATTGTGACAATTGATGAGAATTTCTTATGTATCATTATAATGAATGTGCAACATTCATGAATCATTGAGATTCGGTTACTTGAATCGGTTATTGTCTCTGAATCGGTTATTCTCCAATGATGAGGATGAAAACATCGACTCATGTAGGTTTTAACATAAATCGTCCGGGGCAATTTTGAACGTGTTTTGATGATCCGTATACTATAGAGTAAAGACTCTCACGGACATCCTTTCTTTTGAGCAAAGTAACCAATGAGATCAAATATCACCAAAATACAACTTAGTGGAGCTATGAGCAATGCTCACGGCCTATAGATGACATTAAAGTCATTCGCGTCATCCTCCTATATAATGGAGGCACTACTCATACTTTCATAAGCAAATATGACGCAAAAGAACCTCCTATGATCTCACATTGATCATGCTCGTTACTTGTTTTGTAAAGCCTATTCTTTAGAGAAGATTAGGAGCGACACCCTCCTATACTAAAGATAATAAAATGTAGAGACTAGCATATAAACAAGATGATAAGTCGTTGTTCACTAAGTAAGACATTAATTACAATGTCTATGAGTGATTTTATAAGAATGATACATAAGATGTTGGCTTAATGGCTTCTCATTGTTCACTTTGAGGCATAATAATATTATGGTGATGTTCACAATGATTTAACTCAAGCCATAACAATTAGCTGTTATGGAGAACCTTAACAATGGTTGAAAAGTTAAAAAAACCTATAATTTCTGGTTTTTCAACTTGCGGACTCGTCATTGTGAGATCCGGTTCAACAACTTTTGGACCGGTTCATGAGAATCTGTTTGTGGCCACGGATTCCTAACATCCAAATCTACCAATGTACAAAATTTCATGACATTTAGAGAAGTGGAAGGTGGTGAACCGTTCGATATAAGTGTTCACGGATGTCCAGCGACTTCGATGGACGGTTCGACAGGTTTTAGGCCGGTTCCGTCGTTGAGGCTGGCGGTTTTGTAATTCTAACTTCCATTTCTACCTGCTTAGAAAATTTGGTAGTGTTTGGAGCATTGGAGAATAGTGAACCATTAAAGGAAGTGTAAAACAAAGGTCCGGTGATACTGGCGATCGGTTCAACCGGTTTCTTTTTGACTGGTCCTGGCGGTGAGGCCAGCGGTTTTTTTTTTGGACCTATAAGACTAACGACTACGGGTTGTAGCAGGGTTATAGTTTTACTTATTCATCTTTTCCCACCATCATTCAAATCTTTATGTTATGGTTGTAACGGTATGCATATTTGTTAACAGATTGAGTTAACGCTCTGCAATTTATATCGTCCACATGTTGTATGTGCCAAATTGCGCCTCCACAAGCTCACAATGATGGGTTATTTTATGAATATTGACTTTGAATAAGACATGAGCTTCCGACTATAGTCCGTTTTTATAAAGACCTTGAAAGACAATATCTTTTATGTCACTTTGATGAGCCAGTCTTCTCGTCTTTAGGGGGAGATAAGAAAAAGAATGTTCAAGTAGAACGATTTGGAATTGTTGTGGTTTGTCCTTACTGTGTCATATCAAGTTCCCTAAAGTGATGAGAACACATATACATGTTGCAAACATGCTTGCAAGGATTGATGTCTGGATAAGGACACGATTGATGTCCGGATAAGGACATGTTGATGTCCGGATAAGAGGATATGTCGTCACCCATAGATGGTGACATGGTGACACCACAAATGTGGTAGATGGTGTTGCTAGGCCGTGGCTCCCATGATTTAGGGGGAGGCCACTTGGTTCGATACATACTCGCCAAGGAAGAATGCGAGTTTGACACAACTTGATCATTTGATCAATGATACTCATCGTCGGTTATTTCTAAATTATGGTCATCATTGGGGGACGCCTCAATGTCAATACCAATCCATATAGAGATCTCTACACTTAGAAATTATACCGGTGTACATGATGACGTGGTTTAATGAGTTTGATATCGAACCATACTTCCTTGAGAAAATACCAACGTTGTAGATTGGCCTAAATGGAAAGATGCGATCTAGTTTAAACAAAGAGATAGTGTTTTGGTTAGGTGACGCTGACACCCCAAGTGTAAACTTTATCAGTTATGTCTTTGTTAGAAAGTGTAGTGAGAAAAAGAGTTTAGACTCACCTTCTGGCGCAAGGTCTCTCACAATTACCCTGAAATCGACTACGATGAGATATATTCTCGTAATGGATGTCATTGCACTCCACTACCTTGTCAGTTAGGTAGTTTCTGAAAAACTGAACAAGCAGCTTGTGGTCACAACTTATCTTTGTTGGGAACTAAGAGATGTACATAAAGATCTTGAATAGATCAGTTTTCACCAAAATCAAGTGGTTCCTGACCACATAGTGTGTTTGCAAGGTATTTGCTAAGTATCTACTTGATTAGGGAAGAGATATGAAGAATTATGCCTATTTGCGTGTAAATTATGGATGAATCGTGATGAACTCTTGTTAAACTAAGAGATGCCACTGGTCCAAAATAAAGAATGAAAGGATCTTGGGAATACTTGGTCTCGAAAGTGAGGACCGTTATTAATGATGATGCTTATTTATCAGTCGGCTTAAGGCAAGCTAAATGACGATGAAGTTATGCCTATATGTATCCCTTGATCGGTCGAAGTCTTGAGAAGACTCGTTTTGTCCATATGACAAAGAATTCTTAGGAGAAATTCTCCATCTAAGTACGGTAGCACATTCATGTACTTGTTACAATATGCTTGACTCGACATCTCATTCACTACAAACTTGTAAGGCCAAGTTCTCCTTAGTCTTTCAACTCTCTTCCTAGCGGTCGAGCATTTTCGCTCCTTTTTAGATGAGTGTGAATAAGGAATATCAAGGTAGTGGCTGGATGCGCCCACGCAACACCAATGTAATAACAGTGATTTCTTCTATGAAAGGTTCAGGCTTATTTATCCCTACAAAAAGACATATCAAATGTGAAATCAGAATCTACCCAGTTTCGTAGGTCAACTTCCACAGGACCTGCAAGATAGCCCATTTGTTGGAAAATGATGCAATTGGTACCATTGAAAAGGTCTATGTGTCTACTTTCCAGGGACACCAATTATTTGATCACACCTATCATATTGCGTGAGTTATGGCTATTTTTGTAAAGTAGGACGGATCTATCGGAGGATCTGCTTTGGCAAAACAGTCAACTTCGACAGAGCTTTGTGATCAGCTCACGATGAACTAGATTATGGATCGGACCTTATATGGTTGGAAAACTACGTGTATCTAGTTTCCAGAACTTTTTACGGTTCGACCATACCTATTGTATTGAAGACGTTATGACTGTTTAAGTACACGAAGGTCATGTCATGTGTGAATCTGATTTTCAACACAAACTTATGTTTTGAGTTGTTAGGCAACATTCTCCTTCAAGATCAAAGTAATGCTAAGCATAGCAAATCTGATCTAAGGTTGTGGCTGGATTTAATGACTAAATCGTTGCCTAAGTCTACTTTTGAAGTATGTGAAGTGTATTAGCTTGCACCGTTTATCTGTACTCCGAGATTGAGTTACCAATCAGGAGGAGTCGTTGTGTAAACATCAGGGGGATTCTACATGCATCACATGTTATCTTCAATTGTAGTTGGTGCGTTGTGCTCTTTTTCCCTTCATCCAAGTCCTTTGTTTTACCCAAGAGGTTTTTGTTTTACTTTGTAAGGTTTTTTACCGAGGCAACATCATAAGCACCATATCGTATTAGAGACGTAACACAAGGGGAAGTGTTTAAGAAAATTATATTTATGTCATTCTATTATGTGTCTTGCCCTAATACACGTAGGATTGATTAATCCAGTTTCCTTATTAGAATAGATTACAGTTGATAGATCTTCTAGATTCTTCGGGAGACTCTATGTAATGCCTATAAATAGGTCTTTCTATCAATGAATGAGTAAACCGTTATTCTCGTTATCTTTTCCCCTTCAACAAAAAGACAATAACATGTAGATGAAAAAAAAAATTGTAACTAAGAAAAAATATAAAATAATTTGAAATCAAAGTTTGATGAAGTGACTATGCCACATAAGCTGTCATCTAAGGTGAGTTATAAGGTGGTTCCCGAAAAGGTTGTTCATCTAGCATTATTCTTGTTGAATTCTTAAGCTGGTAGAAATTAGGTTATTCATATTCAAATTCCCAAATTTGTCCATTTGATTGTTTACATTTCCTCACCTCCATACTATAAGAACATATGCAATTTGGTTATGAAGATTTTCTTTAATGAAAGCAAAGAAAAACTCAAATACAAGAATGTGCAACAATCTGATTTTGATTGATCATAATTTGGTGTCAAGAAAACATGCAAAGACATATATGACATGAATTTATATATCACTACCAGAAGAAAGGTTATAGCCGACGAAAAAAAAAAAAACCAGGCCGACGAAGCATTTTTTCGTCGGCTATAGTGGGCTTTAGCCGACGAAAATTTATTTCGTCGGCTAAGGTAAATTTTCGTCGGCTATGATGTCCACTTTAGCCGACGAAATTTTATTTCGCCAGCTATTTTAAATTTTCGTCGGCTATGACAAACTTTAGCCGACGAAAAAAAATTTCGTCGGCTAAAGAATTTATGTCGTCGGCTAAAGTTCACAAACCATGGCCGACGAAATATTTAAAGGTTTAGCCGACGAAATTCATAGTCGTCGGCTAAAGTGCTTTATATTTGCAGATCTGGGCAGCAGCAGCTCATTTCGAAAAAAACGGAAAAAAAAACGGGAGAAGAAAAAAGGGGAGAAAAAGTTTGGGTGTTGTCGAAATCTGTCCATAATCAGTTTGTGGAGCCATATATAGGTACGTATATGTATATATATGTTGATTAATTGAGTTTTATTTGAGTTGATCGATTTTAATTAGTGTGATTAATTGAGTTTATTGATTTTGATTGTGATTGAGTTGATTAATTTTGAGTACGTTGGATGTATATATATATATGTGTTGATCGATTTGGTTGATGATTTGAATTGATAATATATATGAATTAATTTGTTGTTAATAAATAGTAAATATATATATATATATATGTTAATATTAATTTATAATATTATTGTGTTGATATGGTATGAAGTTGTTGATGATATATATGAGTTCATAATGATAATTTCGTAATTAATTAGTTGTAGTACGTACGTAGAATATATATATACTAAATGAATTGAGATTTTATATATGGCATGAAATTTTATTAATAATTAGCTAGCATCGTTATAAATATATATATATTTTGTTATATTTTCAGGATATGGATAAGAGTTGGATTTCGCTTCCAAAATGGGACAAAAGATACGGTGCAGGAGTTATGAGTTTTCTAGAATATGCGATGGATAATGCTAACGGAAATACAATTTTCTATTGCCCGTGCACGAAATGTCAGTGTCGCAGCGATATGTATCGATTTCCCATTGACAAAGTATGGCAGCACCTGAGGAGTAACGGGTTTTGGGAGAAGTACACATGTTGGTTATATCACGGTGAAACATCATCAGGGGGTCCGCATGATCATGGCCAATTTTCCGAGACGGGCAGTGCTAGTACATCCAACGATCCAACAACGACATTCATCAACGACATGTTTCCTTATGAGAGCGGTGTATGCGCTCAAGGACAGTATATGCCTGACCCGGTGCAGCCCTTCCCTAGAGCTGTGAACACTGCTGGTATTGAAAAGTACAACAAACTGCTTGCTTTCCAACAGACCCCTGTGTACCCCGGTTGTCAGAAGACCGTTCTTGAAAGTGTGATGGACGTAATGAGGATTAAAGTTGAGACAAAATCGACCGTGAAGGCTGTTGATGAGTATCTACAGTGATTTTTATTTATTTTTATTACACACTTTAGCCGACGAAATAAACTGTGATTCGTCGGCTAAACTACCTTAGCCGACGAAAAAAGACTTAATTTCGTCGGCTAAACTTGTTTTTTTATTTTTTTTAATTACTCACTTTAGCCGACGAAATACAATGTAATTCGTCGGCTAATATGGTTTTTGCCGACGAATAACCTAATAATTCGTCGGCTATAGTTATTTTTTTTATTTTTTAATTACATACTATAGCCGACGAATATGTTAGGGTATTCGTCGGCTAAACCCTAAAATATTTCTATTACCTACTATAGCCCTATGTTCGGTGGTTATTTTGCGTAAAATTTTTATACGACTTGTTGCGTGTCATCGGTTTGAAACTATTTTCAGTTGGAGGTCCGGCCAAAATACGTAATTTAGACGGTCGAACGACCTTTTCCGTGCGTTTAGGGGTTTGACTTACGAGATTGACCGTCCGGATCGAGCCCTTATTCTTTTCGGATCAAGTTGAATTTTTTCCCATACATGTATTTTATCATGGTGGTCAGATCTGACGGCTGGATTTGTGTTTCTCAAGTTTGATCATCACGATCACAACATGTGTACTAATGTTGTATAACTTGTTTACCAAGTGTTATGTAAATGTTCCGTTTCAAAAACAAACTATACGTAGATCCTTCAAACGTAAAAAAGTCGTGAAATAAGACATGACTAGAATGGTGAAATAAGTCTACGGTTGAAAAATCACGGTATTCCGGTCATGTCTCGGTGCCGATAGTTGCGGTTAATTCAATTTTCCATTCTTTCTCCCTATGGGTAGCCCCG
Source organism: Fragaria x ananassa (assembly GCA_034370585.1). NCBI lineage: Eukaryota > Viridiplantae > Streptophyta > Magnoliopsida > Rosales > Rosaceae > Fragaria > Fragaria x ananassa. The sequence continues at coordinate 21,011,406 of CP139765.1, read as the reverse complement.
GTTTCGGTGGTTATTTTGCGTAAAATTTTTATACGACTTGTTGCGTGTCATCGGTTTGAAACTATTTTCAGTTGGAGGTCCGGCCAAAATACGTAATTTAGACGGTCGAACGACCTTTTCCGTGCGTTTAGGGGTTTGACTTACGAGATTGACCGTCCGGATCGAGCCCTTATTCTTTTCGGATCAAGTTAAATTTTTTCCCATACATGTATTTTATCATGATGGTAAGATCTGACGGTTGGATTTGTGTTTCTCAAGTTTGGTCATCACCAGAACAACATGCCAAATGTATAAAGGTTTAGCCGACGAATTTCAAAGGTTTAGCCGACGAATTTCAAAGGTTAGCCGACGAATTTCAAAGGTTTAGCCGACGAATTTTAAATGTTTAGCCGACGAATTTCAAAGGTTTAGCCGACGAATTTCAAAGGTTTAGCCGACGAATTTCAAAGGTTTAGCCGACGAATATATGTATAGCCGACGAAATTTTGTTCTTTAGCCGACGAACAAATTATTTCGTCGGCTAAAGTCCTCGGGTTTTAATTGCGAACCCTAGCCTCCTCCCTCATTTCTGCAGTTTTTCAACCCTAGCCCTAGCCTCCTCCCTCCCGGTCTCCTCCTCCTCCCTCCTCCCTCCCGGTCTCCTCCTCCTCCCTCCTCCCTCCCGGTCTCCCGGTCTCCTCCTCCTCCCTCCTCCCTAGTGGTGTTGTTTGTCTGCTCAAGGTACGCTCCCATAAACTCCAAATTCATCGATTTCTTTTCTGCAAATAAAATATATGGATTGATGATTGCTTCTGCGTTTTGCCATTTTGGTTGTATAAAACTGAGAATGACCGTAACTTGTATGTGTTGGGTTTCGATTTGTAGTACCAGTAGTTGGATACAGTAGTTGGATATGTGCTAACGTAATTTGTAGTTTCGTAACTTACTGAGAATGACCGTAACAAAAATAATTTGAAGGTGTGTATACAGTAGTTGGATATGTGCTAATAAAATTTATTTTAATGTAATCATCTTGTTAAATTTGTAAATTATATTGGACAAGTGAGTTGTGTAAAAATCGGATAAATATTTAACAAATAATAATTTACGAGGTTGTTAAATTATAAAAATGATGGTTAAAAAAACAAAGTGACCCAGCGAAGTTGTAACATTTTAAATTATTGTAACATTTTAAATTTTTGTAATTTTTAACATTACAAAATTTTAAATTATTGTAACATTTAAAATTATTTTTAACATTACAAAATTTTAAAATTATTGTAACATTTTAAATTTTAACATTTCTGTAATTTTTAATATTATGAATAAATTGTTTTAATATTATTGAATTGTTGTTTTGTAATTTTTAATATTATTAAAAATTTTAACACTAGATTAACTAGAGAATCGGGATGAAAACGCGAAGTTGAAGAAAGGAATAAAACTTGTAATCTATTTTTTTTGTTAATTTAATTTGTGTTAATTAAATTTGTTTTGTAATTTAATTTGTGTTAATTTAATTATGTTAGTTTATGTGTTTATTTTTGAATTTATGTGTTTATTTTTGAATATATGTGTTAATTTATTTTTGATTTCGAATTTAGTTTTACGATATGTTAGTTAATATATAATATTGTTATGTAAGTAAAATATATATATATATATATCTATATATATATTGGTATTTGCGTGTAAATTTTTATTGAATAAGTATAATTTTAAAAATGTATAATTTTTTATAAAACAAAGACAAAATAATCTAAAGCCTTTAATTAATATTATAAATAGGATGAGCGGCTTTTTTCGATCGAAGAAGAGTTCGAAGGGCCAAAGGTCCGAATCGTCTGAGGGAACCTCTAGCAACCCTCAAACGACGTTTCAGGGCCACATGACAGCCAGACGTGCGAGCCTTCTGGAGACAGCGCCGGAGGTGCCCGTTTCATCGAGGCAGGCGGCCGTCCCTCGTTCCTCGAGGCCCTTCACGGAGGTGTCTGCACCTCGTATGCCCGAGATACACCGGGCGCCCACTCCGGGTCCTACTTCTTCGGATAGTGGGTCATCTGGGGTACAGATGCCGCCGCCTCATCTGTTCCTTCCGCGGATGATACCGGCGATACCTGTAGTCGATGACTCAGGGACGCCGATTTATCCACTGCCCTCGCCAGTGGCTCCATCAGCGGCGTACCGGTTCCTGCCTTTTGATACGCCTCTTATTTCTGCGAGGGTATCATCATCGGCGACAGAGCCGGAATCCGTCGCGAGCTCCTCAGGTAATCAGTCAGGCAACTTGATTACTTTTAAAGGGTCATATATATATATATATATATATATATATATATATATATATTTTAATAATCAATTTGGCCGAATCATGTCATAGGCACAAAGAAGAAGAGAGGCCCCGTCACAGGGAAAGCTCTCGAGAAGATGGTGAGTACCATGGGGAGGATCCCCATCGATACTGACGGGGATGGCCACGCAGTATCGGGCGGGAAGTCGAGGATGTACTCCGCCCGCGTGGGTGCTCTCATTAGGGATAGAGTCCCTATGCTGTGGTCCGACTGGGGCGAGGTCCCGCAGGAGGTTAAGGACATGGTCCACAACGCGATGTCGGTGAGTTTATGGAAGCATATTATGTATTAAATTGTTGATTTCTCAAAAAGCTAAACTAATAATAATCGGTTAAATACAGGTGTGGTTTGAGGTTCCCGAGCACCTGAGGGACAGCTGGGCCGACGTTACGCATGGGGGAAGGTACGTTGGGAAGTTAATGAAAAACAATTTTGTATGTGATATTAATAATATTTCTAATATTTTTGTTGTATCTGTAGGTACAAGGAGTGGAAGAACGAGCTGCGGACCCATTGGACTAAGCACGGGAACGCACGTTCTGGTACCCCTACTGAGTTCCAGTACAGGGAGTACGAGTGGCGTTGGCTTCTGACATCAGAATTCAACAACCCTCGTAAACAGGTATTTAAATAAATTAGTTAGTTAATTTAAAAATAAGTACGTGCGTTTTAAAATATTCTACTAATAGTTTACTTTTTTCTTTGAAGGCGGTTTCCCGGGTGAACGCTCAGAACCGGCAACGCAACACAAGGAACCATCATGCCGGTTCTAGACCGTTCGGTGTCTTCATGGACGAGGCGGCCAAGGAACATCCAGAAGTCAACCCCTACGTCTATACGTACGAGAAGGCATATCCTGACTCCCAGGAGGATATTGTAAGTCACTTTACGTTTTTAAATTTTTAAATTTATGTAAAAATTTTAATTAATAATTTTTTTCCTATCCATATAGGCGAGGGTGAGGGAGGCTAGTGACGAGGTCCTGAGTACCTTAGTGAGGGAGGGATGGCCGGACACGCAGGATTCCGAGATGTCCGAAGCCATGTCCCGGATCGACAATTCGGATCCGACGATTGGGGCGAGGATCATGGGCACAGCCTTCCCACCGAGAGGAAACAACTTCTACTGCCGAGGTCTAGGAAAGAGAGGCGAGGGGGTCCTGAAGAACACTCCAGGATTTCAACGAAAGGCAACCTCGACCGGGACCAGCACCACGTCCACGATCAACAGGACGACTCAGCTAGAGTCGGAAGTTCAGAGACTACGAGAACAGCAAGCTGCTCAAGCTGCTCAGGCTGCTCAGGCTGCCTCGCAGCAAGCCTATATTGCCTCGTTGGCAGCCTTTAATACCGCGCAGGCAGCCTATGTTGCCGAGATATATGCCATCCAGCAGGCCCAGCAGCAGCAGATGTTGCAGTACATGCAGGACTTTGCAGCTGCCCAGAGTCAGGGACTTCCGCCTCCGCCCATGACGCTACCCCAGCCGCCGCAACCTCCGCAGCAGTCCCCAGAAGATGACTTCAATTTAGACGATATAGACTTTACGTAGTTGATAATATACGTTTATGTAAATTGATACTTTTATGTAGTTCATATATTCTTTTATGTGTTTGTTGTTGGTTATATGAAATTGTTAAATATGTCTTTTGCAGCTTGCATGGAATGGTAATTCAGAAATTTCGGGGTTTTTTTTTTTACTGGAATGCACTTATAGCCGACGAAAAAAGCCTTAATTCGTCGGCTAAAGTTTTTTTTTTTTAAAAAAAAAAAGTTTAGCCGACGAAATAAGCTTTAATTCGTCGGCTAAATGTCTATAAGGCCGACGAAAAATACAATATTTCGTCGGCCATAGATGTTTTATAATTTTTTATTACAAACTTTAGCCGACGAATATTTTAAATTATTCGTCGGCTAAAGTTTCGAAGATAACCGACGACATTATTCGTCGGCTATAGTTCATACTTTAGCAGACGAAATAATGTCGTCGGCTATAGTATGACTATAGCCGACGAAATAATGTCGTCGGCTAAAGGTTGGACTATAGCAGACGATATTATTTCGTCGGCTATAGTCATACTATAGCCGACGAAATTTTTTGTCTCGTCGGCTAAAGTCATTACAGACGACCCTTTCCCGACGACACTATAGCCGACGAACCTTCGTCGGCTAAGGTTGTAGCCGACGAATTTTTTTAACAGGGCGACGAAAATTTTTCGTCGGCTAAACTGCCTGTTCTGGTAGCGTATATTCTCACTTTCTCGGCATACATAAAGTTAGCAAAGCAAAAACTGCAAAACTAATTTCACGAAGTACACAGGTGAAGCAATACTTTATAAGGTTGCTTCCAATAAGATTATCATTTGCTATATAGAGATTGATCGTGTTAAGAAGAATATCACGATTATACTCAAAGCGATCTCTTTCTATCATGGTTTTTAATACTGATCAACATGAAGCACATACTCACCTGTTTCTGATGACATATCTTTTGAAAAGATATACATCTTAAAGAACCAACATTTTCATTTTTTTTTCCTCACCCGAAATTCTAAAGTTATATTACGCAAACTAATTTTCTTATGGCCAAAAAAGAAAAAAAGAAAGAAAAGTGAATTAGGGTTTGTTGAAAGGGCGTTTCTTATGGGCATGTAAAGAAGCGTTTCTTTTCTCTCGTTTCCTTTTGGCCTTTTGCCCCACGTAGGCTTTGTGTGAAGCTTCATGTCTCGTTCTCAGAGGCACAGACAATAAAAATGCATGGTTACCATCACATTGTGGCCACCATATATGCATATGACATACACGATACATATCATATGGCCATAATAGCATAACAAAAATCCTCATCAAAACTAAATGGGGTGGGGGGAGTGGGGGACATTCAGTACCGCTCGCTACACGACCTGCTTGATGGCAGCTCGTGACCCAGAATGGAATGTTAAAATATAGCACATATTCCTTAAACACTGAACATTTTTTTTAACTGTGGTAGTACTAGTACGAAGTGAAAAGCGAAATTCACCACACTCATTCACCTCCATTTGGAACTGATGGATCTGAGTAATCTTGAAGACCTCATGTTTTCCATTTTAACCTGAGAAATAGTGTAACGAACTGACTAGCTAGTTGTGATGTTCTTTTGCTAATGAAGGCCATAACCAAATTAAGAGGGACAACCAAGAAGAAGGCGATTGGCAAATGACAAATTTGATTATTGGCAAAGCATGTTGGACACATACATGTCAAGAGTTGCGTGTATTTCATGAAGGTCTGGATGACGAAAGTTCCAAGTATTTCCTTGAAAGGGATCCAACAACCAACCTGGCCAAATTATGCGATGGACAAGTGTTTTGCTACGGAAAGATCACATTAAAATTAAAAAAAATATATTATTAATATATTCCTAATTACTAGATATACATCTCATACTTAATACACTATCTATTAACTTTCTTGTTTTAATATTTTATTAAATACACATACCCAAATTTCTTATAATACCTTCATTTAACATACACAACTTATTAACTAAATTTAACATACATAACTTATTAACTAAATACACAACTCATTCACTACACATATTTTCTACATCGGTTACTCAATTTATTCAAAAAAAAAATCAAATTACTGAGTTTTTTCTCAAAATGTTTCATCTTTCCTTATATTGTTTCACCTCATTGACATATTCCTCGAAAATTTTTATTTTTTCTCTAAAAAGTTTCACTTTGTTAAGATTTTCCTCGAGGGATTTCCCTTTGTTAACATATTTTACCATCAGTTTTGCTCGCCAAATTTTCTTCTCAATGGGTCTCTAACTCAAATTGATTTCAAGATTTTTTGAGTCTACCGAATCAAACAAAACAAAATAATACATTACCAAAGTCTTTAATTGAACTTTCAGCATTAGAATGGTCAATCCTGTGTAAAACTAAATTAATCGATTCTTGGGAACCATTGCATGATATTCATATGTGGTGTCAAAATATTGGTACTCGATTCAAGCTAAAAATTAGAAAATGTTTGAAGTACAATTGTTAATATGAACGTCTTAAACAAGATATTTTATTTCAACTAATTTTTTTTACTTTTGATATGAATGTTTTTTTGGTAATTTTACGTACCCACACTGTCTTATATAATTTGTATATAAAAAAGATGTGTATTTATCATTTAGAGATGTGTTAATAAAAAAAATCATTTACTTGACTCATAGAAGAGATAAATTCTAAATGTTATGGTTGTGATCTTATCGACAAAAGTCATAGTAATTGTTCATTGCATTACAAATGTATATCCTTTTCTAAATAAACTCTTGTATCTCATATTGACGTACTTAGATCATGAGAATGAGATTCTTAAAGGCGATCGTTTTTATGTAAATTTCTATTACTAGCTTTTACAGTCTAATAAATATCAAGAATAAAAAAATGTTCAAATCCCAAAAGAGCACAAGTGTAAGTTGCATTGTTGATTAGGTAAAGTGAAAGATCATATTCCATGATTTCCATTGGTTTTCTTCTCAACTTCAACTCCCCTAGGAAAGTAAGAAGTTGAAAATGAGGTAAAAAACAGAGAGCTAAAAGAAAACAAGCTAGGGCTGGTTTTGTTTGGTAAATAAGTTAGGTGCGTTTGTATTGCGGGCAGATGGTTGTGCTAGAGAGGCATGTCTGTAATGTCCTCCCAATGGCCACTAACCGTGGTACCTTCCCTTCCCCACGACACACCCATCGCTGTTAATCCATTATATATATGACCATAGAGAAAGCTATGGCTTTGCCTGGCTGGTCCTTAACAATACTATACTAATTCAGGGGCAGACAGTACTCTCGGGTCAGGACAAGGAGCCTTTAAGCCACTTCTGCCCCTGTAATTGTCCCGCACTGGCTTCTGCATCATACACAGTAGTCCCAGCACCTCCACCTCCACTCCTAAATGAGACAGACTCAGACTCTGCCTTCCTTCAGTAACAGTACCATAGGACAACCCCGAGGCTATAACTCAACTAAAGCAAAGGACAGCCATAATAGGACAACCTTCGGGTTAGCTTAGCTGTCGACATGTTACTGGTTCTCGTTTGACTGCCTTCATTTACCCAGATTCGTTTACACACCCGACCCGACGCGACCCGGCCAGCCGTCCTTGCTGGTGAAATGGAGGAGGTGGGAGCAGGAGAGTCGCTGTGGAATCTTTTGTGGTCTGTCAAGTCCTAGTGTCCTCTCAACCAATTTATAAGCGTTTCTAATCAACTTGTCGTTGAAGTGGAATGAGATGATTAATTGGTAAATTTTTTCTTTTATTTGCTTGATCAATTGCATTGATTTCCTTGTCCTTTTAATTTTGAGAGACATTTGAGGATGACAAATATGACATTGCTGCTATACTGCTATAGTATATTGTGACTTGGACAAATGACTTTAAGTAACAGCCTACAAAATCCATATTTAAATTGAAAAGATGCTACATGAGTATTGCAAATACAAAACAACTGAAATAATTGAAACATGGATACAACATACAAGTGAATTGGTGAGATTTGTGAAGATGGTATTCCTCACCTAAGTTGTGTCACATAGTACCTAAATTGTGTCAAATAGTACCTAAATGCTTTGTTATGGAAATTGGAATCATAGAAAAACATGCCTTAGAAAACTAATAAATCAAACCAAACCAATATGCTCACAAAATTGACCACAACCCATATACTAAACTAATACTATTCTCCTTTGGTCCAATGAACACATAGTACCTAAATTGTGTCAAATAGTACCTAAATGCTTTGTTATGGAAATTGGAATCATAGAAAAACATGCCTTAGAAAACTAATAAATCAAACCAAACCAATATGCTCACAAAATTGACCACAACCCATATACTAAACTAATACTATTCTCCTTTGGTCCAATGAACAACTCCATATACATTGTCTTAATTTAATTTGTGTTAAGAATCTTTCCAGATCATATTTTTCTTTCTAAATTTCAGACCCCATGACCATGAGTTGAAATGTGAGTGAATGATGAGGTATGACATGTCCCTGTTCAAGTAGTTGCACTTCAAAATCTCACACAATATCAACACTTTACCCAGTTTTTGGTGCCTTCACAAGATGTTGAGTGCTTAACTGCTGATCCTCATCTTGCACATTATAATTAGGATGTAAACCAAAAACAGACAGTAATGGCTAGAAAGAAACAAAATCAGACACATTTTGCTAAGCTTTCAGATATAAATCCACATGGGACTATGCCCAAATTGACATTTAACCACCATCATAACATTAACTTGGATCAAAAGCATTGACAAAGAGTTAGAAACAGAACAAAATAGTAGCTAGATTAACCCACAGGACAAAACTAACCCAAAAACCCATCTCCATGTCCTACACGTTCTGCCTAACCTCTTATTTACAGTTCTCTTCTGATATCTTAGCTCATTGGTTCATCATCACATTCACATAATTGAGCAAGCATTTGGGTTCTCATCACTGAACATCTGAGGTGCATGAAGAGGATTCCCCGTGTAGATCATTGGAGGTGGTGGATAATCATACCCATAAACATGACCATAAGGAGGAACCTGCCCAAACCAGGGTTGGCCCGCCGGAAAATCCATCTTGTCCAATTTCCCACCTCCCCTACCACCAGCATTGCCGCCCTCTCCTCCTTCCCCCTTGTTCTTCTTACCACCTCCACCATTGTCCCCGCCGCCTTCGCCTTTCTCCCCTTTCTCCGTGTCTTTGTCCTTCTTGGGTGGCACAATCTCCACAGTCCTCTTGAGCCTCAATTTGAGACTCTCAGCCACAGCCTTCATGTCCATTGCCCCCTTCACAGTCACCATGTCCTTCTCCTTGTCAATGCTCATGTCATGGAACCCTGTCACACAACCCAAAATGTTAACATTCACCATCACAAACGCCGCCGTTTCAAGTAAAAGAAAATTTACGGATAACCTCACCTTTGGTCTTGGTGACGATCTTGTGAATCTTCTCAATGCAACCCTGGCAGTGCAGATTGAGCTTGAGAACAGCCGTCGTCACCGGAGGCTACGCAAACAGAGGAATAATAAATTAATTAAATCACAAACCCAAATTTATTAATTGAGGTAGGTACGGTGTGCACAATAAGAAAAGCGCATGTTAGCAAACGGACCAGTCTCTCACTCACCTCTTTGGGTTTTTTGTCGTCCTTTGCTGCTTTCTCAGGCTGCTTCTTGTTGCTGTTGTCGTCTTTCTCTTTCTCCTTCTCCTTCTCCTTCTCCTTCTCCTTCTTGGGCTGCGGCGAGATGAGGTCCACCTGCTTCTTCAGCTTTCCGGCGAGCTTTTCCCGGAGCTTTGCTGGGTCCACTTTTCCGACCACAGTCAGCTTGTGGGCTCCTGTCTCCGGCTTCACCGAGTCGACACCTTCATCAAAATGCAAGCAAAGTTAAAAATCGAATCTGGGTTTAATGCAGAAACAGAGCATTTCTTCTGGAATATACTCTCTTTTTTTTCATGCAAAAAAAAAACCGAAGTTTGCAAAATATAAAAACCCCAAAACCCAGAAACAGTGATAATCAAAATGGTTATAACGAATCGGTGTTGAATCTACAATTTGGGGAAGAAACAGCATTGAATGAACATTATGGAAACAGAGCGCGTATCAGTGAACACAGAAATGGAAAGCATTAAATAAACATGGGTTTACGAAATTAGGAAGTATTTGAGGCTAAAAAGTAACGGAAAATCAAAACTTGCAAAGGAAATCTTACAGTTAAAGTGGGTTTTATGGACTAGGAAAAGGAGCATTTTACCTTCAAAGGCTTTGAGGGTTTTGACGATTTTGGAAGTGCAGCCGTCACAGTGCATGTCAATCTTCAAGACCACAGTGATGGGGTTGTCATCCTTCTTCTTCTCCGCGCCGTCGCCGGTCTTCTTGTTGTCTCCGCCGCCGTCGCTCTTCTTCTTCTGCATTCACCCAACAAAGAAAAACCCATTAGTATTCACACATCACAAAATTCACAGATAGATTTTAGAGAAACTGAACACACAGAGAGAGAGAGAGAGGGAGGTGAGGACTCACAGCGCCCATGGTGAGTTTCTGGTTTGGTTGGTTTTTTTTTTTTGGCTGTGGGAGTGGAAATCGGAGAGTTGTGAGAGAAAATGGTGAGACTGGAGAGAGGTCGTGGGTATTTAAAGGCAGTGAGGTTGAGGGAGAGTGAGTGTTCAGTTTTATGACGCTGCAGGTGGGTGGGTTAAATTGGTCATTTCAGTATTGATGATGATGGATGATGGATGATGGATGATGGTAGTGTGATGTATCATCATGTATGATTATGAGGATGATGGTAGTGTGATGTGATTTGATGTGATTTGAGATCTGAGGAGGGTTTCTACGTGTGGTGTGAGCGCGTGTGGGGGCTCTAGAACGACGCGTGTGAGAAGCTTCATCGTAATTTTGAAGATCCTTGAGAGAATTGGCTTGTGATTTTTTCCAAGATGAGACATATCGAAGTTTCGTCAGTGGTTTGCTAAAGGGTCTTTTACACCCAAAGGTACAAAGTATGGGTAAAACATTACAGACATTTCAAAGTACTCACTAGGACAAAAAAAAAATGGTTTAAACAACACTTGGTTCCATATTACTCCTTGCTCGGGTTTTATTTTTATTTTTTATTTTATTATCGATGAACAAAGATTTCATGAAGTGGGAAATTTTACATCAAAAGCCTAGTAAAAAGAAAGTCATGACTGGTCTGTGCTTGTGAGGAATCTCCAAAAGAAGTACACAACCTAATTTCAATTCTTCATGCTTTAATAGGCTTTTAAAAATAATAGATATAAAATCTAATAAGATTGAGCATAAACAAACAGTATAAGGCCCAACTAAAACAACAAACAAAAGAAAACCCTAATGCTACACTTCTCATCCTCTTCAGCCGCTACCACAAGCCCATCACCACCACCGAAGGAGATCCAAAATTGCAGTTTGGGAAGAGGCCCTAACGCCAAAACCCGATCAAAATAACTCTGAAAACAAACAAACAAACAAAAGAAAATAGAGGATCTGGACACATATTTATCATCTCCACAAAAGAAATTTGCACTATAACAGTTGATTTGCAGCCATAATTCAGAGAACAGATTTGAGTAAAGCCAAAGACTTCGAAAATAGAACAAAGAAGGAGGTGGTGCATGCTGTCACGCCCCAACCCCTAAATTTTACCTTAATTACTAGCATAGTGGTAAAAAAAGTTTTACCGTCTTCGTCATTAAGTTTATAATTTAATTGATCTCCAGAGAGGTTGTGGATGACGATTATTTCGAAAGATTTTATTCGAAGGAAGAAAATGTGATGACGGTAAAAATGGTAAATTTTAGCTAGTTAAAAGGTAATTTTTATTAGGGTATTATTTTTGGGGTGTTAAATTTTGGAGTGGGTTTTTAATGGGGTGTTGGACCGGTTTGGGCCAAACCCACTTTTTCCTCCCGCTTCTCTCTCTCTCTCTTCCTACCGACTCTCTCTCTCTTCCCGCTTCTCTCTCCTTGCCGGAACTTCTAGCCGCCTGTTCGTCGTTGTTCGGCCGCCCCAGACCGCCGCACCGGAACAGTCGCTTATACAACACACAAAATTGCTGTTCACAAAATCACTGTTCATAAGCTTATGAACAGTACTCGTGAACAGCCGCATAACACAAAAACCACTGTTCATAAGCCTATGAACAGTGCTTGTGAACAGTCGACCAAGCTTTAGATACCCGCCGCTTGTCGCGGTGTATATAGTGCATGGAAAACATTTGTATAGTTATAGCTAAATCTCCAAAAAAACAAAAAAAGATCTTCCAGCGGACTCCGCGCCCTTCTCTTGGGTGAAGAAATAGAAAAATCTAGAGACTAATAGTGATCCCCCAGCGGACTCCGCGTCCATATCTGGGAATGAAGAGGACAAAAAAAAAAAGTGATCGAACTTCGGGCCCTTCTTTTGGGCGGAGAAATATAAAAATCTAGAGAGACATAGAGGGTTCGTTCCAAATATAAAAAAAAAAAGAAAAAAGCGACCTGCCAGCGGACTCCGCGAACATCTCGCGGGCAGAGTCCGCGCCCTCCTCTGGGGGGGAGAAGTAGAAAAATCTAGAGAGACAGAGAGCGTTCGCAAGCAAAAAAAAAAAGAACCCCTAGCGGACTCCGCGCCTATCTCTGGGAATGAGAGTGAGAGAGAGTTTGTAAAAGATCTGCCAGTGGACTCGGGGCCTATCTCGCGGGCGGACTTCGCGCCTTTCTCTTGGGCGGAGAAATAGAAAAATCTAGAGAGACATCGAGGGTTCGTCCAAAAAGCAACAAAAAAAAAATATCAGCCAGCGGACTACGCGCCAATATCGCGGGCGGAGTCCGTGCCATTCTCTAGGGCGATGAGAGACCGTTAGGCCAAAAAAAAAATACTATCTGCCAGCAGACTTCACGCCCTTCTCTGGGGCGGAGAAATAGAAAAATCTAGAGAGAGTTCGTCCATACAAATCTAGTGAGAGTGAGAGAGGTTAAAAAAAACAAAACAAAAAGAATAATCGGACTCCGCGCCCTTCTTTGGGCGCGGAGTCCGCAGAGAAATACAAAAATCTAGAGAGACAGGGGCAGTTACTGTTCACTAATGACAGTAAAATGACGGTTCTGTCCTATTCATTCACAGAGATGGGCGCGGAGTCCGCAGAGTTTTTTTTTTTTTGCGAACTCTCTCTCTTCGCCCAAGAGAAGTGCGCGGACTCCGCCTGCGAGATGGGCTCCGAGTCCGCTGCCGGTTTTGTACTCCGCCACTGTTCACTTGCTTGCGAACAGTCGCTTATACAACACACAAAATCGCTGTTCACAAAATCACTGTTCATAAGCTTATGAACAGTGCTCGCGAACAGCCGCATAACACACAAAACCACTGTTCATAAGCCTATGAACAGTGCTTGTGAACAGTCGACCAAGCTTTAGTATATAGTAAATTACTAGTACATCAAAAACTCAGCAAATGTGTGCCGACTTTAACAGTATATATCAGGATATGGCCTCTTTGTTTGGTTTCTCTCAAAAAAAAAAATTAAAAAGGACAAAAAATGCTTCTTCTTCTCCGGCTATTAAGAATAAATTAGAAATTAAACTTCAAACACCATCAATGAGTTTCATGTAATTGTTGAATTGGTGTGATCCATACGAAAAAAGAAATATTGTCTTTATCACCTTCTGGTCCTCCTACTAATTGGTCTCATTCTTTCTTATCTTGATTAAAGACATTCAAGATAATCATCAAGTTCGTTATAATTTTAGCTTGGTCTCATTTTTTCCAAACGCAGGATAATCATCAAGTTCAATTGGCTATAATTTTAGCTTGGTCTATTTGGCATTTTAGAAACAAACTGATCTTTCAACAAGTTGTGGCTACTGCCAATCAATGCTATTATCAAGCAGTTTATTTTCTCTCTAATTGCTTGTCTTTTACTAAGACTACCCCAAATCAAACATTTATTGCACTCCTATGATTAAATGGAATCCCCCTAATCCTGGTTTTGTGAAAGTTGATTTCGATGCTTGCTTCCAATAAGCATGGTAGGGCTGCAGTTGGTTTTGTTGTTAGAGACAACCATGGTAATCCAATTGTAGCTGCCTCTAAACATATCGGCGACACGAGTATTCTAGTGGCGGAGGCTATTGCTTTAAGGGAAGGATTGCACACTGCTTGGCTTCAACAGTTTACTCAAGTTATTATTGAAGGAATTGTCTGAATGGAAAAACCATAATTCCTTGGTGTATTAAGTCTGTCATTCAATATATTATTTCACTAACTTCTCATACGCAAAATTGCTACTTTCGTTATGTACACATATAAGTTAATTTTGTTGCCGATAAAATTGCATCATTAGGCTTTACCTCTGTCACTCCTCTAGTATAGTTTTACTGCATTTTTCTTTCAGACCCAGCGTTTCATTTGGATTAGCTGGAAGGGAAAGTAACCAAAAAATGGAAGCCATCGCTGAAATGCCAAGTACCCACGCCCAAATCCTCTAATTCGAAGGCAAGAGCATATTGTATAAAACCCCAGATACAGCTAGTGAACTCACTCACTCCTCTCTTGTTGTTCCTCTCTCTCTCTCTCTCTCTCATCTCTATCACTACCTCTCTGTCACACAATCCTCCCATAGCAATCCCAGCCGCCTTTTCCCGCCTCTCCCTGCTCCGATTCACACCCAGACCACCCTCTCCATCATCTCCTTACACAATCCCATTTTTTACCCCTAACCCAAAGGTCTCCAATTCCCCCCACAAACTTTTCTATTCACTCTCCCACTTCTCTCTTACGTAACCAGTCAATCAATCACTGTTTATGTTTTTCTGTTGCAGGGTCCGAAATTCCGATTCCGATTGTTTTCAATGGCCTCCTCGGACGACAAAGACTCACAGTTCAAGAATCCGGGTCTCCAGGCTGTCCCGGATGAGGAGACTAAGGGCTACATCATGCAACAAACTGTATGCAATCCCTTTTCCCGTTACATTGTTTTTGTTGAAATCTATTGCTCTGTCATGTGGTTTTTGACTTGGCTGCTATTTGTTTGTGAATTTTGGTCTGCAGATGTTTCGAATTAAGGACCCCAAAGTCAGTCTTGATTTCTACTCTCGTATCCTGGGTATGTCGTAAGTCTTTGTATTAGTTTATATAGTAATTTGTTTCCTATCCTTTTGTTTGATACAGCATTGTTGCGTGTTATTTAGTATCAAATAATGTAGGAGTTTGATGTGTGCAAGCTAGCATTAGCATTTCCTCTGTCCAAGTTGAGGAAGGTTTTGGTATATGAAAGTATTGAATTTTCGGTCTCCTTTACTATAAAGCTGCACAATTTATGTTGTGAAGGAATATGCCAACGTTAGGCCGTACTTTCTTGTTCTCCTGTCGTTTACCTTTACACTTGATGATATAATACTCTTCTTCTATATGTGTTACTTGGTAAATATGGTGCTACCTCTTTCTTACAATCTGCGATTGTGAGAATTAAAAGTATCTGAAAAGGCATACATCTTCATTATCATCAACAGATTGAAAGATAAATCAAGATAGGCTCTGTGGGGTTGTAGACTAGTTTGGGCAATGTTAGACCAGTCTACCACTCCATGGAATAGGTCTACCATTAAACAGAGTTGGCTGACATCATCAGTAATGTTTTAAAAGATGAATGCAACTCTACACTAGATATGAGTCATATGACTATTAAGCAGTTGTGGTATTGTCTCCAGTTCCGTAATACCCACACAGAATCCTTGAGTTTATTTTGGAAATAATATGATGGGAATGCGTGGTTTATTGACATTTTTTAATTAGCTTATGTTATCAGTTAGATTGTGTGTTGTCGTCGTGGCATATGCACCAGCGTTCACTGTGTGGACCAATTTTTGCATACTGTTAGATTGTCTTATTGTTTATGTGCATGTGGTCATGCTCCTGTAAATTGTTAGATTATGGAAATAACTCATTTGGTGGAAGGTGATGGTTGTTTCTTTTATTTTTCAGGCTACTTAAGAGGCTGGACTTTCCAGAAATGAAGTTTAGTTTATACTTTCTGGGCTATGTGGTAAGTTGATACCATCATTATATACTATTTCAAAACTTTATCTTTTACTAATAGGTTTACATTTCTTTTCTGGGAATTATAACGAATTATTAAAAAGCAAAACCAAACTTGGACAACAAGATTTCTTTGCTAAACTTCAATTATTGGGTTTCATCACTACAAATAGTTTCCTACGCCATTCTCTACACCATCTAGCCTGTCTCCCACATCTTGTATTATGCCTCTATTTATCATAACTGCTAGGTTTACCTTTTTTTTTCCTGGGAAATATTTGGATGAACTAAAGTGCCTGAAATCAAAAACAAACTTTGATCAACAAGAGTTTGCTAGGTATACATTGATTATTTGGTTTTCTAATAGTTTCCTTTGCCATTCTATGAACCATCTAGCCTCTCTCCCACATCTTAAATTATGCCTCTACTTACTGAAGATTGTTTGCTTTTACCGTTTTGTTGTCTCAAATTGTTTGCTTTTACCTTTTTGTTTCAAACCTGTTATAAGTTAAAGATGGAGATTTTTAGCTCACAAACGTGTCCTAGTGTTTGGCAGAGACACATAATTTATTTCCCCCTTTCCTGATGCAGGATGCTGCCTCAGCTCCAACTAACCCAGTTGATAGAACTGTTTGGACCTTTGGTCAGAAGGCTACAATTGAGTTGACACAGTAAGAGTTTTAAATCTTCCCAAAACTTATTTTTGTCACGAATATTTTGTATTTTCTTATGTCAATATCTGACAGTGACCGACATTTAATAGTAACTGGGGGACTGAAAGTGATCCAGAATTCAAAGGATACCACAATGGGAATTCAGAACCTCATGGCTTTGGTATGGAACTTGCCCCATGAGTGTGTCATATCTCACAATTGACGCCTCTTGTAAAATAGTTGTTTCTTCTTTTTATAAGTTTGACCGACTTATCCATTTGATGTGAAATGCCACATACTGTGTGTTGCATTACTACGTACTAAGTATGTGTGGCCCCAGGATAGTTAACACTCAGTGTTGCAAATTTGCAATATATTAACCATAGTTTTTAGGATATACTCCAAATTCTCACTCTGCCCAAAACTATATTTATACTACTGGTATTTATGTCTGTCCAACATTTTGCATGGTATATAAATGGGAGATGGCTGTCAATCCTTAGTTCTCGTAATTATTGGCCAGGGTTGATTTGCATAACGGAATCTGTACAACTGTTACCACAATCAAATAAGATCGGATGTCTGTAAAACAATAATAATAAGAAGATAGGATTCACAAAATGTTTTTGAACTCTAATAGATGATAAGGGCCTCAGGGAGGCTTCCTAGGGTCATGTGAGACCAATACTTCTCTGATTGATGAGGGTATCGCTGCAAATGTATCTAAATTTAACATTCCTCAATCATTTACATATGTCTATGCCTCTTATAAAATAAAAATGTAATGAGCTATGTCAATTAGCCTGCTTGAGTGGCTATTGTGTCTTCAATATTAAGCATGTGGTATCCCTCGGTCGTGGGTAGGAAATCTAGTAGATAATGTCTAGATTCTGGTATTAACCCTCTTTTTTATTTTTTTTAATCAGGACACATTGGCATCACTGTTGATGACACATACAAGGCGTGTGAGAGATTTGAACGTCTGGGGGTTAAATTTGTGAAGAAGCCGGATGATGGTAAGATTTCATTTTTATCCTACAAGTATTAAGAGCTATATCTTCTTTATGAATCTCAACTGGTGCAATGGGTGGAGATTACTTGCGACACCTTAGTTCCTTTGTAAGGAAGTAGATAATATTTTAAAAAATTTCTAGAGATTGATTATGTTGTGTAAATGGATAATATATAAAAGCAGGCAATTTCATTTTAAGGAAAGATCATTACTTTCGTTTAGTTATCGATGGGAACACCTCTCATTTTGTACTGAAACGTTTCAGAGGTATGTCTTCTGAAAGAGGAAGATATGAAGAAAATATGAAAGACATCTTCCAAAGAAGTGATTAATAAAAGGAATATTTGCAAGTCTCTGACATCGTTATGTTCTTTGCTTTGGGTTATATTGAATCGAAATCTATATTCCACTGAATTCTGGATAACTGAGGAATTCAGGAATAGTCAAGTTGTGAGGATTGAAGATCTTATTCTTGGCATAGAATAGTCCCAACAAACCATTAGAATGTTTACGCAAGGATCATGTAGACATTGATGATTGAAGTTCTTACACTGTCATGTGAATTTTATATCCATGTTTGTACTCTCTGAAAGAGGAAAATATAAATAAAAAAAATAAAAGACATCTTCCAGAAATGTGATAAGGGATGTTTTCATCGACCAATAAAATGGTATGTTCATGTTCCTTGCATTGGGTTATGTTGAGTTACTGATGCAGGACAAGTAGAGTAGTAACTAAAAGTTAGGGTTTGTTTAGATATGCTTAGAACACATGAGGGATTTCAGAAGGCTAATCCATGAACACATAGGGTTTATTTATATTTTCCTCTTTCACATAGATTCATGATCATGATCAAAAGGCTGATCCATGATCATGCAAAGCTCTCAAATTTTTATGCTTCCACGCTTTCAGTTTTTGAGGCTCTTTTTTGTTTCATTACATATTAATTTCTGGTTCCTTAACTTTGTTTTGTTGTTTGCAGGAAAGATGAAAGGGATAGCATTCATTAAGGATCCAGATGGTTACTGGATTGAGATCTTTGACCTTCAAACTATAGGAAAAATAACTCTGGGTACTTCTTGAGGTTAGGAACCCGGTCTTCAATTTACTTTTTATTTTGTTTACCTTTTTTTTCTTGTTTACAACATGTTGTGGATCTCTATAGGACTATTTTTTATTTTGCATCAAAATTTGTTTCTAAATTATTTGGCTCACCAATCTATGCATTTTGTTAATCTTATGTTACCATCCTTGCCCTCCCCTAGTAAACAATCCAATGTACATTCAGGACTTCAGGTTGCGGAACCCTAAATCTATATATATTCCGGTTCATGGTACTTGAGCCATCCGTCAAAGTGTTCTGGTATTTATGCAGCATATGTAAGGCATTACAAGGTTGTTGTTGCATAGTTTCTTGTGGGCTATAGTTAGCTTAAAGGAGAATGTATAGATGGTGTAGTTGCATGCATGAAGTAGTCAAAATTGTTTGATAGCAAACTACTAAGCACCACTGCTCATGCATATGTGGGGCGACATTCGAGTCTGTCTTATGTTCAGCTTTTGTCGAACAGTTTCAGCGAGTTGGATAGGATTCATTTCTGTATGCATGTGTGTTAGCACTGCATTGGAACAGTCATTGTCAGACTGTCATGAGTGTACTATCTACATTGCAGCTAGTGTTTCATAGAAACATGTAAAATTGTTGCGGAAGTGGTGATCAGCAATTTGAGAATGAAAATTCTGCTGCTTAATATTGCAGTATGTAGCTCATATTATGCTAATAATCAACACTGATGGCAGATGTTTTGCCAATAGGATTAAGTGAGGTCCCTCTAGCTCATGTTTATTCATGCTTTACTTTGGATTTCCTGTTTTGGTGTTGAAGGTTAGACAAAACTTCTATGGTTATCTTTGTAACCAAAATCTATTTGGTAATGATGCAGATGGCCCAAGTCAGTGGCACTTATACGTAAGCTTCCCCAGTTGCTCACGTTAATACTTGAGGCCTAGTCTAGTAAGTGGACTTTTTTAATACTTATTGTGTGCTTTTCTATACTTGCTACTGGAGACAAGAGTTCTGTGGCAAGTTATTTTTGTTTTGTCTACTCAACTGTTGTTCAGTTGGAGCAATTGGTCTTTTTGATCTCTATTTGTTCAATATTTGATTGATAAAGTGGCACTTTTGTAAGCCTTATCACATCTTACCAATTCTAACCAAGCTTCGGCTCATAGCAATAAACCTCATCGTAATGTTTTGTCCTAGTACTACCCAAGAGCAAAACATCATATTCACTGCACTCAAATCCGCCACCATTTTCCATGAGATGAAAATGTAGAAATCAATCCCACGAATACATTGGATATTTTCTTTTTGGTTCAGGTTGCTAAGATAGTTTTGTGTAAGATATATGCACCATTGGTTTTGTTAGTAATGAAGAAAAGGAAACCTTATCGACATTTTAAAAGGAATAATGATGGGTGCGAAACAATGGGTAAGCCTCTGCTCCTCATCCCCCTCCTTGAGGTTTTCAATTGGGAAGGATATTTAGCATCTTTATTCTCCTCAAATTTCAAAACTAGGTTGGGGGTGCTTCAATGGAAATGTGGATGAGGTGCTTAAATGGATATGTGGATGAAGCACTCCCGATCAACTTGATTTACTTGGGATTTGGCAAATCGGCAAAAGGTTGCTCTTACATTCCAATAGTGGCTCCAGTGTGTGATCCGTCAGGATGATCTCCAAGAATGGGATGCATGCACCGCGCTTACATGCGAGTCTTGACGACCTATTATTGTTGGTAATCGACCATTTTTTTGGCAATCGACTGTGAGCCCTTCTCCTTGAGCAATGATGCTTTGGCACATCAATTTAGTATGTCTCTGATCGGCCGAATATGGTAGACCGATTTCTATTGGTTCCTGTTGTATGTTTTAATATAGTATTCGTAAGTGCACAAATCATTTATAGAATAGAAGTGCAAGCACGAGGCCGTTCTCTTTATGGATTGATTAAAACAACTTATTATGTCAATTATACTACACCTAATGAAATAATAATCTGATTTTTATGATGTTGATGAATGAAAACAGAAAATTAAAATAATAAAACTGAAATTATAGACAAGAGAACAAGGAAATTTCTAAGAGTTTAAGAACATATTATAAAGATGTTAAAGCATTGAATCCACCACCTAATACTTTTACATTCCTCTCTAGTTGATAGCAATTGAATTTCTTAGATTGCATGCTAAAGGTTTTCGTACATAAGCTTTATTGATCTCGGAGATTTGCCAAAGTTCTTTTAAACAATGAATTCTAACTTATTGATCCCGTATAGAACTCAAGTAGTCAAACTATAATTTACCTCATGTTATGATCAGGTTCAAGCAAACATGTTCAACTCCATTAAGCACAAAAGAACTAAGAAATCATGTAAACAAGAATATTGACTATGATCAAGCACTTATATTCTTAACTTACAACTCTCTAATCACAAGATTTAAAATAAATTTTTGGAACCCTAAAAAACATTTACTCTCGATCAAGCCTCATGTTTTCAATCCAAATAACTAATAAACAAAACCTAGGTCTTATTGATTCCGGGTAAAGATTTTGAATAAAAGTTCTATTGAAACAGTGATTGAGAATTTAACATAGCAATCCATGAATTCAAATACAAATCAACTAAAGAAATTGAGTAATCATACTAAGGGCTTCATCTCAACCCTAGCTAGAAGTTTAGAAATCCATATATAAAGAAAACATGACAAAATAAAAAAACATGAAAGATCTAACAATGGAAGAGATAGGAACTCAGGTTGAGCGATGGAGAGGTTATGTTCTTCTTTTCCTCTCCTCCATGTTCTTGTTGCGTCTTTATTCTCCTTTTAACGTCCGCTAGGGTTTTACTTTTATTCATCTTGAAATCTCAATTGATTTAGGCTTTTCGGACTCTCCTTATCCAATATGGACTAGCTTTCTTTTCTCCAAATAACATAAGGTTATTATCGTCAATGTAAGAGTAACCTTCCAAATATGTGGATATGTTTAGACCCTTTCCTTGTAGTATTAAGATTGATGGACTTGGGCTTCACAAATTGGAATCATGAGAAGATATGCAAAATTTGTCAGAATCTGTCTCCACGCGCTGCGTTTACTCAAACCTTCATAACTTGCTCTAGAAAAATGCAAATCCACTTCCGCAAAATTCCTCATAAAGATAACATCTGTAGCTTTCCAATGGTGTATGGCTCACCTCCATATTCCTTGTGAGCAGGTACAGTTTAATCCTCAAAGTTGACGCACAGCAAGACAGTTTATGGATCACTTGGCTCCAAATTCTCTTTTTCTCTAACTTGACCTACAAAACATAAAAATCAAGTAAATGACTCACAATTGACAAGAACTAAGCTGATAATCCTGCATCTAAAGGTATAAAAATGTATGAAATATGAATCTATCAGTTCCATCTCAGACATATATGGCAGAGTTCATGTGGGAAGACTAGCTATTGCAGCTGCAGTGGTGGTAGTGGTGGTGCATGGTGGTTTGGTGTGAATCGTGTGGCTGAGTTGGTGGTGCATCTCGGACACGGCAGATTTCTGAGACTCTAATTCATACATTCACCGTATGTACGTTTTCATTTTTGGGGCTTTACCTGCTACTGTATGATCATTAAGATCATTAGAATTGCTTTAACAACTATTGGATACGATAATTACCTAACATTGGTGGGAATTGTTTGGCAGTGAATGCCTCGTCGATAGACTAACATGCAGCCATTCATTTGGGATTGCATAATCTAATTGATCAGTAGCTACCTAACCAGACCAAAGAAGAAAATTGCTACCTAATCATGCTCCTTGATGTTCCATACTTTCAAACCGGATGATTATATACTCGAAGGCTCAAAGCACACCAATAGTTTACATTTTTTCTATCAAGTTTTTTTTAACATATATGGTTTATACTAATTTATTGGGATGATAAAATTCCTTCTCACACAGAGTAGGTATGTTTATACCCGATCACATTTTCCATAGCTTTGAAAAAGAATGTGGCATAATTAGTTGGTGGATAAATTGCCGGTACAATGGTTAAAACGATGTTGTATGATTACCTTGCTGATGTACTTCTCTTATTTTTGTCAGCTTCGAACCCTTGTTTTCCCGAAAGAGATTGAAGCTTCATACCCTTGTTAAATAGTTGGTTTGTTGTAAGCTACGATATCGGCGATACGACTGCATTGTCTAAATTTACTTACAAAATTTGTTTGTTAAAATGAGTAATATATCCTCATAAATTGAGTGATTAAAACAGTGAATTCAGTTCCACCCTTTTTGTTCTTAACATCATGGAGCAAAGTTAGTAATGAAGCAGTGTTGTATTGTTGTGTATTCTAATGGCAGACTAGAAGAGGGAAGTATAAATTTAGGCAGAACTCTCTCAAGAGGGTACGTAGCTGTTGCTACTATTCTATGCAAACTTCAAAGCCCTATCTGTTAATCCTCTTTGTTTGTTGACAACAGATCATCCTCTATATTAACTAAGCACCAGTTCTGGACTACTGGAATGACTTTAATAATTTGAGTGTCAGACTGGCAATAGGTTCCACATCTTTTGACCTTATTACACTTCACTAGAAAAGACATTCCACCTTTCCCCTTGCTGTTTTTACACAAAAATCAACTTACAATATCATTTTGTCATTAAAAAACTCTTAACTGGAAAGCGGCTAACCAAATTGTTTAATACAGAAACTGAAGGAGATGCAGATTTCCAAATAATATGGTATTAAAATAGGGACACCATTTGCTGTTCTGCTTTTGGGTTTTATTTAATAGTACACTGAGATTTCATTGAGAAATAACTCTAGAAACAAAATTTCAAAAAGACCAGACGTGGACAATCACCGCATGAAAATCGGTTTTAACCGACGGAATCTAAATCATTTCGTCAGCTAAGACGATCTTCGTCAACGGAAACATAACCGTCGTCTAAGATCTTCCTAGGCGATAGAAAATGACTGTCGAGAATTTCCGTCGGTTAAGACACTCCTAACCGACGAATACGATCTTCGTCAACGGAAACATAACCGTCGTCTAAGATCTTCCTAGGCGACAGAAAATGACTGTAGGGAATTTTCGTCGGTTAAGACACTCCTAACCGACGAATCATATTCGTCAGTTTAGTAAATTTTAGGCGAAGGAAACTGGCTTCAGACACTGTCCGTTGACTAAGATTTTCCTAAGCGATGACAAATTTCCGTTGGCAGAGACAGTTTTAGGTGACGAAAATTTTTCTATCTGCGTAGTATGTCTTGGGCGACGAATATTGTTCTGTTGGTGTAGTGGGTCTTGGGTGAAGAATTTTCCTTCTTAGCAGACGAATTTTTATGTCGACTAAGAAATTGAATTATTACCTGACGCACCGCAGAACGAATATATTTTTGCCGACGTCTTTTGTCTCAGGCGACAGAAAATTCCATCGGCTAAGTAAACACATTATTTATACACCTCCTGCCCAGAAGAGAATGCAGAAGAAACATACTGAAATCCTCCCCCCCCCCCCCCCCCCCCGCGTGCACATATCCAATCTATATATAGTTTTTGAAGCTTTTCTTCATGAATTTGAATTGATCGATCTTCAAGATCGCTGCTTCTCTCCTAATTAGTATGTAACTACTTTAATTCAGCTATTTTCTTCATTTAGACATATTTTCCGGCAACTTTACCGGCGGTCAAATTACTGGATTCCTTGATGCATGCATGATATCGATATATATATATATATATATATATATATATATATATATATATATAACTTTGATAGTGTATATATATCTTGAATATATGTTTGTACGTACGTATGCGTATATGTTTTTGTGTACGTGTTCGTGTATATATATATATATATTAATATGTTAATTTATGTGAATTAATACGTATAATATGTTTGTATAATTAATATATATATATATATATGTGTATTATATGTTTGTACGTATAATATGTGTGTATAATATTAAGTTTTTGTGTGTGTGTATATATACACAAAAATATATCTTTAGCTTTTGTGTGTGTATATATATATGTTTATTAATTCAAATTTTTGTTTTCATGGAAAATTATTTGTTTATTCAAATGATGATAAAAAATAAAATGATGAATCATGTAATTAAAAATTATAATATTCTTATACGTACATTCATTAATATATTAATTTTATGTTACCCTTATAATCTCGTTCGAGAACCATAATGTTACGACTGTGTCTAACAAAATGGTTTTCGAATTATCTCATATTTGGACAGTTTGGGAGCATATATGATATTGAGATTCCGTTTGTTGTTGGTGCGATTCGTTTTTGGTTGTGAGTATATTATTTCGAGAAGATTTTCCTTTATTGTTCCTCGAGTGCATATTAGGTATATAGTTATTCGTGCACTTGGGGAACTGTAGGGAGATGCTGCCGAAATTTTCTCACATACGCGAATTCGAAACGTCCAAACAACAAACGAAATCACAATGTCATGTGCTCTCAAACGGGATTAGGGCCCTAATCAGAGACATAAGGTGAATATTGTAAGGTGTGAATTAACGTACAATAATTAATATATCTTATATATATATAATAGTTAAGTATATATTTATATTTCCCGTTTATTATTAACGATTTTTTGACAACTATATTTTTATTTCATGTTATTATAGTGTACAACATGGACAAGAGCTAGATGCAATTAGGGAGAAGGTCCTCTCTTTATATGAAAGACATTTTTGATTTTCTTCAGTTCGTGCGTCTACATAGTCCTCCAGACAAAGTTATTCACATATGTCCGTGCAACAAATGTCTCAATCGGAAACCAGTAACATATGAAGAAATGTATTCTCACTTGGCACTAAACGGTATTTGTTTTAATTATACCACATGGACATGACACAACGAAAATCAAGTTCAAATGCCTACACTTGCATAAATTTAAGCACAACATAATCAGCAGGCAAGATCTTCCAATGCAAGTTACAGGGACTCTGCTGTGATGAACCTCTTAAAAGATGTCTTCTCGTTCGCTGCCTCAGGATATCAGGAAAATGTTGTTTATGACAACGCCCTTGACACCTTCCCTAATGTCTCCCACGTTGACTACAACAGTGATTATGATAAGTACAACAGGCTTCTACGGGAAATACAAACCCTATTGTATCCTGGCAGTGAGCATATTGTGTTGGGTACCGTTATGGAACAAATGAGGATAAAAAACAAGCAGGTAAAGAATAACGTATGTTTTGATGAAGATATGGCACTTATGAAGAAAGTGCTTCCCGAAGGTAACAGTTGTCTGTAAAATTTCGATAAAGTAAAAAGCATGTTAGTTGACCTCGGTCTTGATCACCAAAAGATAGACGTTTGCGTCAATAATTGCATGTTGTATTACAAAGAAAAGGAGGAGGAAGTTGAGTGCCCACACTGCTACAAGCCAAGGTATAAAACAACTTTCACTTCATCTAAACAGAACAACCGGCCCATTCCTAGGAAGGTTCTTCGTTACTTCCCGTTAGGTCCTCGTCTACAGCATTTGAACATGTCTTCACCTACAACCAAGCATATGAGATGGCACCAGGCAAGACACCAAGGAAAGGAGATGATAGATCCGAATAATCTCACACATCCCGCAGACGGGGAGGCTTGGAATCCTTTGACCATTCTTTTCCAGAATTTGCAGGAGACTGTCGAAATGTCAGACTAGGACTTGCAACAGACGAGTTCAATCCTACTAGAAACATGAATTTGTCTTACAACATTTAGCTTGTGATAGTATTTCCGTACAATCTACCTCCCAACATGTGTATGAGGAAGGAGTACAATTTTTTTACGCTTATGGTTCCAGGGCCGTATTCTCTAGGAAAGTGTTTGGATGTGTACATAAGACCTTTAATTGACGAGCTGCAGGAGTTATGGGAAAATGAACTCCCTACTTTTGATAGGCATGGTCAAACTTCATTCATGATAAAAGCAGCTATTATTTGGACTATCAATGATTATACAACTTACGACATGTTGTCTAGCCAACAAACTAAGGGGTACAAGGCTTGCCCGATATGCTTAGATGACATCATTCTAGTCGTCACGCCGATAAAATGTATTTCTTGGGATCTCGTAAATGGCTTGACGAGGATCACTAGTGGCGGTGGGATGCTGAGACATTTGATGGGACTAAGGAGCATAATCTAAAACCCCCAGGGAGGTCTGGTGAGTGGATTTTGGAGAGGCTTAACCAGCACTGGTTTAGATGTTTGAGCACCAGTAAAAATGTAACCGACTTGAATCCTCCCACGCCTGATGAGTTTAAGTATTGAACGCACAAAAGTGTATTCTTTGAATTGCCTTATTGGTCGACTATGAAATTCTGACACAACTTGGACGTCATGCACATAGAGAAGAATGTTTGTGACAGCGTTCTTGGAACAATTCTGAATCTCAAATATAAGAACAAGGACACCCCCAAAGCCCGTATTGATCTTAAGAAAATGTACAGCAAAATTCTTTGAAAAATGTACGGCAAAGTTTCTATTATGTGTTTTGTTTCTACCTGTCTCGGGACGAGACTGCGAGTCGAGACAAGACTGTGGGTCAGGAAGAGACTGCGAGTCGGGAAGAGACCGCGGGTCGGGACGAGGTTGAATCCTTGGTTTCGTGCTCTGTACCTACACAAGTAGCAAGGTGTCAGGAAGTCGGGACTAGGGTGGCCCAGCCTTCGACTCTCTGATGCTTAAGTTAGCTTTTGGTTGCCACTTGTAGTGTACGGGAGTGTCAGAAGAGTTTTATGTACTTACCTCTTTTGGGAGTTTGTGCCTGTTTTATAAGCCAATGTTAGGCGTTGTGGCCTCGGTCCCCAATGTGGGACTATTTGTAATCCTTTGCGGCATCTCCCCTTTTGGGGGTGTTTTGCCGTCGGAGAGTGGGTATGGCAAGCGGATTATTGCAAGACCTTCACTCTTTGGATATCTGTGAAAGGCTCGCTGGAGCTCGCCTGGAATGATCTTCGGTGACTGGGTAATTGTGCCCTATTCTCGGTTTGGCCAAGTATTTTGGCTATGTACTAACAAGTCTCTAAGTCCCCAATCCGAGAGACCTCTTGGGTGAGGAGTTATTCTCTAGATGCCGAGAATATGTTTTACCTGGGTGCTAGAGGCATGGTGCCAAGTCCCCAAGTCCCCACGTGAGGGTCACGAGGTGATGGGGGAAAGTACCGAGTTAAGGTCGTGACGACTTGCGAATGGTCTGCGCTAGTAGCGTGGCAATTCACGTTAATGGCATGACAGTTCACGCTCGCGCTAGGGGCGTAAACAGTTCGCGTTAGTGGCGAAAAAGTTAGCAGACAGAATGGACCGCGCTAGCGACGTGACGGGCCACGCTAGGGGCGTAAACAGTACGCGTTAGCAACGTAACATGTCACGCCCCGACCCATAATTTTTACCTTTATTACTGGCATAGTGGTAATAAGAATTTTACCGTGTTCGTCATTAAGTGTAAAATATAATTGATCCCCAGAGAGGTGTAGGGGACGATTATTTTATGGGATTATTCTAAGGAAGAAATTTTGACGACGGTAAAAATGGTAATTTTTGCTAGTAAAATGTAATTTTATTGGGGTATTATTTTTGGGGTGTTAAAGTTGTGGAGTGGGTTGTGTTTAAGTTGGACCGGGCTTTGTTTGTGGTCAAAGCCCGAAAGCTTTTTTCTTTCTCTCTCTTTCACTCTCCAGCTCCCGCTCCCGATTCCCTCTCCCTGTCAGATTTTCCGGCCGTTCGACCGCCGCTGTCCGGCTGCCCCAGACCGCCGCGCCGGTCCCAATCGATCGGTCTCCGTCCCATCTTCGATTCTAGACTGGTGGCAGCCCCTCTAGTGACGCCGATCGGGAGAAAGGCCCGCCGGAAGCTCCGGCTGTTCGCGGGTTCCTTTCGCCGGAACTCCTTCTTCCGGCCTCCATAGCTGGCAAGCCGTAGCTCAAAAGAAAGCCCTCCTCCCGTGCTTCAATCCCTCCAATGGCTCGCTCCATCTCGAGCTAGGTAAGGAGAAATCGGTATTTGAAATTCTAGGGTTTTTATGTGTGTTTTCGTTCGATCGACATGGTTAGGCTTAAAATTGGAGTTTGTGATAGTTAGGAATATTGTAGAGGAGGTTGAGAGGAAGATGCTGCCAAATTTTGGTGAGCAACGGAGGTCGCCGGCCGCCGCTGCCGGCGGAGCCGTCGCCCGCGCCGCCGCCGAGAAAATGTTTTTTGGTGGGGAAAAATGTGAGGAGTTTAATGGAATAAATTTTAGAATTTTTGGAGGAGTTTTGGATAGGTTTGAGAATTGTTAAAGTTTGGTTTTTTTGGCGGATTATTAAGTTAGAATCCGGCCATTGGTTTTTGTTTGGTGGAAGGAGATTTTTGAGGATGTCGGTAAAATTTGTGGAGTTTTGAGGTTAGCAGTGGATTTAAGATTTTGGAGTGTTAGACTTGGTTGAGCGCGCAAAGCATATTTAATTATGCATGTTTTGCTGTAAGCGTCGATGTTTTATTTAAGGTTTTATTTATTTGGAACAGGACGTGAGGAGGCTTGAGCGGAAGAGACCTCCGACCGACATCAGGCTTAGGCCTAACCTGTGAGTGGACCTTTGTTTTATTTAATGTATTCGAAATGCTTTATCGTTTTGAATGATTTTCTGTTGTTGGATATTTCCCGAAATTGAGAATTTCGGTGATTATACTCTTATATGAGAATAGTATGTATATGATTAAATGCTAGCTAGCTATATGTTATTTCCCCCCATATCGAGGTACAATTCCGGTATGGGGTGACGTGAGCGTTAGACGCGAGCGTCGTAGCCCTGTGCGGCTTTCTATTTTCATATTCATTTATAGATTTCGTACAAGGAGTAAGCACATATATATACCACTCGGGCGCTTCCCCCAGCCTGAGGTACAATTCCAGTGTGGGGTGACGTGAGCGTTAGACGCAAGCGTAGTAGCTTTGTATGGTATCTATTTTTCAAGTCTTTCATAGATATCGTACAAAGAGTTAGGCGAGTGTACATACATACAAATATATATAATATCCTCGCCTGAGAGGCAATTTCTCAAAGTTTGGGAGTTTGGCCAGGCTAGACTCCAGTTCAGAATCTTTCCAGTGGAACTTTTATTTTTGCCAATATTGAAGTGTTTTCTTTGAAAGCATTTTTGGGGAAATATTTATTTGTTGTCGGAATCATTTTGTGCACTCACTCTGACGTGTTAAATATTTTCCCCTAGGCTCTTCGTTTTTAAAAATGCCCAGTCTGCAGAGTTTGCGTGAGGTCTAGCAGGAGACATCGAGGCATAGTCACCCATCTATCCGCTACATTTCGCCAGTAGGTTACATGTTTAATCTACTACGGATTTGTCAGCTTTCGCTGTGTATTATTTTATTTTTAGTAGCTCTTAATACTGTTGGAATTCTTCTGTGTAATTTATATTCTGACTACTTTTGGGTTGTAGCGGAGGATTTATTTTGGAGTAAAAAGGTGGTTCTTAAATTCTTATAAGTTAGGGTTGTCCATTTTCGAGGGAGGTTTGTCGAGTCTTCGGTAAATTTTCCTTGGAGGTGGGCCCCGCAGGACTTATCTCGGGTTTTGGGGTGAAATTCGGAGCGGGTCTTAACAGTTGGTATCAGAGCTTTAGGTTTTATTTTCTGTCTCCTATTCACTATCGTATTTTCCTAAGTAGCCATAGTGTCTATAGAGTGATGATCCGACCGCGGCGGATTCATCAGTGGTTTTCTGCTTTTGATACTATGTGTTATTGGGTATGTGTGGTAGTTTTGTTAGTCTTGTTTATAGATTACTAAATATCTTCCTCCTCTAGTGTTATACCTCCTAGACGCCGACCCCGTGTGGCTACCTCGACCAACGCCAATGAGGGTGAGGAAGTGAGTGGTTTAACGGATTCTATTGGGGCTATGTTGAGAGGTGTTCTGGATAGGGTTCAGCCCCCTCGATCGGTGAAGAAGAGAGATGTTGCTGATGCAGGAGCAGTAAAGTTCAAGGGTGCCAAGGGACCCCTTGATGCTTACTCTTGGGTGGACAAGATGGAGATAGCTTTCGATAGCACAGAACTACCAGAAGAAAAGAAAGTGAAGATGTCAGTTTCTTTTCTAGGATGATTCAGCTCATCATTGGTGGACTCTCTCCAGGAGAAATAATGATGGTGCTCAAACTATGACTTGGGAGCAGTTTAAGGTGCTCTTCTTGGATCATTATTTCAACCACTCTCATCGTAGTAGGATCTAGTCAGACTTTCTGAATATGAAGGAGAGAAACGATGAGGGAGTCATTGAGTTTGAGCAGAGGTTCACTACTTTGAGCTACCATGTGCCCCATTTGATTCTTGATGAGAGGACCAGGATTGGTATGTTTGTTGACGCACTTGGAGGAGTGTTTGCAGACAAGATGGTCGGTGTTGTCTATCAGACATTCCTTGATGCAATTGGGGCAGCTATGGCCATCGAGACTAGGGGGACTTATAGTGCTCGGCCTCGAGATTTCAGTGGTCCCAGTCAAGGACCATCTAAGAAGGCTGCTTCATCGTCCGCTTCTGGATCTTCAGCGGGTAGTGGCAGTAGTGGGGGATCGGGTTATGGTCCTCGGAGCAGGAATAGAGGGATTTAATTTCAAGGCCGATTTGATTCCTCTAAATATGGTGGAGTTTGATGTGATCTTGGGGATAGACTTCTTAGAGTCTTACAGAGCTATGGTAGATTGTTTCCGAAAGGAAGTAGTGCTTCGAAGTCTAGATGGTTTTGAGGTTGTTTTTCAGGGGGAAAGATATTTGATTTTGAGTTGCCTGATATCAGCTGTGGCCCCTAAGAAATTGTTAAATAAAGGCTGTTAGGCCTTTTTAGATCATGTTGTGGATGCAAGTATAGGAGTGTTGGAAGTGGGTGATATTCCTGTAGTAAGAGAATTTCTGGACGTGTTTCCCAAGGATTTGCCTGGATTGCCTCCTATAAGTGAGATAGATTTTTCTATCGAGTTGCTTCCTGAAACTATGCCTATCTCTTAGGCACCTTACAAAATGGCTCCAGCAGAATTGAAAGATTTGAAGACTCAATTGCAGGAGTTGGTAGATACGGGTTTTATTCTGCCTAGCATGTCTCCATGGGGTGCTTTGGTGTTGTTTGTTAAGAAGAAGGACGGCACCATGAGACTATGCATTGATTATAGGAAGCTGAATCAAGTCACAGTGAAGAATAAGTACTCGTTGCCTCGCATTGATGATTTGTTTGATCAGTTGAAAGGTGCCTCGGTATTCTCAAAAGTTGATTTGAGATCTGGTTATCATCAGTTGCGAATTTGGGATAGTGACATAGCCAAGACTGTCTTTCGATCGTGATATGGTCATTATGAGTTTGTGGTGATGCCTTTTGGACTTACTAATGCACCCGCGGCGTTCATGGATCTCATGAATAGGGTGTTTAGTCCATATCTTGACTGTTTCGTGATCATGTTCATAGATGATATTTTTGTGTACTCGAAAAGTGAGAAGGAGCATGCCAAACATCTAAGATTGATATTGCGGACTTTGAGGAATGCTCAGTTGTTTGCCAAGTTCAGTAAGTGTGAGTTTTGGCTAGATAAGGTGGGATTTCTGGGTCATGTAGTTTCATCTGAAGGTGTTAGTGTGGATCCTCAAAAGGTGAAAGCGGTGTCCAATTGGAAAAGACCCACAACTATGACTGAAATTCGTAGTTTATTGGGGATAGCAGGTTATTATCGACGTTTTGTGCAAGACTTTTTTAAAGATTGCAGCTCTACTAACTAGATTGACCAAGAATGGAGTGAAGTTTGAGTGGTCAGATCAGTGTGAGCAAAGTTTTTAAGAATTAAAGAACCGCTTGACTAGTGCTGTGATTTTGTGTTTTCGAAACCGAGAATTAAATGAGTTGTGATTTGTTGTATAGGGTTTCGGCGAATCTGCGAAATTTCGTCTGAGAAACGTCTAATTTCATCCTCGATCGAGTGGGTGCGAGTGCTCGGCTGTTTGCAACCAGCTTCACTGTCACTACGCGAATCCGCTGTTTCAAGATATGAATTTGTTGGTTTTTTATTTTTGTATGTGGGGTTTTGTTTTGGGTTATCTAGGGTGATTGGGATTGTTCACACATTTGTGATGTTGGTAGGAATTCTAGGGTAAGAGATTTATTGTCGGGCTGGTTAGGGTTAAGGTAGCGGGGTATGACAGATCCGGTGTGGGTGTCCAGCGAAGAGATTGTGGTGGTTTCTAGTTCGCCTGGTTCGGACTCGAACACTTTGCACCGGTTGGAGGAGGGATGGTATAATCTTATGGCTAAAATTGCCTTTAATTTAGGGGAAGACATTCCTGTAATGGATGTCGGGTCTCGTGTGTCCTCATCTAACCCTCTTTTGCAAGAGATAGAGGAGTTTATCATGGCGAGATCTCGGGAGGAGGATGATTCATTTTAGGAACCTCCTGGCGAGAGTATGACCTCGTCGGAGCTTAGAGCGCTTCGACAGAATTGGAGTATACCTGACGAGGTCTTGCTGCGGCCTCTTGGCATGGGTGTGAAGTTTTGGGACCCACTAGGTAATTTCAAATTGGTATATGAGTACCAACTAAGATGCGTGTTGATGTTTTCGCTGCCCCGTTTGTGCAGTACACACTGCGTGTCTACATGTCGCCCCGGGGCAAGTTACCCCCAATATGCTAAGGCAGATATTGGGAACGGGGGTGTTGTTTCGCCTGTTGAAGCAAAAGTTTCCCAATTGCGAGGAGTTTAACGCATGCTGGCACATGGGGTGGTGAACGAAGAAGGGCAGCCGGGGCTGTGTGGCGATGAAGTAACAGGGAAAGTTTAAAGTCTTGGTGGAAGACTTGCCCACATCAACAAGTGAGACCTGGAGGCGTAGGTGTTTTCTTGTTGGGGGGTAATGGCAGGAGTGACATGGGCATCCTTTCCGGGTTCCTGGGAGGTTCCAGAAAATAGGTATCGTGTACTTGTGCCTTGTGTTTCTTTGTTTTGTTTTGCTCTGCCCCTGCTGACAACTAGCTTTGTGTAGTGCCTCAAGAGCATATGTTGACCAAGCTGATGGAGCGTCGGATTCGCCGGGTGATATGGGCATTCGACTATTGAAGCTTGTATCGGATATGTCGCCTTAGCATATACAGCCATTTCGGCTATGCCCAGGCTCCTGGTCTGTATTTTGGTGGTTGTGTTCTCTTCTTAGGTTTGTGGGTCGTTGTCTTACTACCTTTTGTTTGTTGTAGTGACAATGCCACAGGACGTTGGTTCGTGGAAGAAGGAAGGTCCGTAAGACAAAGTGTCGGAAGAGGACGTGTTGGCTAAGGCTGACCATGTCAAGCAGTATGACATTGACCTGGAGACGGGGGAGGGGAGGGAAGTAGAGTTGGGCGACTGTGGAGATTTTTTAAGATTGAATCTGGTGGATTAGGATTAGCCTACGTGCCTCCTTTGGTGGCGGAAGTGATGGGCATGGGTGTCCAGGAAGTGGAGTTGGAGGAGGCGCAGACAGAGGGTGATCGCGAGGGCAAATATGATTAGGCTTAGGGGGAAGAACCTGTCCTGGAGGAGGCTACGGATCTTGGTGACGAAATTGGCACGGCAAGAACTGGGAAGAGGAAGGAAAGGCTCGAGCCGGCTCGCGAGGGTCAATCCAAGAGGTCACGGAGGGAAAGTCGGTCCGGGGGTTCCTGGAGCTTAGCCGAGATCACCCAAGCTTTGGAAGGGACGGGGGAAGTGCAGCCGTATTTAGCTCAGATGGCATACGACATGCGTCACCGCTCCCGGGACATGCTTGCTTTGGAGGAGGCGAATCCGCTGGCTAGCATTGTGCTCGCCAAGGAGAAATTGACTCGGGTAAGCACCTGCATTCTTTTCTTTTCCACTGTTTTGAGCTTGGGTTTATGTGTTGCTATGTAACTGCAAGTGACATTGTTGATGTATGCCGCGAGCGAGCGGGCGGTTTCCCACCTGCAGGGGGATGCTGAGGAGAAGTGTCAGCGGTTGAGGGAGGCGGAGGAACACAATCGTGTCCTTTCAGAGCAGCTAGCGCAGGTGGAGCAGAACGCTGCCGTCTTCCAAGACCAGGGTTCCGCCGCCGGTAGAGAGGTGGCGGAGCTGAAGGAAGCCATAAGGAGGAAGGATGAGCAGGTGGAGGCTGGGGAGTTGGCGGTTGCCAAGGTAGCATCTTTAGAAGCTGAGGTGGCGAGGCTGACGCAGTCACTTGCGGAGCTGGAAGTGTCCTGGAAGGCGGAGTGTGGGCGGGTTGCCGGGGTAGGGGAGAGGCTGTTTCGGGAGGGCGAGGTGTACACGCAGCAGTTAAAGGGTGCCTATAGCAAAGGGCAAGATGATCTGAGCCTAACTGGCTGCCAGGCGGGCTGGATTAATGAGTCGGCTATGCGCAAGTGGTATGCTGAGAAGAATGTTACAAAGGTGGCATGGGAACTAATGACACCTGAACAGAGGAAAGAAGCCGAGATCTCGCGGTCTCTGGCGAAGCAGCATGAGGCGTGGCGCGTAACGTTCTCCACTGGGCAGAAAGGGGCTTCAGCTACGGGTGACCTGCGGGCTCTGGCAACTGTGGCTGGTTGAGGGAGGCGGAGGAACACAATCGTGTACTTTCAGAATAACTAGCGCAGGTGGAGCAGAACGCTGCCGTCTTCTAAGTCCAGGCTTCCGCCGCGGGTAGAAAGGTGGTGGAGCTGAAGGAAGCCATAAGGAGGAAGGATGAGCAGGTGGAGGCTGGGGAGTTGACGGTTGCCAAGGTAACATCTTTAGAAGCTGAGGTGGTGAGGCTGACACAGTCACTTGCGGAGCTAGAAGTGTCCTGGAAGGCGAAGTGTGGGCGGGCTGCCGGGTAGGGGAAAGGCTGTTTTGGGAGGGCGAGGTGTACAAGCAGCAGCTAAAGGGTGCCTATAGCAAATGGCAAGATGATCTTAGCCGAACTGGCTGCCAAGCAAGCTGGATTAATGAGTCGGCTATGCGCAAGTGGTATGTTGAGAAGAATGTTACAAAGGTGGCATGGGAACAAATGACACCTGAACAGAGGAAACAAGCCGAGATCTCGCGGTCTCTGGCGAAGCAGCATGAGGCATGGCGCGTAACGTTCTCCGCTGGGCAGAAGAGGGCTTCAGCTACGGGTGATCTGTGGCCTCAGGTAGGAAAACATTCGTCTGGTAGAAGCACTCTTAGTCGACGACTTACTTCATTTCCGCCGCCTAAGTGTCTACCTCACGCCACTTAGGCAATCAAACTTAGACGACGAACAATTCGTCGGGCAAGATCCTAGGCGACGAATAATAGGTCTTAGGCGACAAGTTATTTTTGTCGGCTAGGACGATATTTACTGTAGTGAATTGCCATCAGGGAAGCAATTACCTCCATTGTGATTGTCTAAAACTCTAAATGAATCTGGGCATGGATTGACAGAGATATTGTGTGATGAAGCATATAAGTTTTGTGGAGAGGTTTTGGACTTTGGACTGCTTCCCTATTATGATTCCAACAATCAGGGATATTTCGACTGACTGAAAATTAGATATTATGATGGAAATATCGGATACTATCGAAAATGTTGAAATTTCGAAATAGATGATTGATAAGAGGTGTCAGTTTTTTATGTAATATATACAAGATTGTAAATAGATATGACATAAATTAAGTTCAGCAAGGATGGTTAAGGAGTTAGATTTTACCTTGGGCAACCACGGTTCGATCCTCCCTTATGGATATTTGATCTTAAATATTTCAAGGCTGAGGTGAGATATTACAAAATATCTCAATAATATGAGATATTACCGATATTCTCTATGATTCCCTGTCATTTCAAATAAATTACATATCTAAACCACATTGTTGTGCTAGATGAACCATGTAGATGAACCATGAACCCTTGCTTGTTTTTTGTTTTTTTTTTTTTTATACGAAACAAACAAAACTAGGTAAAACTCTATCGGACGATCCGAGTTTACATCATCAAATAAAAGGACTCTAGTAGCAATCAATGGACAGCTCGAACCACGCTCTGTTGAAGGATGCCAACAAAGAGCATATATATTGGCCTACATAAAAGTGCAATCCAAGAAGAGCTAGATTCTCTGACAAAGAAACAAGTATTTGGTTTTAGTAGTGCTAACCTTACCAAGTGTAAAGCTTATAAGACATAAATAATTTTTTGTCAAAAAGCGTAATGAGAAGAATGAAGCCCTAAAGGACAAGTCTCTCTTTGTGGCGCCAATGTTTCTCGGAAACGCTATGGATTGACTACAATGAGATATATTCTTCCATAACAGAAATGCAGCTCATAGATGTGGTTACTACATATCTCCATGGGTTATCTTGGTGGGGAGATATTTTATGAAAGTGCCTAAATGACCTTACACTATCCAACTCAAGTAACTCTAAATCATGGTGTGTTTGCAATTAAAATTAAAACGCTCACTTTATAAAGATGACTACTTGGTTAGAAATGGATACAAAATGATGAACTATACTCCTGCGTACTAATAAAGGAAACAAGTTCCGGATTGACAATTATGGCTATCTATGTTGACGATAGGAACATAGTAGGTACTCTTGATAAACTTAGAGAAACCGTGAGCTACCCACTTGAAATCCGAATTGAGATGAATAATATTAGGAAACTCGGTTAACAACTAGTTTGTGGAATACTAATCCACTAGTATGCATATGTCCAAAAGATTCTCAGGCGATTTACATGGACGAAGTGCATGCTGTTAGCATTCCCAATGATCGGTTGATGCTTGGATGTGAAGGAACAATCCATTTTGTCCAAAGGAAGATGACGAAGAAGGGTTGAGAAATGAAAATTCTTCTCTAAAGTGTAATAGGCACAATATTGTACTTAGCCTGATGAACTCAACCGAACAATGCATTCTCAAAAGAACTTGTAGCTAGATTTAGCTCAGCACCAATGCAGGGTCATTGGAATGTATAAAGAATGTGTTCAGATACCTAAAGAAACCATTGACTTGGGTTCTTCCTATCCCTATAGAAAGACGAAAGGCAATGCAGATGGAATTGCAATCCCCTACACCAATACCCCAAATGATGTTTTGGTGGTCTTTACTAATGTCTGGTATCTATGACCAATAGATTGTTCCTAAACTGGTTAGGCATTCACCATTGGGAACACACGACAATGCCTTTTGAGAAACATTAGACTTTCTTCAAGATTCAAGTGAATCAAGTAAGGTCCAAGCAGAACATGACATACTTGTTTCTCAAATCATAGCCTAGGGCTATATTTGAAGAGCATGTAAGAAACATAAGAATGCGAAGACGTTCCTAGCTCCCTTGATTGATGTAAGGATCAAGGGAAGTGTAGACTTCAGGGGGAGTCTAACACACATACAATATTATAGGTGCGTTGTGCTCTTTTTCCTTTCGACCAAGATTTATTTTGTTTCACTGAGTTTTGTTACTTGTCAAAGTTTTTAATGAGGCAACATCCCATGCATTGTTTTAACTTTGACTTGGCATAAGGGGGAGTGTTGAAGGAAAAATATCTTAAGTATGCCTTCGTCAAAGTATGTTTTCATCAACGTAACTGACCTAAAAGTGAGCAAAATGAGGAACACCACACTTTAATTTTAAAACGGTATACCGCTCAGAAAGAAAATTGTGTGTGTATATATATATATATATATTAGTTTGTTGTGCCCTAGACCTTCCCATTCACACCTTCTAACTTGTCATGCCGCCTCGACCATTTAAATCAATGGCATTTGTTTCATCGTTTTGTATACAGAGAACAAACATATTTAAATTAATTAGTACTCATATATCGCCTTTGCGTTTCAAGATTTAACTCTTATAAAATTGTACAGTATGAGACACATCGTTTATCGGGACTTCTGACTGAGATTTTGATTTGTAATAAACCATATTTAAAAGCTTCATCCTCTACAAAACTACAAAGTTTCCAGCATCATGTTTTTGTCTTCTAATTTCTGCTAAGCAGGTTCCGACCTTGATGAGTCTGACCTGCTTCACGCATAAGATTCTGGTTAGTCATTACCTTACTGCCAAAGTCCCAATGACCCCAACACATTTGAGAAACCAATATATGGTACTGAGGGTAGGTTTGTCGTTTCCACTATGTTCAGACCTACTGTTTTAGGGAACTCAAAAACTATATTTATCACATATCACCGCTAGAACAAATAAAAAAAATAGCAACAAAGGAAGCCATTGCATGCTTGGTTTGTATTTCAAGTTTTTTAACACAAAGATTCTTGTTCTTGTCTGATGATAACTTCGAGCTTCTTGATCTGTTCTCTAGTTTCATCATTTTTATTTCTCGGATTCACAATGAGCTAGTTAAGGACCATACCAATTGAACATAACACACCACCATCATCATCTTCATCAATATCATCATCAGTCACTTCGCACAAAGAAATGCACTAAATCAGAAGAAGCATTTAACATGTACTGTCAAAAGAAGAAAATGTTTCATTTCATACATCATAACACAGACTTACTGACTAGTACTGATTATCATGAGTCTTTTCTGAGAAATAACTCGGCACCACCATGCCTCCCCATACTTAACCCATCAAATCTTTCTGATTTTACTTACAACAGTCAGTAGGCACTCATTTAATTCAGTAGAAATACATCACCTTCTCCTTATGGTCAGTCTTATTTTCATCAACACTGAACAAGCTGTTAGATATAGACCGATTATCATTATCAATATTGATATTAATATCAGGGCTACTACTACTAATCAGCTGCTTAACATCTTCAAGATCATAATCTCCAAAACGGGTATTGTTACCGTTGTACCCATTTGGCTTCTCACCCCATTGGTTGTTGTTGTTGTTGGCATAGTTATGATGATCACCTGATATTGCAGCACTAGTAGTACTGTTTCCATAGTTAAGCATCATAAACTTCTGGTTCTGATCTTCAAGCTGAAAACCCGTACCCATTTCTTCTTGCTTAAGATTTCCAGATGGCCTGGACTCATAGCTAATCGGATTGTTGTTACAGCTCCCATCAGATGAATTACTGCAGCTTCCTTCACTTCCAAACATGATCAGGTTTAGATTTTTCTTCACAGCTGGATGATTGTAGTGCATTGAACCCACAAGGCACTCTTGAGTTTGAAAAAGGGAGTAGTTGGTGAGAGAGGTTGAAACGTTCGGCATTATTTCAAATCCTGATGAGAAAGTTCCAGTAGTAGGGCTTGTTAAGGTTGGGGTGTAAGTACCGTAAGTCATCATGTTAAGATCTTTGTGCACGAGTGAGAGAGGTTGATGATGAAATGGTTGGCTTTGAAATTGGTGAAGAGAGGAAGACACAGGAAATGGGGGAGGCTTTGACCTATGACTCTGAGAAGTTGTTAATGAAGGAGGAGCCATATGAGTTTGCATATCCCTGAGCTTCTTCTTCAGCTTGGTGTTCCAGTAGTTCTTGATATCGTTGTCAGTTCTTCCTGGCAGCTGGGCTGCTATGATTGACCACCTGAAGTAAATGAATTGCTAGTTAATTACATGCACATATTTTAAGTCATGATGATTCAGAAGCTAGCAGGAAAAAAAAAAAACCTAATTTTTGCTGGCTTATTTCCCTTAATTAACAGACAGTTTTTGGTGATTTTTCTGATGTTAGATCCAAACTTGGCATGCATGCAGTGAAAATTATCCTAAAATGGGTATATTCTTGATAAAAGCAACTTTTAATTATTGAAAAGAAAACAAACAAAACACAAAAACAAGCAAAAAACAAAAAAAAAGATCAAAAACATGACTAGTTGACTAGTTCTGTCTTCTCTCTCTCTCTCAATCTTTGTATTTGTTCTTTGTAGTAGTAGTAGTAGTAGTAGTAGTAGTAGTACCTGCTTCCAATGCTAGTGAAGAGGGTGCAAATTATTCTGTCTTCCTCCTCAGAAAATTCTCCATGTTTGATGTTTGGCCTCAGATAGTTAAGCCATCTCAATCTGCAGCTCTTTCCACATCTTTTCAAACCTGATCCATAAGAATCAAATTAACTAACCCCAAAACATGAATTGATTGAAGCAAATCCAGGATATCATATAACCAGCGAGAGAGAGAGAGAGAGAGAGAGAGAGTAGTATTACCAGCTTTCTGAGGGAGAGCAATCCAATTTCCACCAGTCCCATACTTGTCAATGTATTCTTTGAGCTTTGAGTCTTCTTCTGGTGACCATGGTCCCTTCTTCACATTTGCCTTGTCACAACAAGGAGCCCTTCCCATCTCTCTCTCTCTGTCTCTCTTTCTCTCTCTACGTCTCTCTCTCTCTCTCTCTCTCTCTCTCTCTCTCTGATCTCTCTCTTTTTCTGGGGAGAAGTCTTGGATCTCTTGGATATGATCCGCTAAAGCTCTGGGGACTTTGGTTGGGGCTGTTACTACTGCTGGGACTTGTATTATTTATATGCCTTTTCACTTAATAATGGACAGAGAGAAACTATATAAACGGGTTCCGACAGCGTACACTAGAAATAGCATTACTTTATTGAAGTGATGCTTAAGTCAAAATGAGAGAGACAATGTTCAATTCAATCATCAGTTAATTTCTAACTCCTACATGTGTAATGCCAATTAGCTAAGGCTAATAGAACTTTCTAACTTTCCATCTCATAAACGTTGGCAAACACTACATATATATATGTCGACCTCACTCGGACGTCTTTTCCCTCCAAAGTATCCAAAGTCTAATAATGGCTGATATCTATAAGAAACAAACAAGACATGCAACAAAATGATTATGGCCAAAAGGGATCCGTAAAATTTTAAGGCAACCCCAAACTCGCTGCCTCCAATAACATCAGATTGCACATCAATTTGGCGATGTCTTCAAACTTCAAACCACCTTGAGCAATATCTAACATTCCAGTTTGGAAGCAACCAAGCTATGCTTTTACTTCCGGTCTACACCTACAGAGTAATCAGTTCACATTTTGTTGGAGGCTGCGGGCATTAATATTACAAAACGGATCCGGCTCCTCCAAACGTCCCTAAATTTTTAAGCTCTGTAATTATCTACCGAAATGTTGTATGATATATTATCACTGAGGTCTAATAAGAAATAGCAACATTTTTTCGGCATGATGGGGAGGATAGCTGATCAACCGAACTAATGGCTTGGCTATATGAGAATTGGGGGATGAGGAGGTTCTTCTAGGACGGCTATTGCGCGCTGAGAGTGATCATATATATTCATGCATAGTTAATTTGGACCCATGGATTTATCATCGATCAGATTCTTTACCCTTAAATTCATCATCTGCTCAGGTGCTCGGGACTACATGACCATTCATTGCCGGCCACCTTTTTTGGATTATTGTTGCTCCTGGATCAACCATCATAGCTCTCTATTCTATTGTCATCGGACTAGCTCACACACCCTTGTGTAAATAGGCAAACAATTTTCGCAGATAGTTCTGGTACTGGGACTATTAATTGCATATATCTATACTCGGTACGTGTATACGTACTATTTGGATCTCTGAGTGACCCTAGCTTTCTAGCTGTATGATGATGATATTGCAGGGCGTGTCTATTAATCAACAGTATACGACTATACTCCTATCGAGCTAGCTAGCTACACGATGATTCTGACCACTCCACAATGTAAAGTGCATCAGGTAAATCATAATTATTCTAGGGCCTATAACGTGACTTCATAAGGATGTACTGCTTACATTGTCTATCCAAAATAAGATTTTCCACTCGTGCAAGTTTTGACTGTCTTCTGCTTCTAGCTAGGCGCGCACATAACCTCAACGATCTCATGTATTGCGAAAACCAAGATCCATTTTCTCTGGAATGAGAAAGGTGTAAATATATACGTGACATGGTTTGAATTAGATAGTAGATATCTGTATCAATGTTTCTCTAATTTTGACACATGACCTCAATTAGGGGGAACTCATTACAGATGCTCCTAAATTTGAATAAGGAGACAATAAGGTGCACAGTAAACCTAATTGACCACCTGAGAAAACAATTTGACAGCAGTGCTTGTGCTTCTGTGCATGAGCAGTTAATTTGGGAGAAAAAGGGCATGTAGAAGCAGCCAAGGAACCCCCAGATAGTTCGAAGACCCGTAAACAGCACTATGATACTTTAGTGTGTCTTCATACACCTACTGCACTTCCTTTTGTTGTTCTGGTTTTTCCTTTCAATTTTCTCTTAGGATCGAGATCATCAAACCCATGACCTAATGAAGCTGAATACAATTTCATAGTACTCGATCTCCCTCATCATTTCAGCATACACCCTAAAGGCATCACAGTCTACAGTTTCTTGATCAATTGGCTCTCATGACTTTGGTAACTTGGATCTCTTATCATGTAACTAGTTAAATTCATACGACAACTTTCTTGCATTTGGTGAAAAGGTTGCACCAGTCAAACCTAAACTGACCTTTGCATATATATAAACACCAGAGCGAGACTAGCTCCTTTCATTCACATGGATATTATCTCATCTAAATTGTTGATTTGCTCAGTTGTTAATTGATTAATGAAGCACATAATATTCGCAGTTCTCCCAAGGCATATATATAAGGCGAAATAAAAAGGGGCAAAATTTTGTATGCATGCTAGCTATAAGCTTAATGGTCGGGGTTCAGGATCCCCATTTCTTCAAAGAGAAAAAAAAAATTAAAAGATACCAGGCACGCACAAATATTGCGTCATTTGATTAATTGAAACTTTAAGTTAGAATTTTAAACCACTGTGTGTGACTCACAGTGAAACAATGGGTATCTCAAGTTTGATCAGTGTGACTAGCTATGAAGCTTCAAACACACGTACACGTTTGCATAAATTCTACATTATGATTTATTAATTGTATCCATCCCAGGGAGGATACTGTTGATTGATGCATGTACACCATCGTAGCTAATTAACTTGTTGATGACCCAGTTGATCACGCTAAAGCCAGCAACGCCAATAAAACTAATAGTGTGTGTTGAGCGTAGCTTCTAGATTATAAGATAATGTATATAATTTCGTTTGATCTACAATTGATTATACATTATATTTGTCATTGTTATTGATTTCGCAATTAGTCAAGGGACCTTGTGCATCATAAACAGTGTATAATTGTTGGACCCTTCCCAGACATGCACTAAGATTC
Organism: Fragaria x ananassa; assembly: GCA_034370585.1. NCBI lineage: Eukaryota > Viridiplantae > Streptophyta > Magnoliopsida > Rosales > Rosaceae > Fragaria > Fragaria x ananassa. The sequence goes on along the minus strand of CP139765.1, from coordinate 20,967,646 downwards.
GTTATTGAAAAAAAAAAAAAAAATTGAGCATCATTGCTAACGTAGACGTTTATTTTTTATATACAACCAGCTGCCACCCCAACACTCCAACAGCCATGCATGCCATGAACATTAATCGGATCTATTAGCTTACAATATTGAGCTGGGATTTCATATATAATATATAGGGCAAATAGTTAATTAATTATTTAGCACATATACCGTTCCTCTTAATTGTAATCTAATCTTTGTTAACAGTTTCTAATGTTAATGCTATGATATATAAGTCTACATTTAGAATAGAAATCTGCCTGATATATAAGTCTACATTTATCAGGAATCAAAACCTTACATTTATAAGTCTATAAATTTACAGTAACATTGTCAAAAACTGCGTGTAAGACATGATGCACGAAGCATATATATATATGTTCTTTCCTTAATTAGCATGTTACCATATATGTTACAACGTTACGAATCCGGCAATAATAAATTCTTGCTTCATTGAAGACATATATATGTCTCCCGCAACCTTGTCGTTGACTTGAAATCTAGCTAAGCTAGCACCATTGCAGGCAATGATTACATCAAAATCAATCATATTTTTTTCCATATCTTTGTGCTTCAATTCAAACAATACGAGTCGTCGTCTTTCTCCCGTATATATAAGTCTGGTTAACGTACTTATGAAAAGTTAAACTGTTGTTCTGTAAATTAAGAGCTTATAAGAGTGTCTCCAGCAATGTTTTTAGATTTAAATTAGAAAACGTACCATCGTAACTTATCGGATGAGAGAAAGAGCAAGTGAGAGGCAGTGTTGAAGGAGAGTTCTGAAATGTATGCAGTACATCGTCTACTTTGGCTGGCGGGAATACGTGTCAAGCTGCGCTTGGTGCGTGTAAATTAATTCCTCGTCAGGCTCTGTCATCCTATTAGTGCGTGAGCTGCATGACCTCCAGTAATATTTACATCCGCAATCAAATTGAATCGAGGTGCATAACTTGATTGCTGAGGTCATTTTCTTGTTTGTTGGGTAATACCTGATCTTGTATTATTGAGGGAAAAACATAAATCATTTGGGGAGAGATAGAATCGTCTGGAATTGAATTTGGGGGAAAATTTCTGTTTTGGCTTTTGCTCAAGTTTGGGGGATTTCCAAGTTGTTTTTATGCTGAATTTGAAGTTTATGTTGCTAATTATCGGTTATGGTAGTTGGTTTGGTGCTTAATTGAGGTATTAGAATCTAGGATTTTTGATGAGTTCTGCAACTCTAGATCTGTGATTGATTGGTTGTGTGCTTGTGTTTGATTGTGGGAGTGTAGCGTTGGGTTTGCTAGATGTGGAATTTGAGTTGCTTGAGAAAGGTTTGTGCTTTGGTTTGAGTTGATTGTGTGAAGAGAAACTGGGGATTTGATAGTGGAAGTAATAAAGGAAAGAAGAAAATGGCGATGAAGTCCAACATCAAGGGCTTCTCTCCTTCTTGATTCTGTGTCGGGGCTCAAGCATGACACTTGTTTGGCAGCGAGTGGTCTACGGAAGAAAGACGACTCGCTCCTCCGTAGTTATTGGTCTACGGAGTGGCCTTGTCAAGTATTTGTTGAGTAGGTAAATGACGATAACACACCTCATATCACGGGTAAAAATTCTTAATATCATTTTGTCACTGTGTTTGATGTCGTCATCCAGACAAGGTGAGTACACAATGTGCCGTGTACACAGCAGACGTCCCCAGTGTTGAAAGGCAATACCATTTTGAGTTGCATTCGCATATTATTCAGAAACCTAATTTAGACTATAATTTTGAGTTGTGTTTGAGACTTGCCCCCTTGATCTTTATTGCGCCAAAACCAGTTATTGAGCCGCAATTTTTATTCCTAATCTCATACTTAGTCTAAGCTATATTTTAGTTTAGATCAGATCTAATGAAGTTCCACTTAAACATATAGTTAATTAATGTGTTCAATAATTTTAGGCATATATGTTTTAATGCAAAATTATGCAATCGGAAAAACAGACGGGTCGACGTACAAAAAAGTCCAGTGATATCCCAACTGGGATTTCAGAGGGGGACAAGCGATATAAAATCCTAGTGGCGGTGGCCGGAGGTATATCGTTTTCAAGATTCGCGCTGCGCTCACCACTCGAAACGTGTCTTCTGTGGCCTCCTTTTCCCCGCCAAATTTTAAATTCACTGCATGCGGTCTGCAATGCCATGTGTGGGAGTCAGACTTGGGAGAGTCAGTGAGATTTGGTGGTTGAGTTCTATATATTTTGGGGAGGTTTTCTCTGAGATTTGGGGTCTGAGATCAAAGATTTGAGGAGGGAAGGCAATGCAATCAATCAGTGTCAATCTCTCCTGCAAAATTTACAAAGTCAAAAGGTGTGAAATGTTCGATGGGTGCCTGATATATTTTGTTCTCTGCAATAAATAGCTTATGTTACACAGAGACCGATACGGTGACTAGAGCGACACGCTGACATGGTAAATTTAAAAAAATCTAAGATTTGACACGATAAATAATTAATATATTTATATATTTTAATACATAAAATACATACTAAAAATATGAGGTCGAGACCATATGCGGTTATCAGCAAATTAAAGAGACGTTATAATTGAATGGAGATTAAGAAACCTGGTGACTAATTTGATGTAGAAAAGGGAGACGAAGGAAGAGAGTAAGAGTGGAAAAGGGAGATTAAGATTAGACTATTAGAGTTTAAATATTAGCTATGAGGGATATATCATATATGAGTACTATTATTATTCTTTTGTTTTTTGTTTTTTTGCTGCTCAGAGACTGTAATAGTTTTTCTTCTGGGTTTATGTTTTTTGTTTTTTTTGTTTTTTAAATTGAAATTGCTGACGTGGTATGTCGGATGATGACATGGCGTGTCGGTCAAAATGTCAGGCCGTGTTGAAAAAGTCAACATTTTATAACATGCACATGACGTGTCGGACACTGCGTCGAGACGTGTCGTGTCGTGTTGGGATGTGTCATACACTCCGACACTCCGCCCTTAGATGTGTATGTGCAACATAGATAAAAGAAAAAAATCGTATTAACTTTAATTGGGTTGTTGAGGTTGGTATAGTGTAGATGGATCTGAGTTACCTACATATGAGGTGCTTTCTTCTTGTATGGACTGCATTCCCATATGGAAATACGGTTAAAAAGGGCGCGTGAGTTTAATGTGTGGGTTAGGCTATCTCCAGTAATAAGGGGTTATATTGGGGTTAGGGCTAAAATTTAGCCCTCATAAATAATATAATTTATTCATGAGATGGTGAATCATCTCCAATAAAGGAGGGCTATATTTAGCCCTTTTAAATATTTTATAGTTTTTCATTATATTTTTGAAACTTATGATTTAGTTTGTTATAGTAACCATTTGATTTATATCAAAAATTAATTTTTGAGGTGAAAATAATTTTTTAAGTTATTTTTTTAAAATGAAAGGAACAAGGTGTACATTAAAAAACTAATATTTTCGACATGTAATTTTGTGATTTGATGAAAAAAGAAGAAGTATAATTAAGCTTCACCGTTGAATCTCAACAGTTATGGAATAGGGACCATTAGATTTTGTTTTCAAAAAACAACATCACATGGGCTTTCTCACGGTTTGAATTTCTGTATGATTTTTGTGGGTCCTAAAGAAGAGCTCTAGCTAGGATCACTTTGAGCGTCAAATTTAGACCTCTCCACTCACCTCCACCCCTCTTACTCTTTAGTCCTATATTATTGGAGCCCATTTTTTAAAAAAAAATTAAGGCCCTAGAGTTCACTTGGCCCTCCTTACTGGAGATAGCCTTAGCTTTGCCAGTTTGGAGAATTGCATTGGTTAGTGTCTGTTAACTCAAGTAGACGGAAAAAGCCTTACGCGTTGAGATTCTGAAACTCGTAGTCGCTTCTCATCTCATCTTCCAAAACACCCAGTATTCTAGCAACAAGCATAACAAGGTTTTCGGCCATCCTCAATCCTCACAGGAGGAACCCCGAAAGTTTTCTTGGTTACTTGGTCATCGTGGCAACCCGAAAGCTTCTATTTTAATCTTTACCTTCACTCCTTCAGAGATTGAGTTGCAAGGTTGAGGGTGCCTGTTCTAACTGATGTACATATGGACAGTAGTCCATGCCAGACGCTCTCCATATTGTGCAACAAGAATGTTATATTTAGCATAAGCAATGCCTATCGTTTGGGAGACGCATATTCATGAATAGACAATGATACATTCAATATTTCTACCTTTATTCTTTTGCTATGTTCTCCGGTGATCTATGTTCAATGAACTTGTCTTAAGGGGCAATAATGAGGATATTATAAAAAAGGGTAGTTGTTGATCGCCAAAAAAAAAATAATAATAAAAAGAAAAGGATTACAAAAATAAAAATAATACTTTTCTTATGTTACATGCACAATGTTTTTGAGTTCAATTGTGACTCTTGCAAACAGCCGGACAACAGTCCAATACGAACTCAATCTTTCAAACCGTGCACTCTATATAAAGAGACACAGAGAAGAAGAAAAGAGGGGGTGGAAGACAGAAGGACAGAACGCAACAGAGGGAGGCGAAGCAAAAAGCAGGGAGCAAGAGAAAGGCAGGAGCAGGCGGAGTCAACACGGACAGAACAAAAGAGGAGAAGAGAACAAGCGAAACAAAAAGCAGAGGGAAAGAAGAAAAGAAGCGACGAGCCAACAAAAAGGTGGAGCCCACTCTCTAACTCTCTTTACTTCTTTTGCAGGATCTCTATCCTTTGGCCTCGTTCCTCACTCCGCCAGAAGCCCGCAAACCATCTCCCCCTAAGGCGAAACGACCACGAGAGGTAGCCATCAAAAAGAAGGCGAGATGACCTCGCCCCCTCCTCCTCTCGTTGCAATAATTATGTAGCTGCTCGGCCCTTACTCTCGTACACAACGCCATGCGTTTCGCATAACAAGCCGTACGAGAGAAGGAAACAAGCATCCCTGCTAAAATATTGTCAGGCCAACCAACATTCAAGCCAAGGCAAGAACCATAAGGGAGGGCGAGCCAACAATCAAGCCAAGGCAGGAACCCTAAGGGGTGGCGAGCCAACAATCAAGCCAAGACAGGAACCCTAAGGGGTGGCGAGCCAACAATCAAGCCAAGGCAGGAACCCTAAGGGGTGGCGAGCCAACAATCAAGCCAAGGCAGGAACCCTAAGGGGTGGCGAGCCAATAATCAAGCCAAGGCAGGCGAGCCAACAATCAAGCCAAGGCAGGAACCCTAAGGGGTGGCGAGCTAACAATCAAGCCAAGGCAAGAACCCCAAGGGGTGCCGAGCCAACAATCAAGCCAAGGCAGAAACCCTAAGGGGTGGCGAACCTACAGTCGCACCAAAGCAGAAGCATGCGACTTAACCCTAAGGGGTGGCAACGTGACTTTTACCCTAAGGGGTGGCGAGGTTACTTAACCCTAAGGGGTGACGAGGTTACTTAACCCTAAGGGGTGGCGAGGTTACTTAACCCTAAGGGTGGCGACGTGACTTTTACCCTAAGGGGTGGCGAGGTTACTTAACCCTAAGGGGTGACGACATGAGTTTACCCTAAGGGGTGGTGAGCCAACATTCGCGCCAAGGCAGGAACCCTAAGAGGTGGCGAGCTAACATTCACGCTAAGGCAGGAATCCTAAGGGGTGGCGAGCCAACATTCAAGCCAAGGCAGGAACCCTAAGGGGTGGCGAGGTGATTTTACATTGAAGCAGAAGCATAAGGAGTGACGAGCCAATATTCATAAGCTCTAAGCCCAGGCGAGGCGAGATCCATTCATGCAGCAGATGAAGCAAGTCGCGAAGTCCGCTCAAAGGTGAACACGCGGAGTCCGCTTACAGATATACACGCGGAGCCCGCTCACAAATGAGCACGCGGAGTCCGCTCACATACATATACGCAGAGTCCGCTCACATACATATACGCGGAGTCCGCTTACATACATGTACGCGGAGTCCGCTCACAAGTGAACACGCGGAGCCCGCTCCCAGACATGCACAAGCAGTCTGCTCACAGGTGAATACGCGAAGTCCGCTTACAGAAATACACGCGGAGCTCGCTCACCGACATATGCACGGAGTCCGCATGAAAGAAGCAGTTCGCCTACACGTAGAGATCGCCTACGCCACTATCAAAGACTGTGGCCAAAGTCATTCAAGCCTTTTGTCACGCTGCTGCCTCACCTATTCCGGGTGCCTAAATCAAATCAACAGACACTCTACCAAATTGAGTGTCCACAAGAAACACAGTTAACGGACTCCAATTACGTCTGTGAAACCAAAAGCCAGCATTAAGCCATAAAGCCTACAAACCTCTTTTGAACTACGGTCTGTTTGATCCCACAAAGAGGTACGTAGGCAGTCTAGCAACCCACTAGATGCAACCAAAATTCCAGACAGAATCCCTGACACCACCAGTCAAATTCTTCCAGTCCAAATAACTCTGGCCAAATTCCTAAAGCACCAGAGAATCAAATCCATAACCAAATCTTTTCGAACTACAATGGTTTGTTCCCTTCACAAGGGTATGTGGGCAGTCTGGACTTAAATCTGGATGCAACCACCAATCCAAATAAATCCCCGGATCGCCTGAAGCCAGAATCTTGCTCCAAAGCTCAAATGCCTTCAGACACAAATCCAAACACATTTCCAAACACCGCTCTCATCCTAAAGTCAAAGGCCTCCAACGAGTCATTCACTCATTGGAACCCTTGAACTACGAGTGACTTGATCCTTTCCTGGGTACGTAGGCAACCCATTTCCAAATGTGGGTGCAGTCACAAAAACAAACAAACCTACAACGGTCTCTTGGTAAACGGAATCAAAGGGTGTTCCCTTGTAACAAGGGATTGTAATTAAGAGACACATTCTGTCTTGAATGGGTTGAACCAGACATAAATTAAAACCTTATCTTAGTTAATAAGATGGGGTGAAGTTATGTTGGGTATATATATGTGTGTTTACAATTTTTTCCCAACAGTAGTACTAGAAGGTCTTAATAAAACCTAAGATTTATGGTCTTAATCTTATGTGACATGTCATGTCACCTAGACACATCATCAATTTAAAAAATCATGTCATATCATCCTTTAGGTCAATATATAATCGTATCATTCTCAAATCCAAATTAAGTAATAATTATACCAAATTCTTCTCTCATCTAGATGATTTAGTTACCTTTTTATCGAGTTGATTTAGTTACCTTACATGAGTTTTATTATATTTATTTTTTAATGGAGTCTAACATTATCAGTCTAACATTATAATAATTTATCATATTTTAGGAGTCACAATTACGATATAAATATAAAAAAATCCATCTTTGTGAATCAGAATTCAATTTTAAATTTTTTAATTCATCATTCTTTTTTACTTTTACGGTTAGAAGTATGATATATATATATATATATATATTCTTTCTCGAATTTTAAATATAAAATACTAAATAGAAAAACCTGTATCGAATTCTTTTTGGATGAATTATATAAATTTTTTTGGACGAATATATGTATATATATATGCATAACTTTTTTCCTTCGAAAATATATATATATATATATATATATATATATATTCAATTGAATTCATATTTTTGAACAAGTATAATATCAAAAAAATATATATATATTTCACATTATATTAGGTATTTATAAGCATGACACTACCAGAAAATAGGTCTTGGGCGACGAAACAAAAAAAACCGGGCGATGATTTTTTTTTCGTCGCCTAAGAGAAAACTTAGGCGACGAAAAAAAAATCGTCGCCCAAGGAAAAAAAATCGTCGCCTAAAGTTCAACTTTAGGCGACGAAAATAAAATCGTCGCTTAAGGCTAAATTTCGTCGCCTAATATAGAAACTAGGGCGACGAAACAATATTTCGTCGCCTAAGATATTTATATCGTCGCCTAAGTTTTTTAATCCTTAGGCGACGAAACTCAAATATATCGTCGCCTAAATATTTTATTTTTTTATTTTTACTTGGCCGACGAAATAAAAGAATTTCGTCGGCCAAGAGTAATCCGAATAATTAAAATAAAATAAAACACATTTAAATTTCATTGTACAGGATTTTTTATTTTTACTCTTGGGCGACGAATTTAACAAATATCGTCGCCCAAGTATTATCTTGGCCGACGAATTACCCTAATTTCGTCGGCCAAGAGTAATCCGAATAATTAAAATAAAATAAAACACATTTAAATTTCATTGTACATGATTTTTTATTTTTACTCTTGGGCGATGAATTTAACAAATATCGTCGCCCAAGTATTATCTTGGCCGACGAATTACCCTAATTTCGTCGGCCAAGATAATCCGAATAATTAAAATAAATAAAGCACATTTAAATTGTAAGGTAATGTTTTTTACCAAATTTTTATATCCCCGTAAGCGTCTCGTCGATTGGAAACTATTCTCAGTTGAAGGTCCGGCCATATTACATGATTTGGAGGGTCGAATAGCCGTTTCCGTCCGTTTAGGGGTTTGACCGCGCCGATTGACCGGACGGATCGAGCCCTTATCTTTGTCCGATGGAGCTGAATTTTTTCCAACCTACGTAATTCGTTATGCTGGTCATATCTGACGGTAGGTTTTCAGTTCCTCTTCTCCGATCACCAAACTCACGTTATATGTACTAATGTTGTATAACTTTTTTATATAAGTGTTGAGTTTAAATGTCGTTTTGAAGACAACGTATACGTAGAAGCCTCAAACGCAAAAAAGTCGTGAAATAAGATATGACCGGAACGGTGAAATACGTCAACCCGTGAAAAATGAAGATATTCTGGTAAAATTTCTGTGCCGGTTGTTCCGGTCAACGAATTTCTCTTATTTCTACCTAGTGGTAGCCCTATCCCGGGTATTTATTTTTTACCAAATTTTTATATCCCCGTAAGCGTCTTGTCGATTGGAAACTATTCTCAGTTGAAGGTCCGGCCATATTACATGATTTGGAGGGTCGAATAGCCGTTTCCGTCCGTTTAGGAGTTTGACCGTGCCGATTGACCGGGCGGATCGAGCCCTTATCTTTGTCCGATGGAGCTGAATTTTTTCCCACCTACGTAATTCGTTATACTGGTCATATCTGACGGTAGGTTTTCAGTTCCTCTTCTCCGATCACCAAACTCACTTTATATGTACTAATGTTGTATAACTTTTTTATATGTGTTGAGTTTAATTGTCGTTTTGAAGACAACGTATACGTAGAAGCCTCAAACGCAAAAAAGTCGTGAAATAAGATATGACCGGAATGGTGAAATACGTCAACCCGTGAAAAATGAAGATATTCCGGTAAAATTTTGGTGCCGGTTGTTCCGGTCAACGAAATTCTCTTATTTCTACCTAGTGGTAGCCCTATCCCGGGTATTTATTTTTTACCAAATTTTTATAGCCCCTTAAGAGTCTCGTCGATTGGAAACTATTCTCAGTTGAAGGTCCGGCCAGATTACGTGATTTGGAGGGTCGAATAGCCGTTTCCGTCCCTTTAGGGGTTTGACCGCGCCGATTGACCGGACGGATCGAGCCCTTATCTTTGTCAGATGGAGCTGAATTTTTTCCCACCCACGTAATTTGTTATGCTGGTCATATCTGACGGTCGGTTTTCAGTTCCTCTTCTCCGATCACCAAAATCACGATATTCTGAATTTTATGATAGAACTCTTAGCCGACGATTTTCTTCATCTTGGGCGACGAGATTTATAGTGAAGAACATCGTCGCCCAAGTAGAGTATCTTAGGCGACGACTTCAAAAATCATCGCCCAAGATTATCTTGGCCGACGATTTTCAAAAAACAGGGCGACGATTTTTATAGAATCGTCGCCCAAGAACACCAGTATAAAAGGCAAAAATTCGGAACCCTAACCATTCGCGCAGCGGCCAAGCCCTCTCTCTCTCTCTCTGAAAATCCACCGAAGCCCTCTCTCTCTCCCTCTCTCCGACCCCGACCCCGACCCCGACCCCGACCCCGACCCCAATTCGGAACCCCGACCCCGACGCCGACCCACAATTTAAGGTATAACCCTAAAACCCTAAATTGGTTTTAATTGTTGTTGTTGTTGTGATAATTGTAAATTGTTGTTGTTGTTGTTGTGATAATTGTAAATTGTAAATTGTTGTTGTTGTTGTTGTTGTGATAATTGTAAATTGTTGTTATTGTGATAATTGTAAATTGTGATGTAAATTATGGTAAATTGTGATGTAAATGATAATTATAAAATATTAGGGTTTACGGTTTAGGGTTTAGGGTTTAGGATTTGTGGAAATAATTTGTAAATATATTGTAAATGATTAAATAATTTTTGATTAAATAATTAAATAATATAAATTATAATTGTAAATATATTGTGGAAATTTTGTAAAAAATAATGGATTATTTTTGAGTAAGGATGTAAATATTCGTAAATTAATTTTTGTGATGTAATAATTGCGAATTAATGTAAATAATTTGTTATGTGAATAAAAAAAATAATAAATCCTATAATAACTATTAATTTTTATTTGTGCTATTATTGTTGATAAATTTTTCGAAATTTATGGTTATTGTTTGTTAAATTAATTATAAGACGGTAAAATATTTTTAATAAATTTATGGTTATTTTAAACAGGATGGGCATGAGGAGAACTTCTGGACAACGTTCGGGTGCGAGGAGCCAAGACGACTCGGACGGTACCTCAAACAACCCGTCGGAATCACCGTCGATCGGGTTTCCGTGGCAGTTGACGGCCCGACATGCGGCGCTTAGGGGTGGCGCGAACGGCTCTCGTTCTGCTGGGCAGTCGGGTCCCGCAGCGACGGCTCCTCGTCATCCAGAGATACTTCGCCGGTCGCGATCCCGCAGCGACGCCCCCACACAGTCGTCCCTGACCGACGGTGATGGCGGGTCATCCGGGGTCCCTATGGTGCCGTCCGGCCTCTTCCTTCCTCCGACGATACCGGCGATACCTCGCGTCGATGAGGAGGGTCGACCGATTCGGGAGCAGCTCCCGCATGTGGCACCGCACGAGGCCTATATCTACAGGGAGTTTCCCACGCCTCTTCATCCCGTGAGGGTGTCCGAGCAGGCGGACGGAGACGAATCCGTCGGCTCAGCCTCATCCTCAGGTAATTTATTATTACTTTTTTGTCGATTTTAATTTTTTTTTTGTAAAAATGTATTATTAATATTAAATTTGATTCACAATGTCACAGCCGCCGGAACGAGAAGGCGGAACAGGAGAGGCACCGTCAGCAACAAGGGACTCGATAGGGCGGTCGAGTCCGCTGGACGGATCGCCATCCCGTTTTCCAACGGGAAACCGGTGGACGCCGCGTTGGGAAACCGGTACTCGCGCGTCGCGGGAGGCACCATCCGCTCCAGACTCCCTATGTTGTGGGGAGTCTGGAGCCAGGTTCCTGATGGAGTGAAGGAGATGCTCCATCAGTCGATGTCGGTGAGTTTACTCGATCAATTACTATTTTTTTAACTAATAAATTATTTAATTATCGGAAAAAATACTAACAAATGGTAATGCAGCAATGGTTTGTGGTTCCCGAGGAGGGACGTGACTGGGCGGACAAGGCCCATAGGGAGAGGTACCTCTATTTAATAATTTATTAAATTTTATTTTTTTAATAATATATTTAATATTTTTTTTTGTATATGTAGGTTCAAGGAGTGGAAGCACGACCTCTGGTTACACTGGAAGCAGTACGGGAGCGACCGTTCGGGTACCCCGAAGGAGTTCGAGTATCGGGAGTACGAGTGGCGGTGGCTTCTTGTCACGCAGTTCAACGACCCTCACAAACAGGTAATTCGTAAACAAATTTGAATTAATTTAATTAGTGAATTAATTATAATTGTATGTTTTTAAATATTTACTAACGATAATTTTTTTTTGAAGCACCTCACCCGGGTGAACGCTGAGAACCGGCAACAGAACACAACCAACCATCGTGCCGGTTCGAGGGTAACCCCTATGTGGGGACCTTTCAGAGGGCATATCCTCATTCTGAGGAGGATCTTGTAAGTTCCTTATATTTTCTAATTTTTAATTTTAATTACATTTTATTAAATGTATATTAATATTTTTTTTTAATATATCCAATTAGGCGAGGGTGAGGGAGGCGGAGCAAGAGGTCATGAGAGGCATGGTGAACGACACATGGCCGGGCACGGCAGAGGATGACATGTCAGAGGCCATGTCCAGGATCGACACTTCAGATCCTACCGTTGGGGCGCGGATTATGGCCACTGCCTTCGCGCAGCGTTCCAACACCTACTACTGCCGGGGTATGGGAGACGCTGGAAAGGGGATCCTGAAGACGACGCCAGGATTTCAGCGCAAGGGAGCCGCCGGAGCCTCAAGCAGCAACAGTCGGCTACAAGATCAGTTCGAAAGTCTACAGTCTGAGCTGGAAGCCCAAAGAGCGAGGGAGATGGCGGTGATGACGGAATCATATGCGGCTTCCACGGCTGCGCATATGGAGCGGCTGAATGAAGTCACCAATGCCAACCAGGCGGCTATGGGACAGTGGATGACTGCCTGCATCGCTGCACATGCGGCCGGACTTGATTTTCCGCCCATGCCTACGCCTATACCATTACCTCAGTGGCCCCACCCTCAGTGGCCCCAGCCTCAGCAGCAGCTTCCTCAGCCTGACCAGCTGCCGCCTCAGCCTCAGGACCCTCCGAACGAGAATGATGAGTTAGATTTCGAGTTTCTCCATAGGCAGATGGACTGAATTTTTGTAATAAATTATTTATAAATTTATAAATTTGTGTTATTTTTAATTAAATTTTAGTATTAGAAAAATTTAAAGAAATGCCGAAAAAAAAATTCCAGCAAAAATTAAAAATACATTATTTATATATTTAAAAAAATTATTTAAATATTTTAAAAAAAAATTTAAATATATCTTAGGCGACGAAATTGCTAAATCGTCGGTCAAGGACTTACCATATAAGACGACGAAAAAAAAATATCGTCGCCTAAGATGTAGTGATCTTAGGCGACGAAATATTTAGTTTCGTCGCCCAAGGTTATAAGATCTTAAGCGACGAAAAAAATTTTCGTCGGCCAAGGTGTTAAATCTTGGGCGACGAATATTTTTGGGCGACGAGAAGTATATTTTAGGCGACGAAATTCGTATCGTCGCGTAAGAATTACTCTTAGGCGACGACGGAATGAATTTTCGTCGCCCAAGTTCTTGGCCGACGCACTTCTGGCGACGACGTCTTGGCCGACGACATGTCGTCGCCTAAGTACTTAGGCGACGAAATTTTTTAACAGGGCGACGATTTTTTTTCGTCGCCCAAGATCTATTTTCTGGTAGTGTGAACATAATGGAGAAAAAAATTGCTTCAAAATTTTTTTTATTAGAATAAAGACAAAATAATCTAAAGCATTAGATTTGAGAAGGATAAGATTGTATTTTTATTTTAGAATGACATGACGTGATTTTTTTAAAATTGATGATGTATTTAGGTGACGTGACATGTCATGTCACCAAGAATTAAGGCCAAAAATCTTAGGTCTTATTAAAGCCTAAAATCATTTTCTTATAAAAAAAACTGACGTACAATAGAGCGCGCGGAATAGAAATTAGGTCGTTTGTAATCATAGAAGCTGAAATCGCATGGTGTAAGTATAACAATCAACTTCAAAACATAAATAGGTTAGATGAGTATGATTTGGTGACGTTGATTTAGTAATTAATGTGAGTTTTGTATTTGGAGACTGTCCATTTAGAGGCTACATTGTCTCTATTTTGATTGATAAAGAGGTATATTCCAACAATTGCATATACAGCTAGAGAAGTATAATGAAGTATAATTATTAGAAATTTCAATAAGTTAGCTGATAATCCTAGCTAGAAATCATATCGGTATTTTATATTCTATAAATGGTATCCGAATCTCTAATCTTTTCTTTGTAGATGATCGCTTTATTTTCGCTAAAACTTATTTTAAAGATGCCAAGCAGGTTCTAGAAACCATGAATATATTTTCTAAAGCCAAGGTCAGTATATTAACTTTGAAAAGACCACTATTTATTTATCTCATAATGTTCAAAATGCCATTAGGAATAGCCTTAACTCTTTACTTTATATTAGACACAAAACTACTATTGGTAGATATCTTAGTGTCAACAATTGGAAAGACCCTATGAATTCGAAAGATCTTATTAGTCAAATTCAGAAAAAGCTTGCAAGTTGGAAAGCCAACTCTCTACCTGGGGGAGGAAAATTAGTTCTGATTAAATTTAATCATTTAGGTTTACCAAATCATCTTTTGTCTTGCTTTAATATCCTAAGTCTATTACTAATGCTCTTGCTTGGAGTGTAGACAGTTTTTTTTGCGGACATAACACACACTCCCCAGTTTTTCGGTCACAAGCTTGTTTGCCTAAATATAAAGGTGGTTTAGGAATACGACCTACTGATCACTTTAATAAGATAGCTTTAGCTAAGTTGGGGTGGAAAGTATTGAATGGTCCTGACAATTGGTGGGTTAGAATTGTTAAAGCCAAATACCTTAGACGAGATAATTTTTAGATTGCAAGAAAAATAGCGCTCGTTGCTTGGAAAGGAATTATAGACCCTCGAGAACTTTTGAAACAAACAATGAGATAGACTATTGGAAATGGAAATAATGTGAATTTTTGGCTGTTTAATCGGGCTTATCCTATTAATTTATTGGACTTCATTCCAGAAAACCAACAAAGACAATTGAATCTTTCTAAAACAGTAGCTGATTATATTACCAACTAACTATGAAATATTCAGAAGCGCTTTCTACGATCTTACCTCAAGAATTAGTAAAACATATCCAGGTTACTGCTCTTCCTTATTTTCCTTAAACTGATAATTTGAATTGGGGTCTCACTAACCATGGATATTTCACTATTTTCTCAGCCTCTCAATTACTAACTCAAAATTTGGAAGCTCACTCCCAAACCCCTCTTTTAAAGAAAATGTGGAAACTTTGTATTCCGTGAAAGTTTGAAGTTTTTGCCTGGAGACTCTTTAGAAGCAGACTTTGTATGAGAGATAGGCTCTTTACTAATCTGCATATTACTGTTGATCATATTTGATCGGTTATTTCTAAACAAATTTTATTTTCCTTATTCACTACTAGATCATCCATTATAGTATAGATAAATAAGAGTCATTCTCGCAGATGACTAACTTAATTCAACTACTCAAAAGATGTTACAAAAGTGACTATTGATCCTAACGACCAGCAGTCGAAAACCTAAACTAGTCAGAAAAATACAAAAATTTACAGACACAAACTAGACACATAGACGGACTCACAACAAAATTTCAGATGATTCGGAGTTGATTTGATATGTCAAATAAAAACGAGAAAGCAGAGGACAGAAAATGACGAAAATTGATTTTGGTTTTGGTTTTGGTTTTGGGAAACAATGAAATAAAACTAGCTAGGGAAAATGCAATCCACCCCGACAATCACACACAAGACAAGTGTACAGTAATAGTTCAATTAATCTAGATGAAGATGCTAAAGTTAGTTCGGTACGCTTGAAACACAACTTATTACCCTTTCTTACTTGGTACGCTAGGTAGGAAGTGCTCTACTCCTAAACTATTCTCAAGCAATGTAACCTAAAGGTACGTTTATTAAAGTTAACATGCAGAGATCCTTAAGTTCTAAAAGGGTTTGAGACATTACAAGACATCGCAATAAACTTAGCGCCTTGCTAAACGTGTGACTTACTAATGAAAACTAACAATTGCTTCTCTAGATAGTTTAAAGAGTCCGATATTGACGCTGACATCAAACAATCAAAGCTATAAAGCCCTAACATGCATACTAAGCGTGCATTCAAAACATACAAGAAAAAAAATTCATCAATGCAATAGTAGTAAACCAAATCTCATCTTGGATTTAAAGAAACTAAAATCTAAAACTCAAATCATCTTGTTGTTCATGTCTAGGGCTTCAAGCAGCCCCTAACTAAGAGAAACTAAATAAACATAATAAAAAGATAACGCAACAGATTGGGAAGGAGAAGAAGAGAAGAAGAACATGAGAAGAAGCCGCAAAAGTTGATAGCATAGGCTTTTATATTGCTTCTTTCAACCAATTCTTCTTGACTTAGGTTTCCTTGCATATTCTGATTGGTGCACGTCTGTAGGACCAATGAAAGTACGCCAACTCATTTGATTCTTCATAATCAGCTTCACATCGAGATAATAAGTTGGAACATGAAATACAAACTCATCCATGGGCTTCCTGGTATGAGTTGGGCTTTAAAACACAAATTTCTGTCAAGATTCATATTCCTTGTTCAAATTGACCTTATGACACTAAATTGACCATAACTTTTTCTAGGAAAATGTTATTCACGAACCGTAAAATGCTATGTAAAGCTGACATTCGTAGCTTTCCATCAGTGTAAGGCTCTAGTTCTTCTCGAGCTGCCCTCAGTGCTCCATCAAAGTTGGCTGACTTGTGTAGGCAGATTTCCGAATTTTGTCTTCCACTCCCTCTTTTCCTTCTTTTCTTCTTATCTGCTTCAAAATACCAAGAAAACAAATAAACAAAGTAAATAACTAGAAAACACACTAAACAAACAAACAAAGTATAAAGGATTTTGATAAAAGTAATGTATAATTATGCACATATCAATCTTTTCCTACATTGTAGGTTTGTGGAACAAGTTTGGCAACTTTTCTTAGTTTCTTGTTTATCTTTTGAACTTTTTTTTTTCTGCAGTGGCTACATACAATCTTTATCTGCTACTCCTTCATCTATATCTCTTAGAAATTGCACTAACTACAACATGCTCTCTTTGGAAATCAAGAAATGATTTAATTTTTAGAAACCATATTGTCCATCATAAAATTGTTGTTTGCTGATCTACAAAGAAACTTTGATGTTATTATTCTACTGTTAATGACAATTTCCCTAAGAAATTTTGCAGGTTTGGTAAGCCTATTCGTTTGCATGTTCCTCCTCATCGGTTGTTATCTTGATGAATATAGTAAACCTTTTTCTATTTTAGAGATCATACGGTGCTTTTGCAAGTAAAATGGAGGTCTATAATGCAATAGAGTAAGATATTTGTAGTAATTGAAGTTTTGCATATTACATGGACACGAGGTTTGACTTGTATTTGTCTTCAAACGAACTTTGTTCTTGTGTTTTTTTATTTATTTCAGGACACCATCTTTAATTCCTTGAAAGTTTTTTTATCCGACAAAGTAAAAAGAAAACCAACCTCAAATCACAAAACTCCTACTACAACCACCATCTAGAGAGTCCAAATAGAAAGTATGAATAGCTGTAAGAGGAAGAAATTTGTTCCAGGCTTGGTAAGCCTATTATTCCAGTTGTGATGGGACGACGAAAAGACTTATAAATGTTCACTTTCATCCAACCCATAAGAGGGGTTCACTTGCAAACATGAATAAATTTCGGCATCGTCAGAAATGTGACACAACAACCTAAAATTACAATACATTGTATAAAGGCTACCACGACAAAATATAACACAACGGGAGGTCGTAAAAAAAGGCAACATAAAAAACAAAATTTTATTTTTAACCCCTGTCCATAAACTCTCCCATTGTAAGACACAGAGGCATCAAAATATATGTATCCATGAATCAAGTTAGCAATGAGTAAATATACGTTAATGAATTAGGCTTTTGTATGAGATGAACGGATTAGTTTTGCAACCAACTCCCGCTTCTTAAGATAACAAACTTTTCTCTTAGAGACTTCTTTATTTAGTAGGTTTTTTTTTCTTCGATAAGGAAAGGAAAACTATAAAGAAAATCTTCTAAGACAATATAAACCAATAGAGTCAAAATGAGAAGTCTGAAGAGCAGCCATAGAAAGAGAGTTATCCCCGCGTCCATAGAAAGACCAAGAGACGCTAAAACGTCATCCACAAAATTAGCCTCTATCTAGATATGAGAGAACTCAATATAAGGAAACTGAGCACCTAATATCCTAATATCATGGACTAAGGTTTTGATTCTCCATGGAGTTTCTATTTTTCTGTTGATGCAATCAATTAAAATCTTCAAGTCACCCTCAACCTTGATCTTTAAATGGTTGTGTAATAAGACAACATGTAAGCCTGCTATAAGGGCCAGAGCTTCATCAACAACCAGAATATTAGGGTGTCCAAGATGTTATGTGGACTTGGGCGGATCTAGCATAGAGGAACATGGGACTCAAGTCCATCCAAATTTGTTGGGAAAAAAATTACTACATATAGCTAGGACTAATCTTATGTGTGATTGTAAGATTGTTGGGTTGCCCACTCCAATTCCTTCATCTTGTATTATTACTCAAGTCCTATCATGTGTTGACATGCTCCGAGTGCCTAACTTATACTTATTTATGTTTTTGTTAAACAAAGAGATAAGTTTCTCTTTCTTCTCAAAAAAGATATACGTCTATGTTGTCTGTTGTCTTATTTTCTTCCTTGTCAAACCCTTGTCACACAGCATTGCTGAGGCTGTCACTGTTCTGTATTAGTTAGTTGTGGTAGGTTTTACATCTTTATATTTTGTATTGCAAATAAATGCTTATTTAGCTTCTTTTGTGTTACATCTAGAGAGTTTTATAAATTAAGCATGCATTCGAGTGGTAAGGCTCACTATGTCCCTCATGTCTAGGTGTATCTTTTTTCATCTATAAATTTCTCTTGCATAGTCGTTTTTTTCTTAATGGAAGTCTAAGTCTCATCTGGTTGCAATTCCTGGATCCGCCTTTGCGTATGTTGTAAGCCTATTTTGGTCAAATGCATGTTGTGCACTTTCAGTGTCTTGTTTGGCTTAGAGATGTGAATCTTCATTATACTTGTATGCTGGAAACCCATACATTACCTATTGGAGGTAAACGTTGCGCTTCTCCTTCGAATGCACATAAGGTTTCACTTTATATCTTTATATATGCAAGGAAGTAACTTCCTATGATCTGTTGTTTTTTTAGAGAGAGTTTTTTCTTGTTAATAAAGACACCGTAACCGAATCCATCATCTTCTATACGAACTTAGCTCTTGAGATTGATATCTCAGTTTTGGAGCCATTTTCAGCCCATGCTGCAGAGGTGTATACTGAGCTTGAGGTGGAGATGAAGAAGAAAGGGGAAGAGGTTCCTCATTTGAGGATTACGTTGATGAACAATAATTGGATGGTTGGGATTGGGGTTGTTGTGGCATCAATTATTGTTGTTTTAAACGTGATTGAGATGGTGATGGGTTGTAGGAAGCAACCTTGGTGGCTTAATAATATGTTTAGATGGAGGAGCGTGAGTTGGATTCCAGGGGTCTACGGGGTGTTGATTGCGATTATGGATATTGTTTTTTATGTAGTGATGTTCAATTATTCCGTGAGTCTGCATATTGCACTCTTTGAGTGTGTGTATGGGGGAGGGTGTTTATTGACTGAAAAACTTGTGAAGAAAACTTGTGAATTCTTCACAAGTAAGGACAAACTTTATGAGACAGTGTTACTCAAAGATTTACGAGTTCATGTTAGAGGAGGAAGTACCCAGCAATTTAGCAATAGTAGGTGCTAGAGGAGGAAGTACCTAGCATTAGATCATTGGTTGTCTTTCTTTTAATTGGTTGTTTATTTAGACTTTGATCTGGAACTTTATATTTGTTTCTAAGGAATGTTTTTGCATTTGATGGTTATGCTGAACTTAGATTTGTTTGGATTTTCTCCATTTCACGGTTAAGTTTAGTTTTATATTATTAATTTCGTTAAGTGTAATTGTTCACTGATTGTTATGTTGAATTTAAGAGGCCATTAGTTTTTTTGGATTGGTAAAAACATATTAAGCATGCATTAAATAAACTTTAAAATAGGTAATTATGCTCCAAATGACAGTAGCAGAGCAAATGCCAAATTAGCAAATTAAAAAACTTCTTAGTTAAGCAACGGTTCAACCTCCCCTTCCTTCTTCCTGGACAAAGTTGCCATCATAGCAATTTCCATAGCAGCTGCAATAGTAAGCAGGACATTGGGAACGATAAGATAAAGATCTAGTGTGAAGTGAGCATAGATTTCCCATGAGATAGTTCCCATAATAGAGAATAAAGTCTCCACATATGAATACTCTCCCCTTTCAATGTCCCTCAGAAGAGCTCTCATCAGTTTTACTCTCCAGAAAGCCAGACTAGAATTCACATCACCACAAAGAATGCCAGTTAGAACTGGGCTCGTTGTTGCTGCTATAGTAACAACTGCTAAAAACAGTGTAAGAGCCATTACCAGTTGCTTCGAAATTGCTCTCTGCATTAAGAGAGCCATTAGAATGGCCACTGTTAAAAGGAATTTATGTCATGGACTAAGTTTGAGTGAAGTAAGTCAATGACACCAAGTTCAAATCCATCATGCAAGGTCCAAGCCCAAGGGGAAGCACTTTGATATTCAAGAGCATGGTGGACATTTCTAGAGAATTCTAGGACACCTTAGAATTCTCTAGCTTAGATGGTTCATTGTAGATAGTTGGAGTACATTCTAGAACTTGTAATTATAGCCATATGATTGAATTAATCTTAGCCATCCATTGAGGAGGTGCTAGGCTATAAATAGGTGGTGAAGGCTCTTAGCCAAACCATCATAGAAAGCATCATACAAAGCCTTGTAAAAAGTTCTCAATTCAATACAAAGTTCCTTTCTCCCACATTAAGTAAGAGTTTGCTTTGCTTAGCTTTGCATACTTAGCACATTTCTAGCTTTCTTGCTCTCTTGTGTTGCTCTTATTTTCACTGCCAAAGAAGAGAGGCTGACTTAGAGAGTTCGAGGTGGTGAACAACTCTAAGGCCGCACGGTTGGTGGAGAAGCAAAGTTCTCATCCCGTGACAAGTGGTATCAGAGCAAAGGCTGCTCGTGCACAACACAAAGAGAAGAAAGATGTCCGGAGAAGGTGGTTCGGTGGTGGAGCAAGCTGTTGTTGGCACCAAGAGGAGCCACAAAGAGGAACTTGCTGCCTTAGATGCACGACTCGGAAAGGTGGAATAGGCCGTGGTCAAGTTTGACACTCGACTTGATGATGACGTGGTGACAAAGGGGGATCTCGCAGCCATGGTGGAAGCGTTGCGAGAGCAAATGCACGGCGCTCTCAACATTATGGCAGATAGGATCCGTGGGGAGGTCCGAGAAGGGCTTGACGAAATGTCCGCCGAGCTCACAGCCCTCCAAGAGGAAGTGAAGGAGGTCAAGGGAGATTGGGCGCTATGCAAAGAGGCTACATTGAACAAGTCACAAAGGCCAAAGGAGACGAAGGCATTAGACTCTTTCAAACCCAAATCCTTCAATGTGGTGGCGTCGAAGGAACATGGAAATCGAGTAAGGTACGTTCACCCTCAATATTTGGGAAGAATTCAAGAATGATATCAAGTTGCATTTCTGTCCCCAAAATGCTCAATATGAAGCAAAGGAGAAGCTTCAGTGGCTAAAGCAAACCGGTAGCGTCAAAGATTATGTCAACACCTTTGTCAACTTGCTATTCGAAGTGCCCACAATGCCGAAGGAGGACAAGCTCTTGTACTTCATAAGTGGATTACAAAGTTAGGCAAAGCTTGAGTTGCAAAGAACACAAGTGCAAAACTTGTCACAAGCCATTGCCGCTGCCGAGTCCCTCATTGAATTCAAGGTTAGTAACCAAGGCGACTCCAAGTTCAAGGGGAAGAAGGTGAACTATGAGAAGAGTGGGGGAGACGTGCCAAAGCCGAAGAAGAAGCCCGAGTCAAGTCACAAGCAGAAGGTGACAAGGTTCGAGAAGCACGACAAGTCTGCAAGCAAGACTTGGGAAATTAAGTGCTACTTATGCGACGACCCTCACATGATGCGCGACTGCCCTTAAAAGAAAGCCCTCAAGGCCATGACTTTGCAAGAGTCTAGGATCGAGGCGGAGGACGATGATGCAGCAAGGATGGGGTGCATCCGGTTGCTCAATGTCGTGAAGACTAGCGTCCCTCAACCAAGGCAACAAGTGAAAGGTGGATCGCTTTACATCGATGTCAAGGCAAAAGACACGATGGTCCATGCCTTGGTGGATTGCGGAGCGACTCACAACTTCATGATGTCGGAAGAAGCGAGGAAGCTTGACCTCTGAGTCACGAAGGATTCGGGCAGCATGAAGACGGTGAACACACCTGCCACACTCATTGTTGAGGTAGCACGCAATGTAGAGGTTCACATCGGCACTTGGAAGGGGAAAGTTGATTTCACCGTGGTCAAGATGGACGACTATGGTGTAGTGATCGGCCTTGAATTCATGGACAAGGTACGAACATTTCCCATTTCTTTCTACAACATCTTTTGCATTGCCGAGGATGGAGAGTTGTCTTGCGTGGTGCCCGTGGTAAGGCAAGCAAGGGAGAAGACAAAGGCTCTATCCACCATGCAACTTGCCAAAGCTTAAAAGAAGGGCGAGCCTACTTTCCTAGCAACCCTCAAGATGGACGAGGAGGTTGGAGGAAAGTCCGAACCTTTGCCGAAGGCAATAGAGGCAATTCTTGGGGAGTTTGGAGATGTAATGCCCAAGGAGTTGCCGAAGAGGCTGCCACCAAGGAGGGAGGAGGATCATGCCATCGAGTTGGAACCCGGAGCAAAGCCGCCATCAAGGCCCCCTTACAGAATGACGCCACCCGAGTTAGAGGAGCTCTAGAAGCAACTTAAGAAGTTGCTTGATGCCGGCTACATTCAGCCATCCAAGAGTCCATACGGTGCCCCCGTCTTGTTCTAAAGGAAGAAGGAAGGCTCATTAAGGATATGCATCGATTACCGGGCGCTTAACAAGATCACCATCAAGAACAAGTATCTCATCCCCTTGATTGCCGATCTATTGATCAATTGGGAGGAGCAAGATATTTCACCAAGCTAGATCTTCGCTCGAGATACTATCAAATGAGGATTGCACCCGGAGATGAACCGAAGACCGCGTGTGTAACAAGATATGGATCGTTCGAGTTCTTAGTCATGCCATTCGGTCTCACCAATGCCCCGGCAACTTTTTGCACCTTAATGAACAAGGTATTCCATCCTTACCTTGATAAGTTCGTGGTAGTTTATATCGATGACATTGTGGTCTATAGCAAGACCTTGGAGAAGCATGTTGAGCACCTTCGCATAGTGTTCCAAACCCTTAGGGAGAACGAACTTTATGTGAAGAAGGAGAAATGTTCCTTTGCCAAGGAGGAAGTGGATTTCCTAGGCCACAAGATCAAGGATGGAAAACTCTTGATGGAGGAAAGCAAGGTGAAGGCCATCCAAGATTGGGAGCCACCAACCAAGGTACCCGCACTTCGATCTGTCCTTGGCTTGGTCAATTATTATCGAAGGTTCATCAAGGGATACTCCGCCATTGCGGCACCCTTGACAGATTTCTTGAAGAAGAACAAGACATGGGAGTGGATGGACCGATGCCAACAAGCCTTTGAAGACTTGAAGAAGGCTTTGATGGAGGAACCCGTACTAAGGCTGTCGGACCTTAGCAGGCTATTTGAGGTACACACCGATGCATCGGACTTTGCCATTGGTGGTGTACTTATGCAAGAGGGACATCTAATAGCCTTTGAAAGCCGCAAACTCAATGACACCGAGAGGCGATACTCGGTGCATGAGAAGGAGATAACTGCCGTAGTCCATTGCTTGCGCACTTGGAGGCATTACTTGCTTGGTTCCCATTTCATAGTCCGAACCGATAATGTCGGCACAAGCTACTTTCAAATGCAGCAAAAGTTCACCCCTAAGCAAGCGAGGTGGCAAGAGTTCCTTGCCGAGTTCGACTACAAGTTGGAGTACAAGTAAGGCAAGGAGAACGTGGTAGCGGATGCCCTAAGCCGGAAAGCCAAGCTAGCACCCGTCGTGCTTACACCTCAAAGCAATCTCATGGGAAGAATCAAGGAGGGGCTGTCCCATGACTCTCAAGCCAAGAACTTGGTGGAACTTGTCAATAGTGGATCGACAAGGCGATTTTGGCTCGAGGACGAGTTGCTTTACACATCAGGGAAGCGGCTCTATGTTCCAAAATGGGACAACTTGAGGAGGGAAATATTGAAGGAGTGCCATGACTCAAAGTGGGCGGGTCACCCCGTCACTCATCGCACTTTGACATTGCTTAGGGACACCTACTATTGGCCACATATGCGGGACGATGTGGATTCGTACGTGAAGACTTGCCTTGTGTGCCAACAAGACAAGGTGGAGCAAAAACATCTGGGAGGGTTGTTGGAAACCCTTCCCATTCCATCAATACCATGGGAGAGCTTAAGCATGGACTTCATCACCAATCTACCCAAGGCCGATGGTTGCGGATCCATTTTCGTTATGGTAGATCGATTCACCAAGTATGTCACCTTCATCCCGGCACCCGTGGAGTGTACCGCGGAGGTAGCGGCATGCTTATTCCTTAAGTATGTGGTGAAGTATTGGGGAGTTCCAAAGAGCATAGTTAGTGATCGAGATGCTTGATTCACCAGAAGGTTTTGGACAAAACTCTTCAAGCTACTTGGGGCAAAAGTTAAACTTCTCCACGGCCTTTCATCCGTAAACCGATGGGAAAACGGAGTGTGTAAATGCCTTGTTGGAGCTGTACTTAAGGCATTACGTGAGTGCCAACCAAAAGGATTGGGCAAAGTTGCTTGATGTCGTCCAATTCTCTTATAACTTGCAGCGGTCCGAGTCGACAGGAGCAAGTCCATTTGAGCTAGCAACCGGACAACAACCCTTGACTCCAAGCATGTTGGTGACCGGCTACACTGGAAGTAGCCCCGCTGCATATAAAACAGCTAAGGAGTGGCAGCAAGCTAATAAGCTTGCTCGTTCGCAACTAGAGAAGGCTTCAAAGAAGATGAAGAAGTATGCGTACCGGAAGAGGCAACACATGGAGTTTCAAACCGGCGACGTAGTGTTTGTGAAGGTTATTCCAACACAACATAAGACAAATAAGAGTTTGCTATGGAAGTTTGAAGGTCCCTTTCCGATCCTCAAGAAGGTAGGCAAAGCGGCATATCTAGTGGAGCTACCTTCTAACACCAAACTTCATCCAGTGTTTCATGAAAGTCACTTGAAGCCGTATCATGAGGATGCTGAAGCACCCGAACGAGGTAAGTCTCATCGAGCTCCCGCTTATATGACTATTTCATTTGACAAAGAAGTGGATATCATTGAAGCCAAGCGCGAGGTGCGGAAGAAGCGGATACCAAGGTATACCGAGTACTTTGTCAAATGAAAGGGGCTGCCGACGTCCGAGGCTAGCTGGGAGAAAGAGAAGTCCTTGTGGCAATTCAAGAACAAGATCGCCGAGTTCAAGCAAGAGGAGCTCGCAAGGGCGACGAGGACGTCGCCGACTTGAGTGGGGGAGAATGTCATGGACTAAGTTTGAGTGAAGTAAGTCCATGACACCAAGTCCAAATCCATCATGCAAGGTCCAAGCCCAAGGGGAAACACTTTGATATTCAAGAGCATGGTGGACAATTCTAGAGAATTCTAGGACACCTTAGAATTCTTTAGCTTGGATGGTTCCTTGTAGATAATTGGAGTACATTCTAGAACTTGTAATTATAGCCATATGATTGAATTAATCCTAGCCATCCATTGAGGAGATGCTAGGCTATAAATAGGTGGTGAAGGCTCTTAGTCAAACCATCAAAGAAAGCATCATACAAAGCCTTGTAAACAGTTCTCAATTCAATACAAAGTTCCTTTCTCTCACATTAAGTAAGAGTTTGCTTTGCTTAGCTTTGCATACTTATCACATTTCTAGCTTTCTTGCTCTCTTGTGTTACTCTTATTTTGGCTGCCAAAGAGGAAAGGCTAACTTAGATAGTTCGAGGTGGTGAACAACTCTAAGGCCGCATGGTTGGTGGAGAAGTAAAGTTCTCATCCCGTGACATTTCACCTTCTTTTCAGCTCCCAAAGGGGTTCACAGCTGAGCTTCTTAAACCATGAAAGCACCAAAGAACCTATCTTTACTCCAAACCCGCCACTCCCCCTTAAACCCTTTATCTTGTTGTTGTTTTGGCGAGTGAGATCGAGGTCAAGGTGGGTGCGGGGGACGAGGTTGAAGATGCCCTAGTGTGATTTGAGACGATTGGGTTTGGATTCGACTGTGACCACAAGACATCTTTGAATCAATTAGGGATTGATACAATGAAAGATAGAGGTGGTGGGGCCGAAGGGTCGTCAAGAGACCTTTGCGCCGTCGTCTTTAAGGCGTTGAGGATTAGATCGGCAAAGGACAAAGGCGGTGGGTGAGGTTAGGAAATCGTCGAGAGACTGTCGTCTAGATTTGAGAGAGAGAGAGAGAGAGAGAGAGAGAGAGAGGAGAATAGATGAGATGAGAGAACCAAATTAGCTTGGGGAGAAGACAAAAAGTAAGGATCCATAGCAAAGTTAGTAATTTTGTGGTACAACTTGTT
Organism: Fragaria x ananassa; assembly: GCA_034370585.1. Classification (NCBI taxonomy): domain Eukaryota; kingdom Viridiplantae; phylum Streptophyta; class Magnoliopsida; order Rosales; family Rosaceae; genus Fragaria; species Fragaria x ananassa. The sequence goes on along the minus strand of CP139765.1, from coordinate 20,941,260 downwards.
TTTTTTGGTCATTTCATGCAAAATTCGGACTCAATTCTAGCAATGTTGGTGGTAGGCTTGAGTTTGTGTACTTTATTGTATGAAACTTACGGAATGTGAGTTTTTTATGCTTATATGTTTGGTCTGGTGTTGCTATGTCATTTTCCCTTTAAGATATCTTTACCAATCATTTCCTTTTCTAAGCCATTAGCAAAGCACTCCAATATCTGGTATCCAAAGTTAGAAATCAATGTGCGGCAATCATGATCTTCGCCCTTCCTATCACAATTCAGTAGGGTACCTCCACTCTCTTAACCATCGAACACCCACACTCTGCCACTCTGTTGCACCACCGGTTTCACCACTTTCTCAAACACACAAAAACCTTCACCATCAAAATGATGATTTGCACACATCAATCGAAGTCATCACTCATAGCCAGACACTAATGGCCCATTAGTTTGTTGCATTGCAAACCACTCTGCTAGCATATGCCACCATAGACTATTGAACAAATTCCACACCAATTTCACAGATGACTCGTACGCAAACACTAGCTCATCTTCTGGGTTCCCTCTCAAGGATACACGCCTCAAACCCCTGTTCCACACTACAATGCCGACCTTTCTGCTTGTGTGGCCTCACTAGGTTACCTCACACCATCATCACCATTCACCCACACAATAACAACCAACTTTCCAATTTCCTACACATAAGCAATAATCCGCTCACTTTGGATTTGTTTTCACCACACACACCCTTTAACGGATAAAAATTCATTCAACACCACACTTTGACACACTACAGCCGCAACCTTTTCAATGGGTCTACGCATATCATGTCACCACTACCGTAGTTATGCCCCACCACCTTAAAATAAGTACCGCCCAATTTTGAGCTCCCTCGCTTCAATGGCGAGGATGTTGTCGAATGATTAGCTTTGACTAAGAGATATCGAGGGACCACCATGTATCTATATTAAATAAATTAATTTGGTCATTCACATAGTAAGTGAAACTACATGTCATGTTTAGAGTCTAGTCACATATGATCAGGGGCGGATCCGGCATAGAGCAACATGGGACTCAAGTCCCACCCAAATATTTTTAGGAAAAAAAAAATTACTACATATAGCTAAGACTAATCTTATATGTGATTGTAAGATTGTTTGGTTATGTCCCACTCAATTTCTTCATCTTGTATTATTAATAATTATATATTTTTTGGGTTGAGTTCCGCTCAAGTCCTATCATGCGTTGACGTGCTCCGAGTGCTTAAGCTATACTTTTTTTTGTTAAAAAAATAGATAAGTTTTCTATCTTCTCAAAAAAGATATACGTCTCTGTTGTCTATTATCTTTTTTTTCTTTCTTGTCAAACCCTTGTCGTTGATACTGAGGTTGTCACTCTTGTATTTTAGTTAGTTGAGATAGGTTTTACATCTATATATTTTGTATTGTATTGAAATGCTTATTTAGCTTCCTTTGTATTACGTCAAAAGAGTTTTATGAATCAAGCATACATTCAAATGGTAAGGCTCATTACGTCATTCCTCTCTAGTTGTATTTTTTTTATTTATAAATTGCTCTTGCACAGTCAATTTTTTTTTCTAATGAAAGTTTTTGTACGTGGAAAAATAATCAGCGGACCTTGATCGCTTAAGTGTAATTACTGAAAGATACACGTGGTTTCTCTATTTTGTAGTTACCTAATTGGTTGTGTGTGATTTTTGCTTCTTTTTTTTTATAATAAAAAATAAAATAAAAAATTTGAAAAAAGGTAGGAACGACACCGTTTTGTTAGGGAAGCTAAACAGCGCCAGTTCATCTGCTTACCTCGAATCAATGTGGACATGTCAACAACCTCTTTACTTTGCTTTGGAGTTTGGAGTCAATCTCCCCAGATCCAAAGAAGCAACACAACCTCTGCAACTCCACTTGTCTCTGTTTGAGTCTCTCACAGTCTCACCCACATCATGATCATGAAGAACAAGAAGAACACCCACACCCCAATCCCCAGTTCCATTCCAAGACTCCACCTTTTGCTCCTCCTCTTACTCTCACTCTCTTCTACTTCTTGTTCATCCTCATTGCTCAAGAAGCCACCCCCTCTTCCAATACTACCCCTCCCCTCAGCTCCCCAGCTCCAATGGCAACTCGGCCACATGGCCATGTTCCTCCACTTCGGACCCAACACCTTCACCGACTCCGAATGGGGCACCGGCCACGTTGACCCCTCCGTCTTCAACCCCACCAACCTCAACGCCACTCAGTGGGTCCAAGTCGCCAAAGACTCAGGCTTCTCGCGTGTGATCCTCACCGCCAAACACCACGATGGCTTCTGCTTGTGGCCCACCGAGTACACCAACTACTCGGTCAGCTCCAGCCCCTGGAGGAACGGCGGTGGTGACGTGGTGGGTGAGCTTGCTAAGGCTGCTAAGGACGCTGGTATTGGATTGGGGCTTTACCTTTCGCCTTGGGATCGGCACGAGCAGTGTTATGGTAACACTCTGGAGTATAATGAGTTCTATATGGGTCAAATGACAGAGCTGCTCACTAGGTAATGTTTGGTTTAGTTGTGTAGTTATTATGAACTATATATTACTTAACTAGTGAGTTGTAGCTGTTTTTGTTATGTGGATTTGGAATAGTACTTGGCATTCTTGTTTCATGAAAATCGAGGCTATGGGGTTCGAATGGTGTTAGGATTTCATGTTCTGTATGGCTGCAATTTCGTTAGTTTGTGTGCTTTCTTGGATTGACTACATGTTATTGATCTGTTTCTACTAGTTGTACATTGAGGTTTTGATATTCGTATTGTCTCGGTTCAACTTCGTGATCACTGATTGTGTATGAATTTGTATACTGTGATGTGATCGGGTGTCCTGCCATATAAGACCATGTAAGTTTAAATCTTTCTTTCTTAGTTTTGGTTTGAAATGCAAGTATAGTTTAAAATTTATATCTTAACCACCAATCAGCTCTAAGCAAACCAGATTTACACATTTACTGCTATTCAGGGGCTGTTTCTAGAAAGACTCATCTCTACTAACATATACAGCACATGGAATGAGCATTCTACATAAGTTCTCTCAGTTTCTAGTTGAGTCTAAGTTCCTAATGCATTTCAATTGGTTTGGTTTGCTGTATTTTTTTCTTACTTCCTTTTTTGGCTGAGTGTGTGTGTGTGTGGATTTATAGATTAGGTCTTTCTTTTTTCTTTGGTTTTACTGGTCGTTTCTCTGATCCTTGTTAGTTTTCTTGAGTTCTGATTAGTCTTGAATGGGTAAGAATGTTCCGCTTTCAGTACTTGAAATCTGTCCAGTTTAGTTCTTTGGTGGTTGAGTCTATTTTACTATAAGCAACTTACAGCTCTTATAATGCCACTTGAATTCTGTTTAGCATCTTTCTTGAGAATCAGTCTTTTGGATGTTAAAGTGTCTTCTACTTTTGTTAGTCAGTTGCACCTTGGCAGTTGTCACACGGTTGTAGACATTAAGGGGATACCAGTAGTCCATTAAACAGGCATCTTTTTAGATTAACATGTTCTCTGTAGCTATATCACTTATCTGCTCTCTTGAAATGAATTCATTTGTAGTTTTCTCACATTATTGCCTTGTTGTTACTTTTGTTTCATATGCTTTTACACTGATGCTTTAATTTTTTTTCTTTTTCTTTCAACTTGGTTGTTTCTGCGTTATAGAGATTTGATATAACCTTTTGGTTTGATTTTCAATGAATTTCATGAGAGATACAAAGCAGTTGATTTGTTTGTACTTTTTCTGTTTTTAAATTGGACCAGGTATGGAAATATCAAGGAAGTATGGTTGGATGGAGCAAAAGGGGAAGGGGAAAAAGATATGGATTATTTCTTTGATTCTTGGTTCGGTCTGATTCATCAACACCAGCCAGGGGCTGTCATTTTCTCTGATGCTGGTCCCGACACCAGATGGGTTGGCGATGAAGCTGGGGTTGCTGGGTCTACTTGTTGGTCTCTTTTCAATAGGAGTTCTGCCAAGATTGGTGACACTGATTTCCAGTTGAGTTTGCTTTTCTAACTTCCATTAGTTTTTTTTTCCCCTCCAGCACTCGTATATGTCTGCATGCTGTTTATACATATTTATCCCATAGGACATGCTTAAAGGGCGTAAACGAGTAACTTAAGTCAAATCTCCACTTAAGTGCACTAACCAAAAACCAAGAAAACAAGAAGGAACCTATGAGCATAGATTATTCCTATGAAATATCTTTTGCTATTAACTATTAAAGAAAGCTATAACCTAATCTGATCTGCATATCTACTAGATATTCAAGAGGAGGTGATCCATTTGGTCATGATTGGGTACCGGCCGAGTGTGATGTCTCAATCCGTCCCGGTTGGTTTTGGCATTCATCCCAAGTTCCAAAATCTGCAAGGACTCTACTTGAACTATACTACAAATCTGTTGGTAGGAACTGTCTCTTGTTACTAAATGTACCTCCGAACTCTTCTGGTCTCATATCAGCAGAAGATATTGAAGTGCTTGAGGAATTCAGTAAGCTCCGGAGATCTATATTCTCACAGAATCTAGCCATAGATGCCAAAATTCGTGCAAGCGGTACGCGAGGGAGTGCCAATAATTCTTGGTTCAACCCCTATAATGTTGTTGAAGAAGGTTTTCATTCCTATTGGGCACCTGAGGAGAATCAGTCAAATTGGGTTTTATACTTTGATCTTCAAGAACTAGTATCATTCAATATTCTTCTAGTTGAAGAGCCAATTCACATGGGACAACGGGTTATTAAGTTCCATCTTGAGATCCTGAATGAAAATGGTGAGTGGAATAAAGTAACTAATGGAACCACTGTGGGATATCGGAGGCTTTTGCAATTTCCTATAGTTAAGTCTCAGAACTTGAGGTTTGTCATCGACAAGTCCCGGGCAGAACCACTGATTTCCTATCTGGGTATATATATGGATCCTTTTTCCATTTTAAGCAACATATCTGATTCAACCACAAGCATCAATAGCAGTCAAATTCTTCCCCATATTGATTTCAATCATTTTCAAATTGCTGTATTATAGGTTACAGGCTACATTTTTGCATGTCAAGGTACTATCATTTCCATTGTTGTCTCTCAATCCCTTTTTAATACTGAATGTAGATTTCATGGAAATACTGCCATTGTGAATATGTCAAGGAACTGTTTACTAACTATTACCAGGTTGTGAAATTATGCATTATGAGTTAATATTGTAGCCTATGATATTTCATTTACAGTACAGAAAATTTAGATTAGTGTCATATATGAAACAGCCGCGTAACTGTTCTCTTCTTTTTCCACGGAGCTTGTTGGAGGCTATCTCATATGAAAAACTGAATACTTGGGATGGGGATGTTATTAGGTGTTGTCCATCTGCAGTTGGGAAAAACAGTGTGCACAAAGACACTAGTTTATAAAATAAAACAATGTGGAGGTGAGGCTCATGTCATTGGCAGTACATTAGTATGTATATAAATAAACGCTAGCTAGCTATTCGTATTTTTCCCCTATAATGAGATAAAATTCTTCGTATTCATTCATTGAATTCGTACAAGGAATCTGCACGTATATATATCCACTCGTGCGATTCCCCCATAATGAGGTACAATTTCATTATGGGGTGATGTGAGTGTTAGACACCAGAGTCGTAGCCTTGTATGACTATCTATTTTTCGAGCTTATTCATAGATATCATAAGAAATAGATGAGTGTAAATACATACTAATATATATAATCCTAGCTTGAGAGGTCATTTATTAAAGTTTGGGAGTGAAGTTTTCCTAAAAACACTCGAAGCTCAAGAAAAACAAAAGTGGAGAACTCATCTGTGAGGTTCTTGACCAATTACAGTTGAGCATTCTCATTAGCAAAAACATATCGCTCAAATCCACGGCTGAAGCTTCAATTCCTCATCCTCCTACTGCAAGCAAAGATCCAATTGCATCATTATCGCAAGAACCCAAACAGTAATAGTTAGAAAACCTAAAACAAGAAAGGCAGGGGGAAATCACCTGAGCAGAGCACACAAATAGGGCACTAGCAACATCGAAATCACTGCCGCCATGACTTGCAGATTACAGCGCTCCCAGTCAGTAGCCAATTGGCTCAAAGCATTGTCAATGGCAAGCGCCACTAACACAGTCAGCCACCCTTGGTTGAATCTAAACCCCTTTGCTTTCTTGGCACAATCCAAACCGAAACTCCGAGCTTTCTTGCCCAAATTAGAAGCGCAGTCAATCGCTTTCTTCGCCAAATCAGAAGGCACGCTCTCTTCTTTCTTGGCCTCAGCAGAAGCCTTCTTGCCCTCGCTAGTATCGAGCAGCTTTGCTCTCTTGCCATCAGACCTAACCCCCTTGCCCGCCTCAGCAGAAGCCTTCTTGCCCTCGCCAGTATCGAGCCGCTTTGCTCTCTTGCTGTATAGAGCCATCAACGTAGCCCCAGAGGCCTGCGCCATTGAGGTATGAACGAATTTGACGAGTCCATTTAAGATAATTGATTTCAGATAACTTGATGAATTAGGATGTGTTTTGAGAAGGGTTTGTGGTGTTGGCAGCCATTTGAGAACGAGAGAAAAGAAGAGAGAAGAAAGGCCGGAAGAAGACACTGAAAAGGAATGACGAAGAGGAAGGAACAGGTAAGGACCTGGAGCTGGACCTAGGCTGATACATGTAAAAGAATGAATTTCTGTTACCGTGTGATATATATATATATATATATATATATATGATTTTTTTCAGCTACAAAGGTCCGCACCACTGGTTTTGGTGTGGATTTTCATTTTTTCATCACTTTTTAATCGAATTTTCTCATCTTCATCGTCTAGTATTTAGATAATACTGTGTAGATTATCTAAAACTGTTCATAAAACACAGTTACTTCACTGCCGCACCCTGGTCCTCCATGTAACCAAATCACAACAGGATCATTCTTGTTAGTCCTTGATTCAAAGAACCACTAGAACATCCTGCAGAAACCAGAAATAGGTTAGAAAATGAAAGACTAACATTGGTTGAAGTGAATATTGAAAAGTAGCCATCTTCTTCTCTGTATTTGATTCTCTGAGGTTAACGACAAGTTTATTGTTTAAGTTCCATAGACTTCTACAAGCAACAGAAATGGACCCATGAACCAGAAAAACAGAAAAGAACACTTATTGTTTCTGAGCAAACCTTGTATATATAACAATCATACAGAAGTGATATTAAATGAGAAATGAGAAATTTTGATAAATGACCTTTTCTAGGTGTCTGAATTGATTTCTAACCATTTTTTATAAAGAATTGAAAAATAACCATTTAAGAGGATCAAAAGTCTTAAACACCCTCATTTAAATTTCCTTCTCTGTTCCCATCTTCATATCATTTATTCAAGAACTAAAATACACAGAGTAGATTCTTTGCTTACTAGTCATCAAAAATGAAAGTACAGAAGAGCAAGAACGTATTTTATGAACAAGAATGTAATTTTCCATTGTTCTTTTACTTCTTTGCTTTGTGGTCATAAAAATGAAACAAGAAACACAAGTTCTTCACCATTGAATTCTATAAGAATTATTTTGACAATTCATATTGAGGTTTTGTCTTCTTCCAGATGTCTGAGTTCTCTATTATTTACAATTACAAAACCCAAGTCCAATTAACCCAATCCCAAAAGCTCATTGGATTGAATAAATATTAGACTACAGCCCCGATATTGATAGCTAATGGTTTTGTAATTGTTACTGATCTTGTAAGTGAGAATCAAGATTGTGACTGTGGTGACCAGTGCGTCGTTTTCTTTTTTCCCTCTCTACCTATTGTGGTTTCTATGGCTTCATGTTCAATGCAATAATACTTTTGTTCCACTATCAATCTTCCACTCAACGTAAGTCTGAGTTCGTGTTTTACTATTTTAATCTTTTACAGCGTCTTATTGCAAGGATAGTTAAGTCTTTTGACTCATTCATATGGTCATTTTTCAACTCTCTGAAAAAACAGGGTTAAGAATCAATTCAAACACCAACAAAAGATCATTTTTAAAAATTTTCATGAGAAATGTCTCTGTTCATATTGTCTATTTATTCTGTCTCTTTTTATTCCTTGGAAAAAAATATCCGCATATGCATACCAGGTTAATTTTTCTAACAGATTAAGAAAGCTTTAATTACCTTGCAGCGTGGGAATGAGGGAGACGATAGTAGCCGGTGTGGTGTCCAAGCTCTGTAATAGTAGTTCCATTGACAGCAAGGTAAGGCATCAGGACCCGCTTCTCGAAAAACTTCGGAGCATCCAACAAAGAGTCGTAATGGGCTCTGGTCTCATCCTTGGGGAACAAGTTGAGGTCGGCTTGGAGTTTTGGGGAAAATGCCAGTGAAGACATGTGAAGCTGGTGAGGGTCAGTGCTGGAATCAGATGAGGAAGAGAATAAAGGTAGCAGGAGCACGAGAAAACACAAAAGTGTGTGAGGAAAAGAAGATGCCATTAATGAAAAACGGGCTGCTTTGAACACAGAACCTGACCTCCAGTAGTTTTAATTTTAAACAAAACCTGCACACACATACAAACCCAAACAGTTAATTGAATCAAAAACACAAACACGATCATAACCAACATCTCGATAATACATACCAGATTCTAAGATCAATATACCATACCCAGATCTCACTCCATATTGATCTATCAAAACAGAACCCCAAACCCCGTACCCAAAAGTCACCCCAGAAGATGATGACACTTTTGCAAAGTAAATTATTAATAAAAAACCGAATGAATAAGTCTATATGTCACTTTGCAAATCAAGGTAAATAGTCTGGAATTATCAGTTAATCTTAAACAGTGGTATAGCAGCTAGCCTGGCTTAAAAAACACTTCAAATCAGGCATCTTTGATCCTTCGTCACTAACAAGGACCACCATACCCCAATTATTAATGAATTCTTTGCTTCTAGGGAGTATAGCATATCATGTTAACATAGCCATCACATGATCATTGTAAATATCAGAACCCTTTTCAAAAAATTCACCAGTTTCAGAAAATGAAAATGAAAAAAGAAAAAAGAAAAAAAAAAAAGAATAATCAATTGTTAGTTAAATCACACTATCATGTAAAGCTAGATCCAAACCAATTGTATATCACCTTAGAGGTGTAAAGTTCATCTTGCTCAAATAGGAACAAAAACAAAAAAAAAACATAAAAACAAAAAAGTTCAGCCATGAAAGGGAGCTTTAATGGGGGAATCAATCTATGTTTACCACCATTAAGCTTGTTAACGTATTTAATTAATAATGAACATGCATGGTTAATCAAAGAAACAAAAAGCAGTGCACATCAGCACTCACAACCTCTCCAAAAGAATTGCTCAAGCAAAAGGAAAAGGAAATTTAGAGAGAAGCCTATGCATGAGCCAAAGCAAAAACAACTGTTATCTTTATGAAATCTGATTTATCAAGCCTGATAGGCAACTTAAAGTTCCAGTTAACATGGTGATGACATGTCGTGAAATTTCCAATTTGAAAACATAATCTTCTTATTCATTAGGGAGGCAGAAAAACCTGAAAGACAAATCATTTTAAGTCAAACCTAGTTTAATGGTAATTTTAGAACAAAGTAGGCCGATTATCAATATAATAACAGTGTATTACATGTTCATCATCAAAACTATCAAATCAAAACTGATGCTAAAACACATCACACATGCTCATGCCTTTGTAAAACTATCCACACATTTTATCAACTTCTTTCCAGTCTTTTTATTTCCTTTTTGTTTTAAGAAAAAGCTAAATCAACCATCACCAGTGCAATTAAAACAGCAAATGTATCATGTGATAACATCCAAGAAAAGAAAAAATTCGAACCTTAAATGCAAATCCTCTAAGAGATCAATCACAACAACAGCAACCACAACCTGCCAGCAAAATAAGAAATAGATAGTCTTTCAGTCTATGTTGGCGAAAGTCGATTGTCTATACTCTTTGAAATGTGTATATCTAGCTAGGAACGACCTGCTTACATACATTTCAATAAAAAGACCTGCATATATACATTTACTATAAGCAATATCATACCAAATCAGTAGATATCTATACTCTTTGAAATGTCTAGACTCTAGAACAATTGCCATGTGACCCACCCCATAAGCCACACGTCCTCATCAAACATCATGACCGTAATTCGAATCTTCGAGTCCCAAATGAAAACAGAAAATTTTGCTGAAAGCAAATGAATGAGATGAACTTACGAGTGAGAGCAAATCAGAAAAAGCTTTGGGGTCGAGGAACAGAGCTGGGTTGCTTTGATACCCCAATTGAATTCTCACGACTTCTATCAGTCTATATATACTGATGCGGCTTCCTTTTTTGGAATTGATATCGCTTAACTGCGACGCGCAGGGATATTTTTGTTGTTTGACAAACTTCAATTTTTTTTTCTTCATAAATACTCCTGTGGACCATGCCAAATAGATTTAATATAATAATTCGGTGCGTGCCCCAACTCGTTTTATTCATGTTGTTTGTAGATGGAGTAAATATTTGTGACACCCTGTAGTTTACACCTAAAATCAGTTTTGTCTCTTTTTTTTTTTTTAACTGGTATACCCCTATATTTTAAATTCTCGACTGATTTGCCCTTGTCGTCAAGTGAACCCGTTATGTAGCTGACGTGGCTAACATGTTGACACATGTATGAGACCAAGGTATTGAGATGATAATTTTACCCACAGAGCAATTCCAAACCCATTTTGAATCATCAACTTCTAAATCAGTCCACCAAAACAAAACCCCAGATCGAAACTTAGCCCCTAAACCCAGTTTCCTAACCTCAGTTCTGCAAGTAGAAGAGATCAGATCCAATTCTCCAATGGCCTATCCTCTCCGGCCTCTCACTCTCTCTCCCACTTCTTCTCCCTCATCTCCCCACTTCCCCACCGCCCAAATAAAATGGAGGAGAAGAAGACCCCCATCTCTTCTTTTTCAGTCTCCTCCTCTCCCTCTCCTCTGTCGCCCTTGACCACCACACCTTCCTCCTCTCCCCCCTCCCCTCCACCCCCTCTCTCTCCCAACCCGAATCCTTTTCAGAAACATCTGAACCCGACTCCGACCCATCTTCCCTCTCCCTCCCTCTCCACCGCCTCGACGCCTTCTCCTTTAACCAAACCCCTTCCCAACTCTTCCACCTCCGCCTCCGCTGCGACTCCTTCCGCTTCAACTCCCTCACCTCCCTCGCCTACAACCGCACCCGACCCGGCCCACCCTCCTCCAGGTTCAGCTCCTCCATCGTCTCCGGCCTCTCCCAAGGCAACGGCGAGTACTTCACCGGCATCGGCGTCGGCTCTCCCCCCAAATACCTCTACATGGTCCTCGACACCGGCTCCGACGTCGTCTGGCTCCAATGCGCCCCTTGTAAACGCTGCTACTTCCAAACCGACCCGGTTTTCGACCCGAGAAAATCCTCCTCCTTCTCCTCCCTCCCTTGCTCCTCCCCTCTCTGCCGCCACCTCGACTCACCCGGCTGCAGCTCAAAGTCCAAAACCTGCCTCTACCAAGTCTCCTACAGCGACGGCTCCTTCACCTTCGACGACTTCTCCACCGAAACCCTCACCTTCCGCCGCTCCACGACAACGAAGGCCTCTTCGTCGGCGCCGTCGGTGAGGCTTGCTGAAGGACCTGTAAAGCTGGAGAGCATCGAGGTCGTCTCACAAAGCTGGTTAGTTCTTGGTTTTAAAAGTCACTATAGTCAGGGGTATATTGGACATATTATGTCGATGTTGCAGGTTTCTAGCTAAGTTGGAATCGCAAGATCGGTCATCTTAGCAACTTAACAGTCTTCTTTAACGGTCAATTGACGACAAGGGCAAATCAGTCGAGAATTCAAAGTATAGGGGTATACCAGTTTAAAAAAAAAAAAGTGAGGGACAAAACTGATTTTAGGTATAAACTACAGGGTGTCACAAGCATTTACTCCTTTGTAGATTATCCGCTGCTTCTTGGTTTCTTTACGTTACATGTTCCCTCATAAGCCACGAGGCCCACGACGACAACATTTAATTAAGTCCTAGACTCTCAATTTTAATCGCTGTTTTTTTTACGTATATGTATAGTTATGTATCAAGCTGTGAGCCGTCTAATCGTTTTAAAATTTTAAATTATTAAACGATCGGATTGTTCACGGCTTGATGTATGTTATACAAATGTGTATAACAGCCAAATCTCAAGTCAAGGAGGGTATATGAAGTCATTTATTAATGGAATAAGGTTAAACTCCAAATCTCAGATAAGTCTGCTTACTTCATCAAGAGGTAAAAATTTCAAATTTGTTGTTTGTTGATGATTGTCTCATTTTTGTCCAGGTTTCTCCTACCGAGAGGTAAAAATATGGTAAAAATATTATATAGTCCTTGTGGTTTGAAGTCGACATCTGTTTAGTCCTTATGATTTTATTTTAATCTGAATTGTCCTTATGGTTTTATTTTAATCTGAATAGTCCTTAAAGTCATGATTTTTCATCCAAATAGTCCTTATGGTATTTAACTGAGAAAATTGTACGAATAACTATTTGGATGAAAAATTATGACTTTAAGGACTATCTGGATGAAAAGTTGTGACTTTAAGGACTATTCAGATTAAAATAAAACAATAAGGACTAAACAGATGTTGACTTCAAACCACAAGGACTAAATAAAATTCAATTCTAAAAATATCTTTCCAAAAAGAACATGAAAATATTTTCAGTTTATATCACTTTTTTTTAGAATGTAAGTTTATATCAACTTACTGGATATTAGAAACAACACCAATTAGTGTGAAATTGTAACTCCTTTGAAAGAAACTTTAACTCTCTACTAGGAACTTTATAAGCTGTGTATCTCAAATATGTGTAGTATTGAAAAACCATGTATTGATAGGCTGAGAAGGATATCAATCTATCACTTGGGAGCAGCTCTTTCTCTTGACTGAGCCATTGCTAAATTTCCTTGCATCCAGTTTGTCAGCATCTGTAATGCGGCTTTTGGTTGATCCATTGGGACCATATGACCAGCATTATGGACCTGTTGCCAAAGTTAATAGTGTATTTAGAGAGAAAAATAAGACTAGATATATGAGATGGACAGAAATGAATAATTCATTAATCGATACTCAGAGAGAGAGAGAGAGAGAGAGATGGACCTTGAGGAAAGCGAGGGGTCCGTGGCTTTTAAGTAGTCCTGCTTCTGCACCGCCAACCTTGAATGAAACCGTTAGTGATGCCTCAAATGCTTTCTGACCAGACCATTCCATAGCATGAACCCAATTCGAGTTCCCTGCAAAAAAAAATTAGAGAGATTTCAGACACCATAAGTATGGTAGTATTGCTTTATTATTCTTAAAGACAAATGAAACATGAGCCTTTTGTTGTTCAAAAGGGACTCACCAAGCCAATTGCATATAAGATCGTACTCCCCAGCATACACTAGCACCTTAATTCCATCTTCAAGAAGGGCAGGAATTCCCACCTCCAGATTTCTCATCCAGTCCGACAACATAGCCTCATACACCGTAGAGCTGCAAGAAACAAAGTCTATGTCGCCTACTCCTAGGGCTTCCCTAACTGGTTTCATGTTCAAGAATGTCTCCATGTTTGAGAAGTCATAACATAGATCCCCTACACATTGTTTTCTGATATCATAATACTGCATGCAAGCAGAAAACAAACTCATCAGTCATCATACTTGAATTCGGTTTCTTCAGAACTTAATTGTTCTCAACTAATAAAAATGATTGCCCTTGCTTACATTTTTATCACCGATTATATCCATGATCTCGGAAAATATGTTATTACAAACACTGTATGCGTCTACACAAGGCCGTCCACCAGTAGGACCTGTCACAGTTTCACTTATTTGTAAAGTATATAGTTACAGAAATATGTCAAGAAAACAAAGAAAATAAGAGGACATACCACAAGTCTTGATTGCTTGTACACAGGCTGGAATCGACTCGGTAATTCTATCATAATCAGGTTTCTTAATCAAACCCATTTGTAATGCATATTCCGGGTATGCCTTGTACTGGAAACTTGGATTGGTTAGGCCATTACCTATTGCTAATCCCTGTTAAACCATAGAAGTTATTGTGGTTAGTTCCTTTATGATTTATGCAAGTCCCAATATAACTATTATAGCCACCGGCCATACCTTAAAATTTATGTGAATCCCTTCCTTGTCTTTGTTTCCTTTGTGAACTCGAGAAGCAAATGCCGGAATGTAGTGGCCAGCATAAGATTCTCCAGTGATGTAAAAGTCATTCTTAACAAATTGAGGATGCTGGGTGAAAAATCCCTGTGATTATAAACAAAAGTCAGAAGATTTAACCCAAAGAAAATAGGTTTAAGCTGTCACCAAGTTCATTGGTGAATTTTCTCAAAATTGGCAATTCGCCTCGTACATTTTCGTTACAAATTGGAAATCGGAAGTTCAGTTATGTAATGTAAGATTCATATAATGGAATGGATAGAACCTGCAAGAAATCGTACAAATCGTTGCTGACACCTTCTTCATCGTGACGAATATCACGGCTATCTGAAGAATAGCTGAAACCAGTTCCAGTAGGTTGGTCAACGTAGAGAAGGTTTGATGCCTGCCAAACAAAAGCTTGTTCAAGGAAACCCTATAGAAGTGAAAACAAGAACAAAATAGTCGCACACATAAATTGTTCAAGAATTGCAAACCATCACAATATAGTAGGTCCTAACAGTACCTTGTCCCAGCCATAGTCATTCCAAGTAAGAGACAAGTTATTTGCAATATGGAAAGGACCATTTTCATAAAACACAGCAAGTTCACTGCTGCAACCTGGTCCTCCAGTCAACCAAATCACTACAGGGTCATTCTTGTTTGTCCTTGATTCAAAGAACAAGTAGAACATCCTGCAGAAACCAAAAAGAGATTAAAATATGAAAGACTGAAACGTTGGTTGCAGTGAATATATGGAAGATAGCCATGTTGTGTTTTGTATTTGATTCTCTAAGGTTGAGGACAAGTTTATTGATTAACTTGCACACAAGCACATACAGAAAGATACAAGCAACATATATGGACCCATGAAACCACAAAAAAACACAATAACATTTATTGCTTCTAAGCATTTCATGTATATATACAATCATACAAAAGTGATATTAAATGAGAAATGTTGCAATCATCTCTGTTCTTGTTGTCTTGTATGAAGTAAACGACAACCAATTGAGGCATGGCTTCTGTCTCTCATTAGTCTTTACACGCTAACAATGAAAAAGGTTGCAGATGATTACTGTATTCATTTTTCCTACAGATGAAGAAAGCTTGGATTACCTTGCCGCATGGGAATTTGGGAGGCGATAGTAGCCGGCGTGGTGTCCAAGCTCTGCAATAGTGGTTCCATTAGCAGCAGTAAAGTATGGCATCTTGAAGCGCTTTTCGACAATCTTTGGAGCATCCAATGAAGAGTTGTAATGAGCTCCGGTGTTAATCTCATCGTTGGGGAACAAGTTGAGGTCCCGAATGAGCTTTTCGGCTTGGAGTTTCGGGAAGAATGCTGGTGAAGACAAGTGAAGCTGGTCAGGCTTTGAGTTGGGATCATATGAGGAAGATAAGAAGGGTAGGAGAAGGAGCAAGAGAAAAGAGAAGAATGTGCAAGGAAAAGGAGATGCCATTATTGTTCTTGTTGTTGAAGAAATAAGAGTTGCTTTGGAGGGAATATATATTGGTGTTGAATATGATGTGAACAAAGTCACAGGCCAAGTCTTGGCTGATAATACAATGATGGAGTATGAAATGTTCAACCTGTGAGGGATGAGAGATGAGGTGAGAAAGATGAAGAAGGTTGTAACGGTCTTACTTTTATCGTTGTATTCTTTTGTCCCACTTCTGTTTTCTACTAGGAACAAGAAAAGATAAAACAGAAAGGGGGACAAGGCAGTTGAGTTTTGAAACTAATCAGTAGTGGGTAATGAGACCACATTATTCTCCAATTTACTTTTATCCTTCTGTTATTTTATACATCAATTTAGGTACTGATGTTGATCCCTTTGCTTGAAAGGTTTTTCATGCGCAAAAAATAGGGGGTATTCTTACACAATCTTCTTGAGGTATAACTCATGAGAATTGCAGTACTTGGCACAATATGCAAGTAACAATCAAAATGCTTTCTCAGTAGTGTTCATAGCACTAACCTCAATTTAAGTAACAACAAAGGGATTCCTTGGTCGAAGAATTTTCTCTTATATGCAACATTACTCAACACCTTCCTCATAATAGTGAAATTAGGTGCTTCATGAGAGTATTTGTGTGAATAGCACTCATCAAGGGATTAGTTTTGTAGGGATACATTCTTTTAGTAGCATCGTCCTCTAATACATCATAGAACATCAGTATTTTGTGTTAATAGTTAAACTTGCGTGCAAGACATATCTTTGCCTTCAGAGAAACGCAAGATTTGTGATGTTAAAGAAGATGAGGAAATTTCTCAAATAGTTGGACGAAAGCTTTGAAGACATTGAGATTCGCAAGAGTTGGAGTGACTTGAAAGAAAGAACCATCTTCTTCTCATCTTCCTCAGAGATCGAATTGGCTGTGCTTAGAAGCGAGGAAATAAAGGGAGATTGGATCACCCACCAAATCAGTTTAAAATTAAACCAAGGACTTTAGCTTGATGCATAAAGCACATGGTGATCTTTGATTATTGAGGTCACTTTCCAGCAATGTCAAACCTGTGTGAAGAACATGGTGATGGTATAGTTTGACTATGGAAGTAGTGGTTCTCATAGCAGCAGCTTTCGGAAGAAGCAGAAGCATGTTTTCCCGAAAGAAAAATGAAGCAGAAACATCAAACCACCTAGGCAGTTTTCATTTTATATAAGCAATAGCTGCACTACTATTTTACAGAACAGATTTTCGGTTTATATATACAAAACTGTATCGACTTGCCTTCCCCTCATGTGCATCCAACTGTTGAAGATTAAGGAGCACTCATACTGTGATAGTATGATTTGCCATGTTTTCCAATCCAGTAAGACCAAGGCTTCCATACTCTAAACCCTAAACTGACCTTACTGCTGTTACCATAACACTTTAGATCATTCTACTGTCCATGAGTAAATTTCAACCAAAATTGAGTATCAAGATCCAATGATCTTAAACATGAACCTGATAGAATAGTGGGTGCTTAAACTCACGTTTAAGGCCATAATAGCTGAAGGAATAGAATGTGGTGATGATTGTCTGGTTCCTTTACCCTCTTTATATTCCAGATAATAACATCAAAACACGTCATGCTACGTTCTCATGCAAAGTTACATGAAATGAGTACCCATTTTATGATAAAGAGCAAATGCAAGTTACACAACTTGGACTTCATACAGATATAAAAAGAGATCAACAAACTAATCTATTTGCACTTTAATATAGCACAATTGCAGCTTACTGTGTAAACTCTTTACCAAGCTGCTTGAATATAATATACAGTAGACAAAACATCTCTGGTGTTCTTTGTCAGTAGTAAATGGGGCCTCACTGATGCAACCTCAATCTGGTCGAAACGCTACACTCAGGAAGTGCATCCGCCTCAGTTATGCAATGCTTGGGGAAGAGAAAAGGCCTCTCAGGAAGTGCATCCGCCTCAGTTATGTAATGCTTGGGGAAGAGAAAAGGCAGAGACCGAAAGCCTTAAAATCAAACTTATGACCTAACTTTGGCAAGTCTGGCTCGTATTTCTTCCAACTCTGCCTCATCATCAGCACCCTCAGCTATTGCTTCTTCCTGCACACGTAACATGGCATTTAATGCTCTCCTCCCTCTTTCAAAGCCAGGAATTTATTACTGAAACTGGAGTTCATTATAAGACGGTCGAGTCACACATACCTCCTGCGCAGCTTGGGCTCTAGCAGGTTGCTTCAACTTCTGCTTCCTGACAGCTTCTGGAAGTTGTGCAGCAGTCTCGCCCGCTATGGCTGTCAAAACCTTATCAACTTCCTCCTCGATCTCGTCTTCAATGTCTTCCGAGTCTAGTGTTGTGTCAAGACTATCATTGACCATCTCTTCAATTACCCCTGCCTACACGTCACACACAATATATGAGTGCTTATTCAGTAGAGGACCTGACAAGGTTCAATAATTATGGGAACAACTAGACAAGGCAAAAACATAATTGATAATAAACATCTGATGGCCAGTACACCAAAAAGGTTTCCTATGATGAGCTTTGTCTTCCCAAATGGCCAAATCAAAAGGTGGCCTTTGGATTAAAAACACTCCGTGCACGTTTGTTTGACAGTACTAACTGGGATAGTCTTAAATAAGAGGTTTGGGACACATTTGGTAGCAAGAAGTACAAAATTAAATGGTACTAGTTACCACCTGTTTTTCAGTTTGACCTCCTTAACTGGTGTTAACTTGAGTACTCATTTTTGGTGTCTCAACTTAACACCTGCTTTCTCTCTTCTTCATCTTGTTCGTGCAGTAATATCGCATGTTCATCTTTTCTTTATTCCTCATCTCTCTTTTATTCTCCCATCTCTTCATTTGCTCTCAACAGTGAATTTGGGTATGAGGTTCACTGGAACTGGGTTCCAACACAAACGAATTCTGCCGCAGCCTTGCTTGCCGATCGAGAGGTGGGACTTCAATGTTGGGTCGACAGACCACCACCTTCCCTGCTTCACGTTCTTACTGCTGATGGATTACCTGGGTATTGCGTGCTGCACTCTTAAATACAAGCAAATTTGAATTGGATCCATGGGTATTTGCTTAATTTTGTTTATATTCGTCTGGGTATTTATACAATTGATGAATAAGCAGTCAATTGGATCAGTGGGTATTTGTTAATTTTGTTCTGCAATTGTTTAATTTTATTGATGTTCATCTGCTTATTCATTCGCTGGGTATTTATGCAATTGACGAATAAGCATCGTGTTCTGCAGATGCAAAGCTTACATCACTGCATAGATTATGATATTTTGGTTCTGGGTATTGCAGGCATGAACGTTATGAAAAGATTTTTTTTGAACAAAATCAATGAACGATGTCAACAAGATTCATATTTGTGTGGCAGCAAGGTTGTTTGTTCGATAGCAGAGATGTCTTGGTAGCTTTTATTTGGTCTGGAATGTCTTGCTTACCAACAACAAACTAAATTGAAGATGGTCGTCAAAATTTAATGCATCTTTCCTAGTCCCTCGTTGCCAAACATAGGACTAGCTTAGTCTCACCTTAGTTTAGCTTACTTTAGCTTAAGCCTACTCAAGTGAGGCCAGTACAGTATAAGAACCTAAAGAGGTCCATTGTAATCCAGCGTACCAAACGTGCACTCCATGTTTCTGGAAGTGAAGCATTTGGGCTGCTCAGATATATGCCTATCACTTAGATGGTTATAGTATTTGAGACATCAGCCTTCCCCAAGTGTTTTCCTGGAACTGGACAATAGAATTTAACCAATGAGCACTGTAAGATTATGGATAATTCATATTACTGGTAATTGCCCCTTTACAACCCACTGGTTTTACAATTGGCATCCTTTTGAACATTTATCTCGCTTGTGGCTCAAATGTTACAGAGCCCTCTATTTTTCATAGAAATGGTAAGTCGTGTTCTAATAGTTATAGTCTTATAGATGATCCGCCCCTCATCCTGTTCTTTCTTACTACTTGAAATTCATGTATCCATAGCAAAAATGATATCTGGTCCTCATAGGGGTGATGATATTTTCCCTCTTCAATGGTACTTTTCTTCTGCTTCTGCCTGGGAGAAGCTCAGAAACTACGAACCTACAGTTTGTTGTTTAAGTTTGTTCCGTTTCGTCAATCTATTCCTAGGATGGTTTGGCTATAGAGAACCATTTCCTAAAACAGTATAGTGTGTTGTAACTATACATGGTCCGGCCCTCATCCTCGAATAGCTTACTACATGAAATCTATCTATTCCAGGCTGAACTGATACCTAGTCTGTATAGGGGCGATGAAATCTGGTTGCCTCATCAATGGTATCTTTTCTTCTGCTTTTGGCTGGCAGAAGCTCAGGATGTCCAAACCTACAATTCGTTGGCTGAAGTGGGTATAATTTGGTCAGGAAGGACTTGGTGCAGCTTGCAATCACGCCCTCAGGGGAAAACTTATTAAAATGGACAAAACCGCTACCTATTCTCATCAAATCGACAACTGTGACCAAAATTCAGGAAAACTATTTTCCTTTTAGCTCTCTAAGGTTTTTGGTAAAATGATGGTAGGTAACCCTATTTCCATATTTCCCTAGACTCTTTAATAAGAATAGAATGAAAGATACATTATGGAAACAGAGTATTGCTGCACATGTATATTCTACGTCTACAATAAATCTAAAGCTAAGAAAACAAAAGCAATCAAGTTTATGCTTATTTGTTAGATGAAGGGGTACCTTAGTCATCTCCTTGCTAAATTCTTGCATCGTAACAGCCACTTCTGGAGCCTTCATCAGGTTATTAACAAGCTTCATGACCTCAGCACTCTTGGATAAATGGCCAACAGTACGGGCAATAGCTGCAAAATCAGCCACATGTACGAGAGAGTTAAGACAAATAACACAACCGAGGAGAGGGAAAAAAATGAAACTCAACAGCATATTATTACTTTATTAGTAACCATAACTACATCAAGATATGTTTGTCCTTGCATTCATTCAAGTTATTTTTGAAAAGGAACAGCTTTTTATCGAGACAAAACCAAAGAACAAGGTGGTGGACAAGGTGTCCGCTTTAAACATCCTGGTAAAACATAGGAATTATCTTCATTGGATTATGAAACATTGACTAGTCCTAAAAGAGTTCTAAGATAACTTAGCACTGTGTTTCAAGGTGGATGGTTTAATTCGCCTATAAGATCTAAGGTGTAATTGGAACCTATTAAAAAGCTTCCTCCTCTCACTCACTCGCTATAGATTAACTCGAGTAATCCTGAAAAAGGTGGTATCTTTTAATAGGATAAATAGTAATTAGTATCAAACGTAGCAGCAAAATAACAATACGGAGTAGCATTTGAATTCAAGTAATAAAAGGAGATTCTAGTTTCAAAATCGTAAAGCAACTACTCTACTTAAATGCATAAAGTAACAACAGGAATATGAGCCAAGTCACAAATAGCTAATGGGCAGCACTAATACCAGCGATAAGATGTATACATGCAAACAGAACTATAAGCTCATGTATTAGAAAATCCATACCAACACTCTCGCCAAGGTGCATTGATATTGAATTGAGTTGAGCCTTATTTTCATGAAGACGGTTCACTGTCTTTCTAGATCTCACAATTTCTACAGCAAGTGACTGACATAAAGAGATATTAAACACGAGTCAGGAATCAAACTAAGCCACTCATCACTTATATAATCTGCCAAATAAAACATGATATTAAACAAAACCACATGTCACGGATCAAAATAAAATTGGAGAGCCCCCATTAGCTCACTATCTTCAAAATTTATCGGCTTCAAGTATATCTAGAACCTTAGACTTTCTTCATAACACGTCATGATTGTAGTATGTTCTAAGCAGATAAAGCTTAACCTTCACGTAGGAAAGAAAAACTCTCTCCTATAAAATTAACCATATCATGATAGATTGATATTTGCTACCTACTTCGATTTAGTTGAATTTTAAGAAAGCATACATTCTCATGAAGTCTAATGTGATCATTGTAATCCAGTCTCAAAAAATAAAACCAATTGCGGAAAGAAAATGCATAAAATTGCGAAATTGTATGTAAAACCCTTGCTCAGAACAAATGGCTTTAGGAGGAAAAAACAGAGCACCTTTGCAGAACCCATGTCATTTCTCTTGGCAGCATCTTTGATTGCTTTTTGCACACTTTTCTCTTCTCTCTCTATATCTGAGCAAAACACACAGACAAAAAAAAAACCCAGAATTAAGCACACCCATTAATCCAAATTCCATGATCCATGAACAGAGGAATCAACCAAAGTTTCAATTTTTAATCAAAAAGAGTGAAACTTTACAAGGGGATTTAGGAATTAGGGTACCTCGAATTTGGCGTTCGATGTTTCGGCACTCTTGACGAAGCTTACGCTGCCAATCTCGCAATTGCTGCTGTGGGTTTGGTTTGGGTTTGATGATGTTCATCACCTTCTCCATTAGAATGTTTTGTGTTGTTGGGTGGTGTCTCGGAATCCAAATATCTGTTGCTCTCAGCTTTACTTTGCTTTTGTTCTACAAACCCTGATTTTGATCGAAGTTTTCAGATTAAAATATATTGGAATAAAAACCTAACTTATTATTATTTATATAAATAATGATCAGTTCATAACAAAGCTGGAATAGCTCAGTTGGTTAGAGCGTGTGGCTGTTAACCACAAGGTCGGAGGTTCGAACCCTCCTTCTAGCGCTTTCTTGACTTTTATTTTTGCACTCCACAAGTTTTGCATTCTATTCTTCAGTTTTCTACGTACACTCCCCTCGTGCCCCAGTCGAGTTAGCCATCACTGCCTCCATTATCTTCTCCACAAGTTTTGCATTCTATTCTTCAGTTTTCTACGTACACTCCCCTCGTGCCCCAGTCGAGTTAGCCATCACTGCCTCCATTATCTTCTCCATCCATTATCGATGGTGATGGCAGGTTTGCAATTCAATTGACTGGAGCTATGATACTGAAGCTGTCCAAGCAATTGAAGTGGTTTGGCATCCAACAACTGGCATCGCAAAACCTCCATTACGAATCATCATAAGCACATGTTTTGGTACTATCTTGTAGCTGCGGTCGGTCCCGCTGTAGACTCATTCCTTTTGGCATTAAGACCCTGCCGCTCCGGCAGCAGTACACAATCCCACATGCCGTCCTCTTCTTCCACCCCACTCCCCTCACACCCGTCTTGTCCATTATAAAGCATCACTTCACCCTTTTCCACAACACCAAACATCTACTCTACTGTTAACTCTCTCCCACCTCACACTTCCCTCTCTGCCAATTCTCATCCCACCACCAGTACAGTCCAACCAAGGACCACCACAAATAATTTAAACCAAAGAGAGACGAGCAAAGAATTTGTGTTTTACCTGTCTTCCCAAGCCATACAAAATTTGGAGCGATGATCCAGGGTCACCCAGTGCACGTCTTCATCGATTGCAAGTTAGGAGTGTAATTTGTAATCTTGTGTTTCCAAGATTAGCATTTAATATGTTGTCTGCCATGCTAACTAGAGTCCTCTAAAATTCTCTCTGTAATGGGTCTCTACAAATCTTTAGAAGCTTATTCTAGTATAAATAAGTTGTCTGTAGCTTTTCTGAAATAGTTGAGTAAAAAACCAAAAAGCCCAAGCCCTTTGTAATTGCAGGAGCAGCAGCTCTGCAAAACCAGTTGTAATCTCACTCTGCTTAAAGCAATTTTAGTCACCAAATTTGCCTTTAGCTCACTAAGCTTCTGCTCTACCCCCAACAAATTTGGTATCACAGCCTAAGGCTCAGATATTATTCCTCATAAAAATAAAATAAATAAAATAAAAAAAGCCCTAGCCTTGTCCTAATGATTCCAAATTCACTCCCCATCTTGTTTGCATACTCCCCCAGCGATGTCCCTATCTTTGAAGGAGAATATTATGATTATTGGAGCAGTCAAATGGAGATTTTCTTCATGTCTCATGATCTATGGGATATTGTCGACACAGTCTACCAAGAACCACCTCAATCTAGGAGCTGGACACAAGCTCAAGAAAAGCAATACAAGGAGAACATGAAGAAAGATGCTATTTCACTGCGTTATTTTACCTTATTGTTTTTCTTATATATTTTCCTTTTCTAATACATATTATTAAAGCATTTATATAGTTAATACAAGCTAAAACTATGATCAATATCGATGAAGTGACAAAAATTTATATTATTATACATATTGAAAGCATATACAAGGAGAAGCAATATATAAAAGGTATGTTTAAATCCATCAAGAGAATGCTCCGCCGCTCACTCTCTCTCTAGCTCTAGGGTTCCGACCTATTCCAAATCTCAGCCATCACGGCATGGAACTCCAAGGACGCACGTCGTCACTACTACGCAAAAGCTTGTCCTCTGCCTCTCGCTCGCAATAAAAGACAAGTCTAAGGTGGTTAAGACTCAGAGAGGCTATGACTTTTCATGTTTTGACGCCAGGATCTTGATCAAGTTACCTCCAAGGCAAATCGCTAATCTATGGAAGATGGTGACAAACTTGCCAAAGTCGGCGATCTTTGTACTGAGAGAAGAACCTTGGAAGCCGCCAGAATCCATGGCCGCTACAAAGATCCGGCAGATACCTAATCGGGTTTTGGCTTTGCCTAAGGTTTTAGGGTCAAGGCTTGAACTCTGGTCCTTGGGCTCGAATTTGGGCTTAGAATTGGGTCTTGGGGCTGGGTCCAGGCTGGGATTGATGATGATGGCTAAGCCGTCTTGCTCGCTGTCAGTGTTGGAGATCAGTGATAAGAGATGCAAATCTACTAGGGTTTGGGAATTGACTCGGGTTTTTGGGCTTGGGTGTACCCTAAAGCCCATCAAAAGTCAGATTTAGAATTGGGCTACTAGGCCTAATTTCAAGTTGATAGTGGCTAAAGTCGTAATGTTTGGATAGCTTGGCAGACTGAACAAGCTAGTTGAAGCTAGATATATTCATGAGGCTTGGAGTACTGCAATTGAGCGACTTGGCTCTAGTTTTTATATTTTTGGTATCTTGTTTTGTATCTAGTTTAATTCTTTGTTAAGCTCACTTCAGTTTATGGTGTTTTGATGTCATTCTGGTCTGAGATTATCAATGAAATATTTTAACCTTTCAAAAAAAAAAGGAATATATATGAAAAAAAAAAACCATTGAAATAATCTATCATTGTGAGTTACATCCTACGAAAAACGATGTACGTACCTTCTATAATAATAAGAAGTGTAATAAAACTTGGGTATTCATGTAGCACCCTGAAACGTATTTTGCCCGTAGAGCACTCTAAGATTTCTTAAACTAAAAATGACCTAATTCTCCTTTCATGATATTTAGGAGCCAATAACACCAAATACATACTTACAAGATAAAAGAATCAAAATTCTAGTAAACTTACTCAAATACCATAGTCCGTATTTTATGAGTACACTCGATATTTGTTTTTTATATTCAAGATCATCATATCTCAAAGGCTTCCTAGGCCCAAAGTTTAATATGTTGGGGGCCCGGACCGCCAAAAGGCATTGCAGCCCCTCCCTTTGCCCCCGCCAATATGTTGGGGGCCCGGCCCGCAACATACCCAATTAGGCAAGAACCACTAAACTATCATACAGTGGTTACACTCGATATTTGTTATTGATCAAGTTAATATCTATTATGCATATTACTTTTTTTCTTAAAAAAAATTATGCATATTACTTTTGTTACACACATACACACACAGTGGCGTAGCCAGAAACTCTTTACAAGAGGGTCAAATTTCAGATAGCTTTTCATATACCACATAAAATTCTAAATAATGGTTTCTTAGACATAACAGTCATTCTAGAGCTATTATTGAGGAGTAACCTGAAACAATTTTCAACAACAAAGAAAACAGGGCTTGAGATTTATAGTAGATTTGGACCGATGTATAACTTTCCATATTCTTAATTTATCTCGCATGGCTACTAACAATTTTAGCTAATGCCATATATTTTTGGTTCTATTGATGTGATTATTGGTGCCTTAGTGATGATTGTGTACATTCGTTGTGGAATGATGTCTTAGTGATGATTGTGTGCATTCATTGTGGAATGATGTCTTAGTGGTGATTGTGTGCATTAGTTGTGGATATGTGCCTTAGTGGTGATTATGTGCATTAATTGTGGATGTGTGCCTTAGTGGTGATTGTGTGTATTAGATTAGGAGTCTTCGTGGTGGACCGGGAACCAAGCCTTGACCAGGTGATTGGTTACGGTCAGTATAGAGCTCTAGTCTATCTGTCGGTACTTTATGGGGGATGACTAAGTGTAGATGAACCCATGAGTACACGTTTGTTTGGTTACTTATGGGAGATGACTAAGTGTTGACGAACTCATAAGTAAGAGTAGAGAAATGATTGTGTGATGTTCTTATGTGTTATCATTTGAATTCCTTGTTTTGAGTATCTTATAAACTATGCTTATCCGCATGAGATTCTTTAATCTTAATTGTGTGAATATAATAGAATTCATGAACTACGCTTTTTGCAGGATTCATTTATGATTTTGAGTGATTTTGAATTGTTGTGTTTTCTTAATTATTTCTTTTGATTTCTCTTGCTTTTAGGCGATTCCTGAACTAAGTTACTAATGCAAGAATTACCAGTTTTATCTTATGTGATGTTGGAATTGTTGAGCTATTATTTTGGGAGTTACTCATATGGGATTTTTAGCTTACCGGGTTTATTGTTTACAACCCGGTGCACCAAGTCATGGTGTAGAGGTTAGACTTGTAGGTGATGATCAGCAGGGTTGAGGCAGTGGCTTAGGAGCTGGGTTTTAGACGGTGTACAATTATTTGTATATAATGGCAGTTTTTAAGCTCATATGAGCGACTTTATTATTACTAGACTTTTGAAGTTAATGTAATTAAAGAGATATAATATTTAACTCGGTTGATGAGTTTGTTGACATTTACAATTCCAGTATTTGTTTGTAGTTTGAAAGTTATTGAGCAGGTTTTGGGATATTAAGATTTTGAGATAAATCATGCCCAAATTTTTGAAAATTTATCCTTGAAAATTGGGGTGTGACACCCCTAGTTTTTGGATTTTTTTAATACAATTTTGCCCTTCTTATGAAGATAAACAAAAATAAAACTATACAAACAAATAAATTTCAGTTTGGATGCTAAGCTTTTAAAATTATACACACACACACACACACAATCTACTCTAAGAATCGAAGGTCTACAAACTTCCTAGTGATATCAAATTTTCATACTATTTTTGTTTTGGCCACGATCCTCAGCACGCGAAGCAGAGTTAAATAGCGAACAAAGAACAAGGGGGTTGTTACGAACGTGCCACCTCACAGACGAGGAGAGGATTTGAGTGTACGCTTGACTTCTTGATCAGGCGAGAGGGTTTCCAGGTGCCACCTCAGAGGAGGAAGTTACGAGCATAAGGCGATCGATACTCATGATAAATCGCGAGTAGAGCAACAATAGGGAGATAAGAGAGAAATCGGGGTAGAGTTCGGAAGGGCTCTGAGAAGAAAACCTAGGCAGCGGCGCACTTAGGGTTAGGTTTTTCAAGGTAGCTCGAAGGGGTAACTGGTTTGCACTTTGTTTTGTATTTGTTGAAAGAGTTGATTGTCCTTTGTCTGTAAACCTTGAGCCCTTTATATAGTAGTTTGACTGCGGTAAAAGAAAGATAACTTTGAATCTAGGTCAGGCTTTGAAACCCTAATCCCACGAGGACAAGGTTCAACCCGCGCCGACCAACAAATTGATGACACATGCCCAGTTCGCATGCTCCGCATGGGCTTTTGCTTCTATCCCGCAGGCCTTTCTAGCTTGCGAGATTTAGAACGGTTTTTTATATTAAAACGGCCACATAGATTGGCCCGAAGCAAGTCAAGGATTTGTAAAAGTCTTCAACGATTATTATGATGCGCGTAGACTCCGCTTGTTGCTTCTTCGCGAAGTCTTGCCCGCAAGACAGTTCGCCGGCTCGCCTTGATGTACTTCGTCTCGCATAAAGCTCCACTCTTACACAAAGTAACACTTCGCCTTGCCTAGGCGCAAAGTCGCTACGCGTGCGAGCTCTGTAATCTGTGTGAAGTCTTCTACTCGCATGATATCTGTAGTCCGCGCGAAGTAATTCAGCTCATGTGGCTTTACTGGCGAGCCATCACTTGTAACCTTGGACAAATTGGGCTCGCCAGTTATGACGTGGACCAAGAAGGTAATTAATATTTACTCGGACATTTTACAGTCCAGTAAAGTATTATTACTTGGACAAAAATGCCCTTTGGCTCAAACAATTTCAACTGTTTGAAAAGCTTGGAGGTTATTTGAGTGAGAAAATAAATAAAAAATGAAAAATCTTCAATCAATTTGTCTTCTTTGATTGTTTGTTATGTTCCATTTGCTTACCAATTCGATTTGAATTTAGTTAAAGAATTAATAGTATTAATCATATAGAGAGTTGAGAAAATAGAGTAAGCAACTTGCTTGTAATCTGTTTTGGCTTAAGGAAGAAGATATTGTATTAAAAGAATGTGTATTAAGTATAATAAAGAGGACATATAAGAGGAAGTTTGGCCAAAAAAATTATTCAACATAAGAGGGCATAATAAAATATTTGGCGTGTAGAATATATAATGATTTCGTTTTCTAATAAACGTATTTTCAACATATATTTCCTCTTTCTATAAATTTATTCAAGAATAATTTATTTGTTTTAACTCACATTGCAAATTCGGATACCATAATTCCATACAATATTGGTTTAGGTTTGGAGTTATGACAGATAGGTATTAAAGCTGAAACCTCCTTTCATATTTTGTTTTTGTTAAAAAGAACATATTGATGTAGTATAATCTGAAAAATAAAGAGAGATAGCAAATAGACCATTGAAGAATCCTCTTATCCATTAATATGAGTCATTTATATAGTGAATTACACGATACTTTTTAGGTATATAGAAGAAAACATAATCATATTCTAACTTGGTAACCTATCACTACACAGAATCAGATTTCCTTCTTCGACTAGCATTAGACCAAGGCACACACTAAATGAATATTCTAGAACACTCCCCTTGTGTCACGCGTCTACATGCCGAATGATGCATATGGTGTTATCTCGTCAAAAACTTTGTAAAGTAACAAAAACCCTGTAGGAAAAACTA
This sequence comes from Fragaria x ananassa, assembly GCA_034370585.1. Taxonomy (NCBI): domain Eukaryota; kingdom Viridiplantae; phylum Streptophyta; class Magnoliopsida; order Rosales; family Rosaceae; genus Fragaria; species Fragaria x ananassa. The sequence continues at coordinate 20,912,453 of CP139765.1, read as the reverse complement.
AACATTGATCAAAGGACAAAAGGAGCACAACGCACCAACTACTTCATTTAGAACTTAATCATGTGATGCTCTTCCTGATTAGTACCTTAATCAGAGAGATTTGATAAACGTCGCATTTCAATATTTTTCACATGTTTCTCAAAAGTAGTTTTAGGCAAAAGATTAAACTTAACTGAACACATCCATGAACAACTTCATGTTGAGCAATGATCTCTGCATGAGATAAGCGGTGCATGCGATGTTGACTCATTAAGAACCTTGCCAAGTAAAAACCCGATGGGACAAAAGTCTTGGTCTAACGGAAAAAGAGCACAACCACACCCTTCACATTTGATAATGACATGTATGTGCTAGACTCCCCATAAAATCTGCATCTCCCCCTGATTCTTACATCAATCATGGAGTTTTTCCTGATTCTTACTTTAATCACAGAAGTTTCGATAACTTAACATATTAATGTCTTTTAACATATCAACGTCTCCAAATGTGGTATTGGGAAATGATTTACTAAATCATGTTGTATTGTCCTCAATACTGATCTTTTACGCTTTGATCTCGAGTAGAAGGCTGCTTAAGAACTGAAAACATAAGTTTGCGCTGAAATAAAATTCTCACGTAACATGACCTTCATGTACTAAATAGTCGTAACATTCTCTAGAAAATAGATATGAACGAACCGTGAACGGTTTTGGAAAGTAGACATTCATACTGGTTCGTCTCGAGTTATTCATAAAGTTTTATCGAAGTTGGCTGTCCATAAAATACAGATTTTCAGATTTTGCTTCTGATGCATCTTTCTTCATGCATAGCTAACGATGGCGTGGATAGCGTCCATTCTGTCATGTCGTTGGATAGCGTCCATTCTATCATGTCATATTCTATGTGGGGATTGAATAAACCGAGATACCATTAAGTATTGAAAGGATGTCCTTAGGCCATTAGTTACATATCAGTTCACTTCGAGGGAACTGATTGAATCTTCAAAGCGTAGGGCACCGGCAGTTCTAATTGTCGGTAGGGCATTCCCTATTCGAGTATTTGACTTGAATCTGGTGATGTATTATATAAACATATCGAAAGTCTATTCCAAGCTATAACTCCATTCAAAGATTAATCAAAGACATGTTGCACCTATTTTCTACGTTATATGTTGAATTCGATTCTTAAAATTTATTTGAGCTAGCTCTCATTCTTGTTAGACATGAGCACATGCCTGCCGACCCTCTCCAAACCATTGAAAAATACACCATTTTCGGATCATATAAACGTCTTGCAGAAATGTCTGACTATTATAATTGATTCGAAAGATCAAAAATGTTACTGCACAAAACCTAAAGAATATTATCTTTCTTCAGTTGAATGTGTGTGTTTCTTTGTATATGTATCGGTTTATTGTTTTGTTTTTGGCATATATGACATACTAGGCCGGTGGGATGTTATGATCAAGAAGTTGTAATAGAGATTCGGGGTGTGTCGTGTGTGTTAAACTCAAAGTCTCATCATAACAAAATCCTTGTGATTGATTTTGATTCCTTAGCTATATATAAGCTAAAGAGCTAGGCTTGTTTGCTTTAATAAATTGTAATTAGACTATTATCAACAATGCATTATACATTGTTTGGTGGACGATCAAATAGCGTATATACAATCATATATTCTATTACATGTCGTCATATCATGTTGATCCATGATTCTCCATTGTGAAATTATGAATTCGATTACGAAAGTTACTAGAATGGATGATCAGTGTTGTATCCATATCATGCATAAACGTGAAGGTTAGTGTTTGACAATATATTTTGGTCGCATGGAAGGTTTTATTTTGGTTACTTGGTAACACTCAAACATCTTCTGCGCTATAGTATAGTGTTTTTTTCTTCCGTATTCCGATCTATTTTGTAATTTGTTCTTGCATTGTGGAGCGGGTGTTTCATGATGAAGCTCCTTCAATTCGTGCTTATATATGCTACTGAAAAGAGAGAATGTTGAATTTGTTGATCGTTCTTGATCAATGCAAGGCCTCTAAAAATCCCAAGCTAATTAGGAATTCCCCAAGTTTAACGTACTCCTCTTGATGCATCAATGAAAATAAACTTTAACTCTTGTGGGATCAAGCTCCTTATATATCCTTATTCATATATTTATGAAATCTGTTAGCTAGGTTAGCAACATGTATTATAATAACAACATGATGATCAATTGTTTATATATGCATGAGACTTACAAATCAAATAAATTTTGGATTGGCATTCCACCTCCTACTTGCATTTGTCAGAAGAAACCCAGCTTCTGGATCCATCATTAACGAACGAAATCTCCGCCCGCGCCTTCAATTTTCGATCCGCTACATCATTATTGACTTTGACCCGAAATTCACCCCAAAACCCCCAAACATCGAGAAGCCCAGCGAGATTCGAAACTTGCTGGGCACGTTTCCAGCTTATTGAGTTAGCCAACTCTGCTATGTTCACAAGTTGTTAGTGTATGCATTATTATGGTATATAAAACGTCTAAAAACCTAGGTATAAATCAATAATTAACTTACTCTCAATAGTACTAATGTGTTATGTAATATACTTGCTTATAGAGTAAATAATTGATCAAATAAATATACCATAAAGTTTTACATGGGAGTATGTTATACAAATTCCAATAGTTTCCGTCGAATTTTCATCCATATCGATATTTTCCGAAATTTCCTTCTAAATTTATATTTTTCAATTGGTCGATATATCCATCATCACCGATATTTTCTTCCTTGAATATGTTCGACAGAAACCTATACGTATATTTGACTTATATCATTTGAATCAGACCAAAAAAGTACACAGTTCGAAGCCGGTGCCGTAAATGAGTCGGCGGGCCGGGACAGGAAATGCAAATTCTTAAACGCTAGGTAGACGAGTGCTCAAGCAAATCCGATCCCTTACTAGCAGACTCCCTGTTTATATTACTATTGTAATGCATTAAGAGGAAACTGATATCTTTGGCTTAATTTTCCAATTAACAATCAAATTTTGAGATCTGATTATGATACCAATATATTATGTAACAACGACTGCTTTGTTCGTTTGTAATTTGTATGTGGTAAAATGAAGATATTTATTTGGAAGTAATAATACAACTTTTTAAAGGGGAGCTGGTACAAGTTAGATTGACGTAATATGTATGAACGAAACTTATTAGTCCGAAAGCACCATGCAGAGAGCAAACAAAAACAAAAAGAATCAACCGCCTGTAGTCTAATAATCTTGCTAATTATATTAATTCGTGTTGTATTACGTACGAAGTTACAAAGTTAGTTGCGTAGAGTTGAGCTAAACTACCACCAAAAGATATTCGTTTCGATCGATCCCTTGAATACAAGAAGCAACTTTTCTACTGTTTGAAATAATATTTGTTTTGTTTGCATATTGAGCTAATTTAATCCAATATTACGGTTGGGAATTATATATGAGTTGCTTGTTGATGATTTGGTGCCCTAGTACTATTAATCGCTTGTTTTATGCATCAATAATAGAAATAATGTCGTGCTTACGTAGTACTAATAGGGTCAGTTTTGTTGCCTTTCATCTCTTTAGGGTGGAATTAGGAGATTTTTTTTTTTGGTCTGAAGAAAATTAACCTAATTAAAAATAAATAAACCATGCAAATCCGAGAAGGAAAAAACTATATATATGGCTGTAGTCAATGCCTCTTGTAGTGTTTGTTTACATTTACATTGGAACGTAGGTTGTTCATCAAAAACTGATTCACATTATCTACCTCCACAATCTCGCTCATACTAGTTTTGACTCCTGCGAAAATCGATCAGGTTCCTATGAATGAGCTAAGTACTAGTTTAATTCAAGATATGTCTACATCAAATCTTAGGAGGTGATTTACATAGATTTTTCATGCACAAATGACTGTTGAAAACAACCTATATATTGGAATCAAAACAAATTGTTATGTACCGCAATGCCAAAATTTGAATTTTCATTTGATCCAACGTTATAGTAAAAAGAAATATTATATGTGTCATTCTTCGTAATTCATAAATTTTAATTTAACTTAAAATAAGTTGATCAATAGTGTCGTAAGGTAAGCTTTAGCTATATATCTGATCATATTAAAATTTTGAAGAAACAACCCTAGTTTTCTGCAATATAGAATGCTTGATATACAATTATACATAATTAGCGCAAGACTTTCAATTTGGGAATACAAAACATCGTTAGATATTGGATAAATATGGTAATTAAGCATAATTAGATTAGTTCACCTAAACATGATAACCGTATATCATGCATGTCTGACGTAATGAAATATGAAATGTAAAAAATTTAGGAGTTAGGTATATCAGTTTCCTTAATATAGTAAGTAAACCTATATATTAGTCTTGCTACGGTCCAAAAATAGTTGATCTGAAATATCAGAATCGTCTAACATCAACATCGCCATGACAACATCAATATATAATATATAGGAAACATGATCATCTTATTGATAAGTTTTCGTTTATCGCACTAAAAAGTTAGAAAAAGCAGCATTTGGCGCCAGGAAAAATGGTTTAAATGTAACTTCAATGATCATGCATGAATCGATGGTCTTCAAGACTCGGGTATTTCATCCTCAAAATCTGGGATCTGAATTCTGAAACTATTGCTCCAGAATTTCTATATAGACCCGAATAACTATATAGTTCTGCCACTAAACCTGAATCAATGACAAACGATTAACCTAATAAGTGAAGGGAAAACAAGCAAGTAAAAAACATACTTTCAAATTCCCCCAATTTAGTTTCACCATTCAATACCTGCCTTATCTAGAAATGGCATCATGCTCGGTCATGTTGCACTGCTAGAAACATGTACACACCATATCCAAATCAAGGATGAACCAATTTTGGCACAGCTTGACATATAAATAAAATATATGGTAAGAGGCTAAGAGCTCATGTTAAACAACCTAACGGCCTCGATCTCTTTAATTCAAGCTTCACCTTCTTCCATTTATAATTTTTCTCTTTTCTGGCAAACCACATAACAGATTACCTAAAAACAGACCAGAATTTCCCAACTCATCAAACCCTAACATGCAGGTTTCTTCACATATCTGGGAGTTAGTTTTCAGTTTTCACAACTCGAAAAACCAGTAGTGGAAATTTGGATAAAATCAGATGCCGAAAGTTGGGCAATTTCTTGCTTCACATCCATTCCCCCACAGTAAACTTTTGTCTCTATGCTTAACTCCCCCATCAACTAACTAATAATCAACTTTCAGCTGTGGCGTCCCTCTCGATCCTTCTATTTATACCCAATTGCAATGCCATACTCCTTCATACCCTTTACCTACCTTCAATATATTCCATAGCAGCAATAGTAGTGCTCGTTTCTTCGTCTTCATGGCTCCTCCTTTTCTCTCTTTCATTCTTTTGTTTCTGATAAATGCTGCTGCTTCGAGTTCAGCTCAGGGTCCACCCTCACCTGGATACTACCCAAGTTCAAAAATTAGGTCCATGGGGTTTGATCAGGGTTACAGAAACCTTTGGGGTCCTCAGCACCAAAAAGAAGACCAGGGCGGTTTAAGCATCTGGCTTGACAGAAGCTCTGGTACTGTTACTTGCTTCAATAACCAAGTTATTATTATCCTCTTATTCTCTCTGGTTAATTAACTTTCATATGTATAAACATTTTTGACATGTTTTAGGAAGTGGGTTCAAGTCAATTCGTCCATATGGTTCTGGGTACTTTGGTGCAGCCATCAAGGTTCAGAGCGGTTACACTGCAGGAGTGATTACTTCATTTTACGTAAGCCAGCTAAATTTCTTGATATTTCATTCTTTGAGTTGCAAAATGGAAGTGAGAATAACATAGTCGCTGATTTGTAAACCAAAATGAATATGGTATATATGTTCTAACTCGCTCTCTGAAATGTTTGTTTGCATGAGACAGCTCTCGAACAATGAACAACACCAGACGGATCACGACGAGATCGATATCGAGTTCTTGGGGACGACTCCTGATAAGCCTTATGTTCTGCAAACCAATGTGTGGACTAAAGGAAGCGGAGATGGGAACAGACTTATTGGGAGGGAGCACAGGTTCCATCTCTGGTTTGATCCAACTCATGACTATCACAACTATGCTATAGTGTATAACCCAACTGAGATCATGTGAGTGTATATAACCAATAACCCCACTACTATGACCAATATACTTGATTGCTTGTGTGAGTGTTGTACATGCATGTCACATGTGTGTTTGTAGGTATTACGTAAGGTTAACATCAACCCAAACTGTAGTATTTCCTACCCATTGAGGAAAGGTACCTCTAGGAGAATGGGTTACAGCGACAATCACTAAATTTTTATCAAAGAAAAGCTCCCAGTTTTGTTCTATTATTTGAGTTGTACGTTTATTTGAGTTGTAATAATTCATCAAACCCTAATATTACTATAGGAACACTGAAGTGAAAATTTAATTATCCTGCTTGTGGAACTTTTTCTGAATTATATCTCAAAGAAGGAATTCAGTACGTGTTACTGTAATAGAAAAACCAAATGATACGTTGTTTTGAGTTAAAAACGAGTAGACTCTACAAGTCTAATTGTACAGATTACTCACAATAACAAGTGGCACGACTTCTTCATTATAGTTTTCTTTATATAATTTAGAAGTAATAGTGTTCACATTGTCAGTGACTGATTAAAAAAATTTATAGTCAGTCACTATTAGATTTATATCCAAGAGTTGAAAACAAAACAACTCTACTTAAAAATAATTCTTCCCACCTTTGAATTTAAATCTAATGATCTGACTAGATGAACATGACTGAATTTGAAAGAATGAGATCGTTTTTCTTTACATCAATTATATATCCATATGGTAATATTATTGCTTTCTCTAGAGGTTACAACCATATTGATGATTTTATTCCTTACATATGACTATAATTAAATGATGTACAGATTCCTGGTGGATGATGTGCCGTTACGAAGGTACCCACGGAAGAGCGACGCCACATTCCCATTGAGGCCGATGTGGGTGTACGGATCCATATGGGATGCATCATCATGGGCCACTGAGAATGGAAAACACAAAGCTGACTACAACTACCAACCATTCATTGGCAGGTATAAAGACTTCAAACTAGGCCCGGGCTCCGCCGCCTCGCCATCCGGCACCACCGGCCTGAGCCGACAGCAATACACGGCCATGAATTGGGTGCAAAGGAACTACAAGGTCTACGACTATTGCACCGACTCTAAGCGAGACCATTCGCAGACGCCCGAGTGTTAGGATTTTAACTAACAAGTTAGAGTTTGGTAATAACGTCACCCAACTGTTGATTTTTGTTGAAGGTTAAAAATATTTTTATACATACAAAAATAGAAAGTAAATTGTGTGTTTTTTTTTCCAGTTATGTTGTAAAGTTATAAACAAATTGAGGGCGTTGAGATAGGGCTCACACTTGTTAAAAATAGGTGGCAAGAGTCGTTGAACGTCCAAGCCCTCGATCAGTTTCGGAATTCATGTTCATTTGCATTAGCAGAATGCAATGCGTGTCATCAATTTCAATGTTGCTTAGTTTTGATGTACCAACAAATTAGTGGATCACTGAATAAATTAGAGAAACTGAGTTTCGTTATGCCACATTACGTTCCTTACTTTCATGTTGAAGAATTAGTGCAAAACTAAATAAGTTCTTCAAGAAGATTCCTCGTGCAATCACACTTGTATTATGTTACTTGAGCCTAGCTATGTGATTAAAACAAACATTTACAATACCCAATATAGCCTGTGATTAAACACTACCAAACCTGTGATTAAACAATTTTGATGACTTTGATTTTGTCACTGTCAAAAGAAAAATTGGTTTTGGCACAAGACTTTCCTTTTGGTGCAGGCTAAGAAACACTGTGTTCACCTCAATATCATCACTTGTGCAGCAGCTTGATGCTCACTTCTTAGTTTTACTAGTAAGCCGATAGATGGTGGTGTTAGCCTATTAAACTAGCTATATGGTGGTGTTATTACCTAATGGTGTTGATGATTATGCGCACCTTCATTTTATTACAGAAAATTATAGATTGTAATGTGTGACATCAACGACGTGATCATACATGCTTCCACCACCATCATCTTCACAAAATCACAAACACGTCTAATAATTCTGGCAAAACTGGAACACACATGTTTTATGGTACTACAGACGGAGTTGTTAAACGAAAGAGCAATATTGTAATTTGATGTCGTCACAGTAATTGCCTGATTTCACTAAAATACTGAAGGGCAAAACGGAGATTTTAGCGGACATCGATCCCCAAACGTGTCTCTAGCCTTCGTCCTTGCATATCCAACTCTGGCTGAGAGAGAACAGTCACATTATAGATCTGAAATCCAGTAACCCAGAGAAGAGTCGCGTCTTTAAGCCTTCATCCTCCCAAATCAAAGCTTCGAGCTTATGAAGAACTGGGTCTCAATCGATATTCAGAAGATTGTCTGTTCACACCCCCTGCTATTGGGTTCGTGTGCTCTGAAAAGCACAAACGACTTGCTTACTTACCTAAAGATTGGGAAGAAGCGTCTGTCTAGGTACATACAGGAGAGCCCAGAAGTATTGAAGAAACGGGTTCTTGGTAGAAGAGTTGAGTCCTCTTCCGAGTCTGGAAGTTGAATTATTTCAGCTCGTTGCCGAGAGAGAATAGTCGAATTATTGATACAGGCTGTCGAATTAATCGGAAATACAGAGAGTCGAATCCTTTTCACCCCGTCGGTATGATACAGAAAAGCCCCCAGCTTTTCACCAGACGCCGTCGACATTGACGGGAATGGCCATCATCCGAAAAATTCCATTAGTGTCCCTCCATTATTTTCCCCGTCAATCAAAAGCGGACACGCGTCTCGGGCCCAAGTTGGTGTACGATACAACAGTGTATTCGAGCGCTTTCCAATTCAAACCCCTCTCTAGTTTCTTTTCTCTTTTCCAACGTCGATCACGATCTATATAGCTAGCTAATCTCACCATGATGAGCATCCGTCCTTTCACCTTTGCAGGCTTTCAGCTTTTCAGGTACTAATACGTGTGTAAGAGTTCATATAAGATTCGATGTGATCTCACAAGGATTCTAACAAGCAAGATATATATATCTGACAATGTATCAATGATGTAACACACAGTTCACAAAACCATTAATACACGAAAACCCCAAACCCACCTTACCTTATAACTAAGGCCAGTAGGGAGGGAGGGAGGGAGCCCTTCAAGTTCATAAGTATCCAACTGAATCCTTTAATCTCAGATCTCTAGCTCTCAACCAAGCAAAATGTCGAAAGCACCTGAACCACACTATCATTACTGTGGGGTCATCGAGCGGGTGCCCTCGAGCTCGAGCAAGAGATCATCTGAGTTCAGTGAGTCCACACAAATGGAGAAGAAGGTTCGAACTAGCTACAAGGACGAGTATGGTGGAGGTTGGAGCAAGCTTACAGAGAGCTACAAGGCGGAAGAGTACGTGGACAAGAAAACTGGAGGCATGGGTTACAAGCAAGAGGCTAAGTATACCTCGACTGACAAGTATGTGGACAAGGAGAAAGGCTACACCACCGAGTATCATACCCGGGTGAAGATCCAGAAGTCAGTTTACCCCAACAAGAGCTCAACCAGCAAGTCCAACAAGAACAAGACTATTACTATTACTAATTAGTAGCCTACCCTCTGTTTCCTGAGTAACGAGTCCATCTGTTTTCATGTTATGAAGTCTGTGTTAGTGACTTAGTGTTATTTTTAATTGTGTCCAGAATGCAAACTTGACTGAGGGTCAAGTTCGTATGTATGTAACATAGTCTATCTCTGGTAGTGTGGAATATCGTAATGTTCTCCTTAACTTATTAATGAATTTACGTATTTCTATCTCCTTGATTTATCATTTGCAAACATGAAACTTGTCTCTAACTCTCTCTCTATAGTCTATACTACCCTCTGAGAATCGAACTGCTATTTCAATTTTAATCTGTCAAAAACAATCATTTATCATTTGGTGCTGATATATATAGCGATCGTACATCTTAGTCCTCTTAATTAGTTTATGTGATGCTGGTTAAGAAGATTATATATAGTAGAAGGTAAATGATGGGGACTTGGAACCTCCTTGGGTTGGTGTAACGTCTCAACTTTGCTGAGTAGCTGTACTGTATGAAGCTGCATGTCATTATTTTAGTTTTGGATTGTTGTAATTGTCTCGTCTGGCTTTTTGGAATTTTGGTGAGGAAGCTACGTATACTACTCAATCCAGTACTGCAATTCTGTGAAGTTGAGATTCATATACGAACGTAAAATCATGCCGTGATAAGTAGGGGCTGGGTTTAATCTGAAAGCGAACTCAATAATCATCAATGATTATTTGCCACAAACTGCATCTGGATTTCAAGAAGATTAAATCAGCTTTCCAGATTCAGTAAAACTTCTCATATGTCGAAACACACAACTGCATCAAATTCTCAATTGCTTATTTTATACGAGTATGCGAATTGGCAATTGATAAACCTACACACAAAATTTTATATGAGTAGACTACATGGTGAACTTGTGACATTTTTCGAAGTTTACGTCTAATTTGTACCGGAGCGACTGAAATTAGACAAGACTGATGAAATTAGGATTTCATGAGTGTTCCTGATTAAACTGAAACAACCAAAACTAACATGATATTTAACTCAAACCTTAGAAGGAGAAACTGAACCTTGTCCTTGTTAGCGTGAGTTATGAAGTCAGTTTAGGAATGTAAATTAATTTGTTATTACTTTTATATTCTATATATGCAGTACATGTAGTACATAGTACGTAGGGTTTGTACATCTTGTATCTCTATATATAGCCTCTTCTGTGAGATGAATAAAATATCAGAAATTCATTCTCCAAACCTTGTTATATTTAACTTGGTATCAGAGCAAAGATCCGAAAGGACTTTGTCTCTTTGTTTTCCGCTGCAATCTCGTTAACGTTTTTTCCAACGATTTTTATTCTGTTCACCGTTCGACGTTCTTTCGACGAGTGTTACATCTCGGGTTGAGTTTTTTCCTCGAGTTATTATTGTTCAAGGGTTGGTTGAATACTGTTATTTTTCAAGCTACTGTTCACCAGTTTCTGCCGACCAAGACCCAGCTACTGTCGTCTGTCGTTTGCCTTAGGACTGCCGTCGTCTTCCCTAGACAAGGACCGCCGTCGTCTGCCCTAAGACTGCCGCCGACCCCAAGCAGCCGTCGCTGTGCCTTGGCTGTCGTCTGCCCTAACTACCGCCGACTCCAGTCCGACGTCCGTCCTGTCCAGTCCAACGTCCGGCATGATCCGCTCCAGTCCGACGTCCGTCCTGTCCAGTCGCATCTCCGTCGTTGTCTCTGCCCAGAAGTGACAACGCAGACGACACAACTTCGACCCGGTTCTGTTTCTTGCGCGATCAGACTCTGTGATCCGACCCGGTTCGTTTGAAGACCCAACCCGGTTTCAGTTTAAAAAATAAAAAACTGAAACCGTGAGTACAGGTGTACTGACAGTGCAAGTGCACCCGAGGCAGGTTGTTTTTATTCGTTCCTTATTACTTTGCTGCATAACTACAGATTTGGTATTTGTGCTGCAATGGGTTCTGGAGAAGAAAGTTCTCAGGTCAATGATGTTCAGAAATTTGAAGTATCAGTCAAGAATTCTGAAAATGGTTCCTTTGGGGGGGGTCTAAACTCAATGGAACCAATTTTCGAAAATGGAAGAAAATCATGACGGCTCATCTTCGAGGGATGCACAAGATGAGACATATCACTGGAATGATTGAGGTCCCCAGTGCAAGTAATGCTGCTGCTTACACTAAGTGGGAAGATGATGATGGTCTTGTGATGTCAGTCTTGTACAAGGTCATGAATGAGGAAATAGTTGACCTGGTGGAGCAATGTGATACTGCGCAGGCAATTTGGAAGACATTGGGAGATTTATATACTAATGAGTCTGATTTCATACAAGTTCATGAGTTGATGTGTACTGCTGCAGCAATGCAACAGAATGGGCAGCCAGTGGCGCAATATTTCACCAAACTGAAGAACATTTGGGCTGAAATTGATGTGAAGCGTCCGTGTAAGATCAAGAATCAGGAGGATCTTGTTTGGTACATGAAGGAAAAGGAGCTTGAGCATCTTCATCACTTCCTGAGAGGTCTTGATGCAAAACATAACAGTGCCAAAGGAGAGCTGCTCAGAATGACAGAACCTCCTAGCTTGACTACAGCTTTCACATATATCCGTAAGGATGAGTCTCAGCAGGACAGCCTTACTCAAGCACAACTTGAAGTCTCCAGTCTCACTATTCAGGCAAGAGCACCATCACCACTCCTTCAGCAATCAAGTTCTATTCCACTCCACAAGTAAGGACCACCACCAGGCTTTGGGAATCAACCTCGTTCTCCTTGTTCTTATTGCAATGGTGACCATGCTCGTGAATCTTGTTGGAAGTTGTATCTGCATCTTAGGCCTAAAATTAGGTTCTCAGTTTCAAAAAATCATTTTTCGTTCCGTTCGACAACGCATTTGGTTATGTTGTCGTCGGATAGGAGTTGAGAGCAGCTACTCGGATGTTGAGCATCGTATGGTGGTGGTGGTGGAACTAGATAGGGTGGCTTTCCAGTTTGGGTCTTTTTCATATTTTTCTTTTTGGTTGTTTTGTTTTTCTGGTTATTATGTTTGGTCCGATTGGATTTAGTCATCCCTCATCTTTAAGCGACAATTTATGCATTTGGTTGGTTGGTGTCGTTAGTCATTATGTGATGATTTATCGTCATTTCTAGGTCGATGTTTTCTTATTATTAATGCAACCACGATATGACACTACATTTAAGTTAGTGATGTTTTCGGCCTTTAATTACTTCAACCTAATTTGTTTTTGAACTTTTCTTAATTTTATAAAAAAAAAAAAATGAGAGCTCTTGCTCTTCTCTCTCTCGCTTGACAGCAGCAAACCCTAACCCTAGGGTTCTACTCCTTGAGATCCTTGGCCTCTGAGGAGGTTTTGCCCTTTTATGACGCCTATCCGGTGCTCTCTTCAAGAGCAGGCACCCATTATGTGCAAGAAGTGCTCTATGGAAGTAGTTCTTGGTCTTGCTGTCGTTCAGTTTTGTTTGGTGGGGTTCGGATGGAACCGGATGTCGTCGAACTCAAGAACTCGTGCTGGAAGAGATCGGGTTCCGATTCGATCCGTGTATGGGATCAGGGAACACAAGTCGTCAGCGAGAAACATAGTCCGATCCAGTTTGCAGATCCGAACGGGACTATGAGAAGGTACATTCGCCGCTAGTTTTCTTGGAATCTATTTTGTCTGAGCCAAACCAACGGTGACAGTGAGCTACTATATCCGCGACTGGATGGGTGAGCTTTCAACTTGATGAGAGAGATTCGTCATGGTGGTGATGATTTTATGGCTTGGTATGGCATGGCTTCTCCCCTTTTGAAGCGTCAATGGAGGCCGTGTCACACCCCAGTTCTCACGTTAATTTACGGCTATTTATTTCGGTATTATTTTGGTCTTTTACCGTATTAATTAACCGTTTACTGTGGAAGACCTTAAAGTTGACTTTTTATTTCGTTTGGAATTTGGGAAAATTTTCTTCATGAAAGTTGTAGAGAACATTGTTACGAGTTCGTAGACATGCTATGCGTTAAAATTTAGCGTGGTAAAGTTATCAATTAATTAGTAAAGTTTTTGAGTTGGTAAAATGGGGTAAAATTTATACTGGGTTTATTTTTGTTGGGTATAAATGATGGACCGAGTAGGGGGAAGCAGCCCGAGCCCATTCCTTTCTTCTCTTCTTTTTTTCTTTCGCTTCCTTCTCCCTTTCTCCCGAGCTCCCCGAGCCTTCCCTTGTCAGAAACTTCAGCCACCATCTGCTGCCGTCTAGCAAGCGACGGGCCGCCGCACCAGCCCAACTCGGACCCCTGCCACCTCCTCTCTCTCCCTGGCCTAGTGTCCGAGCCAGTAGTGTCGCCAGAGAGGAGAAAAACCCACTGGAACGCCGACTGTCTCTTGGCCGGAGCTCCGTCCTCCAGCCACCATAAGCCGAGATTTTTGGCTCAACTTGTAGTTCTCATCAAGGTCAGTAATCCCTCAAAAAGAATCGGTCTAATTCGATCTTGTTATGGTGAAATGTATAATTGACGTTCTAGGGATTTTATGGATGTTTCGGTTTGATTACCCTTGTTAGCCCTAGAATTGGACTAAGTACTAGTTATGGAAGTTGTTGTGGATGATGAGGGGATTATTCTGTTAAAATTTGAGAAGCATTTGAGGTCGCTGGAAAATGGCTGCCGGCGGCGCTGCCCCTCAGGGGCTGTTTTTCATATTTTTAAGATGGTATTAAGGAGAGCAGTTTAATGAAGTATAGTTTGGAATTTGTTGAGGAGTTTTGTTAATGTTGGGGATTTTTCCATGGTTAAGTATTTTTGGCGGTAAATAGAATGGATTATCGGTAGTTTGGTTAGCCGATTTTAAATTTCGTATAAGGTTGATTTTTGGTGATCGGTGATGGTGGTGAATTTTGAGTTTAATGGATTAAAGATGGAGAAAATGGGCAAGGGAGAAATTGATTTTAGACCCTTAATTTTATGGAATTACTTATTGAAGTTTAATATCATATGAGAATTAATATTAATTATTGTTCACACTACTAGAAAAAAGCTCTTAGCTGACGAAATTTTTTCGTCACCTTAGAGCTTCTATCGTCATGTGATCACTTAACTGACGAAAATTTCGTCACCTCAGAGTCGTCATCTAAGGCCGGTGGTTAGAGCACTTAGGTGACGAAAATATTGATTTCGTCATCTTAGTCATTACTAAGATGACGAAAACTTTTTCGTCGCCAATTTACTTAGCTGACGAAACATATTCGTCACCCACCTACTTAGCTGACGAAAATTATTTCATCACCCAGTTACTTAGCTGACGAAACTTATTCGTCACCCTTCTACTTTGCTGACGAAAATTATTTTGTCACCCATCTACTCAGCTGACGAAATTTACTCAGTTACTCAACTGACGTAAATTATTCAGTTTGCTGACAATTCTTCATCGGGCTAAGGCCACGAAAGTTCAACTTTCGTCACCTTAGTGCTATTTATTTTTATAAATTTAATCATTAAAAATTATTAAAATCACATTTAATATTAAAAATTAAAAAAAAAACTGGATAAAGCATCTGGACAATAACGAAAATTTATATATATAAACAAGTTCATATATACAAACTCATCAAGAGTAGTACTTGATCAATATAGACTTGTTCATACAAAATATATACTAGAAAATGAACTAGCTAGTGACTATGAAGTGTCAATTGAATCAATGCCTCCAACATCATTGGGCTGCTCCTGCGGTGGGACTGCCGGCTGACATACGCCGAATTCGGTGAAGAGAAATTGTTCACATTGTTGAAGACGTGCCGAATGATAACTGCCCATTTCCTCACAGGACAAACCTAATATTAAGATTTGTTACAAGCCACTAAGATGAATACTTTAAAGACCAATCATATGTAGCCAGAACGAAGACAACATAAGCATTTTTGCAAAATCCACAGGGCACATTATTACATTTCAAGTCCGGCATACCAGCAGACATGTTAGGCTTGATCTACCATAATATCTATGTTAAGGAAGAACAAGTCTTTCATAATAGATTTTGTGCGATCTCCAAAGTTAACAAATATGCTACACCATGTATCATTAACTCTAGAAAAACTATCTTTTAAAGGTCATGTTGCTTGACAATTCAAATGACTTGATGTTATGCAAGTATCCAACACTACCACAGTTAAGGATGGCAACATAATATTTCAACAGCATTCTCACAAGATCAAGTAGAAAAGCACCTTAGCAGACATTTCCAAAGACTTCCAATAGAGATCGTTTGCCGGTTCAAAAACCAAATGATTTATAAGCAAACACATGTCATCATAATAACACTAAGATTAACCACAATATCCATAGATATATAGAAGCAAAAGCAACAACATGAAAATTTCAAAAGAAAGGCAATAACAGATCTAACAATGTACCTGTAATCAAGACCCCTTTCCCATATTTTCTTCTGTTGAACTACCATCGCTGCAACATAACACACATTGATCATAAGTCCTTAGTTACTGCAACACAAATGCAATTTAGAGAAGCACCTTCGTTGAAAAATTATGATCTGCGAAACATAGCAATAGGGAGATGAACTGATATAGAAATACGGCCACAGGTTCATTAGAATCTGCATGGAGCCCCAGTTGGATTTGTTCTATCAGCTTCATGAAATCAGTACTTTGATGCTTCATGAATTGTGAGTTAAATTTGATGCAGTTTCTGCTACATGAAATAATGTAGGTTGAAAATTAAACTGCTGAAAATGTATGAAAGAAAGCCAATCAGTTTGTTTGTTTGTTATTTTAATTAATTAAGTAGATTGGTAGAATGAGTGGAAGTATGGACCAGGGTTAGATGTAAACAAACCTCAACAAACCTCAAAAACCGTAAGGAGAGTAGAAGGATACATGAAGATGATGGGGAAGTATGAGCAACAGGAAAAACTTACATAAATCAAGTCCTGAGAATATCTAGACTGAAGATTGCAAAGAACCGAAGGGTCATTTAAAAAGCTTAGCTGTACAAGATCATCCACACCTTCCAGAACATCTGGGTTTGCTGGTAGGAGCTCAGCTCTGGGCACTTTGATTACCTGAAACACAACAAGGGCATACAAACCCACGGACTTAGACAAAACATCAATTCAGATTTTCACAAACAAAATCCCTAGACTTAGACAAAATACTTGCACAATTTAAAACAATGACAAATTAAATGCAGATTTCAGATCTAAATCACCAAATGAGCATCCATTAACAGAAAACATGGTGGGGTATGCCCATCACCAAACATCCATTAACAGAAAAACTTCCACTCTTTATTTACTCCAACACCCAAAACTCTAATGTAAAGTAACTCATGTTCTTTAGATCATCATACTCCAAACAACACTGTAAAAATTTACACTAGCGAAAACCGAAAACTAACAAAGATCAGTAACTAAGCTCTATAAAATTACCTTCTTAATGAAATAACCAACGTTATCATCACAATCGGACTTAGCCACCTTCTGCCGGCTCGGAAGCTCCTCCTCCTCCTCCGACGCAATGACCGGCGAGTACACGTCCTTCTCCGTCCTCTTGACCCCAAAATTACACCTCTTGCCCCCCACCGAAGCCCTCTCCTTCCTCTTGTTCAAACTAGGGCTGGGGGCCCACTCCGGCGACTTGTCCAGCTTCTCCACGCTGAAATTATTCGGCAAGGAGCACCGCGCCGACGGCAGCCGGGCCTTGGAAGTCGGCCGGGACGGAGACGGCTATATGGGAGGGGACGGCGATGTGGAGGAGGGGACGGCGTCGAATCGATCTAGGGATTTCAGAGTAACTATGAGAGAGACAACGAGTATAGGACTTGATTTGGGTTTACTAAAAGAAATTAAGTTCACAAAAACAGTCTAATATCGTCATACAAAATTTGGCCAAAAAAAATTGGCGGAAGTTCGACCCGCCAAATATTATGAAGTTAGGTGACGAATTCATCAACTTTCGTCATCTAAGTGAACCAAATTTTAATTTTAGTAGTCTTATTTTAATTTCAACACATTTATTTCTTTTTCTTTTTTTCCTAAAAGGAAAAGGTTTTGATAGAATGTGATATTGTTAAATAGGGAGGAAGCAATATTTTCAAAAATCTTGTGAAATAGGATGTGATCGGAAAGGTGAAATACGACTATGGTTGAAAAATCACATATTTTTAGTAAAGTTTGGTCTCCGATACAAGCGGTCAACCCTATATACGTTTATGTTTCCCTATGTGGAGCCCTATCGTCGAAAGGTGAACATACCCAAATTTTTCACGGGTTGACTTATTTCACCGTTCCGGTCATATCTTATTTCACGACTTTTTTGCGTTTGAGGCCTCTACGTATACGTTGTCTTCAAAACGAAACTTAAATTCAACACTAGTATAAAAAAGTTATACAACATTAGTACATATATCGTGAGTTTGGTGATCGGAGAAGAGGAACTGAAAACCGACCGTCAGATATGACCAGCATAACGAATTACGTGGGTGGGCAAAAATTAAGCTCCATCGGACAACGATAAGGGCTCGATCCGTCCGGTCAATCGGCGCGGTCAAACCCCTAAACGGACGGAAACGGCTATTCGACCCTCCAAATCACGTAATCTGGCCGGACCTTCAACTGAGAATAGTTTCCAATCGACGAGACTCTTACGGGACTATAAAAATTTGGTAAAAAATAAATACCCGGGATAGGGCTACCACTAGGTAGAAATAAGAGAAAAATTCGTTGACCGGAACAACCGGCACCGAAATTTTACCGGAATATCTTCATTTTTCACGGGTTGACTTATTTCACCGTTCCGGTCATATCTTATTTCACGACTTTTTTGCGTTTGAGGCCTCTACGTATACGTTGTCTTCAAAACGAAACTTAAACTCAACACTTGTATAAAAAAGTTATACAACATTAGTACATATATCGTGAGTTTGGTGATCGGAGAAGAGGAACTGAAAACCGACCGTCAGATATGACCAGCATAACAAATTACGTGGGTGGGCAAAAATTAAGCTCCATCGGACAACGATAAGCGCTCGATCCGTCCGGTTAATCGGCGTTTAAAAAGAAAGTTCAGTAAGGTGACGAAATAAAATATTTCGTCACCTTAGAGAGACACTGTAGTGACGAAAATATATTTTCGTCACCTAACCTATCACTTAGATGACGAAATGTATTTTCGTCACCTAAGTGATCAAAACTTAGGTGACGAAAATATATTTCGTCACCCCACCTATCACTTACATGACGAAATATATTTTCGTCACCTAAGTGCTCAAAACTTAGGTGACGAAAATATATTTCGTCACCCAACCTATCACTTAAATGACGAAATTTATTTTCGTCACCTAAGTGCTCAAAACTTAGGTGACGAAAATATTTTTCGTCACCCAACATATCACTTACATGACGAAATGTATTTTCGTCACCTAAGGTTGCTCTAAGGTGACGAAAATAGTGACGAAATAATGTTTCGTCACCTTACCTTACTTAGATGACGAAAATTGTCACTGAGGTGACGAAACAGGTTTCGTCACTAAAGTGTTCTCTTAGGTGACGAATTAAAAATATTTCGTCACCTTAGAACCTTTTTCTAGTAGTGTCAGGCCGTGAGGAAGAACATTTAGAGGAAGCCCCGGGTCATCGGCAGGCCTAGCCGAGCACTCTGAGTGGACCTTTGATTTAAATATCATGTATGCAATAAATTTATTTAATTTCAAAGGCATATTTAAAATTTAGTTTTTCCTTAGGAATAATGAGTTCTATTTATTTATATGGGAACTCTCTTGCTCATTTTATTTGACATGTGGGACATGTCAATTGATCTTTTATATTTGGTTTTATATTACACCCTAAGAGGGTTGATTGGTATTGATTACTGCTAGATAACATTATTTAGCGGTCCTCTTCATATGTGAGTAGAGCGCTTAGCGTGGGACGACGCTATTATAGTTTTAACAACGGTCCTCATCATATGAGAGTTGAGCGCTTAGCGTGAGACGCTACTATAGCCTGGGAGGTAACCGATCGGTATATATAAATATATATTATTGTTAGCTAGCTATTATTTAGCGGTCCTCATCATATGAGAGTTGAGCGCTTAGCGTGGGACGCTATTATAATCTATTAAGTGGTCATCATCATATGTGAGTAGAGCGTTTATCGTGAGACTCTATTATAGCTTGGGAGGCTCATAGTTATGGTGAAATATTTTTCCCTATTTGTTTTGTTTTATTGAGAATCAATGAAATTGGTTCATTGTTCTAGTTTATAATTATTTTCGGGAAGAGTTCCAAAAATGGCATGCATAAATAGCTTTCTAATGAAAATTATGGGAGAGCATAGATTTGATTTCATTGCTCCATATTCTTTTGTTATTTATTTTTTTCCACTCACTCTAACGTTTTAAATGCTTCTCCCCTTGGGCCTTCTTTTTTAAATGTCCAGTCTGCAGAGTTCGGTTCGGCGAGGATAGGAGGCGTGTCATCAATCCCCACCTCATCCAGTTTTCCCATATAGGTTACTAGTTTAACCTATTGTGTATTTCTTCTCATTTGTAAATGCTATGATAATTATGAGATGTTCTAATGTGTGTTAAGAGCTTATGACTCCAGTTAGGAGGGATGAAAAAGATTAAATTGTGGTTATTGTTTGAGAATTATTTTGAGTATGGGGTGGTGGTTGACTAAATGAGGGAGCGGGTGGCTCCAGGAGTTGAGAATTTATTTGTTTTAGAAGTGTTTGGGTGTGTGGATTTTTCTTGAAGGTATGGTTACCCATTTTCAAGGGAGGTTATGTCAAAAAATTTGGTATAATTTCTCTTAAGGTTGGTCCCGCATGGTTTATCTCAGATTTCGAGGGGAAATCCTGGGTAGGTCCTGATAGTTGTCGAGGCAGCGGTGGAGGTCGATGACGGGAGCGCTCGGGTGCCAAAGGTGGATTCACAAACATGGGCTTGGGCCATCGTGGGGTTGTCTGGAGAAAATTGGGTTTTCGACCCCAGGCCCGCTCACTATTAGGTCCGAATATGGGACCCAGGAGGCTGGGTTGGTTTGGTTTGGGTTCTATCTCATCTTTGAGATGGTGGGAACGGAGGATCTCGGGGTAACCTCCTTTGTGTAGGATGGTTCCAGGATGATTGGTTTTTACAGGTTTAAGGCATGTCCATTCTTTTCGCATTTGCTTAACTATGGTTTTTGTTTCTTTAGTTTTGTTTTATGTTTGGTTGA
Source organism: Fragaria x ananassa (assembly GCA_034370585.1). NCBI lineage: Eukaryota > Viridiplantae > Streptophyta > Magnoliopsida > Rosales > Rosaceae > Fragaria > Fragaria x ananassa. The sequence goes on along the minus strand of CP139765.1, from coordinate 20,891,562 downwards.
ACTCTATAGTAGTTTCATTTAGGTTACTTTCGGGCTATCTAGCATGATTTTTTCTATCGTTGCCCTTGCGGGTACGTCATATTATAACTGTTATTTTTCGTTGCAATATCAAAAGCCTTACATCAATGTTTCAAAAAAAAAAAAGTTAGTGATCTTGGTTTGCATCTTCTTGAGCCAAACCTTTATAGGTTCTTAACCACTCTAATTGTTGGATTTAGGTAAGGATGTGAATAGAGAACTTCTTAACCGTGGATAAATTTCATGATTTACAGTTTAGATTACCTTACGTTAGAGAAAAGAAAAATAACAACGGCCCGAAATTCGAAGAGCAAGAAAACACAGCATGGCACAATGGGTTGGTGTAATTGGATATTCTATCCTTGACTACTGCCATCAACCCCACACCGTCGCTTAAATTCTTCTTTTAAGGCCCCTCTGACACATCCCCGCTGGCACACTCTGGCACGAATTCAACTTGTCTCTCCCTTCTTTCTCTTCCCATTTCCTATTCCCGCATTTCCCTCCCAATGTATAATCCCATTTTTTCATATAAAAAGACAACATGGATCTCAAAGCTATATAGGGTACGTCTCAAACCAAAACGAACAAATATCAAAGGGTTTAGAATTTGAGGAAATCTTACGTGCGACAGCCGCACCACGTGTCCTGTGCGACTCACCAGTCGCACAGCGACACGTGTTTTTTTTTTTTTCCGCAGCTCTTCTTCCTTCCTGTCGCTCTATTCTCCGGCGAAACCGATCCCCTCCGATCAAAGCATAGCAGCTCCCTCTGCCAGCCGCCGCCTAAACCCACCCCCCGCCGCCTCCACCATAAGCCTGACAACCTGCCGTCGTCGAGCCGCACCTCCACCAACCTGTGCAAATCACGCAGAGGAAAGAAGAAGAAGAGAGAGGAAGGAAGAAGAAGAGAGAGGAAGGAAGGAAGGAGAAGAAGAAGGAAGAAGAAGAAGAGTTGTGAAAAAGCTTCGCCGGAGGGGATCTGTTTCGCCGGAGAAAGGAGGAAGAAGAAGAAGAAGGCAGGTGTGAAAAAAAAAAAAAAACACGTGTCGCCGGATGGTTGGTTGCGCATGTGACACCAGGTGCGGCTGTTGCACCTAATAATTTTCCTTAGAATTTTATCATGGATCTCAAAATTGTCAAAGAATTATAAAAAAAACTCTTTTTTTACCGTGTTTCCTAGTAATATACTAATATATGCACTGATGATGCACAAGAGTATTTATTGTCTTTACTGCACACCCGTAGTACACAATCAATCACACCACGCCACGTCATTTGTCCATTAATTAATAATCTCAGTATATGTTCCCCGGTGGGCCCCACTCTCACAAATATGCATGAGAAATCCCTAGCTGTCTTCCACTTCCTCTGTACACATGGGAACGAGGATGCAGGCCCCAAACCTCATTAGCCAGCGGACCCATTCCCACTTTCTCTCTCCTCAGCCCACCTCCTCCCGAAAAATTCCAAGTCCCAAAAATATCAAATCCTACGTGGCACATCCTCATTCGCTGGAAACACTCCCGCGCCTGTAGGACCTCGCCAGCTTGTTCTCCAGGGAGGAGAGAACCTGCCACGTGGCGTCCCCTGGTTGGATGCGATCGTGAAACAGCAGGGCCCGCCTCACCTTCGGCTCCCATATGTTCTTTTGTATAGCGCTCAGGTTAGTTGACGCCACGTGTTCGAGTATAGTTCCCAATTTGCCCACGTCCTTTTCCGCCACGGTCAGCGAAATGTCCGACCAAGGAACGACGTCGTCGAAAGGCAGCCTTATCCCGTCCGCTATGATCACGGGGACACACCCAAGCGCAACCGACTCAACCAGCCTCGGACTCCACGGGGCCCACCCAAGCGGGCACAAACAGAAAAACGACCGTACAATCTCCGACTGATAGCCCTTGAAACGACGCCGTTGTAGGTAAAACCTCCTATCGCCGTTGTACTTCCGCCATATATTGGTCCGCACCCGCCTGATAACAAACCAACACCAAGGACAAAAACGTAAGTTCACAGGGCAATCATGGAAGGGTTTTTGATTATTAGTTAATGATTTTAATAATTGAAACTTGATCAGAACTCACTTGCTGTAATATCTTCCGCTGACATTTTTCGGGTGGACCTCCATTTTGCCCCGGAAGAACGCGAAGATGTCCCGCCGACCATCAGCCGGAGCATTCTCCAGCGTTTTCCGCACGCTTTCCGGCGAAACGTACGGCGGAATGACCACATTCTCAACCTCTTGACATGGGTGCTTATGCTTCACCCCAAACGTCTGCAAAACGATCGATTTCTTCAGAAAATCCGGGACTCCATCTGCGATCGCCACATTCTCCTGAAACGGCAACAAAAGAAGTTAAGAAATCTGGCAATGTTAGGGCTTAGCTTTTTCTGATGTTTTTAATTTCATTTGGATTTACCATTGTGTGAAAACAAGAGCCGAAATCGTGGGTAGCGACAAAGACGTGATCGGAGCCTTGGTTCCGGTCCCAGAATGGGTAACGGGTCCTGATGAGCTGCACGGCGGAGGCTACGAGGGTCCGGGCGTGACCAATGGCTGGGAAGCCATTGACGGTGCTGAAATTACAGGACACGTAGACCGGAACGAAGAAGAAGTCGGCTTGGGAAGGGTCAGAGGTCAAAAAATCGCTAGTCAAAATGGCCCGGTGAATTGCCACTTCGGCGGCGAACAAGTGGGTTCTACACCGATCGTTGGAGAGCCAGTCCATGTTGTATTTGGCCGGCAAATCGTACACGAAAACCTTCAAGCCTTTGAACAGTTCTGTGCAAAAAGTTGAAAAACCCAAGTCAGTAAATTTGAAAGAGTCAAAATTTGTGCACCTGAGGAAAATGTGACAAATATTTCACCTTTGTTTTTGAGGAGGGCGGTGGTCGTGTTGTCAATGACGGATTCGAAAAGGGCACGGGAGGGTAAAGTGGAGAAATGAGTTTTGGAGAGAGAGGTGGTGGGCTTGTTCTGATTTGGGCGGTTGCTAATGAGGTAGGAACTGAAGAAGTAGAGGGTGAGGGAGAGCCAGAGGACCCATTTGCAATATGTGTAGAAGGAGCTCTTGTCTTGAGGCCGGCCATGTTTGCTGTTCTGGAGCTTCATTCTGACATAGAAGCCCCTGCTCTTCGGGGCTCGGTTCTGCTCCAACATCGCATTTAAGAACCCAGAGAGAACAGATTTGAAGGGTTTAAGTGGTTGCGGGAGGGCTTTCAGTTCTTGGTGTATTAAGTGAAACGGAAGGAAGATTTGAGGTGGGTTGGTTGGGGTTTCGTTTTAGCACCAGAAAACTACAAGAACGAAAAGGAAAGTTTGAGACTTTGGATCCAGAATTTGCTTAATGAGTGAAATGAATGGTGGGTTAATAGAGTAATAGAAAATTTAGAGACAAAAGAGTCAGAGAGGTAGAGCTGGGTTTCAGGCTTCACATGGCGCAGAGCAAAGAGAAGAATGGACCTCGGCGAAGGTCTCGGTATGTATAATGGCTTCTCTTCTCTATTGGTCCCTGCCAGGTCTTTACAGAGTTTTCCGACATACGAAATGACCAAAATACCCTCCCATCTTTGACCCCCAAAGTAGAATGGTTAAGCTTAATCAAGACCATAACCGACTCTGTTTAATGAGAGTGACATTTGTTATTAACTAATATTACCATTGTTTGTTTGTTAACAACTTATTTAACAAGAAACAACTAGAAAGGCTGAGGGGGGCATATTCGGAATAAGGGAATCACAACGTGGGCACATTGAAATGGGGCACTAATTAGAAAGTGGCTTTGAAGATCTGACGCCCCCCAGAAAAAAAAGAACTTACAAAGTGGCTTTGATGCATGTTATTAAATCCAAAGTTAGATTTGGTGGTAGTTTCTTAACCTAGGATTAAACTGTCCACTAATTACAATCTTGATTTGGACCCTTTGGTTAACTTTGAACTATATAGTTTGGATTTTAATGGGATTTTTAATGATCTAAGACATCTAAATGGTTATCAGGTTATGGTTAGATTCTATGTGGACTTACTATTTCATATCTATGTACGTAGTAATTAGGGGATATTTTATTGGTCCCATAACTGAAATTGTTAGGCCTTTCTATGGATTTGCTATTTATACCGTTCTGATTTGTTGTTTATATATATTTTTTGTAGATTAGTTGTTGATAAATCATATTCATCATTCTCATTAGATTACATGATTTTAACTTGTATATTGATAATTAAGTTGTCATCAAATGTGCCTAATATTTGTCTTCAATAAAGATAAATAATTTATGCATCATAACAAAATAAATTAATATTAGTAATTTATTTGAATTATGGCGTTGTTGTTTTGCCAAACTTTTGTTCGGTTAGTAACGGTCATCAACCACGTGTATATATATAGTTTTGGCGTATAACGGTCATCAAATAAACAACGCAACAACGAGTTTATTGTGAGTCAAACTCACAACCTCTCACTTACTATAAGAGAATTATGCTATTAGACCAAACAGTACTGAACCATGTTATTCTTAATCAAAAATATGTACATTTGATTTGATTAATCTTCGTGTGGTTTAGTTGAAACATCAACTTTGATATCAATTGATGTTGAGGACCTATTTTTAATGCTTTGATATTATATTTAAAACCCGACTTCGGTGATAAGGGCTGGTCATCTTAAAATGATCACAATCAATGAACACTTATAGTATGGATTACATTAATCGAAAACATTTGCATGTATTTAGCGGTATATTCATGGTAGACTCAAAATCTAAAGCTTCTTCATATGAAAGCACCATAATTAGATCATTCACGGTATTCATCTTTACTTCTTAGTAGTTACGCTTATTCAACCAACGCCAGAGAGATTACTATTTCACTCCCTTGCTAGCTGCAGTAAAACCTGAGAGACTTGAGAGAGAACTCTCACTCACGCATCTAGATTCATAAATTGACTTCATCAAGTCTTCAACATATATACGTATCTCTTTCACGGCAAGCTGTGAAACGACTTGGTTCCTTGCAGCAGCAAACTTCAAAATGACGTGATTTCAATGGAGGATTTGGTAGAAAGCTCATACATTATGATTTCTAGATTGCTTGTGTGAGTAGCCAAGCGAGGCCCTCCTAATATATTTGAATGCGCTTTCGTCATAAGTAGTTATCACTTATCTTTCAAGACCTAGTGGCATATATTACCAGAATACCACGTAAGTGTGAAACAAGGATTTGATGTTTATCAAGATTTGGCAAAACACCTAACTCTTTTCTTATATAGATACTAAAAAATAACGAACAAAAGCCTAGTTAATTTTATCCAACCTATTGGGAACACTAACGTCGAACTCTTTTCTTTCGAGTTTGAGCTTGTCGACTACACTGTCTAGCTTTGTAGTAAAATGAGTTTGGGCTCAACGTGTAGGCTGAATGGTGGATGATGCCTCTATGTCCTCTTATAAAGAAGGGCACGTTCAGTGGCGTAGCCAGATATCTTACCCAGAAGGGTCAAATTTAATTAATTAGAAAATTAATTTATTTGCAGTCACTCTTTAACAACAACACAATTTTACTTAAAAGAATGACGCAAACTTAATTTCAACAATATTTTTGTTCTATCATTATCATCTCTAATAAACTTTGGATTAGAATTTCATACACGATAAATATTGGAAAAAAATAAGATGTCCTTTCTTTTGTTTAAGAGATAATGCATGTTGATGTATGGTAAACATTAATGTGTTGTTTCCATTTAGTAAGGTAAAAAACTCTTAACACGATTTGTATTAATTGGATTAAGTATCTGAATAGTATAAATTTTTATTTCATTCCATTATTGTTGAAGAATATTTAAGACTAATTAAAAATTTATTAGAGAAGAAGGGTCAATTTATGTTTTATTTCCACTGATATCTAATACAAATGGAGGCTAATTACTCTTTTTGAAAATTTGAGAGGGTGCAATTGAACCCCTTGCCCCCTAGCTGGCTACGCCATTGGGCACGTTGAAAGTGAAATAAGATGATCTCACTTTGTGAATGCATGAGTAAGTTGGTGAGGGATTTCCAAACAAAGTGACAAATGGTGTGGATACATTTGTGATCGTATCAGAAAAAGTTGCTTTTATATTGGTTAGCTATTGCATGTTTTATTATTTTAGGAAGGGATTATTTACACCCTGAAGTCCTAATCATATATTGTTACTTTCTTCTCACAAGATGACAATAGTACCCTTCAAACTAAATTTACACAACTGAAAAATTAGGGGTGGGCATAAAAAACCATAATCTCGAACCCGTTCCCGGCCCGTCCCAAAATTTGCCGGGACGGGACGGGATTTAAATCTCAATACGTTAGGCCCCGTCTCGTTTATATATAACAGGATGGATAATTCAAGTCTCGTTTAGGTCCGTCCGGTCCCGATTATTTTAATGATTGATTTTTTATTGATTAAGATGTGATTTGAGCATTTCATCTAAGTGTTTTAATCTTAGCTCTTTGTTTCTTTAAGTTATTAGATTGTCACCAATTCAATAACAGTGATGTTTAACATTTTAATTTGTTGATTGTTGTAGACTCTCTTATTGCACCCTAGTAGTGATAACAAGTTTAGAGAAAATAAGTGGTATAAACTTTCTTACTACACCGTGTTGTACTTGTAAATATGTTACAAGTACTTGTTAATACATAATAGAATAAATAACACTATAAAACTATGAAACTCTTTCTTTTGTTTACAAGTTTATTTTCAACTTTTTTTTTTATCCGAGATTAGGCTCGTTTCGTCCCGTCCCAACGGGGATAGAACCCAGGTGGGATGAAATCTAAAAAACGCAAAACCCGTCCCTTCCCGTCCAGATTTCAATGTCTGGGACAGGCCGTGGGATTAACTATATCCCGTCTCATCCCGTCCTATGCCCAACTCTATGAAAAATAATAAATTCGTGGTTTTTTAGGAACTTCAAAAATTTAACCATTCCAGATCTCTTCTGGCTTTATTATTCTCTTTTGGCTTTAATAATAGTGTCAAGACCCACTCCGAATTTCACTCTGAAACCCGAAGTAAGTCTTACGGGGACCACCTCCAAGGAACATTTACCGAAGGACTCGACAAACCTTCCTTGAAATTGGACAACCCTAATTCGGAAAATTTCAGAACTACCCTCTTAACGATTATATCAGTCTTCAAATTCAACCCATAAATAACGGAAAAAATTATACAATAATCCCAACAGTATTCAGAGCTACTAACGACAAAGGAAGCAGAAAAAAAAAAATACCCAAATAGGTTAAGCATGTAACCTACTGGTGAAAAGTAGCTGAGAGATGGGTGACTATGCCTCGTCGCCTCCTACTAGATCCAACTCGAACTCTGCAGACTGGACAAAAATAAATAAAAATAAATATTAGCACTTATGTTTTCCCGATTTAATTTCCAAAGAAAACGAATGCATTTTTCAAATGAGAAATCCTTATCTCATAAATATCGAGCCTCTTCAGCTCAAAAATATATATCAATATATGTATGTATCTACACATGCCCAGACTCTCAATATAAATTAATAGATTTAAAATAATCTATATTGGGCTACTACGCTTGCGTCTAACGCTCACGTCACGTCTTAATACGGTGCTACACCACGTCATTAAGGTGGACAGACATGCGTATATATATGTGCCCAGACCCCCTATATGAATTAAACACTCATACAGGGCTACTACGCTTACGTCCAACGTTCACGTCACACCATAATGCAGTTATATATTTGTCATTAGCGTGGACAGACACATATGACTAGCTATCATTTGTATACATATTCTCTTCTCAAAAATATATATATATATATATATATATATATATATATATAATCTACCGAAAATCCAATTTTCGGTAACTTTCCACAATAAGTGGAATTGTCAAATAAAAATGACGTCAAATGCTCCAACAAAATAAATTGTTTAACAATAACAATTGCATACATATTATTTAAAATAAAAGTCCACTCACAAATTAGGCCTAAGCCTGATGTCGGTTGGAGGTCTCTTCCGCTCGAGTCTCCTTACGTCATGCTCTAAAAACATAATTAAATCCTTAATTAAAAATACCGACGCTTAAAGACAATAGGCATAATTAAAATATGAGTTTTGCGCGCATAACCATGCCGATCGCCCCAAATCTTAAATTCACCACAAACTGAATTTCACCACAAATGCTGACATCCTGAAAATCACCTTCCACCATAAATATTCCACCATAAATAATCCAATGACCGGATTCTAACTTATTAATCCGCTAAAAATACCAAACTTTAAAAATTCCCAAACCTATTCAAAACTCCTCTAAAAATTTCAAAATTCATACCATTAAACTCCTCTTAAAATTTCCCATTAAAAACACTCTTTCAGCGGCGGCGCCCCCGGCGGCTAGCTCCAGCGACCTCTAATGCCTACCAAATTTTGACCACACCTTCCTCTCAACCTCTTCTACAACTTTCCTAACTAGCACAAACACCATTTTCAAGCCTAACTATGCTAATATAATGAAAACATTAATAAAACCCTAGAATTTCAAACACCGATTTCTCCTTACCTAACTCAAGAGGGAGGGAGTCATTTGGAGGGATTGCTGCACTGGAGGAGGGCTTTCCAAAGAGCCAAGGATCGCTAGCTATGGCGGCCGGAGTAAGGAGTTCCGACCACGGAACACTATGGACAGCCAGACCTTTCGATTGAGCTTTCTCCCTCACGGCCGATCGATTGGGACCAGCGCGACGGTTTTGGGCGGCCGAACAACGGTGAACGGGCTCGGGACTTTTCCGAGCAGAGCGAGAGGTAGAGAGAATCGGGGAAGGAGAGAGAGAAGCGGGAGGGAGAAGAAAAAGGAAATTGGGCTTAGCCCAAACCGGTCCAACCCACTCTTAAAACCCAACTCCAAAAATTTAACACCCCAAAAATAATACTCCAATAAAAATTATCTCTTACTAGCTAAAATTTATCATTTTTACCGTCGTCACATTTTCTCTTACAAATAATTCCTTCGAATTAATCGTCCCCCACAACCTCTCTGGGGACCAATTAAATTATAAACTTAATGACGAAGACGGTAAAACTCTTATTACCAATATGCTAGTAATTAAGGTAAAATTTAAGGGTCGGGGCGTGACAAATAGAGCCAGAAGAGATCTCTATCATCTTAATTGTTAGGATTAAATTTATTTTACTAAGTTTGAGTTTAACTAACAACCAAAAAAAGAGTTTGAGTTTAACTACATTTTAGTCATCTTTCTCTCAATTTAAAAAATTTCCCTTTTAAATTTCAATTTTTATCACTCACGTGTCCATTTGTTAAGAATGTATCAAATTTTGTACGTTAATTTGACTTTATAGCTCATTTTAAGAGCCAAAACCGTCATTTCACTACAAAATCCCCTTTAGAGCCCATGTACGAAGATTCCATGACAACATTCAATGTCTGACGTAATCTTAGCAAACGGGCACGACTGATTAAAATTAGAAAATGAAATGGGTAATTTTTTTTTTTGAAAAATTGAGATTGTCAGGACCCACCCAGAATTTCATCCTGAAAACCGAAGTAAATCCTGCGGGGACCACCTCCAATGAAAATTTACCGAAAATTTCAATATAACCTCATTTGAAAATGACCAACCCTTCATAATAATTTTACCTGCAAGCACTTCTAAAAAATCCAAATCCAACTTTAAACTCCTGAAGCCTTCGCGCTCCCCAAAATCACAAAATCTTCCAAAAATATTTACTAACTTTAATAAGAATAATCTCTCAACCAAAAATCGCAGTTCAGAGCAACTCTATTTGAGAGGAAAGGAACTAGAAATATAAAAATGAGCGGGAACTATACTAATGATTATGTCTCTTCTCTATGTACGCTCGACCTCAAACTATGCTAACTTGCATATTAGGAATTTTTAAAACGAAGGGCCCAGGGGAAACATTTGCAAATGTTAGAATGAGTGGACAAAAAAAATAAATAAAATAATTAACAACATTTATGCTTTCCCAAATTTATATCCAAAGAAAATCGAATGTATGCGACAGCTCAAAAAATGGCAAGTAAATGACTAGCTCCGGCTAGTCTGGAAAACTTAATAAAATACAGCCTCTCAAGCTAAAATATATATATGTATGTATTTACACTCGTTATACTCCTTGTATGATTTCTTATGAAGAAAAATAAGAAAATAGAAATTTATACAAGGCTATTACGCTTGCGTCTAATGCTCACGTCATGCCATAGTGAAATTTTACCTCATTATGCGGAAAAGACGGTGTATTTATATACGTGCATACTCCCTATATGAATCATTATTATATTCATATAGGGCTACTACGATTACGTTTAACGCTCACATCACACCATAATTGTATTTTACCTCATTATGGCGGAAAAACACGTATAGCTAGCTATCATTTATTTATATACATACTATCCTCATAATCATCCATATATGAATATAAATCCACCAAAATTCTCAATTTCGGTTATTTTTCAACAAAAGAAATTATTCATTAATAAATCATTTGCATGCACATTATTTAAAATAAAAGTCTACTCACAACTTTAGGCACAAGCCCGACGAAAACCAATTCGCCACTCAAGTGAGGTCTTCTCAAATCCTAGCACAAAAAACAAGCTTAGGACAAAACTCCAATTCCAGAATAAATAATACTTAAATATATAACACAAAACTCTTCCGCCGTACTCACTACCCTTTCTAGGGTTAAGCTTATCGAAAACACGCCAAACTCTAACCACAACATTCTTTCATTTATTTCAACATTCCGAAACAATAAAAAGGAAAAACCAACTATCTGATTCTACCTTAATAATCAGCCAAAATTATCAAACTTTAAAATTCCAAAACCTATCCAAATCTCCTCCAAAAATCCCAAAATTAACACGAATAAACTCCCCTTAAAATTCCACATTTAAAACCATGAAAATTCACTTCACCGCGACGGCGCCGCTGACAGCTCCGCCGGTAGAGGCGGCCAGAGGCCGGCTCCGGCGATCTCCAATGATTACCAAATTTTGACAACATCTTCCTCTCAACTCACTCTACAACTTTCTTAACTAACACAAACACTAATATCAAGCCTAACTATGCCAATCGAATAGAAACATTCTAAAAAACCCTAGAACTTCAACTCCACATTTCTCCTTACCAAGATCAAGGGAGGGTGAATCCTTTGAAGGGATTTCTGCACGGGAGGAGGGCTTTCAAACGAGCCAAGCAGCTATGGTTGTGGCGGCCGGAGGAGAGAGTTTCGGCGAGAAGACCACCGAGCTTCCAAGGAGAACTTCCTCCGCTCGGCGGCGTTGCAGCGCCGCTCACTTGTCCAAGAAGACGGCTGAGAGAGAGAGGCAGACTGAGCTAGACCAGTGCGGCATCTCTTCTTGGCCGGACGACGGCGATGGGAGCTCGGGGGTTTCCGGCAGTGCGAGAGGAACAGGGAAAGTCGGGGAAGGAAGAGAAGGAAGAGAAAAGAGAAATGGTTTGGGTCTCCAACACCTTAAAACCCACACCAAAAATAAACCCAACACTAAAAATTAACACCCTAAAATAACACCCTAATAAAATTTACCTTTTACTAGCTAAAATTTACCATTTTTACCGTCGTTAAATAATTCCATTGCAAATAATTTCTCCATAATAATCGTCTCTCAACACCCCTCTAGGGACCTTTGAAATTATGAACTTATTTACGAAGACGGTAAAACTCTTATTAACATAATCCTAGTAAATAAGGTAAAAATTTAAGAGTCTGGACGTGACAGAGATAACATGGATTGAAATGAAGGAACACTAAAACCTTAAAGGATAAACTGAATTTAATCCTAATTGTTTTTTTTTTTGACGAAGGACGAGAAACCAGTTTTATTGATCATAACTTGTGAGTAGGAACAACAACTAAATTTAATCATAAAACAACTCCAACCATGAATCTTATAATTGGGTCATATATTCATTTTAAGAATTCTTGTTACACTGTTCATATAAGACTGTGAGGGTTCTTTTTGATTTGGAAGTAACTAAGCTAAAGTTAACTTAAAGAATTGGATTATCGAATTAACCTTGTGCGTGTTTCAAGATCAGGGAGAAGCTTGTAGCATGTGCTGGAGTGGGAGCTGAAGGCACGCTGCGGTTTTTGTCCATTGACTGAGTTTTGGAGTTAGATTTCTGGGAAGGGATCTAGGTTTCAAAGACAGGGATTGGAAGATGGCTAAAGAGGGGGGTTTTGGCTTAAAGGTTTGGAAGCTTGAAGGCTTGAGTGCTCTGGGGGATTTCTGGGTTTTGTTGCTTGATGATCCTTACAGCTCCCCAAACCTCCTTTTTATAGAACGAGATTAGAGGGTTTTGCGATGGGTCGCGATGCCTAATCTGCAATGCAAAAGGATCGCTCTCTTCGAGTACCTCAAAAGCTGACAGAGAGAAGTTGACCTTGAGGAATAGAGGAGACAACTCACTGCGGGGAGACTGCGAGGATCACTGTAGAGGTGGAAATCCAGGGACAGGACGAACCAAATAACTTGAATCCCATGATCTCGCCATCCAAGGATGAAAGAGCTGCCTTAGAACCAGTTACTGACCTTCTTCTTCCTTGGATTGGGGGCAGGTGGCATTTTTCTGTTGTGCAAAGCTTGGCGCCATACTGTTGCGAGGAGGAGGAGATGAAATGGCTGACCGTGTAGTCGGCAAAGAAGAAAAAAAGGGGATTGGGCTTTTCCTAAAACAAGTTTGGGCTTTTTCTAAAGAGAGTTTGTAAAAAGGGTGTTGGGCTTTAGATTAAATGTATTTTTGGTTTAAAAGATGAGCAGTCCAATTCTCAAGTTTTTTACCAATTTGTCGCCGACTTAAGTCGTTAGGCTTGAGTTTTAGGCCCGAGACCTAAACTTTTTTAACGACATTAAACCGGTGAATGAGCGTTATGTGCCTCCGTAAGCATCCACATCATACCCACTTCTATAAGCCCCAAGGATGCGTGTGTGCGGCTTAGGCGCACATGAATGCATGGGCATGTTTGTTTGGGTTAAATCAAGGATTTAACATAAGATTGCATAAAGTTATTGCGTGACGAAGTATTAATAGATCGCGTGATTTTTTTGGTATCAACAAAGACTCAACTTCTCATCCCCAACAATGAGTCTTATTTTTGGGTTCTAGATTCACTTTACTTGATTAAAATAAGTTTGAATACAATTATATCAAATAATATATTAACATTATTAAATAAAGACATAAAGGAAACTTCATCGTTTTTTATTTTGTCATAATATTTCAAGGAGATAGATGATTTTGGTGAGAGGAAGTAGGAAATATTGGGTTGGGTATTTATGATTTTATTCAATTTACTGTCCAACGGTTATGTATAATTTCTAATATTTCTGGTATTTTTTTATATATATTTTTGAGGTAAAAATGAAATTATTCATGCCATATTTAATAGATGCCGTAGGATTTTTTGGCCATAAAACATCAGCCCTCAGATTTAGTCTATGTGAGTTGGAATGAGTTAATATTAATTATACAAGGTTGTTTTAGGCGGGGTCCACAAGACACTTTCTCTCACCCAGTTGCTTTTAGACGCGTCCGTGCACGTCCTCTCCACATGCGCGCGCGTCTTTCTTTTCTTAATTCTCAATGCGTCAGTGCATAGGGTTGGCTGGCCCAGTTGAATTGTTGCGGGTTCAGACTACTGTTTGAGTCTTGGTCTTAGAATTTCATTAAATATGAGACTCAATTTAGGACGAAGTCCTATAAAAACAAAACCAGTACCCCCTAAAATAGATTGTTGGAGATGAACAGTTCTAAAATAGGACCAAGACCCAATTATAAGGCCACCGTTGGAGTTGCCCAAATTGTTAATTTATTAATTTTTTTAAAAACATTTGTTAATTATCTTAGTGGTTTAGAATAGAGGATTAGGTTAAAAACCACACAAATTTGCATGTTCCTCCATAAGAGAATAAAGAGGGATTTTTCAGTGCTCCCGAAATGTCACGTGGTAATCTGATGTGGTCCTCAATTCCATTCAAATTTTAACATGTGTATTTGCATGATGAAAAATTATTTTAGAGATTTTGTCAAAGACTATTTTGGGTTTCTTGTTGATTTAATTCCTAAACCCTAAACTTATACCCTAACCATATACCCTATACCCTAACCCTTAAATCTTATACCCTAAATCATAGGCAAACTCTTAAAAGACCCATGTTGGTCATTTCACAAAATCTATAAAACCGTAGTTTATATTTTAGTTAAAATAAATTCATGTGTCAAAATTTAATTGGTAAGGGAGGATCACGTCAGATTGCCACGTGTCTTCCTAGAGAATTTAAAATTTTCTCAAGAATAGCAGACATTAAAAAAACAACCATCGTCCCCCTCTAACACCCCAAAGTCTTGTTCGTTATCAATCATCAACAATCGTTAATTATGTTCTTCAAAAAATGAATGTCAATTACGTCGATAACCGGGAGTGTTATCAATATGTAATTCGGTTTGGGTTTATGGTTTAGGACCTTAAATTGTGGGAGTTTTTTTTTTGATGGAAAATTAGGTCAAACTTCAATCATTAATCAACAATCTTACAAGATCAAGTTTGAAGGTCACGAATGACCCTCATTTTACATCCATTGCGTAAGAAAATGCTATTAAACAGCTAGACCTACACTACTGGAAAAAAGCTCTTAGGCAACGGAACTATTATGTCGCCTAAGTAACAAAATTCGTCTCCCGAGTACTTTCCGTCTCTTAAGATCCGTCGCCCAAGTGGAGTGAGGTAGTTGTCTGGGCGACGAAAAATTGATTTCCGTCGAGTCAAAATTACTTAGGCGACGAAACAGTTCCGTCGCCTAAGTACTTTAGAGACGGACGTTTTTCGTCTCCTAAATACTTGGGCGACTGATATTGTTTAATGACAAAAAAATTCTTTTTTCCCTTGGCAACGGAATCACTAGATTCCATCGCTAAAGTGAAAAAAAATTTAAAAAAATAACATGGGCGCGGAGTCTACTGGCATAGAAGGCGCGCGGACTCCGCTGGAAGAGAAGCGCGTGGAGTGCGCTGGCACAAAGGGCGCGCGAACTCTGCTGGCAGGGAAGGGCGCGCGGAGTCCACTGGCAAACAAAGCGTGTGGAGTCCGCTGGAAATACAGGGCGCGCAGACTCCCTTTGCAGAGAAGGGCACGGAGTCCACTGGCACAAAGGCGCGCGGATTCCGTTGGAAGAGAAGGGCGCCCAGGAGAGGCAGGAAGCGAAGAATAAGGAGAGGCAGAGGGCGAAGAAGAAGGAGAGGCAAAGGGAAAAAGAAAGTGAGGCAGAGGGAAGAAGGAGAGGCAGTGGGCGAAGAAGAAGGAGAGGCAGAGGGAAGAATAAGGTGAGGCAAAGGGAAGAAGAAGGAGAGACAGAGGGAAGAAGAAGAAGGTGAGGTAGAGGGAAGAAGAAGGTGAGGTAGAGGGAAGAAGAAGGTGAGGTAGAGGGAAGAAGAAGGACAGGCAAAGGGAAGAAGAAGAAGAGGCAGAGGTATGCGTGGAAACTGGGTAGATAAGAGGAGGGAAAGAGAATATATAAGGAAAGTTTGAAAATTTTGGTTCAATTTTTTCTGAAATTTTTGGTGGAAAAGGAGCCTCTAAAAATTTCGGTACTTAAGCGGCTAAACTTTTCGTCGCTTAAAATATTATTATTTTTATTTTATTTTTTAAAAATAATTCCGTTATCTAAGTAAATTTTTCTATCGTCTAAATCAATCTTAGACGACCGTACATTTCCGTCGCCTAAGTGAATAAATTTTATTTTTTTATAAAAAATAATAATTTCGTTGCCTATGTACATTTTTCCGTCGTCTATAATAATCTTAGACGACGGAATACGTTTCCGTTGCCTAAGTGAATATTTTTTTTTAATTTTTTTATAAAAATGATTTTGTCGCCTTAATACATTTTCCGTCTCTTGAGTTCCCACCTAGGCGGCCGCCTAGGTGGTAACTAGGAGACGAAATCGTATTCTGTCCCCTAAGTTCTACCTAGGAGACGGAATTAAAACAATTCCGTCACCTAAGAGGTTTTTTCCACTAGTGCTAGTCTAACAATAATTATCAGAAAACACTTGTATTAGACTAACTAAAAGACCACCCTTTGATTCTCCCTCCAATCCCCAAGAACTACCACTGGCTCAGAAACCCCGTCACCACCATCAATCACCGCAGTAGCCCCCCCATTAGCAATATTCCTGCCGCTAAGAAAGGGCAGAGAAAATCTAAACCCGATCCTAGATTGCCCTACCTTCCAAATTGTCATTTCCAGCCCACGCTCACCAGAGCCGAGCACTACCAGATACAAAAGAAAGAAGAGAAGATACCTCAGACAAGGTCCCAACATGTTCCAAGCTAGACGAAATCCAAGCTTCGATAAATATTCCCGGATCGAAGATCCCGAGGAGGGAGAGAGAGAGAGAGAGAGAGTTTTGTATGTGCTACACAATATAACTGATGACTTAATGGGGTTGAAGCATGCTAAACTGCAAATGGGCCGATGTTGGAGGGTTCTATTGATAATAGGAGGCATCTTGTTCAAACCTAGCTTATGTAAAACATAACTTGATGAGGGGCATGCTTAATTTCTCCCGTTTACAAGTAGGCTATAGCTCACTGAGCCAATAAAAAAAGGGTATAATTGATCAAAAATAAGTTGCGAGTAAAATCACCCAAAAGAAAATAATAGGATTTCAACATAGAGATTTATGGAAAATGCTAGAGATCCTAAATAATTTTACCAAATATCAATACTAAATGATGTGGCATGTGCCATATATCATCAAACTATTTCTAGCATATATATTCTTATTTTATTTTTTTGTTTAAAATAAAAATATCAGTAATTAAAATTTATTATTGTGTGATTAATTAGAAAAAATTGTATATGATAAACAACAACCAAAGAAAGAAAGAACCCTAATCCAACCCTTTCAATTATGGAGACTTTACAAAAAGGCCATCAGCCTAAACTAGAACAACAAAATACAAAATCGTGTATGGTTTGGTTCATTAGTTCATTGGTAATCGATTTATGATCTATTATATAAGTCTTGTTCAAGTTTCATTTTCTATCTACCTTCAAAACATACGTCATGAGGAACTTGCATGAAGGAGAAGCACATATTAGATCATTGAATTAGCCAAAAGTAGAAGATCGATCATACGATATATCAATTTGTTATATTGAATGACACTAATTGCATATAGTAGTGGTGTGGTAGGATAATCAATGAGGTTTTGCAATCTGGGAATAGAAACACTACTGGAAAAAAGATCTTAGGCGACGGAATTCCGTCGTCTAAGTAACAAAATTCGTCTCCGAAGTATTCCGTCGTCTAAGTGGAGTGAGTTAGTTGTCTGGGCGACGAAAAATTGATTTTCATCAAGTCAAAAGTTTCGTCGCCTAAGTACTACAGAGACGGACATTTTCCGTCTTCTAAGTACTTGGGTGACTGATATTGTTTAATGACAAAAAAAATTTATTTTTCCCCTAGGCGACAGAATCACTGGATTCCGTCGTTAAAGTGAAAAATAAATTTTAAAAAATAATATGGGCGTGGAGTCCGCTGGCACAGAAGGCGCGCAGTGTCAGCTGGAAGAGAAGCGCGCGGAGTCCGCTGGCACAAAGGGCGCGCGGAGTCCGCTGGCACAAAAGGCGCGCAGAGTCCGCGCTGATAAAGAAGGGCGCTCGGAGTCCACTGGAAAACAGGGCGCGTGGAGTCCGCTGGCATGGAAGGGCGCGCGGACTCCGCTAGGACAAAGGGCTCGCGGACTCCGCTAGCACAAAGTTCTCGCGGACTCCTTTGGCAGAGAAGGGCGAAGACTCGGCCGGAAGAGAAGGGTGCCCAGGAGAGGTAGGAAGCGAAGAAGAAGGAGATCGAGGCAGAGGACGCAAAAGAAGGAGAGGCAGAGGGAAGAATAAGGTGAGGCAGAGGGAAGAAGAAGGAGAGGTAGAGGTATGTGTGGAAACTGGGTAGAGGAGAGGAGGGAGAGAGAATATATAAGGAAAATTTGAAAAATTTGGTTCAAATTTTTCTGAAATATTTGGCAGAAAATGAGCTGCTAAAAATTTCGGTACTTAGGCGACGAAAAGTTATATTTTCGTCGCTTAAGATATCAATAATTTTATTTTTTTTTTAAAAAAATAATTCCGTCGTCTAAATCAATCTTAAACGACGGAATATATTTCCGTCGCCTAAGTGAATAACTTTTTTTTTAAAATAACAATTCCGTCGCCTAAGTGATTTTTTCTGTCGTCTATATCAATCTTAGACAACGGAATACGTTTTCGTCGTCTAAGTGGATAATTTTATTTTTTTTTTATAAAATTGTTTTCGTCACCTTAGTAATTTCGTCGCCTAGGTGGTAACTTAGAAGACAGAATTAAAATAATTTCGTCGCCTAAGAGGTTTTTTTCCACTAGTGAAATATGAATTTATGCCAGATCCATCTTTATTGGATTTCATATGAATTTAACAAGAGTTCTTATATTAAGGAGAAAAAAATAGTTGTATTATTCTACATGCAACCTGTTGGATTTGATGCAAGTTTTTCATGCTAGTATCAATGTTGATTATGCAGATCATTTGGTTTGTTGTTCTTGTCTGAAAGAACTACGACGGCGGCAGATTTGATGTTTGGTGAACCATTTGTGTTTTTTTAATATTTATTTTGCTGATTAATAGGTTTCTAAATAAAATCAATGAAATTGCTGGAAATTATTAAATTAAATGTCATGACATATAAAACGCCAAATCAGATGCCACGTCATTTTGTATTGAGTTTTGGTATAATTTTTTGGTGTCTGAAGCAGTGCTCAAGATTTATTCCAACCTTAAAAAAGTGTCAACCTATAAAGGGAAACAAGATCCAACGAAATGAACTACAGTGCCAAATATTGTCATGCATTGGTCACTCAATACTTGGGAGAGTTATTCAATCAAAAAAAATAATTGGGAGAGTTGATTTCAGATTACATAACCACGAGTGAACTGTACCCTGAAATAAGTTCCACAAAGCATTGTGACCCATCCAATTATTTTTGTTGCAGAAAAAAAAAGCATAGGTTTACATCGAAGGAACAAGGACCACCAAGACAAAGTAACATGTTATGGGTCTTGAATCCAATCATATTATGGTTGTACTTTGATAAGTTCTCCAGGACAAGGACATCTCATATGATTTATGAAAACGCAAGAAAATAACATCCACATTTGTTTTTGTTTTTGTGGATAAATATTCTTTTGGCACATGAAGGGTTATTTTGTTCAATGTCCAACTCCCTCCATCCAAATCCCTTCAATTTTAGGTCCTATTTATACCCCATAAGCCACAAGAATTTTGGGTCCCAAGCAAAAGGTAGGACTTTGAGCTGGAACGCAGGTGAACGAATTTGGGGTCATTGGCCCTATTATTGTTAGGACTTAGGAGTGAGCTGTATAAGCACATGCTTTGCCTACATTTATGTGTTCCTATGTGTGTCTTTATATGCTGAATTATTGGGTAAAATAGTCTGCTTAAGTTGTGTGCCAAAGAGAGAACACACGAATGAATCTCCAAAACCCTAAATTTTGGGTGAATTGATCTTACCCAGAAAGTGTAAATGCAAGAAAAATTTGATATTCGAAGTGGTATGGTTTAGTATCTAGATAATATTGTGTAGATCATTTCTGTAAAATTTCAGTCAATTTGGTAATTGTTAAGGCCCTCAAAATTGCGTTTTTCTGTTATAAACATGAATGTTTCATGTTTGACAAAATTCAGTCCGTCAATTTATTTTTCGAGTTTGAGAGCCTTAACGATTATCAAATTGGCTGAAATTTTGCAGAGATGATCTACACAATATTATCTAGATACTACACGGTGGAGATGAGGAAATTCGATCAAAAAGTAATCCGCACCAAAACTATTGGTGCGGACCTCCGCACCTGAGAAAGACCGTATATATATATATTAAAAAAATTTGAAACCAATTTAGTCTGCTCCATCGAGTATGGATCAATCAAAAATATTAAAATTCTCTTTGATTTTTTCCTCCTTCGTGCTTTGAATGAAGGTCACATCTTTGCTTGTCCGGCTGCGCCACGTTGTTGACGTAGGCCTCTGGCCTCGCCGACGTTCGACTAGTGCGGCTTGGAGGATGCCTTGATGACTGGTTGGGAGGGAGAGGGTACAGGTTGTATGGCTTTCGGTCGATGGCGGCGGCACAGGGAGAGGTTTTGTGGACGATGGGGGTGTCAGATCAGCCCGATCGATTCTCGTTGCAAATATTGGCTTTCTGGCCTGATCTGGGATCTGGGTTTGGAGTCGTATCTAATCGGATCTCGTCGAAGACTCATCCGGGTATGTTTAGGGTAGGGGTGGAATTTTGAAACCGAAAACAGAAAAAAAAACCGAGCCGAAAACCAAACCGAAACCGGACAAAACCAAACCGAAAAAAAAACAAACCAAATTAAGAAAAACCGAACCGAACCAAATTAGTTTGGTTTAGTTTTTGGTTTCGGCTCATGAAAAACCGAACCAAACCGAGAAACCGAATCTCTCTAAAACGACGTAGTTTTTTGTCTTTATTTTAGTATTAAATATTTGATTTGAACTATATGATTTTAGGTTTTATGTTCTATATAATTATATGTTTGTCTTTTCTAATATTTTTCTTTTTATTTTCGTTTGTACATATAGAAATGTTTTAGGTGTCGTGTATGCGAAGTATAGAAAGTGATATGTTATCTCTAAAATCGAAGACATTATTCTTGCGAGCTTTAGATGATAGACTATAATATTTAATTTATTTTTCTCTTCTTTATTCAAATTTATGATTTTTAAGCTTTAAAATTCAAAATTTATTTGGATGGACTTTAAACTATAGAGTCTATATTTTCTGTTCAAGATGAACTTAAAAATTTTAAAATTATGGTTTCATGGTGTGCTAGTGTGGTCAATTCTCAATACTTTCGAAATTATTGAGTATTAAACTTTCAAAGTATCTATTTGGTTTATAAATTGTTGGTTTGTTGAAAAATCATTGTCAAAATTTTTATTGATATATTATATGTGCTTATAAAAACAAGTAATGGAAGAAAGAAAAAAAAAAGACCTAAAATACGATAATTTTTTACTAAGCCAAAAACATACAAATTTTAAGAAAAATTATTTTAAAAAAGTAGAAGAAAAACTGAAAAAAAACCGAAACCGAACCGAACCATGGTTTGGTTTGGTTTCCGGTTTAAGGTCTCAAAAAATATCAAACCGAACCGAATTTTTTATTCGGTTTGGTTCCCGGTTTTAGATGAAAACCGAACCGAACAAAACCGAACTCATCCCTAGTTCGGGGTTGGATTTCAGTGTATGTGACAAAGGATGGTGGAGGGTTGTTCTATTGGCGTTTGTGGTGGTGGAGGGGTTGCGACGATGCGGGGTCAGAGATGGTGTCTCAACGGTGGTCGAGAGCTGTAAGTGGCGACGGCGGCGGCGGGTAGGGGTTATGGTTTCGCTGGTGGAGACGGGGCTGCCTGTGCAAGCGTTGTTTTGGGTTGAGGTCAAAGGTCTGACCCGATGGGCCTTCTTCCAGTTATGGGTATCTTCTGGTCCAAGTGTGGAATGGGCTTGGGGCTCTACCCTGGGTCCATTTCATTTTACTATTCTGCAATTTTATTTAGTTTTTTTTACTATAATTTAATTGTAGTTCTAAGCGGCTTTATGTCGCCAATAATATCCTATCACATTTTGATAGGGTGCGAATGGCCTTGTGTCGGTCTATGCATCTTGTGTGCCTCATTTGCTCTAGGAAGGTGACGAGTTGTTTGTTTGGTTAAATGGTCACAACCTCCTAGTGGTAAGATGAAACTAAGTGTCGTCGGGTTTATTCTCCGGCGACAACATAGTACGAAAGCGGCATTATTGGACATCATGATATGTGATCGTGTCACATGTCAACTGATCTTTCCATTGTGTCACCGTTGTGACAAAGCAAATAGAATAGTCATTAGAGTAATACTCTTTGCTAGTTGATGTTTTTTAGAATATATGTAATTTGTAGAATTTCTTGATATATATATATAATAGCGTTAAACTATTAGTTCTGCTTGCTGAAGCTGAATGACAGTAGTACTGCCCTCTATGTTGCGTTATTTACGTTTATGCCGTTACGTTTTATTTACAAAGGCTATTATTGCGCATGTCTTCGTTCTCTCCAACGACCGAAGTAAGGATTGCTGGACGATTTGCAACCCAGGTATTTGAGTTTCTTTCTTCATCTTCCATTCCAAAAAGAAGTAATTTACTGCATGACTAAGGTAAGATATTTAAGAATTTACTCTTTTCAGGAAAAAGCATTTGATATTTCAATCTTTTTTCAAATTGGGTTATGATAAGTCTTATTTAGCATGACTATGAATGTTTGAATGTTGGCCGATTATTTGCTTCTTGTTTGTCCAACAGTTTTGGCCAATAATATGCATGATATGAGCTAATAATCGGTTCATACTGAGTTTGGCAAATGAGTTGTATTTGAAACTAAAGTCATGTGAAACAATAATTTGAAGACACAATAAGTTTGCCGAATGTCATAACTTGAAGCCCTGTGGGTTTTGTTTTCAAACTATTTTGCTGTTAATTTGCGTTATGTTTTGGTTTAGGATGCTCATTAGCGGATTATTGTGTTTGGTTTAGGTGTTGCGTGTACATACCATGATGACATGCTTAATCTGATCATTTCTCTAATTGGACAGTTCACTGAAAGTTGTTTAAAAAACAACTGGAAGCTAACGATCCTTTAAAGACAATCAAGCAAATAGATACGCACAACATCTCATTATACCTCACTACAATGTTGGGATTTTGTAATTGCATACATGTTGTGCATTGTTATCATTACAAGTCAATGTAGACTATTTTGGATATTTCAATAGAAAGAGTAAAAGAATAGCTTTTGTTTTTGGCTAATATATTGAACAAATCCTAAATCGGGTATATATACAAGCACAGTTCTGACCCTAGAAGGAAGCTAATTACACTGAAGATTTACATAATCCTACTCTTCTATAATAGTTCGAGATGGATTAGAATTGCAATAGCTATTAAAATGGTAGTCGATCTTTTTCGAGCTGGCCTGGGTAATGGCAAGGTAATAGCTAGAGTGCTCTTTAAGCAGAGAGATTGCCAAAAAGGCCTGTCAGTCGGATCTTCCTGAACAAAGTTAGCCAACGTGGATAATGTAAGCTCACTCTGGAATAAGCATCTCCCAGACTTGGATCCAACCATTATAGAGGGTGTCCCATCTATCTCTAAACCCTAAACCCAAAGGAGTAAAATACCATATCCTCGAGCAATCCCCTCGATAATCTTGTAACATGGATTATTCTGTCTTTGAATGTCAACA
Source organism: Fragaria x ananassa (assembly GCA_034370585.1). NCBI lineage: Eukaryota > Viridiplantae > Streptophyta > Magnoliopsida > Rosales > Rosaceae > Fragaria > Fragaria x ananassa. The sequence continues at coordinate 20,868,108 of CP139765.1, read as the reverse complement.
AAATGATCGAAACTAACCGGATAGCAAATTAGTACTAGTTTCAAGTATATCTTGGAGTAATGATATCCACCTGGTATGACAAATCAAATGTACTTTAAGATACAAACCAGATAGCAAACATCTTTCATTCTTCTGCGAAGTACGTAAACAGCAAAACCAAATTTTTATTTTGATTAAGCAAATGAGCACGGACCAATAGTACCTTTAATCTCTAAATGGTTTCAACTTTACAGAAGAATGCATGTGGACATATATGAACATATGCTTATACATATATATATATATATATATATATATATATATATATATATATATTTCGAGTAGAACTTACAAATGGTCATTGTGGTTTGCCATTTAGTCTAACCTATAGATCCTCTGATTCTTCTCTAAACTTTTTGTATATATCACTCTTGTAAAATTCCCTCGTCCTAATAACCAAAACCAGTGAAACAAGAGCACCGAAGAATGTGACAGCAGCTAAAATTGAGAAAGACAGCCTATAACACTGACTCCCAATACAAACCAGCTCCTTCACCGAAGACCTTGTCATCCCTTTGCTTGCCAACACCTTCAGCGCCTCTCGATCATAGAGCATCCCGGTGACCTTCACATTGAGAATGTAAGACCCGAGGGGACTCGCTAACTGTCCGCAATTGAACAATGTGGAGTAGTATTTGAGTCCAAACAGCTCGGAAATGATAGCGAAAAGCAACGGCAATTGAGCACCAAAAGAAAAGCCAATGATCACTGATGCCACATAAACTGAACCAGGGGCGGGAAAAGCAATGAGGAGGTGGCCGACGCTTGATAGCATAAGCACAAGAGTCATCATTAGTGGCCTCGGCATTTTCCACCTTACTAATAGGCTTTCCGAGACAAACCCGGAAAAGACTCTCCCAAAGAAGTTCCATATGCTCACTAATGATACAAATGAGCTAATAGTCTTAGTTGGGTATCCGAGTGACTCACCGATTTGCCCCAAATTGTCTACGGCCGTCAAGCTTGACCCGAGACCGCATAGCGTTGCGATGAACAGAATGAGCATGTCTACACTAAGGAGTGCTTGTAAAATTGTGTAGTCTTCTCCTCTTGGTGGCTTGTTGCATATTTCAGCAAAACAGGGCGTCTCTATTTTCTCTGCTTTCTCTGTTTTTGGTTGCTCATTTGCTTCTGGTTTCTGAACCGCTACCTCCATTGGAGGATCCACTGGTTGCTTCTTTAGGTTCCAGAGGAGCAGCTCTTCTCTAATTGCAATCCCAAGTGGGAGAAAGAGGAAAACACAAACCACAGCCACGCTTCCGGAATAGGCAGCTTGGGAGAAAGCAATCTGTTTCTGCATTATGTTCATAACCATGAGAAACAAAGCAAGAGCAATAGAGATGTAGAGGAAATGGTAAAACACTCTGAGCTCATTTGGTTGCCTAACAACTTTCATCGGACGAATGGTGTACACAAACACTACAGAAAGAGCAGCAGGAAGCCATGCAATGAGTAGAACCAACGATTTCGAATCGTTTCCATAAAGAGCCAAGTAAATCTGATTAAACATAGCTCCGCTAAGCCCCGTAAAGCCCTTCAACAGACCAAGCATAACACCTCTGCTTTCCGGGAAGTTCTTGACACAAGTGACAAGAGCTCCGGTATTCGCAAAGTTCTGAGAATTGGCTCCAATACAAATGTACATGCACATCTGCCAGACTTTGGGTTTGGCTATTTTACCGGTGACTGCAAGAAAGATCATGAAGTATCCGGTGAAGTTCATGGCGGAGCCGACTAGGAGAACGAACCAAGTTGGGGTTACTTCACCTATTAAGCCGGAGAGGACTCCGACGTTGGCGCCGAGGTCTTTGAAGAAGCCTAGCAAGTTGAGGGTGGATTGGTCGTAGCCGAGAGTGGACTTGATCTGCTTGGAATAGACTCCGAACAGATAAGTGGCTCCGGCTCCGGCCATGATGAGAAAGGATGCAAACACCGTGAACCATCTTCCCTGAACCACTTGGACTGCAAACTGGAGCGACTCACTAGGTTTAGAGCTGCTCCTTTTGGCCATGGCTGGCAGGAAAGAGTTTGGTTTTCTGGAAGGAATCTAAGAAAAGCAAAAGGTGAAGATGGGTTTGGATTAGTGTGGATATATATAATCAAGTAGACGAAATGATTGACTTGGGAGTGTCTGAGCAGACTGAGATAACATGTAGTGAAGGTCGAAAACAGCTCAAAGGCATTTAAACGAGCCTAGAGGTCTTGTGAGGAACAAGTTGAGGGTTTTGTTTTTGGCGGGTGTCATTGTTTAACGCTCTTGGTGATCGGAATCCAGTGGAAGGGTGTTTAAAAAGTGTATTAAGTGCTTGATTAGTGTGATCCTGTTGTCTGTATAAGATCTCTAATGGTTGACTGTGGGACTAACTTGTAGTCACTAGGAAACTGAGCAAGATCCTTTTGAGATTTCACTTCATTTTCTAAATATCATGGATCTAAGGCGAAATCTTACGTATTACAACATCAATAGCACGTAGTAAAAGTTGAACGTTCCCGATAAGATTAGCATGGATGCTACATGGAATCCATATTTTGTGTATAAAATAACCAAACAAACAATAAACAGAAATCGATAGTTAACTCTTCCAGTTTTTAGCATGTTCATGACCCTTCATACAACCAGTAAAAGTGACACTCCATATGATTACTTCTGAGCACATCTTCTAATATCATCTGATGGAAATACAATTACAAAAAATTTATTTTTTAGTGTGATTAATGGTTCTGTGTTGTAGCAAACATGGTTTCAGCTACTGTAAAACTAGATTTGACAATGAAGCAATAATTTGAGTTCTTTTGTATTAATCTATTGAAAAATTAGCATTGGTGAATTTCTTTACGAGAAATGTGCCTTGGAATTATATATGGTGTCTACCAAGTGGGAATATACATTTTCAAACCTCAACAACATTGGCAAAAAATGAATGTCAGAATGTGCTTAAACTTCATGAAATCGGCATGGGAGCTACATGGAAACCATTAGGATATCTGCAAGGCAGTGAGATTCATTTTCGCAACAAGCTAGGCTCTAATTTTATTTTATTTCTCTTACTTGTTTGCAGTTTGCTTATCTATACAAGTAGCCATTTTCTCACAAGCTCGGTACTCGATTACAATTCACATTTGCCTTGAGATCTATCTTGCGGGAAACTTACTAAAAGCAGAAGCTTTTGTCCGAAGTTTCAACTGGCATTAGTAACACTTCACTATCTATGCAATGCACCCATATAGTTCGAATTGTCAGATTCAAATAAGTGTGTATAAACACAACCTAAATTAGAGGAGGACCTCATGGAGTGGAGGGTCTGCTATCCTAGCTTTTTCACATTCACATTAGTATGAACACCAAATATTGGCGAGATCGCTATTTCTAATTTGTAATCAAATCCAATTTGAAAACGAGGCAACGCCCACTTATTGGTGTCATTTTATGGGTGTCATGGTTGGTAAAACCACTAAAAAGTACTTGATGATGGCTAAGAAAAGAGAGGAATATGATGACATCCATTACATTACCATTTCATTTCCTGAAGATCGAGTATGTATGCGATTTCTCAATATGATGAGGCCCAAAAGATGAAGAATGGATGATAATCCCAAGTGTTAGAGCAAATACACCCATTTTGGTTGGGTTGGAGTAATTTTCAACCCGGGTTAATCTATTATACTATTCATTACATTATCATTTCATTTCCTGACGATCGAGCACGTATGCGATTTCTTAATATGATGAGGCCCAAAAGATGAAGTATGGATGATATTCTCAAGTGTTAGGGCAAATGCACCAATTTTAGTTGGATTAGACTAATTTTCAACCCGGGTTAATCTACTATCATCCAAATCAGTCTTTGGTTTTTGAATGTATAATACAATAATGAGATCAATACAAGGACCGACTACTATTCACATTAAAAGAAAAATATTGAACATGGTTATTTGAAAAAAATCTCCTCTTGTATTCGACAGTTTCATTAATCAAGACTTGAGGACAGCCGCACCAGCCCTTTATTTAAAAAAAAAATATGTTGCCTTTAAAGACATCATATGACTCAAATTAAAGACATGTTTAGGTGCAAGTGGGAGAATCATTGTCATTAGTGGGCTAACTAGCACAAGTTTGGGTCTCACAATTAAATTAGTCTAGACTAATACCTGGGTTGATCCTCACCCATTCCTCACCTCGTTAGTCAGGTTATGTGGGCTCTATGAGACCCACATTTAACCCGGTCCAATTTCTTCTCGTAAATTGTGTTTTTAGTCCTCTAGTTTGATCAAACCTTCAAATTAACTTATTGCTGCATCTGCTCTTATGGGGTTGTATACTTGCTACGAACAAAATCATTCGTTCTGGGGTTGGAATATTCTCCAATTAATTTTGAGTGATGAAAAATGATCAAATGCAAAAGACCTAAAGGAGCACGTTGAACTCGTTGTTGTTGAGGTTTTATTCACTACGGTTTCCAACTCTAACGGATCAAACTTGTCAAAGTCACTATATATAGTAAGGTCAGTTGGTTAATTTGTTTCTTCGTTTTCTTTTGCTACTGGCCCATTGCTAATCGGATGTGATTTGGTTTGTTTATATATACTTCTAAGTTCGTAGGCAAATCATACAGCAAGTCAGCGACAGCTATGTCATTGTGTAGAGATCATCCTAAGCTGATATCATTAATTGGTACAAACATTATAAAGCTAGCTTACAACTGCAAAGGCGATGCAAACTTTTTTATTTCTGAGAACGGTGTTTTACTACGTGATATGGGAAATGCTTCTACTTAGAACTTAGAATGTTGGATTCGTTGTAGCTTGTTTTACAAGCTCGTCTAAAATTTGTTTACTAATTTTTTGGGTCGATATACAGTACGTTACATATGTAGAAGAGCTTCCCACAATTACAATAGTTGATCAAGGATACATTACATCCAAAATGAAATTCTACAATCCATTTCACAACAGATTCAAAGTTGACCTACAATTTTTTTTCTTCTCAAAAAAAAAAATTGTCCTACATGTAAATTGTGGCAATTTCATAGGACTTCTCAACTTTGCTTTGAAAAAAAATAATGGTTGTAATGCATTTGTTTCTTGGCTTTCTACACCTATGATATCTTAAGACTCAACTTGAAGCACTTGTTTGCCATGAATTTCAGTTTCCTCTTTTTTCTTTTCATATCATTGACCAAAAATCAATTTTTTGTTTCCTCCAACATCTTATTGCATATATATTTCAATTTCAAAACTAAACTAGGTACTAGGTTCAATTTAGTCTTCAATATATAGTAAGTCTTGTGGAAATGAGGTTATGGTGTTTTCTAAGTCGCATTCATCCATTTCCAAACCGCTTTATCATAGGTAACCAATGCATTTCTTAAACTTCATGATGTGGCCAGGGAAATGAGATTGGCATGAAGCTACACCAAATCCGTATGGAAATTAGTACAAAAACAAAGCGTCTAATTTTAGATTTTGATTAGGGTTGATAGTTTTGATTTGTTTCCTTCGATTTGCTGATATATGTGCTGGGTGAATGATGTTGTTGCAGAGACCTTCATTAATTTGGAGAAGTATGGGGAGATAATCAACTCTGATCTTGAAGGATACTTCAAATGCAAAACAACCCTCGACTGGACGCGGGTATTTAACCTAGTATTTCCTCATTTTACTTTCGAAATAAGTGAGATTGATATAACTTAGACTCAGTTTGATATTGAGTTTTGAAATATAAAATCATTTATAATTACAATTTTTAATAAATTTCTTGTTGGTGAAATCTTTTAAAGATCTTATTTAGATCGGTTAAAATGTGGTCAGTCCAACGTAAGGGTGGGGATCATACTCCTTTCTTGAAATAGACTTTCACATCGATACCAACGTCACACCATTTTCTTGCATGCAACAAACCTTCTCAAGTGTTTCGACAAGTGCCGAACACTACTGCTATCAAACAAAAACAAAAGTGGTTGGTTGAGTGACTTCGAGTCAAATACAGATTGTAAAAACGTTACAATTTCAACCACAATTACTACCTTATCAAAACTAAAGGAAATATAGATAACCAAATTAAGAAAATGGATAAAATAGTTGGACAAACAGATTCCACTAATTAAGCCTTCATATTGGATTAAGCTGATAAAGAAAGAGCCTCAAGAGCGTGAAGCACAAACCAACTCTACCTCCTCTTTTGGCAATTTTAGGCACGAATCTCTGCAGGCACTCTTTAAATCAAGTCTTATGGATTGGTCTCTATAAATCTCTATCCACTTTGGTAATCCTCAATTAATATCCAAAAATCCCAAAAACAATCCAAACCATCTTCCAGTTTTGCTTTTCTCTACCAAAACCTCTCTCGCCATGGCAAGCCAATTTGCCCTACAGGTGATCAAAGGAAGATGGTTCACAGTGTTTGCCTCGTTTCTGATCATGGCTGGAGCCGGTGCCACTTATCTGTTTGGTTCTTATTCCAAAGACATCAAGTCCATTCTTGGCTATGATCAATCAACTCTCAACTTGCTTAGCTTCTTCAAGGACCTTGGTGCAAATGTGGGAGTCATCGCAGGCCTGATAGGTGAAGTAACTCCTACTTGGTTTGTTCTCCTAGTTGGCTCTGCCATGAATTTTGCAGGGTATTTCATGATCTGGCTTGCTGTCACTGGTAAAATAGCCAAACCTAAAGTCTGGCAGATGTGCCTTTACATTTGTATTGGGGCCAATTCTCAGAATTTTGTAAACACAGGAGCCCTCGTCAGTTGTGTTAAGAATTTCCCAGAAAGTAGAGGTGTTATGCTTGGTTTGTTAAAGGGTTTTACTGGGCTTAGTGGAGCAATTTTCACCCAAATTTACTTGGCCATTTATCCAAACGATTCAAAGTCTTTGATTCTTTTGATTGGTTGGCTTCCTGCTGCTCTTTCAGTCATTTTTGTATACACTATTCGTCCAATGAAAGTAGCTGGCAACAAAATGAGCTGAGAGTCTTTTACCACTTTCTCTATATCTCACTTGCTCTTGGATTTTTCCTCACGGTAATGACTCTTCTTGAAAAGACGATCACTTTCTCTCGTGCTGCTTATGCGGGAAGCACCACCGTGGTTTGTATGATCATGTTCATGCCTCTTGGAATTGCAATCAGAGAAGAGCTTGCACTCTGGAATATTAAGAGACAACCTGTTGATTCTCCAGTTGAGGTGAGCATTGATAAACCACCAAACTCAGTTTCAGAAATTCAAGAATTGGATTCATTCCCACCTAATTCCTCATCAGGCCAGGAAAAGAAAGCACAGACTACTGCTAGTAGTACTACCTACTACATCTTGCTGTGGTGATATATGCAATAAGCCAGAAAGAGGGGAAGACACAATATTACAAGCACTTTTGAGTATGGATATGATCAATCTATTCATTGCAACTTTTTGTGGATTGGGGTCAAGTTTGACAGCAATAGACAATTTGGGACAAATCTGGGATATCCCGCAAAGACAGTAAGCACTTTTGTGTCATTAGTGAGCATTTGGAACTATTTTGGGAGGGTATTTTCTGGTTTTGTCTCTGAAAGCCTAATGGTGAAGTGGAAAGTCCCAAGAACACTCATGATGACCTCCACCCTTATTCTCTCAGCTATTGCATATGTCTCCATTGCTTTCCCATTCCCTGGTTCAGTTTATATGGCCTCAATTATGATTGGGGTTTCTTTTGGTGCTCCATTGACACTGCTCTTCACAATCATATCTGAGTTGTTTGGGCTCAAGTACTATGCTACATTGTTCGACTGCGGGCAGCTAGCCAGTCCTCTAGGGTCTTACATTCTAAATGTGAGGGTCACAGGGATGCTCTATGATCCAGAAGCTTTGAAGGCTTTGGCAAAGAAAGGGATGACAAGATCTTCAGTGAAGGAGATGATTTGCATTGGGGCTCAGTGTTACGGATTGTAATTTACAATTTTGGCTGGTATCACATTCTTTGGTGCTCTTGTTTCACTGGTTCTAGTGGTTACGACTAGAGAGTTCTACAAAGGTGATGTATACAAGAAATATAGAGTAGATGTATAACTTCTGGTTTATTGATCAGGTTGCCAAAACCATAGAAACTCAAGAGCATCTCCGAAGATATATCAAAGCAACCATTTCAGCCAACAACTTCTGAAATAGTTAGTCCTATCATGTTCTTTATTTTAAGTTTTTGCAGTAGAGATTTGTTTGGAGAACTTCTGTAAGTCTTATATATATATTTGGTGTTATTGCCAATAATTTTTGGCTTTTTTTGGCTTTTCTCTTCACCACATTTTGAATATACATATATATATATACGGTCTTTCTCAGCTGCGGACGTCCACACCAATGGTTTTGATGCGTATTTCCATTTTTGCACCACTTTTCGATCGAATTTCCTCATCTCCACCGTCTAGTATCTAGATAATATTGTGTAGATCATCTCTGCAAAATTTCAGCTAATTTTGTGTCGTTAAGTATTGTGTATCAGTTGGTATTCAATTTATTAGTTGTAGATGCCTTTCTAGTCTCCTAGCTTATTTGAGACTAGTTGTACAGCGCGTTATGTCTATATATTCTCATGTCCTCAAAGTACTCAAAGTTACATGTCTATATATTCTCATGTCCTCAAAGTCCTCAAAGTTACATGTCCTCAAAGTACTTTATTCTACATTCAAGAATCATCTAAAAAGATGGAGTATTGATGAAATAATATAATTTAAAAAAGTCATAGAATAATTTTTAAAGAAAGAGAAAACGAGTGGTCTGGATTTTTTTCTTTCTATTTTCTATGTGTGTATTTCTTTTTATAAAATAATAAAAAAAATTATTAAAACTTATATACCCTACGTATGTTTGTGAGGTTTGAATCAATAACCTCAAAATTGTCAGATAAACACATTAACCAACTAAATTACGGCCCACCGACCTATGTACATATTTGAAACCAAGTCACTTGCTCGGGTATCAATAGGCGACATACCACATACCACATATACCACCAAGTTTCATTTCCCACTTTCACCATTGAAAAAAAAAAAACATTTCACTTGATCCAAAAAAAAAAAAAACAAAGGCTTCATTATTTCAAATCAAAAAAGAAAAATTCATGTTTTTCAAATGGGTTTTTTTGAAAATTTTAGAGTGATTATCGATACTCAACTACGTCAGTATAAAACCGTAAATTTTCTTTTATTGGTAATGGGTATTTAGATTGAGGGGAGGCAGCCCACCAACTCAAGAATATTATAAGCCAACTAGGACCCACAACACCCAATTAACATCCGCATCCAAACCGATTACCACTTGACAACAGTCAAACCTTGCTGGACTAAGGTTTTTCACCGTGTAAACCCGCACACATCTGCAGTCGGGTCAATTTTTTTTTTTGCAATTGATATTTAGATTTTTCTTTTGGGGGGGGGGGGGTGTAGCACATCAACCCAGGAACATTTTAAATCAATTGTGGCACATTGAAACCCAACTAACATCTGCGTCCAAGCCGTTTACCACTTGAAAGCAGTCAGACCTTGATGAACCAAGGTTTTCCACCCTGAACCCGCAGACATCCGCAGTCAAGTCATTTTTTTTTTGCAATTGATATTTAGATTAGGGTGGCAGCACATCAACCTAGGAACATTTTAAATCAATTGTGGCACGTAAAAACCCAACTAACATTTACGTCTAAGCCGCTTACCACTTGAGAGCAGTCAGACTTTGATGAATGATGTGCTCATATTATCCAATATTTCTAAGCCTCTTATGCTCGAGATTTGTGTTTAGTTCTCTTCTTTGTGACTTATGTTAATTTAGTGCTTTTATAGGTTTGTGTCATAGAGAGAAGAAAAGGAGTTAAAATGCACAAATAACGATTGAAAGACGACTGTAATCCCAAGTGTCAGAATCTGTCTATGCAGAACAGCTAACTTTACCGAATTACTCTAATTGAATCAGACTATGAGTCTTACATCATTGGAAAGCTACGGAAGTCTACTTTCTGTAGAAGTTTACGGATCTCAATTTTGATACCAATGGATTGAGTTATGATCGTTTGAGTGAAGATAGGTCAAGTTAGAAAATCTGCTCGGATTTGCAAGCATTTGTGGAGAACTCAAGTTCCGTGGCACAAGATCATCAACCCTAAAGCAGAACAGCTAACTATGCCGAATTACTGGGAATTACTCGAATCGAATCAGACTATGAGCCTTACATCATTGGAAAGCTACAGAACTCTACTTTCTGTAGAAGTTTACGGATCTCAATTTCAATACCTATGGACCGAGTTATGATCGTTTGAGTGAAGATAGGTCAGATCAGAAAATCTGCTCGGATTTACAAGCATTTGTGGAGAACTCAAGTTCCAGGGCACAAGATCATCAACCTTAAAGCTTCAAGGACAATAATGCAGATGAGGATTCAAGGAGTATATGTATTCCTAGTTCTACAAGAGATATCTCAAGGTTTTCCCATTCCATATCAAGAAAGGAGTCTGAAACCAAGTCTTACAAGGAAAATTGAAGTCAAAGATGAGCATGAAACTTCTCTATTTAAGAGAGCATGAATTTCACATTGAGGGAGGTCTTGAGAGCACGTTGTAGATGCCTAAAGGAACAGAGACCATCCATCCATCCACCCTTCACCTTTCTGTTCTTTTTATGTTTTCCTTAGTCATGTTTTGCAAAATCTTTTCTAGGGTTAGGATGATGCCCTACCAGGATTGTTTATGTTTTTGATGATTGATTAATAAATTTATAGTTTCTTTATGATGAATTCTTAGTCACTATTTTAATCGATGCTATATGTTTGAGTTCTTTGATTAATCACCTTAGGGCTTTTGCACCTAGTAAATTAGAAGATGAATTTGAGGCGTACCTACAATATAATTAATATTAGCTTCATGTGATTAAGAGTTGTGAATTACATTATTGTTGTAACTGAAGTAATGGTTGTCATAATTCTCTTATTTTCTTGAACGTAATGAGTCTTACATGTTAAATTTATACCATAACTGGATAGATTGCATGCTAGGATATATGACCTCTGCCGTACCTGGAGAGAATCATACACTTAAGAAAAATTATGATCTAAGTGTCATACCTGAACATAGATCGGGGAATTGTCATCTAGAGAAACGAAAGAATCCATTAGTTGCATCGATACATGAATATGATTGTTAATGGTTGATTCCGACACCCTAGACTCATCATCATCGTATTCTTACTCTTTTCAATTTCAATTACTTTCTTTTATTTTCTGTTTATAAGTTATTTTTCATCATCATAAAACCCTTTTCAAAAAACCCCAAAAACCGTAAGTATAATTTAGGTTGAGTTATTGTGTTCGTCTTTGTCGATTTGTGTTTCTTGTTTTGTGTGTTTTAGTGTAGTTAGTTTAGATATTTCATAATTTGAATTGAACTAATATCCTCATGGGAACGACAAACCCATTTTCTTCCATTCACTATACTACATCCACATTATATACTTGCAAGAAATATATCAATTAACCAAGGTTTTCCACCTTGAACCCGTAGACATCCGCAGTCAGGTCATTTTTTTGTAACAGATATTTTGATTGAGTGGGGAGGCAGCCCATCAACCCAGGAACATTATAAACCAATGGTGGCCTATAGGAACCCAACTAACAACTGCATCTAAGCCGGTTACCACTTGAAAGTGGTTAGATGTAAACCCGCAAACATACGTAATCAGGTCTTGTTTTTTTGGTAATGGATATGATTAGGAGGAGACAACCTACCAAATTAGAAACATTATTAACAGACTAGCCTGCAAGAACCCAACTAACGTATAGGTCCAAACCAATTACAACTTGAGAGTGGTAAGACCCCGTTGACCCATGATTTTCCATCTTATAAACCCACGGGCATCCGTAGTCGAATCTCAAGATACCCATAGTTTCTTGGCAACTCATATTTTTACCAGCTTCATATGGGTCTCGTATGTAACACCAACCCAAGCACATTATAAATCAATTGTGGGCCATAGAAACCCAACTACAAGAACCCAACAAACATATGTGTTCAAGTTGCTTATCACTTGAGAGCAGTCAGACCTTGATGGACCACGGTTTCCACCTTGTAAACCTGCAAACGTCCGCAGCGGGTCAATTTTTTTTATGTAACAAACATTTTTCACCTTGTAGCTTACTATCACCCATCTCCCTTAACTCCAACGAGACCAAACCATCCCTCTAAAACACCGCCCCTCCTAACGACTTTTGGTGGCCTCTAGCGTCCTTTCGCCATCACGACAACCACTGAAAAAAATGACTCCTCACTATTGTCCCTGACAACAAGTCTCAATTCGGCCAGAGCAAACGATTGACTCAGACCCAATCTGGAAATCGGATGACCACCACTTGAAAGGGTCAAGCCCCACTACCTTTGAAACCTGAAAAGCCTCAGTCCCCAATTAGAACCTGACATATGGGCCGACCTTCAATATGGTTAAGAACTGGAATACCTAAATCAGATTAACCTTCCCCCGAAGCATGATCGGATTGACCAACATAGACATCCGCTGACACCACAATATACTAAACTCGCACCATAATCACTAAACAATCGTCGCCTCACAAGCGACGATCGATTAAAATTCGAAAGTAAAGCATAAGAACTTCGCCTTAGAGTTCCAACACCAGAACACCAAAGCCATAGACGAGCCCTCTCGCTGCCGCCATGGCCTACCGCCACGATCGTCGCCCCACATGTCGGAGATGTGTCACCGCTAATCTCTTTTTTTGTAGAGAAAATTATATAATAGCACATGACCAAATTTAAAAACATAAAAATCTCACTTTCAATATTTTCTGTACAAATTAGGACATAAGCCCAGACCCAAACTAATAATATCAGATCTGATCTAGACTTTCATAGGCAAAATGACTAAAATACCCCTTTTTCAAATAAATTTACGCAAAATGACACGGCAGTAGTACGTCTCTCGTCGACATGACAGTAGCACGTCTTCGGTCGACACGACAGTAACACGTCTCGTGTCGACACGGTAGTGGCACATCTCCGGGCGACACGGCAGTAGCACGTCTTCAGTCGACATGACAGTAGCACGTCTCGCGTCGACACGGCAGTAGCACGTCTTTCGTTGACACGGCAGTAGCATGTCTCCGGTCGACACGACAATAGCACGTTTTCAGTCGACACAGCAGTAATACGTCTCTCGACAAGACAGTAGCACGTCTCTCGTCGACACGGCAGTAGCACATCTTCAGTCGATAAGGTAGTAGCACGTCTTATATCGACACGGCAGTAGCACGTCTCTCGTCGACACGATAGTAGCACATCTCTTGTTGACACGATAATAACACCTTCCTACACGGCAGTAACACGTCTCTCGTCGACACGACAGTAGCACGTCTCTCGTCGACACGACAGTAGCACGTCTCTCGTCGAAACGACAGTAGCACGTCTCTCATCGACACGACAGTAACATGTCTCTCGTTGATACAGTATTAACACCTTCCTACATGGCAGTAACACGTCTCTCGTCGACACGACAGTAGCACGTCTCACTACAACACGGCAGTAGCACGTCTCTCGTCGACACGGCAGTAGCACGTCTCTCGTCGACACGGCAGTAGCACGTCTCTCGTCGACACGGCAGTAGCACGTCTCTCGTCGACACGGCAGTAGCACGTCTCTCGTCGACACGGAAGTAGCACGTCTCATGTCGACACGGCAGTAGCATGTAGCAGTAGCGTCTCCGGTTGACACGGCAGTAGCACGTCTCATGTCGACACGGCAGTAACATATCTCTCATCGACACGGTAGTACTACATCCATAGTAGCAGTAGAATATGTAGTGAATGGTAGTTTGGTAAAATATGTAATGACAGCTGACATGTGGATATTAGTTTGTCTTAATTTGTTAATTTTTGTCCTTATATGTATAAGATAATGTGTAAATGATGTATTTGTAAACTGAAATTTGGTCAGTAACTAATATGTAGTTTACTATTTTTTGTATCTTTCGAGAATTTCAGAGTCACAACGAAACCTTTGGAGAGAACTGTTTATTAAAGTGGTTTTCGTTATTATCGTTTTACTTTTTTATCCTCTCTCAGAATATATTTCTCTATAGTAGTGATTAAATAATTTAAGGGTAACTGCAGACACTTTTCAAATTTTTTTGTTGAAATGAGTAAAAGCCTTTGCAAAGATTGAGGGACCAAATAAAGTTTTAGTTAAATACATAAAAACATCTATTGATTTGACACGAAAAGTCTGAAGGTATCAGTATTGGGGGCACACTGGAGCCAAATAGATTGAGGGATTAAATAGGAGAAAATTATTACATAGAAACACATGACCAAATTTCAATACACAAAAAACCCATTTTTGATATTTTTTATACAAATTAGGACAACAGCCCAGGCATAACATTAATAATAACAGGCCTAACCTGAATTTTGATTCTACAAAGACCAAAATATCCATTTTCATAATAGAATTACGAATATACACAAATCTCCTTCTTCTATCTCTGTTCCCAGATCTCTCTCTCTCTCTCTCTCTCTCTCTCAGAATCACAAAGCATAAAGACGCCTCCCTTGAAGCCTAGACGTCAAAGCCTTGAAGATGACGACGCTGCCTCAATGAATATGTCGAAGCCTCGATGACGGCAACAAAACCTTGATGATAACTCTGACGCCGAAGCCTCGATGACAACTCTGACACTAAAGCCTCGATGACGACGATCACGCCTCGTCGACGTCTCGAAAACAACGACTCTGAAGCTTGGATGACGTCCCCAACGCCAACCATCCCGAGCTTCATTTTGATGTGAAAGACTGTAAATCGGCTTCCATAGAGAAAGTTTCCAGAAATAGAGTGCCTTCGATGGTAAGTAACTTTGTTTCAATTTTTGTTGCGAAATCTTACCGAACTAGGGAGATTAGATCAGATCTATGGGATTAGAGAGCAATTGGGCAATTGGAGTTGATGATTTTGTGATTCAGGAGAAAAAGGAGGAGTTCAAAAGGGAGAGATTGGACATTTGAAAATGGAGGTTGTGAGGGAGCGTAAGAAATGAGATCAGGCTCTGTGGATTGATGGAGGTTTTGTTGAACTTGTGGTGCTCTTCATTTTTTTTCTTTAAGGAACAGTAGCGTCGCTCTATCATCAGAGTCAGTAGTAGCAACACGATAGCATCAGGGTCGGCAGTAGCAGCGCTCTAGCACCAGAGTCAACAATAGCAACGCGATAGCATCAGGGTCGGCAGTAGTAGCGTGCTAGCATCATGGTCGACAGTAGCAGCGCCTTGGACGGTGGATTTAGAGGTTGCGGTTTGTTCTGGTAACGTCTATGGCAGGTGGAGGGGCAGATTCTGCAAAAAAATTCAGAAAAAATTGCAATAGCGTTGGCAGTAGCACCTATTGATCGGTAGTAGCACCTATTGATTGACAGTAGCAACGAGCTTCACTATCTGTTGTAGCAGTTAGTTTGGGACTGAGAATTGCCGAAGTAGGCAGTAGCAGAGTGAGATGAGTAGCAAATGTAGGTAGTAGCAGGCAGATTGGTAGCAGAAGTCGTCAGTAGCAGACAAATTGGTAGTATAAGTCGGCAATAGCAAGTGGATTGATAGTAGAAGCCAACAGTAGCAGTCGACATTACTTGAAGACCGTAGCAATTTATTTGTAAATTGACTTCATTTAGTTCAGTTGACTATGTTTTAATGAAATGTAAAATTGTAAATCTGTAGCTGACACATGTCAACAGCAAAACAACTTGTCTTTAATTGTAAAGTTTTGTCCTTATATGTGAATGTGTAAAGGATGTATTTGTAAACTGAAATTTGGTTAGTAACTAAAGTGTATTTTACTAATTAAATAGCTATGTACGGGGTCTGAGCTGCTGGGGAAGCCTGTTTCGATGCTTCATTGCTGGTGACGCGTCACTAGAAAGTCTCAGAGAAGAAAGTGTTCCTTCTCAAGCTCTTCCAGGTGCGCTTGAGTAGCGACACCCTCTACCTTGTCTTTAACTGCTAGTTATTGAAATCTTTCTTCATTAGTTCTAAGGCGCTGGGGGTTAGTGCTAAGAGTAGTGTTAGTAGGTGAAGTGATAGTTGTGTTTGTGACGACAGTTGCAGAAACGAGAAAGAGCTCTTGATTCTCCACTTCCATGTTGGGTGGTGGTAGAGTTTCCTCTATCTTTATTATGACTAGAGAGGTGGCTTTAGGAAGGAGGTTCCGCTCAGAGGGGCTCTCCTTCTATCGCCAAATTATTTTGCGGATACTCCTTAAGTGTCATGTCAAGTATACAAAATCACTAGTCCAGGGTCAATATTCATATACATGGACCACAAGACACGTTAAAGACCGGAGTTGCCGGTCTATGACTATTTGATGCTTAAGTTAGTGAGTGTTTTGACACATAAGTACCAACACAAAGAAATACGACCTCTAATGCCGGAAAGGTATGGCCTAAGTGGTAAGGTATTGGACTGTGACTATGGTTTGAGCCTCCATTAGTACACCCGCCCCTACTGTTGAGATGGTAGTTGATGAAACAACAAGATTTAGGCAATTTCTCGATTGCCATAGAAAAATCAAAGATAAGAAAGCTCATTATGACTTTCGAGATGCTTTGATTGAACATATTTGACAGCGCCATGGAAGCTCATAAGTTTGAAATCGTGATCGATAAATGCTTATTTTCAAATAAATATTTTGTTTTCAAATAAATTTGTCGTTCTATTTTTTTTTTAAATTTTCGTTGTTTGTATCTTCTAATTATCGTATATTTCCTAAGGAATAAGATCCATGTCCTTCTCAATATTTGTAGTTTCAAATTATTTTTAATATTATATATATATATATATATTTATATATGAGAAAATAAAAAATATGCATAGAAATATAACATTGTTCTAGGATATTCTGTATCTTTCTAGATATTCTTTATGTGTACCTTGGCCTTATGCCATTAGAATATGTAGTTTGACTAGATTTATGTATTCATTATCCTTACTATATTGGTATTGTGTAATTTCCTATATAAAAGGCTCATATCAATGAATAAGATGATGATTTCTCTATTTTCTTGCTATCTATCTTTCTCTACACTTTACCCTTTATCACATTATTATGCACTTGTTCTAACCCTAGAGCCAATAGCCTATCATTTGTTTTCCAAACCCTAAAAAACAATTCTTTCTCAAACCAAAAGTTCTCGGCCCTGCCTTGGCCCCGACGTTGTCGCTGCTCTCGACCGCCACTTCCTGGCCGTCAGCTCAGCCTTCTTTTCTGGTTTGATCGAGCTTTAGATCAAGAAATCCGAGTTTTTCGAAGAAATATTACGGTATGTTTTAAACCCTAAATTCTTCAAAGTTCAATAAACTCAGGGGAGATAAAGTGTTTTCTCCCCTTCTCCGTCTCCATTTATGCTTGGGATTTTGTGCGTGCAGGTACCAAAATTCAGAAATTTTATTTGCTGGTCAAGAGTGTGTTTGATCACTCTTGTTTTCTTGTCAAGGTTGTGTATGATCAACCTCGACCTTTCTCCGGATTATGTTTGATCAATCCGAGGCCTTTTTTCGAATTATGTTTGATCAATTCGCGGCTTTTCCGAATTGAGTGT
The DNA here is from genome assembly GCA_034370585.1 of Fragaria x ananassa. Taxonomy (NCBI): domain Eukaryota; kingdom Viridiplantae; phylum Streptophyta; class Magnoliopsida; order Rosales; family Rosaceae; genus Fragaria; species Fragaria x ananassa. Next base: position 20,850,477 of record CP139765.1, on the reverse strand, counting down.
GATCAATCCGAGTCCTTATTTTGAAATGTGTTTGATCAATTCGCGGTTTTTCCGCATCGTTTGTGACCTCTATCGAGTCTCATAACATTCTGCTCCTTTGAGTTTTGTATGCAAGAGCAATGTAACATTCTGCTCCTTTGAGTTTTGACGTACTCGATGCCTAAAGCGAATCTTCGCTTGGTATCTGTGGAACCTTTCATTGGAAAGGATTAAACCACATGTTTTGACCCCCCAGGCTAACAAGCCTAGATGCCGAGATTTCACATCTCATGCGTTTAAAATCTTTGACGCGCCACATCGACAAAAGCCTTCAATGGCAATATGTGTAAAAAGTAATTTCCACAATGTACTGTGGAATGCACTCATAGAGCGTTTCTTAAAACGTTCATATAACTCTACTTGTTGCGTTATTAGTCAAGTGGATTGCTTACCACTTCAAAAGACTACATATTATCGATGATCTTTTGTGGCATCATGATCCATAATCTTTAGCGGATTCGATCATCATCAAGTTCTCTAGGTCCTCCAAGTTGGTTTGGAATTACCAATGAGAATTGATTTTGATCATTATCTTGCAAACCGAAATTGCATATACGCTAATGCGATAAACGTATTTGGGATTATATCCTAATTTGGGGACAACAATATGGGTCACGGCAACGGCAGAAAACGCTGTGCCGATGTCTAAAAAAGAGGGGGAGGTGTCGCCGACCAATTAGCCAATTATGTTCTCCTTTCACCTGGGTTAGATCTCTCCTTAAAAATCTAACCTGGGTTGAAATGTGAGAGAACTCATTTCATGGGTGGATTGAAGTTTTTTGGGTTTAGGTTGGATTGCCTATGTGGCATTTAACTTGGGTTAGATTTTCAGCAACGGGTGGGCATGCTCTAAGGATTTAGCTTACGGTGAGAGACTCTGGTAAGCTAAAAAAAGATTCTACAGAATATTTTTATTTTATAGACTAAATTTAGTTAAAGATTTAGCCTATCATGAGAGATGCTTTAATAGAGAAGAAACAATTATAAAATGTAAAAATGGTTATTCATTTCTCAAGGGTAAATAGTTTCCTCGGGTTGTGGGCCTCGGAGAGTCCACACAGAAAAGTTTAGGCTAAGGTCCGCTAAACCCACAGCGTGCCGCGCCCTTTTAAAGCAGCCACAAAACTGGCGCTTCTCAGTTTCTGAAATTTTCACAAAACCAGAGGGAAGACCAAACGCTTCGTCAACAACAGATGATGGACTTCGATCAACTTCTCGAACTCGACAACGACGACCCAGTTCTCAACCCCCCTCCTGCTAAGAAAAGGTGGGTCCTTTTTTCGATTCGGTCTCTTTAGGTTTTTCTTGCCTTCTCACTTTACTTTCTTGATTAATTTTTACCTTCTTTTGTATGAATGAAATTTTCTCTCTTAAGATTTGGAGTGAAAAATTGAGTGCCCAAAACTTAATGTGAAATTGATATCATTTGATTTGATTTCTAATATGGCTTCAATTTCGAGTTTATGAATATATATATATATATATATATATATATATATATATATATGTTTCAGTGAGTGATGAATGTGAAGTGATTTTTTTTTAACTTTTGAGTAATTTGTGGTGTTGATGATGTATTGGGAAGAAAGTTATTGGGTTGGATGATCTGTTGACTGATTTCTACAAAGAAGAAGACAAACTTGTCGAAAAGGCAGCCAGAAAAGCAAAAGCAAAGGCGCGGCGGAAGGATGATTCAGATGAGGAGGATCAACACCAAGAGGCTTCCCTCTGTCAACTTGTTGATACTTGCGAAAACCAGGCAGATAAATTTATCTAACCTTCATTTTGTGGTGTTTTTTGAATATCGGATTTCTTCTGTGTCAATGACAATATGAGCTCTTTAATGCAGATAAAAGATATAGGTGGCAAGGAGGATAGCTTTGTGTGGGGGATATGCATTTTCGGAGACCAGGTATAGTGAATAGATACAATGTCAAATTGTCAATTGCGTTAGGTGGTCTTTTCTTGTTGTTCTGGAATTTTGATATGAATTGATTTCTGAGTAAGTGGTAGTTTCTTTTTCATTGCAGAAATCCCCACTTCCTATAGCTTTTCCGGAGCTTGAGAGTTGTGCGCTCTTGCAGTCTTTCATGAACAACAAGCTCAATTCTGAATTTCAGATATGTTTGGACAATGGTGAGCTACACTGCTTGCATTAGTTAGTTTATCTCTGGTTATTTATTATCAATAGGCTGTTCTGCATAACTAAATCTTTTGTTGTGTATACTATTGAAATGTTAGAGTCATGTGCCCTTATATATCGTATTTACATTAACTCTTGAAATTCTTTTTCAGGGTACACTTTGCTAGAAGGGTTATTAGTAAATGGCTGGTTTTCAAATGTGGTTTTCGCTAAGGGTCATGTGGAAAAGTCTGTAGCCATGTGGACCTTTAATTTGAGTGAGTTTGTTTGTAATGCTAACTTGCTTTTTGATACACATGAAAGTTTTTTTTTATTTGTACTGTTTTGTCTGTCAGTGGCTTATTCATCAATAGAAGAGTTGAGGACATCTGCGTGTGACTTCTGGTGTGCTATTCTTTCATCCAAAAATGAGGTGAACTTGATCTTTGTTTTGTTACTTTAACGAGATTTTGAGTTTAACAATGAGCGAATTCTGGTGATTAATTCTAACCAGGTTGTTCTACAGCAGGTTTCAATTGATTGGTTCCCTAGCTATTCTGAGTTAAAAGTGGCTCTTGAAAACTATGGTTTTCTGTTCAACTTTTCAAATATGGAAAATGTTTATTCCAGTAAGTTTTCTTACCTTCATCCAGTTATGCATGATTTTAAGTCAAATAAGCGCTTTGTTTCATAAATAGGACTATGCATAGTTTCTTCTGTGGCAGAATAAGTGTTGATACTTGGACAGTAAAATCAAGAGGTATTCTCTGCTTTCAAAATTCATGTGAGAATTGTTTTGGCTGCAATGATATTGATGTTTGAGCCATATGTTTACTTGCTATATTTCCCATATGTGCTTCATATTCAGTTGGCCTATCCACCAATACAGAAACAAATCGTTACTGTTCAAAGGGTTTATTGTTATTCTAACTGACAGATGCTACACTCCAGTGATGTGTTTTCAAATGTCTGCATGTCTTCTTTTTATTAATGAGATGAATGCGGTTGTAATGTTATTGCACTATCTGTTATTTGTTAAAGTATTTCCAATTGTTTGCTTTTATTATGGATATATCATCTGATGATGAATATTTTGCTTGCATTTTAGCTCTTGGTTTACTCAAAGTACTTTAAAATTTCATGCAGATTCTGTTTGTCAAGGTCCAGCCCAGAACATTAGAGCGTGGATCAAATATGTAACTACTTCTTGTCAAGTGAGGTAAGGAACAACATAAAACTAGTTCGAAAGCCATTATGCAATTTATTTTCATGTTACAATCATGGCTTAAAAAGTTGATTTAGAGGTTAGTTGTTATTGTTCTTAATATATTGCTTATTGGTAATACTGTTGAAGGCTGATTTGAGGCATTTAGACTAAATTAAGGTGTTAGATTTAGTGTGTCTAACTATAGAGCTGATTATCAGAGCAATTTTGTCCTGTAATTCAATATAAATTGGTTTTGTTCCTTTCCTTTAAATGGGCAATATAATGGAAATTTGATTCCTAAAAATTTTCTTTTTGAGTTTGTAAATAATATGCTGTTAAGCCTAACTCACTACCACCCAGCCTACTGCAACCACATCAGCACACTAAAGGAAAACTAGAAAAGATGGATGGCAACTTCTCATATATGACCTTTCCACTGAATCGTCCTTCTCAGATCCCATCTGGATTCTTACCTACCTTAGATCACATCACTGTCCTTTGCTTGTTGTACTTCAGCCCCTTTGGGTCACCAGAAAGACAATGATGTCTCTGTGTCTATGACCATCGTACTAGTGTCATATCTAGGTTAGTATATATTTTCCCTTCTCAAAAAAAAAAAAAAAACAGAGGTTAGTATATTTTCAGCCATAAAGAAGCTTTTGATTCTATCTGCAACAAGTGGGAGTTTCTTAATATCTACTGTCCGGCTTGGAGGGATTGTCACTGATATAGGTTGATTATTCATCATTAGATCTATTGGTTGATTATAGGCATGTACACCTAGACATTTGAATTTTTCTCTAATCTGTAGAGCTGATTACCAGATTGTAGAGTTCTAATCATTAGTGGATAGTGATCTGCATGTATATTATTAATGAACTCTTTTCAACTAAGGGTCTAGCTTAAGTTTATGATGAACTGCTTATTAGTAGTATGTTTGGTTGTTATAGTTTTATAAGGTTGTTGTGGTGCTTATTTATGTACAGGAGCAAAAAAGCTATATATTTGACCTCAGAAGCAGAAGAGTTGATGGAAGTTATCATTTATCTGTTTCTTGACCGCCAGCTTCAAGGTCTGTTTGTGCTTCTGCATGAATGCATGCAGTCAGCCATCAGTTACTTCACAGAAGATGAATGGCAATCTAGGTGTGAGAAGATAGCAAAATCTCTTGCTTGCAGGTAATTGATTCTAGTGATTGCTTTCTTTTGATTCACTATATGTAGTGTGATCTAATATTGGCCAAGTGTAGTGGTGCCAAAGACTTGTGGATCTGAGTTGATCAAGAGTTCTTGATCAATTAATGGTTTTCTTCTCCATAGTTAAAGGTCCACTATTACCTCTTACACCTGCCCTCTCAAGTTTGCTCGGTGTATGTATCTGATTCTATGTTGTAGCCAATGGCGGAGCTAGGTAAAGACCAAAGGGTGCCATGGCACCCATTGATCTTTTGGTTGATGTATGATTTCTAACTAAGATCCTATTAATTTAGGAAAAGCTTGTGGGTGATTATACTTGATGGCACCCCTCTTATAAATCTGGAAACTACTTATGAAGTGAGCAAGGGAACAAAAAGAAAACGTCTTTACACTCAATTCTTGCTTTCTAATAGATTAATGTCAATCTGTAATTTATGTCTAATTCCATAACGAGGTTTTCTAAAATTTATGTATTAAGGTTTAAACATTTGAGGAAGTTAATGAAAAAATGAAAAAAATAAAACTTTTATGTACAGTTGTACATTGATAATTATGCTTGATTAATTATATCGGTAAGGATTAGATTTTCATTTGACTATATATTATCCGGCCCCCCTAAAGATAAATTTTTGGCTCCGCCTCTGGTTGTAGCAAGGACAAAATTGGTTATGGGCATCAGTTCTACACTAACGAAAATAATTAAGATATCATAGTGTGATCTAGTGAAGGGATTTGTTCAAACAGATAGTGTGCATACATATGATACATTTTGTCTTCATATTTCATGGTTGTTGGTTTCTATGCATTTTTGGACTGTAAAGAATGCCAAATTGGAAATATTTATTAGGTTCCGGGTTGATATTTTTGTACTGATGAAATCACTATGCTATTTAAATCTGCATGTTCATTTTTTCCGATGGTTATAAATACAGTAAAGTAAAAGGGAAATAGAAAGAGATATAACATATGAGTTTACTGTGTCAACATTATCTCTCTTTTGTTGTTTACTTTTCTTCAGTTCCCCACCTGTACAGTTGCTGAGTCCATATGTGTTATATGCAGAATCCCCAAGGATATGAACTGCTTAAGAATTGTAGAATGCATTTCGGGAGCCAAGACTCGCAGCAAGCTGTTTAGAAGCGTGGTTGCCTATCAAATCCTTCATAGTTGCTTTGATTATAAGGTAGCGAAACCTGATTGCAAATATTTTTGAATAATACTGCTCCATATGCTTATACTCCGAAGTTTTCCAACTAATTGTTCCAACAAATCAAGTTAAGCTGCTAATAAGAACAGACACTTCTTAATGTTATAAGACTTCTATGTAAGTGACATAATGAATTTCTTGTTTTTGGGTTTATTCCTTTCATGCACAAGTTTTTGTAATCTACATCTTGAATTGTGTTATAGTCATATCCTACCCTCAACTTTTTAAATTCATTCAGATAGGACGGTTCTTTTCTTCCTTTTTTTGTTCTTTATAAATAAAAAAGAGAGAGGTACATTTCTCTTTGGTAAGGAGAATAAAAAAGGGTACTTGAAGATATGGAAGCAGATCATATATATTGTTTATAAAACCTCAAATATTAGGAAAATTTATGGTGTGTCATATGATGGCATATCCTGTGGACTTTTGGGTTTGTTTGACATATGTACTGTACTAGGATCCATATATGTGAAGAGTACTTAGACCCTATGTATCAAAGCATATAATCTATTCAGCAGAGTTTAAGCTTTTGATAATTGAGTAGCCAAGACGTTTGTGTTTGACATCTTCAATAAATTGCTTTCAGACCACTGTGATAGGTGAGAAGAAAGCAATACATTCACGTTAGCTTGAACTATGAATAACAACTTGTGATGTACTTGTATTAAAGTTCATTGTGTGCATGTGTGTTGCATATTAAATATCACTCTTTTAGCTCGAAAAGACGTTATTGCTAGCTTAAAATTACTGCTATACAGTATGTTGCATCTTTTGTGCATAAAACACTGTTCCCTGATTTACTCCATGTCCTCAGGCCGGGATGAAGTAGAGATCCTAAATTTGTTAATCTCAGTTAATGTGAAAGAGAAAAACTGTGATTTCTTCAAGCTGTATGTATACTTGGTGTTGACCGAGAATTGGCTCTTGTCTAATCAAGAGAATCAAGTCTTGAATGAAATGTGGCATCTGTACTTACGAAACTGTTCTTGCCTGATCGCCAGTACAGATTTGAGATCCTTTGCCTCAAAGGTTCGGCTCAAACTTAATTTGCTTTCTCCTTTCAGTTACTGAGTGTATTGAAAGTATTTGTTCTTCTTTGCAGGTCCGTAATAAGGCTTCATATCTTCTGCAAGGCACCATCACCCAATGAATTATGGGGAAGTTGAAAGTATGTATATCATCCAGTGGAAACTAAAATGAAAGTATAAAGGAGTCGAAATTGATGTATGTACTATCATTAACTCTCTTGTGATGTTTGAGGCTGATCATCATGTTCTATGAATTTTGTCTTAGCAAAACGCGGTGATGGGAGGAAGCAGGTCGAACATCCATTGATTTGTTGAAGCGGGTGAATTGCTTATGACTGGGAGCTGTGTTCAAGACTAGCCCTCTTTTTTTTTTTTTTTTTTTCTTTTTTTTTTTGAGGATGAACGAGTGCGATCCGGACATACTTTGAACCATAGTGGGGGTTTTGCCTGTAGTAGTAGTATATAGAAATGTTCGTTTTATGTATTTGGTCAATTTTGTAAATGTATGATACTAGTTTGACAAATGCAGAGTAGAGTAAGAAAGGCTTATTCCTTAACGTGAAATTGCCCTTGAAGGATTTTTAACTTCTTTTTTGTTACAAATGGAGCCTAAAAGGCTCAAATAAAAAGGAAGAAAAGCCCAAGTGTTAAAGCAGGAGCCAGCTTTCCTAGCTCTAGAAACATCACAGAAACCAAAGAAGGCTTGAGTAGCATGCATAGGATTACAGAGACGCAAGTGTAATAGCAAGAGCCGATACAAATGCCTTTCTGGCGTTACCGAGATTGATTTTATGCTTGAGAAGTATTGTAAGTTTTTTTTTTTTTTTTTCGATAAGTGGGAAGTATTGTAAGTCTAAGACTATAGAATGATGTTAGCCAATGTCCTCCCCATTTTCCCCTCACCTTTAGATGACATATAATTAAGTTGTCATATCACTTGATATATCATAATTTTTATGCTTGAAGTCAAGTCGTCTAGCCAGACACGGAACCGGGGTAGGCTAAGGTATGCTGCAGCCTACCCCAACTTTTAAACTTGCAAAGAATCATACCATCATCAGCACCTCTCAAAAAAAGTCATCTCTATCATACCAGCTTAAAAAGCAGAAGATCATTACCACTGATCAGATTTTTTATGTGTCACAAATTATATTTTCTATGTTCAGATACAATCATACAAATATACTGGTATCGACTATCACATAGATAAGATTGATTTTACATCAAACCTAAAACTATATAGAAAGACGAGAAATTTTTAAATGCTACAGGTGAACCACGTGGCAGTCTGATGTGGTTCTGCGTTCCACTTAAATTTAGACATGAATTTTTTACAACTAAATTTAGCTAGCACGAGCTTGGCTAGGTTCTATTGCAAGACAATTCTGTTTGCTTCATGGGAAATTTCCAAAGGTTGGTTTGGGGTAAAATCTCGTCCCAAAGTTCTAACTCCAGAGAAGAGAAAAAGAGTACATTTCAAATTCTACATATCTATCGCATTCCAAATTCTATACATTCCACATTGTATATATCTATTGTTTTTCAAATGCTATAATTTGAGTGTTTCAGTACTTATTATGCTATAATTTTGGCTCCAATTGTCTCTTGTAATGATATCAAAGGGTTTCTCCGGTGGAAGTTTTAGGAGACCCAATTTTTATTTTAGCCTTCGCCCAAAGAACACAGAGAAAATTAGCCTACCCTATTTTCCAATCCTGATTCCGTCCCTGCGTCTAGCTCTTCTCTTGAAAAACTAAACAATGAATTTTCTACATCTGAATTAGGATTACGTCTCCGATGTATGTATCACATCAATCCCGTTCACTTCACCAGGTTGTTAACTGACATGGAGGATTTGCACATCTACCATTAGAATTTAGTTTTAAATAAGCCTTACTCTAATGTTAGTTGTGCTAATCTCCATAGTCAGTGGTGACCGGATAAACGGGGGAATGTGTATCACTTGGCCTAGAACCTCATAGTGGGATTGTTGGATTTGAACATCCTTGAAACCTTGACGAAAAAAAACAAAAGAGAACATCCTTGAAACCAAAAAAGAGAGAGAAAAAAAAAAAAAAAAACAGGAGCTTTGGGCACTTTAGATATTCAAAATCAGGTACGGATAGCTATCCGAGCGTAGCTTCGGAAAGCCGTTGGGAACACAACCTCACTCCAAGCCTACAACAACACTTGCTCTTCGCTTCTTCATTTCTTTTGGGTTTCACAGCCACATTTCAAAAAAAGGGGAAAAATTCATATTAGGGTTTTCTCCAACTTCGCTCTTTCAATCACTCTCTGATTGCCCTTAATCTCCCAATTCCCGATTTGGGTCTTCCACACTCGGAACTTCTTCTTCTACCCAATTAACCCTCAAGTTCCATTTTAGGGTTTTTGAGAGCCGCGAGAATGGCCACAGGATCCTGTGTCAACACCGCAATGCGGCCGAAGCTCGCTGACATCACCAACTTGCCGGCGCCTCCTCCGAGAAATGAAAACCATCCCGAAACTTCCATGGGTGACAAGGACCGTGATGAACAGCTCACCAGGGTAAAAATCTCAACTGGGTCCTCTTCAATTTTTATCAATTCTTCGATTTTTTTGTTCAGTTTTCTGCGTTAGGGTTTATTGTGGTGTGAATTCTATGAACCAGGAAAGAATGGCTCTGATTAAACTCGTCACCGAAAGGAAGTATCCTTTTCTATGGTCCCTTATTGTTTTTTGTTCTGTTTGGTAAATGAGATTTCTCCAATGAGAAATTATGAATTGGCAGATTGATAGGTTGAGATATGTAAAGAGTGCCAATAAAACGCAAATCGAGATATTGGATTTTTTTTCCCTTGATTCTGAAACAGTAAAATTATTGAATTGAGTGGAGCCGAGTTACAGAAGTTGCGCGTTAGCGTTCAGAAATTGCAGCTACAGAATTGGAATCTTGCTCGTTCGAACAGCCAGATGTTAGCGGTATGGTTGTTGTTGTCGGCAGTGATTTAGTGTCTAAAGTATTTTGTAGAAGTAATAGCTTTCTAGTTGCTTCTGGTGTTTACTCTCTTTTTGTTGACTTTGCAGGAGCTTAATTCAAAAAGAGATACGGTGGGTTTGTCTATAACCAAAATACAGCACAATCTCGGTTTACGAAGTCCTGCCTTTTCATCATATCTGTCTTATGTTTATTTGTTTTTGGTTATACCAGGTAAAAACACTACAACATGAACTTTTATGCAAGGCGGCCTTACTTAAGGCAAAGAATTCTGAAATGCAGGTAAGCCTTTATTTTAGATTGCGTTATTAGACTGACCTAACTGTCAACTTTGGACTTAAATGGATGTAAGTAAATATATATTACTCGTGTGCACTATTTTTTGTTGCATAAGAAACGCTACTCCAGAAGTATGTTTTATAAATCAACTTACTTAGGCTTTGCATCTACTGGGTACCAGTACTGGAGGAGCACTCTATGCTGTCTACTCTATTGTTTTCATTTACCCCAATGCGTCCCTTTGTACAGTTCCTTTATGCTCTTTGAACTGAGTCCTTGTTTGTTGCCACTCATAATTAGGTGCAACTATCACTGATAAGAAAGTAATTCAGTTCAGATTCCAAACCTTTTTTACCAAAACCTCTGATTTGGAACTGGTAGAGTTAATATCTGTTTGCTTTGATTCCGCTAATTAGTTTCCCCGAGAGCATAACTGGAAACTGTTTCATGCATAATTTAGAGTTTGTGCATCTGTTCTAGAAGTAAGTATATAGTAAGAGAGGATTCGTATCAGCTTTGTTGTTTGACTTCACGCAAAATGTGTTATCTTCTGGCACTGTGCTGTACTTCTCTTCTTAAGACACAGTAAAACTTAAAAAATAATAGGGCAAACAGTGCAAATTGAGGAGAGTGAATGCCAATATGCTAGTAGATACTACACTAACTTCCAGTATGCTAGTAGAAAAGCATACTTCTGGACCTACGGTTATCATCTCTATAATACTCCTGCTCCTGCAAACATTTTTGGCTCTTAGGAAAGAGTAACATGGATGACAGAAAATCAATAGCCTGTTCATTATGTAGTTAGTTATTTGATTTAAAGGTTACCATTCATAATACTTTTGTTTGACTCTTACTAATACTCTATCTTCTTTTAGGAAAAATCAGAGATGAAATGTCAAAATGTTCGGTCTAAGGTACTCGAGTTAATCATTCAATTGCAAATCTGTATGTTATTAAACCGCCGTTCACAGTTCCTTGCACTTTTGTTATTGAATGCCATTTATTTTATACTCTAGTTCAAGGAACCAGATGAGGTAACTTTGCATGAAGTGGATAATGATGAGGTAACTTTGCATGAAGTGGATAATGATGACAAACCACGTATTTGCAACAAGAGGCGAGCAACAAGAAGTCAATGTATACTTTCATGATCTAATTTTGTTATTGCATTTCTTGTCTTTCCCCATTTGCATCCTCTACGTTAACATTTGCACACAATTTCTTGCAGCTCTTGGTGCTTCTGCTAAATGCCAAAAGGTAGAACAGTCTCTCACTCTACAGGGAAAAGAAGAGATAAATTGTCAAACTACTGGCCATCAGGTATGTAAGATACTCGGTAACAAACTAAAGCCTTCACAGTTACATTTATTTTAGTTACGACCTCCTTTTTTTTTTCAGTTCATGGAAGGAGAGAAGCCAGCTTTGCTGGAAGCTACTAAGGATGAAAAACCTTGTGTTGGCAACAAAAGGAACGCTACAAGAAGTCAATGTAAACATTGATGATATAATTTTCTCATTTGAATATCTATAGCTTTTGTACTTGCTTTGCAGCCTCCCTGTTAACATATGTACTTGCTATTTCCTGCAGCTATGGGCGCTTCTACTACAGGTCAAAACAATGAACAGAAAGATAAGGTTGAAAATAAAAGGTAAGTTGACTGGTGTTATGTAATCAGCTCTCTGGGTAGTCCTGCCTCATATATTGATGAATCTAGAGTTATGTGCACTCACTCATATGCTGTCTGCCTATACATTAAATCCCAAAAAATATTTGTGGGTTGTACCTTTTGCTGTATTAGTTTGATGCTCTACTCTTCAAGTTTAATTATTTCATCACACCTCTTGAACATAATGCTTCTACACAAAAATCATGCTTTTCTCAAGTTATTATGTACTCTTCCCAATGCATAATGTTTTTTTGTTCAGGCGGAGTTTGAGGAGGCAGTCTTCTAGATTCAAATCCGACAAGGAAGAACAGAGAGAAACTTTGTTTGAGATAGAAGAAGCCAAATTTCCAGAAAATCGAATGCTTGAGGATGATCCCATTCCCTCCATTTCATCTACCAAGCAAGAAGAGAAAGAAGATAGCTGGGCTGCGAAGAGTGAAGGAGTATCGCAAAGATCTTTGATTGGAAGAAAACCATTGCGCAAGGCAGTTAAGAAGGATACCGAATTTCCAGAAAAATTAATTCCTAATTGTGATCCCTCTCCTTTAATTTTATCTACCAATAAAGAGAAAGCAGAAATCAGTGCCCTGAAGAGTGAAGGAGTATCGCAAAGATGTTCAGTTGGAAGACCCATGCGGAAAGCTGTTGAGAAGGTTCAGTCCTACAAAGAACCTCCACTCCATGTCAAAATGCGTAGAGAGTGACCAGGTCAAAGTCTCAATGTTGATCATCTATAACCTTGAGTTGAAATGAGCTGGTACAACTAGAACTCTTCTAATTATTGCTTGTGGTCACAAACTCATGATTACACTAATGAGAAAGCTTGTGATTACATTATATATTGTATGAGAAAATTTGTAATGAACTAGACTGTATCAAATTCTAGGGTTTTGACTCATTGAAATTGCAACAACTGTCAGAAAAAAGCAACAACTTAGGAAATTGAAACTAGTTTCAAAAGTTGTTAGAACAGGTTGGATATGTTGCGGCTTATGAATTGTGGATGATTTTGTAATTGTAAGGTATATCGGAACTCATGTGCTTATCTCAGTTGCTCAATATATGCAGTTTCATTCTCAATATACATGTATTGGAACTCTTTTGTATGGTCTGAACGAAAACCTTCATAGCTATAGAATAATCTTTTTACCTTGGGGAACCCATATGACCTGTAACTCAAAAACTGGAGCAGCATAATACAAGGATATCCGACTGGAGTTTGCCTCTTTTGATATCTGATGTGGAGCTTGAAATTGCCTTTTGGCTAACAGTGGCGGAGGCAGTATAGGGCCTGGTGGGGCTCAAGCCCAACCAAGAATTCGACTCACCACCGGCGGTCCGGCATCATCTCTTCTCTTAGTCCCTCCGGCGGTCCGGCAGCATCTCTTCGCCTCCGGCGGTCCAGGCGAGTCCGGCAGCATCGCTTCTCTTAGTCAACGCCCATCTCAGCATCTCTTCTCTGAGTTCTCTCAGTCCCTCCAGTCATTCTCTCTTCCTCTCACAGCGACTCGCCTCCGGGCTCCGGCCTCTCCAATCTCCTTTCTTCAATTTCTCAGTGTCCTCTCCATCTACATGATTGTAAGTGAGATTATGGAATTTCATATGTAAATTTGTTTTGTGTAATGTGTACAATTTTCCCCAATTTCTCAGTTGATTGTTTAATTTGACAATTTGTATCTAATTTTCAGAAATTTGATGATGGCTTGGAGCTTTGGGCAGAGCTATCAAGTAAGAACTTGGTTGGATTCCCATTATTTTCACTGGTTTTCCGGTCTTAGGTTTGTCGATATTGTCAATTAATGCCTATTGATGTCGCATTTCTGTTGATTAGTTGTTGTGTTTTTTTTTAAAAAAAAATTTGAGAAGAATATATCAGTGAGTCTAATATAAACATTGTCTTTTAATCAACAGGTGTTAGAGTAAAATGTCGAATAGAAGGCCAAAACCGAAGCGATTAAAAAAAATTCTCTCGCACCGCCGAGATTCTCCACTTTTTTTTTTCTTGGTTAGGAAGTTGAAGCCCAACATGGTTGAAATCCTAGATCCGCCACTGTTGGCTAATATGATTCCCAATTCCGGTTCTAGCAACAAGCTGCCATTGATTCCCCTTACATTTGAACCTAAAGCACAACTGCTCGAAAGAAGCACAGGCATTCAACAATGGGTTTCATTTGCATGAAAATCAAGTGGGTACTTTTAGTTTACTTTCTTGCAATCAGTAGCTACATCAATCGTCCACGGAACAACTAATAGTATTATTAGTGTGCAATTTTCTCATTGAAGAAGTGGAAACCAGTTCCAAGAGTTGGAAGAACAAGTCCCTAGCCTTTACTCAATGATTGCAGCTTACACATTCTAGTCAATATTAACATGAATTGGAGCTCATTCATTCCTCTCCATAAAATCCTCCTAGACATGAAACATCCTGCTCATTCTCTATTTAATCCTGGCACCATTTGTGGCTACTCATTCTCCATTTGATTCTGGCACCATTTGTGGCCCTCTACCTCAAACGTAGTAGGAAATCATTGAAGATTTTTGCCCTCTCTTAGAACTAGACTTCTTTGGTTTCTGATGTGTTGCTTGAATCTCAGTTTTCATCTCATGATCCAGACTCCAGGATTTGGAAACCATTCAAAATTTTTGATTTAACGAGCATGATTTAGCTAAATTCTTTACAAAGACCACCAAATGGATTTACAGATTTAGATTATGAAACTCGTCAAAACATCAGTACTTGCATCAGTATGTTCTGTACAAAATAAAAGAAAACATGATGATGATGATATCAGAGGGTGACACAGACAAAGAAGAATATATCACGTGTGTGATAGATCGACAAGTGAATCTTGAATCAGATTGCAGTGTAATTTAAATAAGAGAGAGAGAGAGAGAGAGAGAGAGAGAGAGAGAGAGAGAGAGAGAGAGCTTCATTTTCAGAAGGGGTTGTGAGCTAAGCTAATGGAGTATGTAGACGAAGACGACATGAAAGGGGCTCCACGAATCCTAACGCACAAAACAAACATCTTTTCCAGAAACGGAGGCCGTCACATGCAACACCAAAACGGAGTGCGTGGCCGCGACAAACGGGGCCGTCACATTTTCGAGACCTTAAAACCGCGTGAGTTCACGGACCTGTTAATAATGGTTATAGATATTTTTGTCGGACTTTAATTAATCAATAAGATAAATATAATGCGCCCGAAATTCTACACCTTTCTTAAAGCTACTTGAGCACTCAACCTTTTTCTAAGTGTTCGTATATTGATTCATTCAACTCTCTATCTCTTTTGTATGGATTAGTTAGTCGTTGTGAGACCATTTAATTGAGTGGTATATATTCTTATATATTAAGGTGATCAGATGAACAAGAAGAAGAAGTGTGTACACCTCAATTTGCTTTGTATACTTATTTTGATTTCTTCTAGGTAAATCTTTAAGAAAAATCCGGCATAGAATCAGTAATGTACATATATCGAACCAATGGGATGCATCAATGTTCGGTATGATCTCATGTTTTGTATACCTTGTAACGGGTCGATGTTAGTCTATATAAACTAATTCGTTGAGTATCTTATCTCATTGTTCAATAAAAATAAGCAAGTCGTCAAATATCTTATGTCAGAACATGTAAATTTGGTTCAGACTTCGTAATTACAACATGTAGACATGCATGTATTACAAAAGTTTCAACTAAATGCTCTTATGTTTGTAAAAGCGTTATGAAAAATATAATTATTTTCTCAATACAAAATCAACCAAATGCCCTTATATTTGTAAAAGTGTTTTGAAAAATGTAATTATTTTCTCAATACAAAAAACATTACCTAATTACAAAACCAAGAACCATATTACGTGAACTAGGACAAATGATCTATTTAGTCCAAATATGAAAATTTACAATTTTGACAACACATTCGTGTTCAATTTTGTAAAACAGGTCATAAATTTGTAAATCTGGTTCATACCTCGTAACTACAACATATGAACATTTGTTAAAAAAATTTCAACTAAATGTCTTTAAGTTTGTAAAAGCATTGTGAAAAATGTAATTATTTTCCCAATATAAAATACACCACACAATTATAAAACCGAGAACCATATTACGTGAACGAGGACAAATGGTCTACTTGGTCTAAATCTGAAAATTTATCATCTCGACAACACATTCGTCCTCAATTTTATAAAATGGGTCACAAATCTGTAAATTTGATCCAGACCTCGTAATTACAACATATGAACATTTTATTTTACAAAATTTTCAACCAAATTTTCTTATGTTTGTAAAAGCATTATGGACAATAAACGAGGACAAATGGTCTATTCAGTCTATGTAGTAACCTGAATTTTTATATCAATTTCCTTGTAATATTTCCAAATTTAATGAAGGATTATTTTGTGGAAATTCTTATTCGTTTGTACAAAGTTGAAACTTCGGGAGTCAAATATTTTAAGGCATTTTGTTTTTAAGTGGCTAAAAGTTGACTTTAATT
This sequence comes from Fragaria x ananassa, assembly GCA_034370585.1. Lineage (NCBI taxonomy): Eukaryota > Viridiplantae > Streptophyta > Magnoliopsida > Rosales > Rosaceae > Fragaria > Fragaria x ananassa. The sequence goes on along the minus strand of CP139765.1, from coordinate 20,834,259 downwards.
TTTATCCGTAAGATATTTTTGAAAACTTTCTTCATGAAAGTTGTAGAGTTTGGCGATACGAATTAGTAGACATGCAGCATGCATAAAATGGACATCGTACGAAAAAGTTACGGTCAGAGGAAGTTGGTTTCCGATTTAGAAGATGGTATAAATAGAAAAGTTGTGGGGTAGAAACCTTAATTTTCAGAAAAGTATCAACTCTTTCTCTCTCCTTCCTCCCGAGCAGCCCGCGCACCCTCACTTTAACCGACACGAAACTCAGACGACCGACCACCAAACTGGACACCACCGGTCTCGTTCCATTCACACAGACCCTCTTTCCATTCCTTGGGCAGCGTCGCTCGTCGTCTCGCTACCTAGACTCCGCTCGTCGTCTCTCCGCCTAGATGCCGCTCGTCATCTCGCCGCCTAGACGCCGCTACGAGGCGGTGGAGCTGTTGCGGTCTCACCGGAAATTCTTCCATTTCGAAGGCAAATTAGGTCGAATCTTGGTAAGTCTCACTCACCTCCTTCGTCTAGAGATGTTTATACCTCTTCAGTTACCTAAAGATCGAAGTTTGGACACTGGATTTGTAGATTTGAAGCTCGGATTCGTGGTGGTGTTTCAAAACACCTTCCGGTCGAATCAACCTTAGCAGCAGGTATGAAAGATGCTTATTTTCACTTGATCGTCGTTTTGGTTTAGCTTGGAGTGTCATTAGGGTGAGGTTTGGGATGGCGCATGGGACCCACATGCAGCTGCTTTGCGTGGAAGTTCATCCGGGCAATGTGAGTGGGTTTAGTTGATGTGTTAGCTAGTTTGTGTCGTTGTGAGTGTGTTGTTGTGTGATAAGGCTAAGTGATGATTAGGTAATGCATTTTAGGTACTATGTTAATCTTAGATGTTTGGGAGGTAGTGAACTTTGAAAATATGAACTTAGAGGCAGCATGGACATGTAGTTGAGTGTCCAACGACCTTAGGAGGTCTCGGAGGAAGGTAGTCCTCTTTTGGGAAAATCTTCGGGTTAAGGCTTGATTAAGGGTGCAATATTCATTTTGTTCAAGTATTTACAAAGTTGACATTGTGTTAATTAGGTAACTTGTGAAGTTGGTGTTGAGCTTGGCTCTTGTGTTTTTATGAAGACGCAGCGGGATTCTTAGGTGAGTAAATCTCATCAAGATTCACATTGAGGCTAAATTTATTTATGGTCATTTTGATGATGATGATGATGATTAAAAAAAATGCTTAATTACGTTGTTTTAAAATATATGAGCATATCCGTCAATGGCTCATAGGTAACATAAAACAAGTTCGTACTCAAATGATTATTTTTAAGGTTTGTGTGACCATAACAATGTTGGTTCTTGGTAGATTATTCTTATGCGAATATCTATGTGGTATGTGTGTGTGTGTCTATATATATATAGGGAGGATCTAAAGAGAACCTCCTTACTTTAAGAATTTAAAAATTTCTATTATTTTACATTAGTAGATGACTTTATTTAACGATCTCAACCATTGATCCTCTAGATTTATATGCAAGAAACATGTTTACAAAATTTCAACTAATTCCATAATCATTTGGTCATTCAAATTGACGTAGACAATTGTAGGCCGTTAGATAAAATTAAAACAAATATTGTGTTAATCAAATGGTTAAACGTTTTTCATTTTGACTAATTTTTTGTAGGATTTATATGTGGGTAAGTAAATAAGGAATGTGTGGCTTTGATTGTCAAATACATGTTAAAACTAAAAATATCCTCACTTTAAGAGTTTAAGGAGATCCTCTTTAGATCTGGACTATATATATATATATCTATGTATATATATAGATACATATGTGAAAGGATATGTTTTTATGATGTGTTTATTGGGTTATGTTGATGATACTACCCTATTGTGAATTGTTGTTTAGACAGTCAAACCAGGAACCAAGTATTTGGATGGGTGATTGGTTACGGTTATGATAGAGCTCTAATCTGTCTGTCGTTATGGGTCATGAGAGGTACCTTATAGGTATCTGGGACTCATAGATACATGTGTTTTGTTGTAGGTCATAGGAGGTTTATAAATATCTGGGACTCATGAGTACATGTGTTTGTTGTAGGTCATGAGAGATACCTTATAGGTATCTAGAACTCATGGATACATGTTTATTTGTAAGAGTGTTGGATATGTATTTCATTTTGGGGTGAGTGTGTGGATAACCTTCATGTGGAATTTTAAATTTTTTCCTATTGTTTCATGTGTTAATAATGATTTTGTAATTGTGTTGAGTTAGTATTTTGAGAATTACTCATACGGGCGTTTTAGCTTACCGGGTTTACTATTTTATTACCCGGTGCACTAATGGTGTAGAGATTAGACCTGCAGATGATGATCAGCAGGGGTGAGGTGGAGGCATAGTGACAGAGTTTTAGATATCGAACTTATTATTATTATTATTATTTTGTCAGACTGTATTAAGCTTTTGGTGAGCGTTTTCATTTTACTTAACATTTCAAGTTTATGTACATAAGGAGATGTAATATTTGACTCAGTATTGAGCTTATATTGAAATTTATATTTCCAGCTTTTGAGTTTAGTTTATGAAGTTATTGAACATGTTTTGGGTTGTTTTTGAGATTTATCATATCCAAATTTAAAAAAATCATTTCTTCAAAAATTAGGGTATGACAGTTTAAGTCTGAAAATTTATCATCTCGACAACACATTCGTCCTCAATTTTATAAAAATGGTAATAAATCTATAAATTTGATCCAGACTTCATAATTACAACATATGAACATTTTATTACAAAAATTTTAACCAAATGATCTTATATTTGTAAAAAAATATTCAAAAAAAAACCATGATATAGAAAACTGATGGGTACTCTAGAATTTTTCCACATTTATTGATTTATATATTGTAAGAACCTAGTTGAAGCTCTTTAGCTTTTGCATAACGACCGCTTGGGATTCCAAAGATCTTCGGAAAAAAACATGATATTATTTGGGATGGGATTGACGACCCACCTAAAGACTAAAAGGAGAAGATAGTAACCCTAGCTAATGCTAATGCTATCATGCTAATGAGCTATGCTAAATATGACCCTTCATAATTCATTAATTTGTAATCTTTAATCTTTAAACCTCTCTTTTGTATTAATGGACCCACGCGCTTAATCAAAGTTGGCATCTTTCTAGGGTTCTTTCCGACCGGTATTAGCCGTTAATACCCCACTTCTGGTGACTGCATAGCTGACTTTGTGACCTGAATATATATAATCCAACTGAATCCAGGTAATTCGATCTTGATGTAACTCATAATCATTTTTCTGATATGAAATTGCATGTCTAATCTTTGCTTACGTTAATTCAGTGAAAGCAATTTGATTTGATTTGGTAAAACTTGGTCTGAGCTGTTCTCAGATGAATCTGATTCTCAGGTAACTACGAATATATCAGATAGATTCTGTACTACTGTTACTAAGCAGTCAATTTCTTGTGATACAAGGATGAATCTAGCTCGCTACTTACGGTTTTGTTTGTCTGAGTAAAGTGAGAGTCAAAAAAGATGATACAAGGTATATATTTTTTTCAGGGTATCCTTATTTTTGCCTTTTACCAAACACATAATTCCCCTCAACTGTCCAAAAAGAAATTCGTTAGTTCTTTTTTCGAATGCCTTCTTTACTTTGGTTTCTTGAAGCTTTAGAATCATCACTTTGGTTCATGACTTGCCTGCAATTTATATATCTAGTACTATGATTCCAATTGTGATTCTATATATATATCAACTAGATTTTGCAGTTAGATGCTTTCCTGCTACCCCATGTAAGTACAATAGAATACTACTTTCATAAGAGACAAGCTTTGTTCTTTAAAATGATATCTATAAGATTCTAATGGGATGTTATGAACTCGCATGCAAATGCATACTAGCATACTCAATGGGTAAATCTGAAGCTAACCGTACGTACCCTAAGTTGAAACGAGATTCGGAGACGATTTGTCCTTCATTTTCGAACTATATCTTTTCATGTATTGTTTCTGCTAGAACCCGCAGGCTCCGCAGAAGCACGGTGGAACACGAACAGAAACAGTAAACATCATGGGCAATAAACAGTAAACATCATGGGCAAGAGACAAGCACGTATAGTGGTTCACCACGCCGACGGAGGGCATGGCTACGTCCACTTAGAATTCACTATCGGGAGGCCTCAATGCCTTTTTGTGGGAGAAGAAGCTTGATCCTACTTAGAGGGAACCCTTCCTTTATAGATTAGGAAGGTTCCCACTTACAACACACTTTCGATGTGGGACACATTACACATATTTCTTATCACGATGCCTCCTTGTCGTGCTTGGACGGAGGACCTCCCGATGTGGTATTGACGAGCCAACTCCATGATGATGTAGTTTGCATGTCGGACTACAAGTTCCATGACTGGTCTATGGGCAGAGGAGGTAGTTTACTGAATACCGACAACAAGTCCCCCCAAGTCCCCGTTCAAGACATGTCTTGAGTGGGGACTTAATATACAAAATGTCCATAGACCAGTTATTTACATACGGGCACCCGGTCCAGTAATTGTTTCTGCTCGAGCGCGGGGTATTATCCCCGCGTGGGTTATCAGACCACTATTCTCCGTATGAAGGGAATGATACTGGCATGCCCAACTCCCACTCTACGGGAGATGTATAAGGGACTTACAGTTATCATGGCTCTAGTTGTTTTGCCCATGCTTCCCGTTGGTTCTTGCTCGGGTATACGTACATGCGTGTTGGTTCGTGCATGCCTCCCGTTAGTCCATAGACCAGTTATTTACATACGGGCACGCGGTCCAGTAATTGTTTCTGCTCGAGCGCGGGGTATTATCCCCGCGTGGGTTATCAGGCCACTATTCTCCGTATGAAGGGAATGATACTGGCATGCCCAACTCCCACTCTACGGGAGATGTACAAGGGACTTACAGTTATCATGGCTCTAGTTGTTTTGCCCATGCTTCCCGTTGGTTCTTGCTCGGGTATACGTACATGCGTGTTGGTTCGTGCATGCCTCTCGTTAGTTATTATCCGGGAATCGTTATTTTTGTAAGCAGTTGTTGCATGCTTCCTCCCGTTAGTTCTTATCTGGGAGTCAAAATTTTCCTAAGCAGTTGGTGCATGCTTCCTCCGGGAGGCAAAGTAAGATGCCAATATGATTTGCCTACCCATAAGATTTTCTACTATATTATTTTTTGAATGACCAGCAGCCTCTTGCTCTTTTTCACTCCAATGGCTGTATCACTAATCTTTCAGTTTCGGCTAGACTTGAGAACTCATACTCTTGATCTTAATCCATTTGCAGGAGGAATGCTCGAATGATCCCCAACGGCGTTTATGTTGTTTAGCCTTGTGTTGAATATGAAGTTTCCTTAGTGATTGTACCTATCTAGTAACTCAACACGTTTACTCAATACCCCAATAGTTGTTGCCGAGCATTATAAGGGTAAGGTTTTGAGTACCTAGCAAAACAATTGGTCTAACAATTAGGCTTGTACTACGATTGATACAATCATCCCCCATGCAACTATACTTTCCCCAATTGCACTAATGTGCATGGTTGAAGGGTGCAGAAGAATTAGCTCACGCACGTAACAAATACCCAACAGACTGGTGCATAGTATAACAAATGATAGGTGTTTGACAAACAAACAAGTTGCTCTCTGGATGCGTGGAATCAAGCAGGTGGCATGCAATGTCTAACCATTGATATGTATAACTTTCAGACTTCAAAACATGGCCAAGTTTGCTTATGAGAAAGAAAGGAACTTAGCTTGGCACCGGGGGTGTGTACGACTAGCAGATGATCATGGTGCTACTGTGAGATAGAACAAGCATGCTTGTTGGAAGTGTAACACCCCCCCGGCCGGTAGATTCACCGATAGAGAGACTCATCGTTAAGACGGGTGCCCAGAGTAGTTGTGATGGGCCTCTCTTCCCGTTTGTACAGTTGATTCATGCCTGTAATTGTATAAACTCAACGGTTCGAAACACATGCATACTTGCGAATGATGCCAACGGGTTCCCGTACGGGTGGAGATGAACCCGGTGATTTGGAACAAACCGGAGGCTGCCACCGGGAGAGGGACCCTCGGGGCTCGTTGAATCATCTTCGGGTGGTGGTTGGAGTTTGTTGCCTGGCATTGGTAATGTCCCGATGACAAGAGAACCACTTGGCCCTGGAGTTAGTTGTCATCCCACTTGGCCTTGGAAGAATGCTCCTCGAGGCTGAACTCGACCGAGATGAATGCTGGCTCCCGGCGAATCATGCTTATCCTGCTAGAAAATGATTGACAAATGGAGCTACTACGATATAGCTGGGCAGCTGAGTGCCTCTGCCATGCATATGTATATGTGGTTCAGCATGGAATAGTTATGTTCTGAGAGTCATGCTTGATATGTGTACTGCATGAGTTGATAATAGATAGGACTACAACTTTGTCCTATAGTGTGCAGACTAGCATGCATACTAATATATGTAGGTTGAATGAAATCCTGGCATGAACATCAACAACTTTCAAAAATCAAAGAGACTATAGGAATCACAATCAAGACAAGAGACTCATGGAATTTGGGTATCCTTCTTTCGTACAAAGAGAAGCAAACCCGACACGGCAACACAGGCAGGGAGAAGCTGATCACCGGGAATTTCAACTGATCAATCATTGAGCACTGATGGAAGTGATATTTCTGCTTCTGTCAATAAGGATACTACTGAATCAGGAAGTTCTGACGCTGAATATCTTAACAATAGTGAGAAGGGATCAGAGCAGACAAAGTAACATCTCCACTGGAATTGCTGGTTCTGTAAAGGACCAGCTTAGTGGTAACAATGGTCAAGAAGATTCAGAAGCCAGTAAGTTAGACCATAGTGTACATAATGATGGATTGAGTGATGTTTCTGTATCTCATGGCCATGTGAATACTATTGACCAGCAGACTGATGCATCAGATGTCCTGGAAGAGAGGCATACGCAAGGGAAATAACAGTTGATGGAAATAATAGTATTTGCAGTTCACAGGGAAGTGACAGAGTTAACCACAGGTGAGGATAAAGTAGAAACAAAGGATCAGTTGGTTGGTATCAATCATGTAAACAACTATGCGGGTGATGGTGTTACTTCCATTATATACTCATATGATCAATAGAATGGTCACCGGGATGATGTTGATCGAAACCCGGAGAGGTGAAGCGGTTGCTGAGCTGGGTGTCCATAGTAATACTGGCTTGGGTGTGGCATGTGCTTGTTATCTCTGTAAGCATGTACTGCACCATATATTTCTGTGAGCATGTTATCTACTGCCGATTCGAATTGGTGGAATAATAAGAAAACCGATACAAGTTCCAAGTCATGATGCAGTTATCAATGATTGATGCTCCCAGCAACCAACTTGCTTCCAATAACAAGCCTCAACCTTTGACCAGACTTTCCATCCTTCCATCGATGATAGCAGACTGAATTGGATCCCGAATATAAGCATGAAAGCTAGCACAAAAACCACAAAATAAGGATAAGCATTTAATCCCGGGCAGTGTTAAACAGATAAGAAGACTTAGCTTGTTTTTCTTTCTTTCTTTCTTTCCTTTCTTTCTTTTTCCTTCCCGAAAGAAAGCTCCATCCGGGCTCCCGAAGGATGCTCCCGGACTGACTATCACCAACTTTCCAACTCTGGAACTTGTCACTTGCTGCACCCTCTTAAAGCTGCTAAGGACACCCAAAACCATCAAAGAAACCAGCAAACACCCGAGATGGTGCTTGAAGCAAATACGCATGCTGGCTGATGCAGGAGAAGTTGCTCCGGGTGTCCATAGCAATTTTTCAGTGGTCACCAAACGATTTGCAGGTGAGACCAGATGTCTTGATCGAGCTGCTTGAGCGGTGCCCTTCCCTCCGGGTGGCTGACCGACGCTGCCGGTGGATCCCGGGCGCTACTAGATGGTTCTCGTCGCGTCACTCCTCGCCGGCACTGAATGAGCTTGGCCCGGGATAGCTAATCCCAAACTGCGCCGAGTGGAGGTGACCCCGGAGAGGTACAGCCAGCTGCACACCCGCTCCTTGACGAAGACCCGGACGCTGCCAAACGGGAACCCGGAGAGCCGTTCCTCAGACTGAATGGACAAATGTCCGGGATGCCGGCAGAGCTCTGGCGCTTGCTTGAACTTATTGGTTCCCGGTGGTCCATCTCCGGGTTTCGCCTACAGACCCGTAAGGGTTTTTTTTGAAGACGACCAAGGGATCCCGGGCGGGTCAAGCTGATGCCACCTAATGGCTTTGGGCCCGAAGCCTTGGGCCTATATACCGAACACCATGGGCTGATCTTCCTTCATGAATTTGCTGGCTGGCCTGCCTCCATGTGCTTGCTGGAATGCTTCTCGGGTGGAATTCCCCTCGGGTGGAGCAACGTGACTTTTTGCAACATTTCCCACAGACGGCGCCAATTGTTTCTGCTAGAACCCGCAGGCTCCGCAGAAGCACGGTGGAACACGAACATAAACAGTAAACATCATGGGCAAGAGACAAGCACGTATAGTGGTTCACCACGCCGACGGAGGGCATGGCTACGTCCACTTAGAATTCACTATCGGGAGGCCTCAATGCCTTTTTGTGGGAGAAGAAGCTTGATCCTACTTAGAGGGAACCCTTCCTTTATAGATTAGGAAGGTTCCCACTTACAACACACTTTCGATGTGGGACACATTACACATATTTCTTATCACGATGCCTCCTTGTCGTGCTTGGACGAAGGACCTCCCGATGTGGTATTGACGAGCCAACTCCATGATGATGTAGTTTGCATGTCGGACTACAAGTTCCATGACTGGTCTATGGGCAGAGGAGGTAGTTTACTGAATACCGACAACATGTATATATATGGTTATGTTATAGTCGAGCGATGTTGTATGTCTTCTCAAAAATTTGATGGATGCGATGTGGTACTGGATTAATCGACAATCTAATACAGTAATGAGAATAATGCGTATGATCGAGTAAGAAATATGTTCTAATCCAATACGTACATATGAACATTCAACTAATGATGATGATCGAACAGAAATTTTGTCCACTACTTGGTAACTAATTCTGCAAAAGTGGAAATGGTAGCTTAGATTCTAATTTAAACTGAATGCATCATGCATGGAAAGCTCATCCACTACCTGCATGTCCTTCTGGTTTGGAAATTACAAAGCATATACTGCAGGGCTTGTAGGCTTAGTAAGGGTTCAAACTCATTAGCAGTCACTACTGCATAAACATTACAATTGTGCTCTCCATATTGCCAACCAGATCATATCCTTAATTTGGTTCAAGCTAATGCTTGTTTGTTTGATTTACAAGGCACTGCAAGATAATGTGGGACAGAACTGTAAAATCTGGGTGATCATATATAGTACTCTCACACTCACTACGCATCAATAATGTTTTAACATTTTGATTCATATTTTAAGATTGAGTATTAATATATTGATGGATTATAGTCTAATGCATATGTTTATGTTGGTGAAAGTAATATTGTAATCATAATCCTTGTCTCCTCTTTTTGTATGAGCGGAAGACTTTCTCTAAAGAGATCGATATCTGCATTCTGCAGAAAAGAGAGAGCAACTAGAAATGTTTAGCTCTAATATTATATGGATTAATCAGCATTATTAGTTTAAGTCATTGTTATCATTATTTCATAACATGCCTGCATGAGAGACATAGTGAAACAACACTCAAGTTTTGTGGCTTGACATTCTTTCTTTATAAGCTAGAGTTTCATGAATTTAAATTTAAATTTAAAGGTTTAGAAGGTGTTCATGGTCTTTTAGGTTGTCTGATGCTTAAATATGCAGCGTCCTAGGGCATCGTACAAATTTATATGCATCTGAAACATAATGCCAAAGATAATGGCACCGAAGATGGGCCATAAAGGTTCGGCGCCCCATCTTATGTTCTTTTGGAAATTTTGGGTTATTCCTATGGAATTTATCCCCCTTTATCGAAAATTTAAAACCAGTGCTTTGGAAATTTTTTGATTAACTAAATCAAATCAAATATATAAACGATTGTGTCCTACATTATTATTTTTGGAATATTAGACAAAAAAAATCTTACAAACTTGTCTTGAGGATCATCGACAATGAAATTATCCGTCTTTTTCTACACCTTGTTTACGTAATTAGTTCTTATGATCACTTCTTTTTATTCTCGATTTTCTTTTGCTAATGTTTTATGCTCCTACATTTGGAATTTGGATGTGAAGACGACTTCTAGAGTGTGTTCTCGATCTTGGTCATTAGGTCGCCGTTGCTATTAGCTAGGTTTGTTGTTGTTATGTTGCTTATTTTGATCTTGTTTTTGAATTAGATTGTCGGTCTCTAGTTCTCAAAACAACTACATATATATGCTTTGTGTTTGGATAGCATCTTTTGGCAAAAACTGCTTATCTGTGGCTTCTAGTTTCAATTGGATGGTATATCACTGTTAAGTGGTAGCACACTGGCACTGCACCGGGATGGTGCAAAAAACCTGGCATCATCTAAGTGTGTTTTGGATATGTTATAAGATGTAACTTTGATGGATCGATAATAAAATCACAGGAAACTCTGTAAAAATTTAAAAGAGACTCATGTATATGGTACGGTTTAATTGCAAGTTAATTCGATCCGTGCCAATCAACTTTACTTCTTTTTCTCTAAAGATCATTCTTATGCACACATCACTGTAATTTTGCTTGCATTGTAGCCAACGGCCAATCTTATATTTTTCATATTTTCCAAATATAAGATCAATTCACTGCTTTCTCATTAGCACATTGGTGTTCTAATTCAATTTTCCATAATGGAATATGACGACTTCAAGGCTCTAGAGGTACATGTGTCGCATGTTCGAAAAGAGTATGTGGGAAATGGTAGGTTTTAAAGACTGATATTTCTTTTGTGTAAATTGTTTCATTCCCATGCAAGTCTTGAATTAGTCAAAATGGAAGCCTCCCATGTTTTGCTTCAAGGACTTTACATCGTGCAAAATGGGTCCTTAATTTCTTTCTTTGCCTTTTTCTTTGGGCAAATGCCAAATATTTGGTGGGAAAGTTTGGTTACCAGCTCCTTTTTCTGACCACTGATCGAACCTATGGAAGCTGCTTACCATGAGTCCCTGTCTTACACGATCAAACTAAATACACCACCATAGGAGACAAAGTTAGGAAAATATGAGAAATTTATAAGCCTATGTTTGTTTAGGCCTTTGCTAATGCACATGGGTGATTGCGGTTGGCAATCCTAAGTCAAAGTGTTGATACCCAAAATATCACACTGCCCATTAATACTTCGTCATGCGATAATTTCATGCAATCTTAGGTTAAACCCTTGATTTAACTCAAGCGAACATGCACATGCATTCATGTGGGCCCAAGTCGCATACACGCATCATTGGGGCTTGTAGAAGTGGGCATGGTGTGGACGGTTACGGAGGCACATAACTCTCGTCCACCGATTTAATGTCGTTAAAAAAGTTTTGGTCTTGGGCCCGAAACTCAAGCCTAACGACTTAAGTCGGCGACGAATTAGTAAAAAGTGTGAAAATTGGACTGCTCATTTGTTAAACCTAAAATACATTTAATCTAAAGCCCAACACCTTTTTTACTTTACAAACTCCTTTTAGAAAAAGCTCAACCCTCCTTTCTTTTTCCCTCGCCGATTACATGGTCAGTTGTTCATCTCCCCCTCCTCACATCAGTATGGCAACAAGCTTTGCACAACAGAAAAAATGTCATCCGCTCCCAATCCAAGGAAGGAGAGGGTCAGCAACTGGTTGCAAGGCAGCTCTTTCGTCCTTGGGCGGCGAGATCACGAGATTCAAGTTATTTGGTTCGTCTTTTCCCTGGATTTCCGTCCCTGTAGCCGTCCTCGCGGCCTCCCCGCAGTGAGATGTCTCCTCCATTCCGCGAAGTCAACTTCTCTCTACTAGCTCGCGAGGTATTCGACGAAAACGATCATTTTACATGGAAGGAGAAGGTCATCAACTGGTTGTACGGCAGCTCTTTCGTCCTTGGACGGCGAGATCGCGAGATTCAAGTTATTTGGATCGTCCTGTCCCCGGATTTCCGTCCCTGCAGTCGTCCTCGCGGCCTCCCCGCGGAGAGTTGTCTCCTCCATTCCGCGAAGTCAACTTCTCTTTGCTAGCTCGCGAGGTATTCGAGGAGAGTGATCCTTTTACATGGCGGACTAGGCATCGCGACCCATAGCAAAACCCTCCAATCCCATTCTATAAAAAGGGGGGTTTGGGGAGCTGCAAGGATCAAGCAACACAAACCCAGTAATCCCCCAAAACACTCAAGTCTTCATGCTTCCGAACCTTCAAGCCAAAAAAACTCCCCTCTCCAGCCATCTCCTAATCCCTGTCTTTGAAACCTAGATCCCTTCCAAAAACCTAACCCCAAAACGCAGTCTAATTTCTGCCACCGCAGCGTACCTTCAGCTCCCACGCCAGCTCATGCTACAAGCCTCTCTCTCTAGTCTTGAAACACATCCACGGTTAATTCGATAATCCAACTCTTTGGGTTAACTTTGGCTTAGTTACTTCCAAATCAAAAAGAACCCTCACACAAAGATGTTAATCAACTCTAGATCATTCCTGAATTCACTTATCTTGTTTCAGTATTGTAGTGAGGTCTAGTTTAGTTGAACTGTAAAGGACTAAATACAAAGGAGGAAAAAATTAAGAAAGATAACACAAAAGAGAAGAATATATAGATCGAAGAAAATGAATCAGAGTTTTTTTATGTTTTAAGAACAATAAATTATAACGAAGAGCCTCTTAGACAGTCAATACAAGAAGAATTCATCAGTAGAGTCATCTGAGCTTGGGGAGGAATCCCATCAAATCAACATATTGGAGAGGAATGGGGGTGACCAATTGAAGCAAGAGCATCCGTCAAAAAATTCTCCTATCAGAAAGTATGCGAGAAGGTGATGCTAACAAAATAATCAACAAGCACTCAAACTTAGGACTTGAGCTTCCAAAGAATAACATAGAATCTTTTGACACAGTTGATGATGATAAGGGAAGAGTCTTCTTCAACTTAGACTTGAGTATATTTGCGTCTTTTAGCAGCAATGTGCCCATCTTTTAGAGCTATGCATTCAGCTAATGGAAAATGAATCAGAGTTGACAAAAAAGGAAAGGCCATGTGGGGATATTAGCGAAAGACTATTTTATAACCTATTATATATAATTAAGTTGAACGTCGAGATAAAAATTTGAAAAGAGAGATGGCAGGGAGCTCTTAAAGTGTGGTAGACCCTTTATTTTTGGGTTAGAGACGGAGACCTATTTCTTAAATTGTTCATATTAGAAGAGCTAATATTACCGAATCTCATAGATATGCAGTTATTAGAAGAAAAAAAACGTCAAGTCAATTAATATATCTAGTGAAATCACTTGAGGTTTTTCTTTAACATTAGCTTCATCGAGTTGAGTTGGAGACTGGAGAGCAAGTAGAAATTATTCCACAGACAAATGAAAACGGATGAAGCAAGAGACTACCTTAGATAGGTTACTAGCTTCAACTTGAAATCTAATTTTCTTAACCCATAAAAACAAAAATTCTCTCGAATTTCCAAGTAAAAGTTAAAGAATCCAACCTAATATTGGCTTTAAAATTACTTCAAGACAACTTCATATTAAAAAAAAAAAACACAAATCTGAACCAAACTTTAACCAAAGATTAGTAGTTTGTTTCTAGATTCTTATGTTGATACGGTTCAGACAAAACCTCATTATGAAAGTCTACATTATATTTAGACAATCATAAGCTTCCACGTCGTAAGCATTTGTTGATAAACAATTTGGAGGAGATAACTATTTCTTAATGCTTTTTAAAAAAAAAAAAAAAGAATTCTGAAGCATATATAGTAAGAAAGTTAAAATCAATGGAAGCATCACTACAAAAAGAAAGGCTTTAGCCGACGAAAAAAAAAAACCAGGCTGACGAATCAATTTTTCGTCGGCTAAAGTAGACTTTAGCCGATGAAATTTTCCTTCGTCGGCTAAATTATATTTTCGTCGGCTATACTCATCTTTAGCTGACGAAATTAAAATTTCGTCGGCTAAAAATTTATTTTCGTCGGTTAAAGTTTGTGACTTTAGCTTTAGCCGACGACTTTAAAAGTCTGTGACTATAGCCGACGAAAATATAATTTCGTCGGCTAAAGATGACAGGAAGTTAGTATGGTTTACTAATATCGTCTGTTTTTTTAATGTATTTTTTTCATTTAGCCGACGAAATACACTATAATTCGTCGGCTAAGATGGTTTTTGCCGACGAATAACCTAATATTTCGTCGGCTATAGTTATTTTTTAATTTTTTAATTACATACTATAGCCGACGAATACGTTAGGGTATTCGTCGGCTAAACCCTAAAATTTTTCTATTACCTACTATAGCCCTATATTCGGTGGTTATTTTGCGTAAAATTTTTATACGACTTGTTGCGTGTCTTCGGTTTAAAACTATTTTCAGTTGGAGGTCCGGCAAAAATACGTAATTTAGACGGTCGAACGACCTTTTCCGTGCATTTAGGGGTTTGACTTACGAGATTGACCGTCCGGATCGAGCCCTTATTCTTTTCGGATCAAGTTGAATTTTTTCCCATACATGTATTTTATCATGATGGTCAGATCTGACGGTCGGATTTCTGTTTCTCAAGTTTGATCATCACAATCACAACATGCATACTAATGTTGTATAACTTGTTTACCAAGTGTTATGTAAATGTTCCGTTTCAAAAACAAACTATACGTAAAACCTTCAAACGCCAAAAAGTCATGAAATAAGATATGACGAGAATGTTGAAATACATCCACGGTTGAAAAATTACACTATTCCGGTAAATATTCGGTGCCGATAGTTGCGGTCAATGCAATTTTTCATTTTTTCCCCCTATGAGTAGCCCTATATTCGGTGGTTATTTTGCGTAAAATTTTTATACGACTTGTTGCGTGTCATCGGTTTAAAACTATTTTCAGTTGGAGGTCCGGCCAAAATACGTAATTTAGACGGTCGAACGACCTTTTCCGTGTGTTTAGGGGTTTGACTTACGAGATTGACCGTCCGGATCGAGCCCTTATTCTTTTCGGATCAAGTTGAATTTTATCCCATACATATATTTTATCATGATGGTCAAATCTGACGGTTGGATTTCTGTTTCTCAAGTTTGATCATCACAATCACAACATGCCAAATGTATAAAAATACTTTTAGCCGACGAAATTCAAAAGTTTAGCCGACGAATTTCAAAGGTTTAGCCGACAAATTTATAAAATTTAGCCGACGAGTTTAGAAGGTTTAGCCGACGAATTGGTGTATAGCCGACGAAATTGGTATCTTTAGCCGACGAAATTTTCAAAGGACTTTAGCCGACGAAATTTTCAAAGGACTTTAGCCGACGAAAATATTTGAAACGTCGTCGGCTAAAGTCGAAAAATTTTCAACCAAATTTTTTTGGCGGTCAACCAAAATTTTTAAAGGACTTTAGCCGACGAAAATATATTAAAAGTCGTCGGCTAAAGTCAAAAAATTTTCAAAATTTTGAATCAAAATTTTTTGGCGGTCAACCAAAATTTTCAAAAGAGTTTAGCTGACGAAAATAAAGAATTTTGTCGGCTAAATTTCTTTATATAGCCGAAGATGGATGGTAAGAAGTCTATTATTTGCCAGATTTTCTTCTTGGCCTAGCTCCGCCGTCAAGCCACCGGAGACCGCCACACTTGTCCCAAAAGCTTCGCCGTCGTCTCTACTTCATTGCTGGATAGGTGGTGCATCGAGTGGCGCCGCCGTGAGGGATAAATCGAGCTCCAAAACTCCGCCGGTTCGGATTCGGTGTCAATCGAATTTCTCCTTCCTTAGGTCACCATTTGGTGAGTTCTATATATGGATAAGTTGAGTTTGATTAGTACTATATTCCCCTAGAATTTGGTAGCTCGATTCAGTGTGTTTGAAGATTATCGAAGATTTGAAGTTTTTAGGGTTTAAAATTGGGGGTTTTTATAATTTCAGTCGATTGACCTGTTTAGGCTTAGAATTGAGCTTCGACTTCTTCTAGAAACTTGTTCGAAATGTTGAGAGGAAGATTCTGTCAAATTTTTGTCGTGATTGGAGGTGGCCGAAAGTTTCTGCAGTTTTTTTTTTTCAAAACCCAGCAACTTTAGCCGACGATATTTAAACACTATATTCGTCGGCTATAGTATTTTTTAATTTTTTTTATAAGGTTTAGCCGACGAATTATGGCATGTTTCGTCGGCTATAGTTATTTTATAAGGTTTAGCCGACGAAATATTTTATATTTCGTCTGCTATAGTTATTTTTTTAAATTTTTTTACAAGGTTTAGCCGACGAAATATTTTATATTTCGTCGGCTATAGTTATTTTTTTAAATTTTTTTACAAGGTTTAGCCGACGAAATATACTAAATTTCGTCGGCTATAGTTATTTTTTAATTATTTATTATTACGCACTTTAGCCGACGAATATCTTAATTGGTTCGTCGGCTAAAGTCTGGAAAAAAAACCGACGACATGTTTTTCGTCGGCTAACTGTGGGACTATAGCCGATAAAAAGAAAATTTCGTCGGCTAAAGTCATCACAGACGACCATTTCCCGACGACACTATAGCCGACGAAGGTTCGTCAGCTAAGATCTTAGCCGATGAATTAAGATAACAGGCCGACGAAAATTTTTCGTCGGCTAAAGTGCTTGTCCTGGTAGTGCATTCAAAGAATCAAAAATCATTTGGAGGATTTAAGGATCAACAAAATATATAAAAAGAAAACAAAAACAAGGCAGCCCACGTGTAAGAGAAAAGTAAAAATGTTTTCACAGAATTGTGATGCACAAATTTCATTTTTAGTTTTGAGAAATTAGGATAGATAATCACTACTACTATTAGGATCTAGAAATGAGCATTTTGACTCTTGGCTAAAATTTCTTTCGAAAATAAAATAGATAATTTTATTATTTATTATGACTAAAAGGCACTTACATCAACAATAAGCTTACACAAAAACTCTACCAGCAAGCAAATCAAACTAATTGATAAATAACCTCATTATAAACCGGTTTAGCTCAATTATTGAGCCTAAAGCAAATAGAATCTACACTTAAATCCATCCAATTCTCTTTTAAAAGTAAACATAATCGCATAGATATCACAACTAATGTATAACTAGAAGTAGTAAGAATTATTATACAAAAATAGTGTCTATTGATAGGCAAGAAAGAAGGAAGCTTTAAGATTTCAGATTTCCTTTTCCCTAATATGAAGGGCTGGCCTCATCACCAAAAGTGACCGCCAATGAGATGTGTAGCGGAGGTGTTGCAGACGCCTTCCCTAGCCTAGGGTTCTTATTCTTGCTACCCAGGGAATGGCCAAGCGTCTCTTATGAGTCATCGGCTCACCTTCTTTGTCTCCTCAAATGATCCAAAGCTTCCGGCCGGCTGGAATGTCAGAAGTTTACCTCCCAAATTTGTCTTGAACTTCTTGGGGGATGGAGTAACTTCCCTAGCTTTCTCTAGCACACTTGACTTGTAGGGAGTAGAACGAGCCTCCTCAGTCTAATGATTATCCACAACTACAAGCACTGCCTCTGGAGATCCCCCCTCCCCCTATTGGGACTTCCAAACCTGGTTCTCGACCTTTCGCAGTTTGATCGACTCGGTGAACCATCATCAATCACAGGGTCTATATTCACCTTTTCCTTCAAGATCACCGGTTTCTGCTTCTTTGGGGATGTAGAAGGGGACGGGGCCGAGGACTGCAATAGTGACTCACTAGATGCACAAGCAGTAAAGACAAATTTACTTCTATGGTTTATCGTTGAAGAACATGTTAAAGCCCAAAACTCTAGCTTTAGTTTGGTTTATCAGGGGTGGTTGATCACAATCAACACTTGCATGAGTAATCAGTTCGCAAAGCGAGCAGTGTCCCTTCAAGTGTTCGTAATTGAATTTCAGCTAAGGTTCTACACCTTCATCCAGGAAAACATATCTCTCCAATTGATCTGGTTTGGAGGTTCATGAGAAAACAGAATTTGAACACCTCCCTTCTTATACTCGGTCTTAATTGTCATACTCGGTCTTAATGATCGGATGTTTTTAAATGTACCTAACAAATTTCTAAGTAGACCCAGATATAATTTTATTATTTAAATATATCAAATTGATCCATCTTGTTCCCAGACTGTGCTTATCTTACACCCAGCAAAAATACAAACCGATGAAACTTCCCAGCACCATGTCAATCCTCCTTGGTGATTTCTGCATTTCAAGACCGAGCCTCGCAAATATCCTAGTTGAGTTGCAATCCTCCTAAAGCGAACTTCCATTAACAACCAAAACAAACACCAGCAACTAACACAACAAATCGATTGATCCCCTTCTCAATCCTCTTTCTCCCACTTTGATTAAAGTGAGATTGAACTTAATTTTTGACGTGCATATATCATTAACACCAAGACCAAGCCATTCTTGGTTTAGGAAACTCATACAAGTCCGAATTGAACACACCTTGAAATTAACCCAGAACCCAAAAACAAACATCAGCAGTTTAATTTGTCCTTCATGTCTCTCACCAATTTTGTCCTCCACACCTTGAAACAAGGTCAAGCCTTCTCTCTCTCTCTCTCTCTTGGATGAAAAATTCTCCATAAAGCCTTATTCGCCAAGACGCAAACCAATCGGGTCCCTTTCTCAATCCTCTCTCTCCCTCTTTGTTCACACTGAGAGTGAATCATATATTTGAATTATATGTATTGGAGCAGATGACCATTCTGCAATTGATCAAGGATTGAAGACAGACCCGAAGTTTCACGTGTTGTATTTTTGCTGGGTGCAAGAGGGTGATTTGAGAATAAGGTGGTTTTATTTGATATAGATAATAAATTAAAAAATTTGCTAGATCTGCTTAACAGTTTGCCGGGTACATTTAGTAGCACCTCCTCATTTCGAACAGATTCAAAAAAAACAAAAAAACAAGTTTTCATCTCTCTCTTTAACCCTAAGGTGATGCTCCACTTCCTCCTCAAACAACAAAAAAAAGGTGACGCTCCACGTAATAACCAAGATCGAGAACACACACATTAGAAGTCGTCTTCACAACCAATTTCCAAATGTAATTAGCAAAATAATTAAAATTGAGGATTAAGAATAATTACGTAAACAAGGTGCCGACAGAGAGAAAATCTTGTGTGGGTCAGTCGTGCCAGGTGACATATGCGACTAGCCAATCTTGTTTCGCCATGTGTTTTTTGTTTCACTCACCCCCACCACCAAACCCAGTGTTCTTCTTCATCGGAACTGCTTAAACAATGGCGTCCTCCTCCCTCTTCTAGTCCCCCTCCTCCCTCCTCCCTCAAACCCCAAAAACCCATCTCTTCTCCCTCCCCCAAACCCATTTCACCACCATCAAATTAAATGATCCTCCTCCGCCGCCCCCAAATGCCACAACACCACCCACCCACACCCCTTCAACTCCTCGAACAACACGTCGTCCTACTCCCTCGACGAGATAGTCTACCACTCCTAGTCCAACGGCTCATCGTCATCCAGCACGACGGCGACGATGAAGAGGAGGGAAGAAGAACACTGGGTTGGGGGTGGGGGGGGGTGAGTGAAATAAAACACGTGGAGGAACAAGATTGGTCGGTCGCATATGCCATCTGGCACAACCAACCCACACAAGATTTTCTCGCCGACTGATCCTTCAGAAAAAATAGTAAGACTTGAAAACAAAATGGTCCACTAGGAGGCGAGTAAGCGGTTTGCCAAGAAGAAAAACATGGAGGATCACTGAATTGGTCCTCTTATGATTTTCTCAAAGTTTGGGGCTTTGCCTATGTTAGCTAGAGCCAAGGCTGTCGTAGAGACGCGCTAGGATTTTTGGAAGAGAACTCGTAGGTTTTGTGATACTATGTTCTGGCCATTAGTTGAATAAAAATGAACCAAGTGCGGTTAATCCGAATGAGCTCACTTATTAAAATCACAAGTAAAAAAGGTCAAAATATCAATGATACTACGACCTATTTAATTAAAAATAAGAAATTGAGAGTAACCTCTCATGAGACATATTTAGGTTCTAAGTTAAACCTCAAAAATTTATATATATATATATTATATATATATTCAAGATCGAGGTATCCCAAATATTTTCTAGGCCTAAAGACTAATTTATTAAGGGGCCCAGACAGCTAACAAGACATTACAGTTTCTTTTCTGACCATTGTTGACAATGTTGTGATTCAAACGTGAATTGAGACCCAACTTTGCAGTGGTTAAAAATAATGTATCTTTAACTGAACCGGTTAGTCCTCCAAAATACATGAAAGTGTCCAAAAAAATATATATAATAAAAAATAATCATGGTTGCCCCAAGTCGGGCCATCTTGACACTAATCAAGCGTCATGCAAAACAGTAGAAGATGGAAATGGAATCCTCATAAGCTAGGACGTTTAGGATCTCTTATCCCCTCTCTTTTTTCCTATTCCAAGCTTCACTTTCACTTCAAAAATCTTCGAGGTTATAAGCTTCTCCTCAGAAATTTTGATGTCACATTTTTCTGGTTTTCTCACTCCCGCGTTCTTCGCTTAAGTACGATTCCCCGCGCTTGTCTGTATTATAGAGCCACAGGCATCAGGCTGAAACAGTACAAAAAGACTGACTCACTCACTCACTGACTGAAGCAGAGAGAGAGAGAGAGAGAGAGAGAGTAGGTCATATAGGAATTGGCCTTGCCACTGCTAGCCAGGCTTTTGGTCTTTTATGCTTTTGCCCAAGGCGGAAAAAAGCAAGAAAGAAACTACAGAAGAAAACAGTGACTTGAGCTTACTTATAATAAGGACCTACAAGAACCACTCAAAAACCCCAACCTCTCACTTTCCCTTCCATTTCATCTCGTTCTCTCTCAATTTCTCTCACTTTGTTTCCTGTTTTCACACAAGAGTAGAGACTATGGACAACCAATGCAGCCCTTTGCTCAGCAGCTGGGCATACTACTGCCGGGGAAAGGTAAGCAATTTACTTCATGTTTACACCTCCATCTGATCTGAGCTTTGTTTCTACTTGGGTCTTTCAAATTGCTCCAATTTGAGAGAACGGTCTCATCCTAACCCATAAAGTTCAATACTTTCTTTCTGTGTTTGCAAATTTTGAGTGCTGAAATGTTTCATGTTACAGAGCATGGAAGACTTGAGGCATTCCCTTTTGTATGCAACGGTGGAGCTGGAACAAACAAGGGCTGCAGCACAAGAGGAGCTGAGGAAGAGAGATGAGCAATTGAGCCACCTCAAAGATCTTCTCAACAATGCTATCAGAGAGAAAGATGAAGCCCAAGACAAATGCCAAAGACTCTTCCTTGAGAAACTCATCCTCCAACAACAGCTTCAACAACAACAACTCAACCACACAGCTCCTCTCTCTGGGATGTCGAGCATAGAAGATGATCCCAGAAGAGGAGGGATTGACTCCAACAATGGTGGAGGCTTTTCTTCCTCAGATTGTGAAGAGAGCATTGTTTCTTCACCAGTAAATGACCTTATTTCACCAACCCAGTTGCCATTACCACCATCATCTCTTCAGAACCAAATTGGGGATTTAGTGCCTGACAAGCCATTGCCTGAAAAGGGCAAGCTTTTACAGGCAGTGAGAAATGCTGGTCCATTACTCCAGACCCTTCTTTTGGCTGGACCACTCCCTCAATGGAGACACCCACCTCCTCCTCTTGAGCCCTTTGAGATCCCACCTGTCACTATTACCTCACCACCAATACCACTGCCAAAGCCACTGCTCCTCCACCAAGACTCCTTACTTAGTGTTAATGGGTGCAACAGGAAGAGGGTTCTCTGTGAAGGCTCTGACTCCCCTAATTCAGAGACCAAGTACCAAAGAGTAGTCCACCACTGACTGCTGCTAGAGCTGCCTCAGATTAATCCCCTGATTTCATAGCTTTTATATCTATAACTATAATTTGATACAACTAAAGGGTTAGTGAGGATGAGATATCAAGTGGGTATGTGACTGATCTAGCATTTTGTATAGAGGAAGGTTTGATCTAGGAAGAGAGCTTTGTTTTTAGTCTTCTACGCCAGGGTTTTTGCTTGGGGGTTTAATTCGTCTCTGTTACCTTTCACATTTTACATGTTGTGAAAGAGGTTGCCTGATTTTTCCATATTGTATTGTGGGAACTAAAATGTAACTCTGATACTAGTTCAGTAAGAGTTTCATTCTGTTTGTATGAGTGAGGTTGAGAGAGATCACATCAAGCATTAAGATTATTGGTGTGGAGTTGTTGAAGGTTAGAAGAAGATGGGTGTGGCCAACAACCATAAAAGGTTAAGGAGAGCTCTGCTTGTCGGTTTGAGTGGAACCCAAAAATCAGAATCAGGATCTGCTACTAGTGTGTGATGTATGATTGTATCTATAAATATTTGAGGGAAGCATCATTTGTTTAAGTTCCCTCTTCTCTAGTTTAATTCTAAATCTAATTAACTAATAACAAAGCCTCTTTCTACAATCTGCCTCTGCCCCCACGTCCTTGTTCATTCTTGATTTAAGCTTAAACCTTTATCTCTCAAAAGTGGAGCAAATTATTGCAGCTTAATCCTACTTGCCAAGAACATTTTAAGTAATGAAAGTTGACTTTCAAGTCCCCTAGTTCATCTGCAATGAGAAATACGAGTATGAGAGTATGCACAACTAGCCTATTTTTGAACTGCTGAAATTTTGAAGTCAAGTAGTGTTATTATTCACAAAGGGACTCTCAAAAAAGAAAAAGAAAAAGAAAAAGTATTCACAAAGGGACATACATTATGGAATATAGAAGTTATGTAGTGTGTAAAAATTTGAAGACGGTTTCTAATTAGGAAATGGTATATTAGAGATGCAACGAAACATATTTCAGAAAAGTGTTTCGATGTGAAACTTCTCAATACGATTTGGGTGAGGTGAAGTAGTAGGTGTGGAGAAATCATTTTAAAGCTATCTTGGTGAAAACTGAAAAGTAATTTCCTAGAGGCGAATCTAGGTGAGTAAAATTCTCCGCAATGCCATATATGGATCATGACTCAAGAGTCAGGTGAGGAACTGAAAGCGAATTTGGGTGAGGAGAAATCTCTCAAATAAAGGACCATATTTATCGGAGATGTAATATTTGATGTTGATTAGTTGCCTTGAGTTTTAATTCTGTTTATGCAGAGCGTAGTGGAACCTCCAGCATCTGAAAAGAACGTGACAGCTCAAACGATAACATAGCGATCATGTTCATCATTTGTAGTCGTGCACGATCCCCCACCCCCCACATTACCAATTCTTGTTTTTACTTGCTCCAAATAGTAACAAGACAAATGAAAGGTTAGGACCAATACGTGCACATGGGTGAAATTGTGGTTCTATTTTACCTATTTTGAGTGTTGGTTCAATCTTCCGAGTCATCAACCAACTTCATAAGCTTTCCAACAGAGGTGGTGGCTACTTCATTCTTGTTTGTTCAACACGGCACAAGGATAATGGTAAACATTCAAATCTTGGATTGCGACTCCATGACCAAACTTCTTGGTTCAAAGGATTACGACAAGACCACTCATCCCTTCAAGCAAGAAACGTGTCGTCTTACTTCTCTTCCTTATCATGACTCAAAAACACACTTCCAAACCATCTTATGCAGTACCTCGTGCCTCTGCTAAGCTGATGCAGCCAGGTAACATGGAGGACTTGCATTATAAGTTAGGCAGAGGTTTGTGAAAAGGATGGAACATGTAAAACATGACAAACCATATGTACCAAGAATACGAAATGCAGACAAAATGGTAGCAAGTCATGACAAACAGTTCATGTGTTTGACTCTCTTAAGTTGATGCAACTCTCTGCTGACTGTTCAAGTTGATATATCAATAGAATAGCCGACATCAATACGCGGTATTGTATAAAGGATCGGCATCTAACAAAAATAAGAAAACTCTAGATACATCAATCTAAATAAACAGCTGCTATAGGTTTTCAATCTCTTTGGAATACTAGGTTTGAAAGTAAAAAGAGACAAACTTCTTTTCAAGGAATGTTAGTCTGTCCTGTGGCTCAGCTAAGGGTATGTGTGAAAATGATGAAAATCAATATCAGATTGCGACATTTATATTTCTCACAGAATATTATGCCTCAAAATGCACAGGTGAGCTCTTCTTAAAAGGAGAGCTAATGTACCTGAGAGCACGTATCAACAATCAAGTAGATCATTCTCACATATGATCTATTGTAGCCAAGACAACAAAGTTTTGCTAATTAGTATTCTGTTACAGATGCAGAAATGTTCCGCGGACATAAAAGAAAAAGAATAGCTCAAATCAGCTAATCTCAATGTTTGGCACCATATTATCAGTGAAACACATCCAAGGATTGCAATTTCGCTCACTTGTACTGGTTAATCCCTACAGGTTTACATTGGAATATCTACTAGCTACTTGGGTTGTATCAACACTGCTACCGGTCTTTACGCTGAACTCTTGTACCTAGTCTTCATCTTCCTTGTTATCTTGGTGCTTAGAACTTTTGTTAGATTGAGCATTATACATCTCAGCAACCTGAAGTTCAGAGTAAGTGTGTGAGAGAATGAATATATAATATCATATTTCAAAAGGTAACTCGTCTCAAACAGCTAATTAAAAAATTAGAAGATCAGAGCTTTTTCACCTGCTCAGATGATGAAGCTTCCTCTGGTTTTTTGTCTTCCCTAACACGAACAAGGCCTGGAAATCGAAGAGAAATACCCTAATCATGGAGGCAGACGAAGAAAATACACCATTCAATTTTTATTCCACAAAGTTAAAGTAGAATTATGTGCCAAAATTAAGTAATGTACACTTAATCCAAATAAAACTCTTTCAACCTTATTAGCATCCACTACACCTACTGCAGCACGATACACAGGACTAATAGTCAATTCAGCGGCTTTCACCTCCCAAACCTGAAAGAAAATGAAACAGGCATACGATGAGACTGAACAAGTCTCCCTCCTACCAAAATGTTGAGGTTTACATATCTAATTTACTTATATAATCAATTTGACAAATCAACAACAGCCGTATATGACTTCTACAATTTCATTACCCTTCAAATTTTACATCAGATTTCCCATTGTAATCATACAGATTGAGGGGTCGGAGGAGGGGAACCCTTAACCTGACAGACTTATGAATTATCCCAGATCAGATTCATTATCATTTAGAAGCTTTCCATAATATGTGCGAATGATCAAGAATGAGTATGAGCGTAAGGAAGAATGGAGTTGGTAATTTGTTCATATGCTGGTTGTCTGCTCCATTTAAATTGTCAAATATCCAAATGCATCTATAAGGTGAACAAATCTAATCACCATAATCTAATCATCAAACTATTTGAAGAAAGAAAATCTGACAATCTGTAAATCTAACAAATCTGTTTATATTCTATCTCTTTACTGTTCATTTAAGACGCAACATACATCATTTCCAGAAGAAATTGAGATATCAACAGGCAAGAATATTTTCATCTATATAGACACACACACACACACACAACTATACATTACAGTAAGTGATTACGATCAATGGGCATCTTTAACGTTAAGTCCTTAATGCAAGGTTTTAGTTATGAACCAGGACCAATAAATATCTACTTTTACAAGCATGCACTAGAAATGCTCCCAACTGTACTATATTCTATATGCATCTTTTTGAGTGGAAGTCATTTTACAAATAGCAAAATCAGAATTCAAAAGTAAACAATTACTACAATGGCAATATGCAAAAAAAAAAAAAAGATAGCTGGGGAACAAAAGCAAAGTGCAGAGGGAGTTTTATGAAAAATTAAAACAAAGAGGCAATGTTTAATACCTGACTGACTGGGTTCAAACCATACATCTGGAGTATCTGCATTACTTGTGTCTGCATAGCTATAGTATATCTGCAGTTGACAATAATATTTGTATTAGCAAGTAAGAGAATCAATATAACCAAACACAGAAAGGGGCCATCAAACTATAAGAATAGCACCAGCACCATAATATAAGGATTTTAAACTAGATAATAATCAAATGACTCAGAAGCTTCTTGAGTTTCTTGAATCTTGGATCATCTTCCTACATTAAATTTTATCATGGACTAAGCACAGAAAACAAATTTCCACTAGAAGAATACAGGTTCTTGGATCATCATGCATGAACTAGGCACAATATAACTACCTACATTATATCATATCATGAACTAGGCACCGAAAACAAATATCCACCTGCATTATGAACAATAAACAAAGCTAATGAGAAAAAGGTCATACATCATAGTGCTTCTTGATCCCCTTTTCACTGCTCCCACAAGCCTCAGCAAGCGCCTTGCTAATCAAAGTGTCGCCAATGCCGAGTTCCAAGCCTTCATGCGCCGGAGCGATCCTATTAGCCGAGAGATAAACCGCCAGGAGCAAATCCTCCGGCGTGGTGTGGATCACAGTCCTCAACATATTACACACTATATCCGTAATCACAATCCTCCCACTATTCTTTTCAATTAAATCAAAAGCCAAAGCAACAAACATAAACGGAACCCTCTCGCCTTTGCCCCAATTCTCCATCGCACTCGGGTCAAACTCCAACGCCTTCTTCTTCAGCAGCTCAATCCGGCTCGTCAATTGAGCCGTCCGCTCGCCGCGCGCGGCTTCTTCGGCGTCGGTTCCACCTTGCCCGCGTCTTCTTGAGCTTCTTTCACCTTGGCGGGGCTCGGAGTAGGAGAAGCCTCGTCGGATTTGGGGCTTTCTTTAGGGGCCAGCGGGGTTTTGCTTTTCTTGGGAGAAGTGGAGGGCTTGTTCTATCCAACATAAACGTAATATTTTTTCCGATCACATAGTTTTTATGACATTTTGAGTCATCATCAAGAAAAATATATTGGATCGTTTTCTCTTCTTTAATCACAAGATTGTTAGAAAAAGAACAAAATACGACTGAAAAACATCCTATATGTACCATGTTAGTTCTTAACGACAAAACCCAATAGAGGTTTCTTTAACTACAATTTTGAATTCTGAGTTGCGTGGGTAGAACAGCGCATTAGTTGGTACAGAGACGATGAGGCACGCTAAGTAGCCACTTCAAAACGCTACAATAGGTTTAGAGGCTCATCGGTTCAAATCATGCATTTTTCTTGTGAATCAGGGACTCATTAAACGCTACTACTACTACATATAAATTTAGGCAACATGTGATCTTATATGTCTAGATATATAATGGTAAACATTCAAATCTTGGATTGGGACTCCTTGACCAAAATTCTTGGTCCAAAGGATCAAGACAAGACCTCTCATCCCTTCAAGCAAGAAACGTGTCGTCTTACTGCGATAAGGGTATGTGTGAAAATGATGAAAATCAATATCAGATTGCGACATTTATATTTCTCACAGAATATTATGCCTTAAAATGCATAGGTGAACTCTTCTTAAAAGGAAACATAATGTAGATCCATATCAAAAATAAATAAATAAATCAACTAGATCTTTCTCACATATGATCTGTGTGGTAGACTGGTAGCCAAGACAACTTAGTATTCTGTCATAGATAGATGCAGAAATATTCGGGAGACAAAAGAAAACGGAAAAAGGAAAAAGAATAGTTCATATCAGCTATAGCCCATATGTAAGCAACGATAATCTCAATGTTTGGCACCATATTATCAGTGCAGCACGTCCAAGGATTGCAATTGAGAGCTCTTGAATTGGTTAAAACTTAAAACCTACAGGTCTACAATGGAATATCTACTCACTTGGGTTGTATGTTGTATCAACACAGCTACCGGTCTTTACACAAAACTCTTGTTCCTAGTCTTCATCTTCCTTGTCATCTTGGTGGTTAGAACTTTTGTTAGATTGAGCAGTATACATCTCAGCAACCTGAAGTTCAGAATGAAGTCTGTGAGTTTCAAAATGTAACTGTCTCAAACAGTTGATTAAATAATCAGAAGATCAGAGCCTTTTCACCTGCTCAGATGATGAAGCTTCCTCCGGTTTTTTATCTTCCCTAACACGAACAAGGCGTGGAAATCGAAGAGAAATACCCTAATCATGGCAGATGAAGAAAATACACCATTCAACTTTTATCCACAAAGGTAAAGTAGAGTAATGTGCCAAAAAGTAATATAATGTACACTTATATCCAAATGAAACTCGTTCAACCTTGTTAGCATCCACTATGCCTACTGCAGCACGATACACAGGACTAATAGTCAAGTCAGCGGCTTTCACCTCCCAAACCTGGAAGAAAATCAAACAGGCACATGATGAGAGGACTCAACAAGTCTCCCTCCAACCAAAAGGTTGTAGTTTACAAATGTAATTTCCTTAATATAATCAATTTGACAAAGCTGTATATGACTTCTATAATTTTATTTGCCTTCTATTTTTACATCAGATGATCTCTTATTGTCATTACACATACTGAGGAGTGGGGGGAGGGGAACCCTTAATCTGACAGAACTATCCCACATTAGATTCAGTATCGTTTTTAGAAGCTTTCCATAATTTGTGCAATTGATCGGACTGATAGTATGAGAATGAGGAAAAATGGTGTTATTAATTTGTTCATATGCTAGTCGTCTACTCAATTTGAACTGTCAAATATCCAAATGCATCTGTAAGGTGAACCACATATCTTATTAAGGCAAGATACACCATAATCAAATCATCAATTTTTTTGAAGAACGAAAATTTAACAATCTGTAAATCTAACAAATCTGTTTACTTTCCATATTTTTACTGTTCATTAAAGGTATACATCCTTTCAGGAAAAAAAAAAAGGAAAAAAAAAGGAAAAAAAAAGCGAGCTATCAATAGGCAAGAATATATACATCTATATAGACACACACACACACACCATTAAAAAGCCTTGCATTAAAGTTATTTTTCAAATAGTAAAATCAGCATTCAAAAGTCAAAAATTACTAAACTGCAATCTGCACAAAATAAATAAGCTGGGGAACAAAAGCAAAGTGCAGAGGGAGTTAAATCAAAAGTTAAAACAAAAAGGCAATGTTCAATACCTGACTGGGTTCAAACCATACATCTGGAGTATTAGCATTACTTGTGTCTGCATAGCTATAGTATGTCTGTAATTGACAATAATATAAGTATATTAGCAAGCAAGAGAATCAAAAGAACCAAATACAGAAACAGTCTTCACCGGAAACACAAACTGGAAGAGAGAACCACAGACCTTAGGTTTGGGTATCACTTTTTCACGCAGGCTGACAGAACGTTCTTCAAGCACAGCTTCAGAAAATCCAGTGCCTGTATCATGTCCAGATATCAGGTAGAATGATCAATAATAGTCAAAAGGGACTTGGTAAACTCACTGAAAAGGTAATCAAAGTATAGAAAACTTGCAGTTACCTATTTTACATATGCTTTGAAATTCTTCATTACCGCTATCATAGCAAGCAAGGAGAAAGGCGCCATAGACACCTAAAGAAGGCCAGGGCATCATTACCACCACCATCTTGTCATTGAACTTAAGGCGTTGTGACAGTTTAAAAAAGAAATAGCAAAGCCCATACATTGACGACAGACATGAAGGGTGCAAATGACTGCTGAACTAAGATTTCCATCCGTACATTTTGGAGAAAGGGATGAGATTTTAACTATTCAATTTCATAAAAGCAGACATTTGTCTGGATGGTACCACTTCATCCAACTAAAATTTCTATTAATTTACAGTTACCTGTACGTTTGCCCCGACCATGGAAAGCAGCAATAGGTACCAAGTCCAGTGAGTCCCCAAAACTGCCCGGAAGAGCAAACAAAATAAGCCGAAATTCATAAATGTCAGGATTAGAAATAAGACAATTTTTATTATACCATTTACCTATCCATGTAATCTTTCTTCAATTTCAGCCAGTTCAGCGACCGCTTTGAAGGCTCATAAGTAGCATCTTTGTTTAATGTTTTGATTATCAAACCCTCAGAACTGCGTACCAGGATGAAGAAAGAGACTGACTGTTCAAAAAAATGTGTTTGCAGATAAAAATAAACTGGGAAATTATTTGGCCAATGCAAAACAAATAATGACACTTCAGCACAACTAATGTAAGAAACCTTGATCAATCTGTACGGAAGTCTATTGCTATTATTATTTTCCACCATGAAATGCATTTCCACAATCTCAACCCTATATGACACAATGCAGCATAAACGGATTTCCAGTTCATATCCACTTACCCACTTGAACATCAAAAGCACAAAGTGCATACCTTGAATTAACGGCGGCATCAAGAAACTTCTGTATTTCATCAATATCCTTTGAGGTTATTGCTGTGGCAAACTGAAAAACTCCAGCTTCTTCCTTGAAAGAGTCATAAAGATGCTACACAAGGCCACAGACCCACGTGTATGAATACACACCTTTTAGCATTATGGCATAAAAAGTGTGGAAAATAGGTAAGCTGACATTAGAGATCCACCTTATAGTCTAGACCTAGAGTACTAAGAATTATCATTTGGAACATATGAAGTGAGACTATGGGCAATGGATCCCTTCTACTAATTTCACTGGCATCAACATAACAAGTGAATGATACTATCTCGCATTGAAAAAAAACGTTGTCTATCTTTTATTTTACTCAACACTCCCATGAAAAAGAATGTTCCCTATCAGAACAAGGCATCATCCTCTGCAACTCGTAAACTACTAAAACGGCAAAAGGCAACAACAGGTTTGGTACTTCATACATACATAGATACATAAAAACAAGACTTTATTGACATAAAAAAATAAAAAAATAAAAGACAATTACATAGAAGTAACAAGATATCCACCAAAAGATCAGCACAATAACTTCTACAGCTCATAGAAATATAATCTTTTTATATAATTTTAGCATTAATAACTTCTATAATAGAATAATCAGCAGAATATTCATAAGAAAATTAGGCATAGCATTACATGTTGTATCAAATATACCCAAATTGATTAGGTACCATTCAAAATATATCCCTGCTGTAAATATTTGGATATATCTCAACATTGTGCTCTACAATTAGAACATATGATAATTTCAACATTCTAACTTACTCTTGATCAAACATAACAAATATAAACCCTCTCAGAGAAAATCAACTTCCAATACATCTTAATTGCACTAAGTAGTGAATTTTGGTATCAATTATTATAATCTACAGTAATAATGAAAAATATATTTCATTCAATACGCATCCTGGTTTCCATGATGATAATTCCTACAAAAACACATATCCCAGAGTTGACAAGTAGCCATAAATTGTAAATGTTAATAATAGAGAAAACCCCTACCTCTCTACGAACTTTGAGCTGCTCTTGTGTAAGTGGTTGACCATTGTGAAACAATATATCAAAAGCAAATATGCAGACCTCAATCTTAATATCGCTGATGCTCACATTTTTACGGGCTCGAGTGCTAAGTACCTGCCATGCCACTTACCCGTAAATATGCTTTCCAGCTTGACTCAGCAATTATCAAGAGTAAATACTGTCTTCTTGTAGACTAGAACCATTTAGCATAAAATAAATATAATTAATTGAAATTATTAGAAACTACTAATAAACCTTATACAGTTATAATATTAATAAATACATAGTTATGATGTTTCAGTGAGTTAATGTCTACATAGTTATATACATAATTCACTGTTTCCATGATAAAAGAGTTTACCACTATTCATAGATCCTCAAACTTTTTTTTAGGCACATACCTAATCATTCCGCATGTGTTCTTCACAAGAGCATCTAATATATAAAATCACCCAATTCTAATATGTAATGACTTATGTCATTGCATAGATATAATATATATATATATATATATATATAATACGATCAGAAAACATTTGAGAGGCTTTTTGAGATGAGAACAATCTGGAGTTTGATGTATTTTACCTGGAAGGGTAGAATTTTGTTATTTTCACGGTCATAGGCAACCAATTCACAGTCTAAGACAAATGATTTTACAGACGACTTCTTTAACCTGCAACTGACTTGAAACATTAGCAACTGAAAAGTTGAGAGACAATTAGAGTACCAAATAACATGATGCCAACACCAGAGCTCCCTCCTGATGAATAAATTACTTTTCAAAAACTAACTACACAGGTTACAAGAAAAATTCTAAACACGGTTCACCAGACTGCAAACACCAAGTCAGGCACTCATTTGTTTACATAAAACCAGCCCTACAGAGTCTTTTCAGAGATCTCAGACATTTTCTTGAATTGATGTGTTAATGTTTTATATGGAGTTAAGTCAGTTAACTACATTAGTGGGGTCAAAGTAAAAGAAAATGAACCCAAAACTTGTTTGCTTAACCATTGATCACCTAATTATCCAACATATGATTTTGGGTTCACACACCAACAAATGCAATTGCTATTCAGTTATTACCATATGGAGATGTCAAACTAAGGAATCTATACTAGAGCCAACTTCCTCGAGTTTTCCTCTCAGACATGATTTGAATATGATATAGCACAGGACCAACCAAAGAGCCTACCTTGACACTGTAACTGCAACATCAGGGAACTTTCCAGTGTTCCGTTCAGCATTTCGACTGTATATCTCAACAGAACCATCCTCCATGTAATGTATCTGTGCAGTAGCAAGTTAGGGAACAAGAGTGATATAGGAGAACAAATTAAAAGTTGAATTTATTTATGAAGTGTCACCTGCGCACGTTCTCCATCATACTTGTATTCGCAGGTATATTCTGTATCCTGAAACTTTTGTACAATCTCAGATACCCCTTTACTTGGCTTTGCAAGCATAGGTCCAACTGGGATACCCAAAGTAAAACTACATGTTTTTGAAAGATTCCAAACACCACCACTCAGAAGGGCAGGGATGATCCTATCGTAGACAGGAAGCAGAGAGTACGCTTGTTTAACAATCCTTGCAGCCTGACCAAAACATACAAGAAGAAAAGTGAAACATTTGATGACAATCCAGTTCAACTCGTAATGGTCCAAAATTTTGAATTTCTTGTATGATCACAAGAATCAACCCTAGTGATACAGTAGCCAAAAGTTTTATCTAAAAGAGAAACATACAAGAAACAATGAATCTAAGAATACATGAATTTCTCATTACAAGAATACAAACTCACCTCTTCTAAAGGAGACTGAATTTCAGGAGGTGGTGTAGAATGTTCTTCAGTATAGACGGCAGCTTGTCCCAGTGCGGCCAAAAGAGTTTGCTCTGCTAATCCAATTCGCAACTTCGACTACAAGACAAAGCCCTCAATGCTTACAATAGGCTAAAAGGAATTAACAACTGAGATCTAGTGTATAAGACCAAATGGCAACCTGAAGCAAACGGATCAAATACTTAGGTTCACAGTCAGCGGCAGCAACAAGAAGTGCCTTCATATGGTTCTTTTTCTTCTCCTGGCTATCCTTCCCAGATTCCTATGAATTTCAAGAGCAAGGGAAATTATTTACAACATAGTATTTTGCAATCTCAAATATTATATATATATATATACACGGAGCCGTTTGAGAGCGGACGTCCGCACGGCTCTTAAAGTGCGGACGTCCCTCCGTTCGCCACCGTATGGCGCGCCTCCACCCCAACGGACTCCAGCAGCGTCCCCGACCACTTTCCATCCCCGGCCAGTCCGCCGAATTCCAGTTTTCCGGCGAGATCGACTTTATTTGAAGTTTTGGGTGATCTGGCCAGAAAACTGAAATTTGGCCGACTCGCCGGTGAGGGAAAGTGTTCGGGGATGCTGCTGGATTCTGCTGGGGTGGAGGCGCACCCTCGCCGGCGTTGTATGGTGGCGAACGGAGGGACGTTCGCACTTTAAGGCCGGTGCGGACGTGCGCCTCTGATCCGGCCTGTATATAAATATATATATATATATATACACACACATACACATATCCTTCCATCAGTAAGCTGAGAGCCAAATAACCTAAGAGCAGTTTATAAGACAAATACCTCAACATAACTGTTAACCTAATCAGTTTCTATAAAGTCTTTGTATTTCCAGAATGGTTTCAGACAGTAACAATAAGTTTTCATTCATAAACTATGTGAAGAAACAACAGTGTACATATGGATCAGAAACCCCACTTTAGCTTTCAAAAGCCATACATTCCAATTAGGTATTGTTTCCGGTTTAACTAGGAAGGAAAACATCTTCCACTACAAATTATTATTTGACAAGCAAAGAAACTGAAAAGTGTGGTGTTGAGGGAAATAACAGAAGTCTTGGAGGCAATTGAAGCAGATTTTATAAAAAGAGTTGGCAATCCCACCTTCTTTTGCACTCCGTGTCCAACAAATCCCAACAAAATGCATGCTTAAAGAGATCAATATAAAAAGCAAAGTAATGTAGCATAGTGCAGAAAAAGGTCACAGTAGTAGTAAAAGAGCAATATAGAAATTGTCTTTCCATTTCCAGTTTCTAACATAAACCAGCCCATCAGAAAACAAGAAGGGGTATCCAAATAATGTTTTGACACTAACATTTCAGATTTAAGCTATACAAGTGTGAAGATAGATCACCTTAGCAAGGGCGCGAAATGTGTTGAAAACCTTAGTGACAGTCAATGGTTCAGGCTTCCGCATCATTTTCTGTTGTGAACGGCTATTCTGTGCAACAATACCCAAGTCGCCTTCTGCCTATCAAGTTGAAGGCCATTGATTATTAACAGAACCAAATTAAGGAAGTACAATCATATATTAGAAATAAGTCGCATGCAAGGAGCCATCAAACTATAAGAATAGCACCAGCACCATAATACAAGGAATGCAATGCTACTCAACAAGATATAAATCAAATGACTCAAACTAAGTAGAACATAAGCTTCTTGAGTTTCTTGAATCTTGGATCATCTTCCTACATTACATTTTATCATGGACTAAGCACCCAAAACAAATTTCCGCCAAGAAGAATAGCACCCGCACCATAATATAAGGATTTCAATGCTACTCAACAAGATGTAAATCAAATTACTCAAACAAAGCAGAATACAAGTTCTTGGATCATATTCCTACATTATATCATATCATGAACTAGGCACAGAAAACAAATATCCACCTACATTATCATGAACAATAAGAAAGCCAATGAGGAAAGGAACATACATCATAGCGCTTCTTAACATCCTTCTCACTCTTCCCACAAGCCTCAGCAAGTGCCTTGATAATCGAAGCGTCCCCAATGCCGAGCTCCAAGCCTTCATGCGCTGGAGCAATCTTATTAGCCGAGAGATAAACCGCCGCGAGCAAATCCTCCGGCGTGGTGTGGATCACAGTCCTCAACATATTACACACAATATCCGTAATCACAATCCTCTTACTCTCCTTGTCAATCAAATCAAAAGCCAAAGCAACAAACATAAACGGAACCCTATCGCCTTTGCCCCAATTCGCCACCGCACTCGGGTCAAAGTCCAACGCCTTCTTCTTCAGCAGCTCAATCCGACTCGTCAATTGAGCCGTCCGCTCCTCCGCTCCGTTCGCCGCGCGCGGTTTCCTCGGCGCCGGTGCCGGCTTGCCGGCGTCTTCTTGAGCTTCTTTCACCGTTTCCGGTTTGGATTCCGCGGCGGGGCTCGGAGGAGCAGAAGCCTCGTCGGATTTGGGGTTTTCTATGGGGGCCGGTGCGGTTTTGCGTTTCTTGGCGGCGGCGGCGCGTGCGCCGGACATGAGCTTGTCGAAGGCGGAGGGTGGGCGCGAGGCGGACATGACGCGATTAGGGTTTAGGGAAATCGGAGAGGGGAAGAAGAGAGAGGAGGAGGAGGGGCGGAGAGAGAGAAGAGAAGAGTGTAGAAGAAGGCAAGAAGAGCATGAACGCAGTGGGTGTGAGAGTGAGAGCATAAGGCAGCGTTTTGTAGACAAGAGACCCAGTCTTGGTTAGTCTCTCTCTGCCCTTTAGGGCTTTTAGGGAGTTTAGGATATGGCGGGAAGCTTTATATTATAGAAAATGCACAAAATACAACTGAAAAATAAATACCTACAAATTTACACTCTAAACAGTGTGTGTGACAAATTGATCAAAATTGAAGAAGGGCAAGATATTTTGGAGAATGATCTCTGATGGAGTAAACTAGATGCCAAGGAATTTACTCATATTATGAAACTTGTTTTGTGTAAAATGTGAGTAAGAGTTATGTTTATTAAAGGTTCGGAAGAAAGTAATCATTTAAGCATACATTTTAGTTTAAAAGAGCAATATTTCTTCTAATCACATAGTTTTTATGACTTTTCAAGTTATCTCCAAGAGATATATTTAGGTCACTTCACTCATTGCCGATTGGTTTTGGATGTGAACCTCAGATTACTTTATCATGGTATCAAAGCGGGTTACCCACGTCCACATGTGAATGCGTGACGGTCACACGAACACTACGTCACTTTAAATGTTGTTCACGCAACGGCTTGAAAATTCACCACATGTGCGGGGGCGTGTTGAGATATAAATTCCAAAATGAGACTTTACTTGTGGTTTATAAAGGTTTGGGTCACTCCACCCATTACCAATTGGTTTTAGATGTGAATCTCAGACAACTTTATCAATCAACTATATATCGATTCCACAGCTCATGAGTCTGAAGAGAAACCCTTGTCCACCATTTGTTGAACAAGATAGCATCATTGCTCGCACGGTCTATAATTGTATTATCACATGTGCAAGCATTTGGAGAAAAGCCTTTAGATTCCATATATGTAAGCAACTCTACTGCTTCACTTATCAGCACCTCTTTAGATGCAGATCAAAGATCGATCCACAAAGACTCAAAGCCTCATTGGACTCACACACACAGTACGTACTAGATGGAGAAGAAGATAGCATTGTACTGGAGGGTGACTAGCAATCTAGCATATATCAAATGAGCAAAGACCCCAAAATGAGTCCATACAATGCTTTCAATACAAAAGAAAACCTAGGCGTTACAAGGAAACAAACAAAAACGACATATAACAAAAGTATCAATAGATAAAATTGATCGAGAAGCAAGGCCGGGAGGATTAATATCTATACAAATCTTAGAAATTGGAGAATATAAGTTGTAGATCAGCTGAAAGAAAACTCAATAATGCATGGCCATTCATAAGGATAATGTGTGTTCATTGTTGAGCTAGGAGAACTCATGAAGAAAACTGGGCACAAAATCTTGTGAAAGTTTTATGATATATTTTCTTGATTGACAAAGAGATTACAGATCTACTCTTTTTATAGAAGAGAGAGATAGAACAGACATGTACAATACATAAAAGAGAGATATAACAGACATGTACAATATAGAAGAGAGAGATAGAACAGACATGTACAGTAGAAAGTAAGACATGAAAATATCCAAAGGACAATAGACCTCTACTTCCAATACTCCTCCTCAAGCTGGATTAAGGGAATTCATTGAGCCAAGCTTGCTCAAGAGTCAATGAAATTGAGCAGCGGAAAGAGACTTGGTAAAGATGTCAGCCAATTGGTCTTGGCTGCGAATGTAATGTGTATCAATAACCTTGGACTGAACTTTAGCTCGTATATAATGACAATCGACTTCAATATGCTTGGTTCTCTCATGAAATACAAGAATAGAGGCAATGTGCATTGCAGCTAGATTATCACAATAAAGAGATATGGGTTGGTTGCTAGGGGATCCCAAATCAGACAACAATCCCTTTAACCAAATAAGTTCGCAAGCAATAGAAGCCATAGCTCGATATTCTGCTTCAGCACTAGAACGAGCAACAACAGTTTGTTTCTTGCTTCTCCAACTGACCAAGTGACCACCTACAAAGGTACAAAAACCTGTAGTGGACTTACGATCAAGAGAATATCCTGCCCAATCAGCATCTGTGTAGCCCATGATGTCAGTATGACCATTTGGTTTCATTAAGATTCCTCTCCCAATAGATCATTTTAGGTAGCGAAGGATGCGCTTGACAATATGAAGATGTGCCATGGTAGGAGTATGCATAAACTGACTCACTATACTTACTGCATAAGTTATATCAGGTCGAGTGATAGTAAGATAGATAAGTTTACCCACAAGCCTTTGAGAAAAGCTGATATTTGGAAGAGACTCACTGGAAACATCCAACTGAAACTTGTTGTCGAGGGGGGTGCTGGCAAGCCTGATATCCCACTTACTGTCAAGGGGAGTACTGGTAGGCTTGCTATCTCACATTCCTGCATCTTTCAACAGATCAAGAGTATACTTTCTTTGATTGAGAAACGACCCTTTGTGAGACGTGGCCATCTCTATACCCATGAAATACTTAAGGAGCCCAAATCCTTAATAGCAAACTTGTTATGAAGAGATTGTTTGAGAACATTAATCTCTTCAAGATTATCACCTGTCACAATCAAATCATCAACATAAATGAGCACAACAAGCTTACTAGTTGAACCAATCCAAACAAATAGAGAGGAATCATCATTGCTCCTACGAAAACCAACTTCTTCAAGGACTGAACTAAGCTTGGCATACCATGCACGTGGAGATTGTTTTAAGCTATAAATTACCTTATGAAGTCTACACACCACATCCGGATCATGAGATTGAGAATGACCAGGAGGAAGCTTCATATACACCTCCTCTTCGAGATCACCATGTAAAAAAGCATTTTTTACATCCATTAAGTAAAGAGGCCAAGAATGGTTCACTGCAACTGATAGCAAAACTCATTTTCGCAACAGGAGCAAAGGTCTCCTTGTAGTCTACTCCATAGGTTTAAGTAAACCCATGAGCTACCAATCGTGCCTTATGTTTATCCACACTCCCATCTAAATGAAACTTGGTCTTATAAACCCATCTACTACTAACAGTCTCCTTCCCTTTAGGAAGCTTTACCACACTCCATGTCTTATTTCCATTAAGAGCATGAAGCTCATCAACCATAGCTTGCCTCCACACATCATGATTAGTGGCTTCCTAAAAACTTTGATGTTCATGATTATTATCAAGAGTACTCAAAAAGGCAGAGTGAGCAGAAGAGAACCTTTTTAAGAGATGAAGGCAGTCATTGGATACCTCGCAACATTTGTCATATAATCCTTAAGTTTTGCTGGAAGACCTCGTACTCGATTTCTACAAGGTACAACTGGAGGTGAAAGAAGCAGCTCAACAACAGGTTGCACAAGTAATTCAGATTGATCAACATCTGGATCAAGAGGCACTGCCTGAACTTCCGAAACTGGAGCAGTAGGATGAGAAGGTTGACTGGAATCCCTAACAACCGGATGACTGAAACTTGAAGCTGGAACTGGAGCAGTAGGATGGAAAGGATGTCTGCTATCCTCATCTACAGGAAGATTGGGTGTTGGAAATAGATCAAATAACGACTCCCCCTGATTGTAACCATCTGATTTCCCAACAAAGAAAGGAGTATTCTCATCAAATCTAACATCTCTGGAAACAATAATCCTTCTAGAAGAAAAGTTGTAGCATTTGTACCCCTTTTGAGTGGATGATGAATACCCAAAAAACACACACTTTTCGGCCCGACGATCAAGTTTCCCTCTTTTATTAGCTTGTATGTGAACAAAACAAACACAACCAAACACTTTCATGTGTGAGATATCAATCTTTCTACCTTTCAACACTTTAAGAGGAGATTTGCCACCAAGCACTCTACTAGGTAATCGATTAATGAGATAAGTGGCAGTGAGCACACTTTGAGACCAAAAGATCTTTGGTAAATTCATTTGAAACATTAGAGCTCTTGTTTTCTCAAGGAGATCCCGATTTTTTCTTTCAGCAATTCTATTCTGCTGAGGAGTACTAGCACAACTAGTTTGATGTAGAATTCCATGTGCACTCAAGTATTGACACATTTATTAGACATATACTCAGAATCATTATCAGATCTTAAAACATGAATAGCTGATGAGAATTAGGTCTGAACAAGATTATGAAAATCCTTAAAAACATTCAGAACTTCACTTTTGAATTTCAAAAGATATAACCAAATAATCCTTGTAAAATCATCAACAAAGATTATAAAATACTTAAAACTATCATGTGACTCAAGAACAGGACCCCAAAGATCAGAATGAACAATTTCAAAGGGTTTATGAGCCCTTGATAGAGAATTTGGAAAAGACAATCTGGAAGATTTTGACAAATGACAAACATCACATTGTTTGTCTGATTTGCACATATTTGGAAACAAACATGACATCACCTTTTCAAATGGATGAGTCAGGCGTTGGTACCATAGATTATGATCTTGTATAGAACTTAAGCCAACTTGAAAACTCTTGGAAGCAAAAGAAGTTTTGGACAAATAGTAAAGACCATTCAAAAGGAAACCTTCACAAATTGTTTTCTTGGTGATGATATCTTGGAATATGACATTATAAGGAGAAAAAAATAATAAGACACTTTAAAGTGTTTGTAATTCTTCCAACAAATAAAAGCTGAAAGGGAAAAGAAGGAACATACAGAGTAACTGACTCTATAAGATTAGAAAACAATGTAATTTTTCCTTTTCCCAAAACAGAGGCACCATGGCCATTTGTAAGAGACACTTTTGAAGGAATGGGAAATTGTTTAAAATCATGTTGTTTTGGCTACGATCCTCAGCGTGCGGAGCGGAGGTGAATAGCGAAAAAAGAGAAAGGGGGAATGTTGCGGGTGTGCCACCTCGCGGACGAGGAAAATGTCTTGACTTCTTGAATCAGGCAGAAAGGGGTTCCAGGTGCCACCTCAGATGAGGAATTTACGAGCACAAGGCGGTCGATACTCACGGCGACGTGAGCAGAGCAACTATAGGGAAATCAAGAGGGGTTGTGTGTGTTTTGCTTCAACGAGGAAGAAGAAACAAAGCTCAGAGGAGCGTTGGAGATTCGACTGGGTCGACGATTTTAACAAGGTTGAAAAATTTTGTTTGAATAAGTTGTGTATGTTGAGAGAGAGAGTTTTCTATAAGCCTTCGAGCCTCTTATATAGTGGGAGCTCGACTTGTAGCAGAAGAAAGATAATTATAGAACCCAAATCGGACTTCTACAACGTAAAGCATAAAGACACTATTCTTCCCATGCAGACCAATCCTTATGTGACACATATCCAGTTCGCACACTCTAGTTAGAATAGTTCACTGCTTCCGTGTTTCGCAATCATAGACTCTCATGCAAATTAGAATTAGGAGCAATCCTTATCCCGCGGGGTGTCACAGTCCATGTAGAAAACTAATAGCTCGCGCAGACCGCGGACTCTTGAATCTCAATTTCACCTCGCGGGCTATTGCAGCTCGCGGACCAAAAGAAGATTTTTTAATTAATAAGGGCCACAGGGATTGGCCCAAAGCGTGTCAAAAACTGGTAAAAGTCTAAAACGATTATAAGGGTTCTCGTGGACTCCGCATATGTCTACCTCGCGAACTAATGAGCCGGTTCGCCAGCTCGGCTAGATGTATTCCGCCTCGCCTAAGCGAAGTCAACAAGCAATTCATTCCGCGAGAAGGCATGTCGTTCGAACTGTGTGTTCCGCGTGAAACGCGCGAGCTCGCGAGATCCCCACTCCGC
The DNA here is from genome assembly GCA_034370585.1 of Fragaria x ananassa. NCBI lineage: Eukaryota > Viridiplantae > Streptophyta > Magnoliopsida > Rosales > Rosaceae > Fragaria > Fragaria x ananassa. Next base: position 20,792,708 of record CP139765.1, on the reverse strand, counting down.
GCGAAGTCATTTTGCGTGCAAGCTTTGTTTTGTGCCTGAAGGCGCGTGAGATCTGTAGCCCGCGCTGAGTCATTCCACGCGCGGACTTTTTTAACTCAGCTCGCGTGGTCTTGTTGGCGGGCCATTATTTGTGAACTTAAAGAGAATTGGGCTCGCCGGTATGACATTGACCAAGAATTTAATTAATATTCATATAGACAATTATTATTCAGTAAAATATTAATTTGGGCGTAAACATTGCCCCCTAGCCTCGAAGTCTTGAATATCAAGAATGACTGAAGAGGGTTATGTTCATGCTGCTCCAAAGCCACTGGATTGGCTCGGGTCACAAAATGAGTGAGTTGAGAAGCCTGTGAATATGCCTTGAAACCTAAGCACCCAACAAGGCATTGTAGCAAAGTTGTTGTATGGCTCGCCTAGTGCCATAGTAAACTGATAAACTTGTCATAACGAGGCACCTTGGACTTGGACTTCAAATGCATTCGCCTGCTCTTCTTAGAAGACATGCACACACCGCGAGCGAATGTAGTTCGCATGAATATCACTTAACTGGAGCAGACGTTTGTGTTGACTAGATTCCAAAAATAGCCCTTCGTAAATCTTGGCGTTGGCGAGCCAACTTTTTGATAATCATAGAGTGACATTGGCCATATACTTCGCTGCCCTCAATTGCGAACCAATGAAAGACAAACAAAAGTATCGGCGAACGGCCTAAATTTTTTGGCCATGTTCTTTGCTAGCTGGTCATGTACCTTGCTGCCCCCTTAGCGCGAACCAAAGAGAAGGGTCGGCGAATGGCTACATAAAAGTAGCGAACCAACTTTGAAGTTTTAAAATTTGGTCATGTACTTCGCTGCCCCTAGTGCGAACCAAACAAAAACAAACAAAAGGAGTCGGCGAACTGCCGTATAATGATGGCGAACACTTTGAAAACTTGGAGGCCACATGGATTAGCCTAAATAATAACTAAGACACTTGAAAAAGGTTTAAAGTCTGAAATAACTGGAACACATACTCTAATGTGCCCCCTAGTTTTGATGTCTATTCGCCGATGTTGAGAAGAATGAAAGACATCAAAACTTTAGCATGCCTCCCAGTGAGGAAAACGGGCGACGAGGTCATGAAAACACTTTGAAAAAGGCAACGTGCGAATCTGTGCCTATCCTGACATGTCTGCATTCGAACTGTCATAAGTCTCTCCAAGAATGGTTGAATGACGAACCGTAAAATCCTCTGGAAAGTAGACATCCAGGGCTTTCTGTTGATGTAAGGCGCGCCAGCTAGTTCTTCCTGGATTAGTCCATTTTAATCGGTGAAGTCGACTGTTCAGTAGTGGCTGTTGCAACTTGCAGCATTGTAATTTGTCTTGACTTCGCTGGCAGCAATTCAAGGCATATGGAATGTCAATTGTCGTTAAGCCTCAGGGATAGGCTTCTAGGAAAAGTTCAAGCCTGATATAGACAAGAACATTGTCCAACATTTCAGCAAGACCAAGGATCTCTTTTTGTGGTTTTTGGCTATTTGATTTTTTTTTAATGCGAGAAAGAAAGAAATTGAAATAAAAACGGAAGTAAAAGCTGAATTAAAAGCCATGAGTAATGAAGAGATCATAGCTTGATTAGTGATCCCTCATTAGGCCACGGGGGAGGCCACCAATGCTTCACTCCAAGTCTCGACGTCGTTATGTTTCCAACGTGAGACTGTCACTGTTGAAAATGTCTAGGTGTTGAGCAGAGTTGTCCCGCGTCAACTTGAAAATTTGGGCATGGTATTTTGTAGGGTACGTCTCGTTGCCCCTCATGTATCCTTATATGTTAACCAAGCAAGATCTTCAACTGCATCCTCGTGGATCTTATGCTGTTGAGATATGCCTTGGTGCCGACTATCATATCGTAATGCATGGTCTTATCAGGTTTAGCCATGCATTGATCATGGAAGAGAACCACTGGCTGGTCTCTTTTCACCTTATCAAAAGCTTTACTAGGATTGAACTCTTGTGGCATATGATTATGAAACATATGCACCAACATATAGTCTTCATCGTATTCATCATAAGTTGGTTCTGTGTCAAAATCACATGCAGAATCAACAAAGGTCGGTAGCTCGACCTTCTTTGCAACCATAGGCATGCAGAGACTCCAAGTATATTGGAAAGTGAAGCCGCAGATCGGCCTACTGCCAAACCATGTATAGTTAGGCGTATCATGATCTCAGATTGGCGAAGCGGACTGAGTCATCTCGCTGGTGAATATAAGATTGGCGAGATGAACCTTTAGGAGAAGCGGACTCCGCCAGCCTTGGCGCCCCGCATGTGCATGCTGAAGCGGAGACTCAAGAGATGCTGGTCCATCTTCAGTTCGCTTGTCATGAATTAATAGAGAAAACAGGCGAGCTCCGCCTTGCCCCCCATGCGACTGACCTGTGTCCACATATACATCTCGCATGGGAATGTTGACGTATGGGTCACCTTTTATGCGAACTTATGGTTCGCCATCATCATTATTGCGCGAACCAATTTCTGCTTCTAAGATGGATTGTTCTGTCCTATCTTCCAGTTCATTTTTTTGAGGAACACTGTGCGAGATGGGATTATTATCTATAATCTCGCCGGCCTCGACCCCAAGTTCTTCGTCATCATTGATGGACAAAATGATTTCTTCTTTGGGCGTAGGTTCATCCAAAAGAAAATCTTCACCGCCAGATTGGCTGCTAGGCAGTTCAATCTGTTTTGCAGGGTCAGTGAGTTTGTTATGATTGGGCTCCCAAAGAGCTCTGTTTTGCTTGACATGTTCAGTTAGGTCAGCAACACTTTGTTGAGTGGCCAGACCCTGCTCAGCGACACTTTGTTGAGTGGCCAGATTCTAACTTTTGAGTTCCGCAAACATCTGAAAGATTTGTTCCAAAGAAGGAACATATCACATGTCTTGGGTTGATTGAGAGCTTGCCATGTCGCGGAATAGCAGGTTTTCTTGGCTTCCCTATGATGTCTCTCTTATACACCATGTTCCACTGGGCGTGCCAATGTTTTGGCCACGATCCTCAGCGTGCGGAGTGGAGATGAATAGCGAACAAAGAGAAAGGGGGAGTGTTGCGGGCGTGCCACCTCGCGCAGGAGGAAAAGGTCTTGACTTCTTGAATTAGGCAGAAAGAGGTTCCAGGTGCCACCTCAGATGAGGAATTTACGAGCACAAGGCTGTCGATACTCACAACGGCTTGAGCAGAGCAACTATAGGGAAATCAAGAGGGGTTGTGTGTGTTTCGCTTCAACGGGGAAGCGGAAACAAAGCTCCGACTGGGAGCGTTGGGAGATTCGACTGGGTCAACGGTTTCAACAAGGTTGAAAGGTTTTGTTTGAATAAGTTGTGTGTGTTGAGAGAGAGAGTTTTCTGTAAGCCTTCGAGCCTCTTATATAATGGGAGCTCGACTTGCAGCAGAAGAAAGATAATTATAGAACCCAAGTCGGACTTTTGCAACGTAAAGCATAAAGACACTATTCTTCCCATACAGACCAATCCTTATGTGACACATATCCAGTTCGCACACTCTAGTTAGAATAGGTCACTGCTTCCGTGTTTCTCAATCATAGACTCCCATGCGAATTAGAATTAGAAGCAACTCTTATCCCGCGCGGTGTCACAGTCCATGTAGAAAACTAATAGCTCGCGCGGACCGCGGACTCCTGAATCTTAATTTCACCTCGCGGGCCAAAAGAAGACTTTTTAATTAATAAGGGCCACATAGATTGGCCCAAAGCGTGTCAAAGACTGGTAAAAGTCTAAAACAATTATAAGGGTTCGCGCGGACTCCGCATATGTCTACCGCGCGAACTAGCGAGCCGGTTCGTCAGCTCGCCTAGATGTATTCAGCCTCGCCTAAGTGAAGTCAACAAGCAATTCATTCCGCGTGAAGGCATTCCGCGCGAACTATGTGTTCCGCGTGAAACGCGTGAGCTCGCGAGATCCCCACTCCGCGCGAAATCATTCCGCACGCGAGCTTTGTTTTGTGCCTGAAGGCGCGCGAGATCTGTAGCCCGCGCGAAGTCATTCCGCGTGCGGACTTTGTAACTCAGCTCGCATGGTCTTGCTGGCGGGCCATTATTTATGAACTTAAAAAGACTTGGGCTCACCGGTATGACATTGACTAAGAATTTAATTAATATTCACATAGATAATTATTGTCCAGTAAAATATTAATTTGGGCGTAAACACATGTAAACTTTGAAGTTTGTTTGTCATATGATCCGTAGCTCCTGAGTCTATAATCCACTAATCATTCTCAGCACAAACAGTGAGAGCAGTAGACAAAGTTGATAGAGTACCTGAAGCTTCTTCATGTGGAACAAAAAGTTTCTGCAAGAAACCCAGAAAATTGCTTAAGAATAGCATAGTGGCTTTCTCTCTTAGACATATTCGCTTCTTCGCATTTAGTCCGTATTTGTTTCTTACTGAGATAGGCAACAAACTCATTCTATATGCTTGTAAGATTACCCAGGCATTTCATAGAAGACTTACCTGTTGGTTTATTCACCTCCATAGATCTAAAACACCGATTTGGATTCGTTCCAACATCAGAAAAAGATGAGGGGTACAAAAAACCTCTCAACAGATCTCTCTTCCATAACAGGATGAAGAAATCAGATATATATAATCAAAAAGAGATACAGAGACAGGCCTTGGATTCCGGCTTTGATACCATGAAGAAAACTGGGCACAAAATCTTATGGAAGTTTTATGATATATTTTCTTGATTGACAAAGAGATTAGACATGAAAATATCTAAAGGACAATAGACTTCTACTTCCAATAACTCATAGTAATGTGTTACTCGTATGACCAAGCAGGAACGTCAGAAACTGATGGATAGGTTCTGACTTTCCCTGCAGGAAGATGAAGTTGGTGTTGACTTGACAAGGTGAGGCTGACCGAGTGATACCAGAGACTGCGAAACACATGATACAGCTGAAGTTGGTTTGTGTGATTTGAAAGGAAATTGATACTCAATCAAAGATAATGAGCTAGGCCACATTAACATCTGCATAGACATATACATATGTGAAATCGATAGTAAAATAAAGCAACACAAGACTCCAAATTTGATTTCACAGTTAAATCTTATCGTCCTTGTTAATAATCGTTCAAAGGGACTCAGCAAACTGAGGGGCCTCTAAGTCTAGCTAGCCCTTGTCTCATGAAACAGTTCATAAGTTAATTTACTTTCTCCAGTCCTCCAATGATCTGCTATGGATTTAATCAAACTTTTAAAATTATCTTTCAGAGAGAGATATGAAATGCCAAAGCCTGCTGCCTAATACTTTACTCCTAGCCTCTTGCATTTACACATTCATTTGATTTTGATTGTGGTTTAGGGTTTACATTAGGGTGCCTAAGACTTCACTCCTAGCCTCTTGCATTTACACAATCATTTTGATTTGCATCTCAACCTGTCAAAGCTTGACAATAGCCTTTCATAATTTTCATTTACCTATTTCCAATGAAAGTTTATCACTACAATAGTGAAAGCAGCCATGCTGCGTTGTTACCATCTGTTTATAGTCTGAGTTTCTCACTTGGTCACCATCTATCAGATTAGTATGCCATATCCGAAATCCTCATGTTTTCCATACTATCTTTACAGAACTTAGCTGGGGCAAGCAAAGAAGTATATAGTAGTAGGTCCTCTGTATAGCTTCACTAGCACTCAGAAAAGCACAAACTGACTAAATATTATAGGGATATTATATCAATGTTCATGTTTCAGCTACTACACTTGATTGAATGGTGAAAAGCATATGACAATTTCTTTGTCCTCCAACAAAATAATTAATAATCGCAACACTCGAATATGTAACACAGTATTCGAATTCATCATAAACACCATATATAGTATTCGAATTCATAATACGCACCCTCTCTTCCAAGCCACACTGGAACACTAGGCAGTAGGCATATATTTCAACCAAAACACAATGTGAGGCAAAGTTTTTTAGATTGAAAACTCTTTTCACATTAGTTTTAACAGTAACTCAAATTTGTTTTTCATCGATGCTCCAACATTGGAATATATATGGGTTTGTGTGAGTCAGTGAGTCGGTGAGCAACAGTATGTCTAATAGATGTGTAGAACCTTTTTTTTTTTTTTTTTTTGTAGGTGGCTGTTGATACCTCAAGATCGATAATGACTAAATCCTTACTTACAACCCGCACTGCTTTAGTAATCAAAACCAAAAGCTCGCTACACCGTTCTCCAATTTACCTGTCCTCCCATACCTTTCTCTCTTTGTCTCTTATATCTGATCACCATTGCAAACACAATGAGAAAATATAACTTAATTGGATCTTGAATCTTTCATATCTCTAGTTAAAAAGAGTTTTTATCACAAGTCACAGGTCAAACTACAAGTAGTGTTCTCCCTTCGTATCTGCCTCACAACTTGATGCCTATTTCCTTCCTTGTGACTTAACCTCGAATACATCCTAATTAATCATTGTCATGGTTATTATGAAATACCAACAAAAGTAAATACTAGAAAGATTACTCAATGAAGGAGTGCTAGCTAGATTTGTCTCGAGGTGAAAAGGCTACAATGTTCGTTCATCACTTTCCACTGCGGATAGAATTTCACTGAAAATATGGCTGACAAACTAAAAGCAACTTAGAATAAGTGATGGGATCAGAGCCAGAGAGCGCCGGAGTGCTTGAGCAGAGGAACGAGGTTGCCGTTGATGTGGCAAGCCATGAGCGCCTCCACGCCTCCCAAAAACTTGCCTCCGATGAACACCGCCGGAACCGTAGGCTGCTGCTCATCCGCCATCATCTCGCGGAGCACCTCCCTAATGGCCGGTCCGTCCACATGGAGGTCCAGCACTATGATGGTGGGGCCAACTCCGAGGCTGAAGAGGAGGTGCTCCGCCACGGTGCACATGGGGCAGCCGCTCGCGCTGAACACCACCACCCTGTCGCATGATCCCATCTGCCACACCATCTCGTAACGCCGACGACTCGCCTCCACCTTCTCTGTAACTGCTGCTGCGTCGCTGCTGATCATCTTCGCAACCTCCATGTCTGGTCTGTTCTTTCTTTGACAGACAGACAACAAAAGTGTGAAGAAGAAGCTATGCTAGCTAATGAGGGAAGAAGAAGATAGGCTAATGAGGTATAAAGCTAAGCAATGAAACAAGAAGAAGAGGTATAAATATACAGAAAGATGAGAGAGGAAGCCTTGCTAGGGTTTCGAGGTTAGAACATGTCTTTTGCACTACTCTTGGACATGCTGATCATGATCAAGACTCAAGAGAGCCGTCCAGTGTTCAGTCAAAGTATGAGTCCACCATAGATACATCATATTCTGCTGCTCTTCATGCAGGGAGTGGGGGTCCAATAGAATCCCAACAGTGGTGAGAGGCTTAAAGAAAACTGAATTGAAGCTCAGTGCAAACAATATTGAGTAGTGTACTATCCGGTATCTGGCTTCTAGCTTAGTCACGCTTCTCTGTTACTCATGTCTTTTCCTTTTGAAGACTTTGAACGCGTGAGCCTTGTACGGATTCTTCAACCACAGTTTTACCAGTAGGCTCTTCATGTCTGAGCCATGCTACCGTACCACTGTTATTATAACTGTTTATACTCATTATTAACTTGTTATCTGGTCAGATATGCTATGTGAATATGATACTATTTAGAGAAAATTAGACAAAAACTCAAAAAATCAAACCCCTTTTAAAATAAACCCATGCTCATATTCCATTTTAATTTACACTCAACCCTATTATTGAACCTGCCTTATATGTTTTATTTTTATTTTTAGAATTTGTATCCCTCTTTTCCTTAACTCTTTTGCCCTTCCGTTTTTTTTGTTTTTTCTTGAGAAGATTTTTCCCTTCTGATTGAATGAGAAGACATTCCCTAAATGTGGCTCTTGACTTTCTTCTATTTTAAATAGGGTTGGGGTTTAGACTAGGGTTTAGGGTTTAGGGACTAGGGTTTAGGGTTTAGACTAGGGTTTAGGGTTTAGGGATTAGGGATTAGGGTTTAGACTAGGGTTTAGGGTTTGTGGAACCGGGTTTAGGGTTTAGGGTTTAGGGTTTAGACTAGGGTTTAGGGTTTGGGCGTAGTCTGTGGAACCGGGTTTTCAGCTGCCGGGTAATTATGTTTAATGAGTCGGCCAAACAGCTTGTTAATTGCAATGGTTCAGTTGGTGACATTTCAGCAATTTCCTTCAACAACAAGTTCTATTGTTTAGATAAACAATATTAATATTTTTACTAAATCAACCTAATTAATAAGTTTGGTGTATTTTAAAAGAGTATAACATGTGGGTGTAATTTAAAATAGGTCTATAATTTTGGATGTAACATCAAATTCCCCTACTATTTATGCAGAAGAAGTTCCATGTTAACTGAGATCAACTAAAAACATGTTTGGTATAACTGATGAATTTCAGGGAATTTCATGCCCCGGGAGAAAGAAAGTCCCTAGGTTAATTTGCCTTGCGGTTTACCGTGATGTGAAAACATGAACAACTGATAGGATGGAATGATATATGTTATGGGACCTTTGCCAAGTTCCATATTAAATGTCCTCAATTGTGGTCTTCTTGCTGGACGTAGTGCTCAATTGAAGGAGCTATAGATGGTAGCTTTTACTTCTGCTCTATGGTTCATATGGAATTCTAGAAACAAGGTCAGATATGATGGTAAATTGATTCATGCCAGCAATGTGTGTGGGCTTATTGTTGGGCATATCCATGCTTCTAGTCGCCTTGCAACTGGCATCATGAATAACTCGGTTCTCGATCTTCGTGTGTTAAAATGTTTTGGTGCACGTTGTAATCCTCGTAGGGCTCCTAGCTAGATTGATTGAGGTTAATTGACACCCTCCTCTTGGTTGGGTCAAGGTCAATGCTAATGGGGCTTGGCGAAGTGGTTTAGGTGTTGGCGGTTGCTTTATTGGAGCTTTTTCTTCTTCTCTTGATATTCCTAGCTCTGTGGCAGCAGAGAACAGTAATTAAGGTGACTGATCTTGCTTGGGTAAGAGATTAGAAGTATGTTTGGTCAGAGGCAGGTGCGGAGCCAATGTTTTGGTTGGTAGGGCTTGAGCCCAACCGAATTTTCTGGAATTAAAAAACAAAAACTAGGTATATTATGTTTTTTTTTTTTGCATTATTGTTTTGAACTTCCATGTGCCACCTAAACTTACATTTTGCATTATTGCCAACCGAGCTTACATGTGCCACCTAAACTTCCTGATGCCTATCTCTCTTCCTCTCTACGTGACTACGCCTCTATTTCTCAATTCCTCTTGCACTTTTCCTTCTAATTTTCTAGTCTTCTCCTCTTTGAATCTCAAAACCTCATTTTTCTTCCTATATTGGATGTTAAATTGTCATATAAATTATTGCATTTCAATCTATTCAATTTGAGGAAAATTTTGTTGGGTTTTCTAATTTGTCTATGATTTTTAGAGTTTCTCAATACTTTCATCAATGCCTACTTTTTTTACAAAGACTTCATAACGTACACTTGAGCTCCTATACACTTTGCATAGTTGTACTGAAAAATTTTCTTTGTCCTTCGGCCAAAATTAAATCTCACGCCATGTCTAGATCCTAGATCCGCCACTGGTTAGAGGTGGATTCTCAAATTGTGCTCGACCTTCTTTGATCTCCCATGTAAACTCCTTACCAGCTTCGTGTGTTATGGAAGAATTGTCGACACCGGATTTCAATGATGCATTTTCGCTCATCTCATATATATATATATATATACACAAACATATATATCAGGAGGGAAATCAAGTAGCTGATGCTCTTGCAAGTTTTGGCTCTTCTTCTTCTAGTGGTATGACTTAGTGGGATACACCACTAGATTTTTCTCGTTCTTTATATGATAGAGATAGACTGGGACTTCCCATTTCCCAATTTTCGATTTCGCTAATGTTTGTTATTTTGTATGAGAGGTGTGGGTGTTTGTCACTTTCTATTGTCCATCATCTTTAATAAATAAGAATAAATAACCTCGCTCTTAAAAAAAGAGAGAAAAAGAACGATATGTGTCGTATGCTTATACATTGAGATCTCTAGTTATTCCTACAAGTCAGGAATTATCACACCCCAGTCCCGACGTCGGCGAGTTTTAGTCACCGGGAGCCGATCTCGAGTCGTGAACGAGTGTTACAAAGCGGAATGTAAACAAAAACACTATTCTCTAGGCTATTTGTCTCCCCATTTCCGACTCAGTACAACTTAAGTACTTCTATTCAAAAAATATCAGAGATGAGTGGGTGAGCAAAATCACGCGCTCAGTGAGTAGACCAATGTAATATACTCACAAAGACATATCATTTTACACACGCTATAAAATATGTATATCGTATACACATCGAGTCATGCAATTCATCTTATCACACAATCCGTTCTTATTGGATATCCTTCAATTTACTAATCCCTACGGGAACCTAATGACATTCAAGTCCTATACCACAGTGTTTCACATTCTTACTTCAGCATAATCAATCAAGAAGTTCACATGTTCCATGACTAATAAAACAATGAATCTAACACATAATTATATATAAACACCGTATATTTCGCAAATCGACATGTTTCACTTAAAAATAGAGAGATAGTTCATAAATAGATCAAATTCATGATTTTTGACTCCTCGTCAACACGAATCACTAAGAAATTGATCGTAACCGAGCCTCTTAAAATGAGCCATATAGAAAACATCGTTGGATCTAACCCAAACCTCAAGGATAGAAAGAGAACATCGATACAAATCTGTAACCTTTCGCGACTAAACTTCGGCAGATCATAACTTTTAATTTGTAACTCTGATTCTAAATCTGCGAAGTACGTACTACAGGTTTGTTTTAATGTCCTCTTCCTATCCTTGAGGTTTGGATTAGATCCAACGGTGATTTCTAGATAACTCGTTTTAGGAGGCTGAGTTTACGATCGATGCTCTTGGTGGGGATTCATATTGACGAGATGAGTAGATTTGTGTAATATGTTTCAAATATTCTTATTTGCTATTAAAATAGTCGAAAAACATGATTTTGATCTATTTATAAAATATCTCTCTATTTTCATAGTGAAGCATGTCGATTTACGAAATATATGGATGTTTATATATATTTATGTGTTAGATCCATTGTTTAACTAGTCATGGAAAATGTGAACTTCTTGATTGGTTATGCCGAAGTAAGAATGTGACACACGGGGGTATAAGACTTGAAAGTCATTAGGTTCTCTTGAGGATCACTAAATTGAAGGATATCCAATCAGAATGGATTGTGCGATGTGATGAATTGTGTGAAGTGATGTGTATACGATATACATATTTTGTAGCGTGTGTAAAATGACATGGCTTTGAGGGCATATTACATTGGTATACTCACTAAGCGGGTGGTTTTGCTCATTCACTCATCTCTGATATTTTTTGTAGAAAAGTACTTCGGTTGTACCGAGCCGGGAAAGGGTAGCCGACGAGCCTAGAAGATAATGTTTTTTGTTTACGTTCCGCTTTGTAACACTCGCTCACGCCTCAGGATCGGCGTCTGGTGTGACAGTCACGGGTGGGAGCTCAATCACCGGCGAGTTCGTCAACTTCACACCTCTTTTAGCCCCTATTTTGTAAAACTATGTGTTCTGGGGTTTTGCCAAACAAATGAGATTGATAGTTGTGCACTTGTGCTTTAGAAAATTCAAAATTCCGAGCCTAATGAGAATCTGTGAGTTTTTTTCTCCGGTGAGTTGCATACCTACAAGTGGTGGTGCAAGACAAAGAGGAGAGAGAGTAATAATAGAATATATATATATATATATATATACACACGCACACATACATTTATTTTTACTGGTTTGAAAAGTTTAATCATAATTAAGTTGTTATACATATGTCATGTGTTTAGTGAGTGGTCATACCATGACCAATTTATTGGTGGTTGACAAATTTGAATCCGTTTAGGTCGGTTAAAATGGGTTAGCTAAAGTGAGTTTAGCCAATGACAAGTTGATACATGTCAACATGGCATGAAATGCTCTAAAATTTCAACACATAATCGCCACATGTCGCCCCCTTAATCATCTAATTCATCATTGTCTGCCATGTGGCAACATGAAGAACACAAGTAGTTCACTTGCAATGTGGGTTAGCTGACTTAGTCTGTAAGTCAAAAGAGAAATGGGCCAATAAAGAATTTTTTTATGAGACCAATAAGGAGTTGCCACATCACTGGTTCGAAGAAATTGACGAAACTTCGAAAAATCATTAAAAATAGTTCGGGAGTCCGAAAAATAAGACGAACTCATGGCGAACTCTACTTTTTATTTGTAGGAAGAAAATAATTTTTAGGAAGTTTCAAAAATCGGGATGTTACATGAATCAACTACAATCTATGATATCTAGCTATAAGTCAGTAATTACAACAAAGAAATACAGCTAATTTATGCAGATAATCTATTTTAAATATGCAAATTGATTTCTTAATACTGCCCCTCAAGTTAGAGAGTGGATAACGATCATGCACTCCCAACTTGTGAACCACATGAACAAAGATTTCTTTCCCCAAAGGCTTCCTTAAGACAGCTAGCCGATGTGCAAAATTCACATATCTTGTAATCATAGGGTCATCTTGAATCTTATCTCTAATATAATGACAATCCATCTCGATGTGCCTAGTTCGTTTATGAAAAACTAGGTTGGCTGCAATATGTAAGGCTGCCTTGTTGTCACAATATAATAAAGCAGATTCATGATGTGGAAGTCCTAAGTCCCTTAATAAATATCAGAGCCATGATAACTCACAACAAGATCTTGTCATTGCACGATATTCTGCCTCGGCAGATGAAAGTTAAATTGTTTTTTATCGCTTCGGATCCAAGAAATCAATGAAGTTTCAAGAAAGACACAATACCCTGTAGTAGACCTTCTAGTAAGTGTACAACCTGCCCAATCAGAATCACAGTACGCTCTCAACCTGAAGTCACTGTTTGATGAGAAAAACAAACCTTGATTAGGTGCACCTTTCAAATAACGAACAACTCGAATAGTTGCTTCCATATGTAGTTTTCTAGGTTGATGCAAGAACCTACTCAAGACATGTATAGAATATGTGATATTTTAGTCTCCCAACTAATCTCCTATAATGACCAGGATCCTTGAGTAAATCGTTCTTGTCTAACAACTTCATATATACCTTTCTCCATTGGAGTATCAATAGGGGCTGCACCCAACAGCCCTGCATCTTTGATAATTTCTAGTGCATACTTACGTTGTGAGATAAAAATTCCATGTCTAGAAACAGAAATTTCAATTCCCATATTCCCATAAAGTACTTTAAATCACCAAGACCTTTAAGGCGGAAGTTACTATGTAAACACTTCTTAATCGTAATACTAATAGGATCATTCCCAGGAATCAGAATATCATCAACATATATTAACAGAGCAGTAAAGGACTTCCCCGGGAATGTACAAAACTAGCTGAACATATAAACTTTGAGAATTCAGAGAACCACTGGCGTGAAGCTTGTTTCAACCAATACAATGATTTATGCAAATGGCAGACCAAGTGCTCCTCCCCCTGTCTCTAAAGCCCTGGCGGTGGAGACATATAAATTTCTTCATTGAGGTCACCGTGGAGGAAAGCGTTATCGACATCTAACTGGTGAAGTGACCAACCACGAGCAGCAGTTGAGGAAAGCAGATAAACCGAAATGATCTTGGTAGTAGGGGAGAAGGTGTCGAGATAATCAACACCTCCAATTGTGTGAAACCCTTGGCCACTAACCGCGCTTCATACCGTTTGATGGGGTGATCAGACTTATGTTTTACTTTGTAGACCCAACGACAACCAATGGGAATCTTGTAGGCAGGGAGAGAGGTGAGAGTCTAGGTGCCATTAGCTTGAAGCGCTGCTAACTTTGATTGCATTGCATCACGCCATTTCAGAATGGCAACAGCTTCGGAATTAGAGCTGGGTTTTGTGATAGTACAGACTTGAGCAATAAAAGATCATATGCAGGCATATATCGATGATAAGAAATATAATTGGCCAGTGGATAACGCTTACCTTTGTCAGACTTGGCATTGATAGAAAGCGATTGGTCAGAGCAAATGTTGGAGCAGATGTAATTATTAAGCTTAATTGGGGAGGGGGGTCGGTCTGACTGCCGGAGCGACGAAGAGAAATAGGTTCGGGTTTAGGAGCAATGGGTTCGGAACCAAGGGAAACTAGAAAAAGGGTGCACGATGGTGATGACAGGTTCGGCGCCGGATGAGGAACCGAGTCTGGTGACGATGTCGGGCATCCGGCGCCGGAGAAGGGGACTCCAAGTCGAACGAATCAAAACGAGTGGGAAAAGGTGATGGCGGGACCAACGCAGAAGGAGAGGTGGTGGTTTTAGGCGGTGCTAGGGGTTTAGGACAACGAGAATATGTATGAAGAATGACCGGTTGAGGAGGAGGTTGCGGCATGGAAGGAGGAGGAGAAGAGGAAGGCAAATCAGTGTTTTGGTTTGGAGAAGGAGGAGATGGGATGTATGCATCAAAGATGGGGTCAGAGAGAGAAGATGTGGGATGGGTCAACAAGGGAATTGGTCCTGATTCGTGGGCCAATTGAGAAGTGATGTCAGGCTGGACAGAAGCATAAGGAAATATGTTGTCACACCCTAATTTTCGAAAGATAATTTTCAAAAATTTTGACATGATATATCTTAAAAATATTAAAATTCCAAAACTAATGAAGGATAAAGTGTAGAGACAAGAGATAGCAAGAGAATCATCATCTTATTCATTGATAGGTGTCATTTATATAGAGAATTACACAATATCAATATGGTAAGGATAAGAATACATAGATCTAGTCAAACTACATATATTAATGGCATAAGACCAAGGCACACATAAAGAATATCTAAAAAGATATAGAATATCCTATAACACTCTCCCTTTTGCCACATGTTGATATGCCTATGGTGCTGATATGTTGCCTCATCAAAAACCTCGTCAAGTCATAAAAACCATGTGGGATAAAAACTGAACCTTGATCGTAGGAGAAAAAGAGTACAACGCACCCTTCACATTTGATAGGAACATGTATATATGTGCTAGACTCCCCCTGAAGTTTGCACCTCCCCCTGATCTTTACATCAATCATAGGGCTCTTCTTGATTCTTACTAATCACGGAAGTTTCAACAACTTAGCATGTCCATGCTCTTTAACATGTCTTCAAATGTGGCATTGGATAATGATTATCTATATTATGCCGTATTGTCCTCAAACGATCTTTTACATTTTAGATCTTGAGGAGAAGACCGCTTGTGAACTCAAAACATAAGTTCGTGCAGGAAATTGGATTTCCACGCAACATGACATTCAGTTATTAGAACAACCGTAACTTCCTCTAAGAAATACGTATGACTAGACTCATTTATATTTCCAACCATATATTACACACATTCTGGTTCGTCAGGAGCTATTCACAAAGTCCAGTCAAAGTTGACTGTTTTGCCAAAATCAGATTCTCAGATAGATTCGTCATACTTTACGAAAACAGCCATAACTCACTCAATATGATAGCTATCATGAAATGGTTGATGTCCTTAGAAAGTAGACACATAGACCTTTCGAATGGTACTAATTTCACCATTTTTCAGTGAGTGAGATTTCATGTAGGTCCCGTGAAAGTTGACTTACGAAACTTGGCAGATTCTGATTTCGCTCTTGATGTGTCTTTCTTATGTAGGGATAGAATAAAGCTCAACATTTCATACCATTAAGTATTAAAAAAGGAGTTACTGCCATTAGATTGGCATTGCGTGGGCGCATATCTACACTTAACTTTTTCAACTTTTCATAGCAAATGAGATGTCAAGTCTTTCGTATTGTGTTGAGTACATTGATGTTTCTTATTGTACTTAGATGAGAACTTCATCTTTTAACACATGGGAGTATATGTAGGTCTCACTAGTTATAGAGTGTCTAAGCCGAATGATGAAAAATCATCATCAATACAGTCATCGAGTACCTTTTCGAGACCGTGTCTTCCCAAGATCTTTTTCTTCGGATGTTGATACATATGGGCATCTCTTGATCCATCAAGAGTCCATGTAAATCCGGAATAAACACGCAAATGCATAATTCACCATATCCCTACTTCCAAATCAAGTAGAGTCCATATGCGTTTTAATACCTTTAACAAACGCATACTCTTGTGGTCTGGAGCCATTTGATTCAGAAGAATGAAGTTTGTTTAAGACCTTCATGTATATCTCTGATCTCATAGAGATGTTGTTATGACCACATTCATAGGCTGTATGTTCAGTTATTCAGAAACTACCAAACTGACAAAGTAGTGGAGTTCAATGACATCCATTACGAGAGCATTTCTCATCGTAGTCGACCTCAGTGCGTGTTAGTGAGAGACCTTGAGCCATAAGGTGAGTTTAAGCTCTTGTTCTCACTACGCTATCTAACAAAGGCACTTGCGGTGTCGACATCACCTGCCCAAGGACCTATCTCTTTGTTAATGCCGGATCGCATCTTTCCATTAGGCCAATCAACTAAGTTGAAATCTATCAACGAAGGGTGATTCAATAGTAGACTCAGTATCCCACGTCCTCATGTACACTAGTGTAATACTTGTAGAGATCTCTATATGAATTGTATTTGACATTGAGGCGTCCCCCAACGATAATCACAATTCAGACTTCATGAGACGGATTTGAGTATCACTAATCAATGGATCAAGTTGTGCCAAGCTTGCTTTCTTTCTAGTGCGAGAAAGTATCGAACCTAAGGATCTCCTTCCTTTTAGGGAGCCACACTGCCTTGTGACACCAATTTTGCCACTATATGGCGTCACCATTTCACCATCTATAGTGATGGCGTCAAGATCAACACATTTTGGTTGCGTCATGTCCTTTTGTAGGACATCAATCCTTGCAGACATATTTGCTGCATGTGATCTCGTCACTTTAACACTTTAAGCATTTGTGATCAAGATAAGACTTAGTGGGGACAAACCATGACAATTCACGTCGTTCCACTTGAACACTTGTGTTCTTATCTCCCCCTAACGACGAGAATATTGTCTCGTCAAAATGACAATTCGTAATTTAGCGGTGAATGAGATCACCTGACAAGGTTTCTACATATGCGGATTATAGGTGGAGGTTCATATCCAACCGAAACTTATTCATCTCAAATAACCCATCATTATGCATAGTGACATTACGATTTGGCACCTAGAAATAACATCTAGTCGAGCTTAAGGATTGAAGATCTGTTTCAATCCTGTTGAGTTTAAGGATTGCAATTTTGTGTCAATCCTAGTAAACAGTCACGAGCTGTAATACAATAATATTCAATGATGGTGGGTCGTAGATGAAAGGTTCCACATATACCAAGTGAAGATTCGCCTTAGGCATCTAGTACGTCAAAACTCAAAAAGAGCAGAATGTTACATTACTATTGCATACAAAACCAAGTTGTTATGAGACTCGATAGAGGTCACAAACGATGTTTTTAATGGGTTGTCCTTCGAATTTGTCACACACAATCCGGAAAAGCCGCAAATTGATCAAACGCAATTTGTAAAAAGGCCTCGGATTGATCAAACACAATCCTGTGATAGGTCGAGGTTGATCATACACAACCTTGACAAGGAAACAAGAGTGATCAAACACACTCTTGACCAGCGAATAA